>CAJGYO010000017.1:63496902-64133309 GCA_904845875.1 Miscanthus lutarioriparius | reverse complement strand
AAATAGGAAACCTTAGTTAGAAGTGCCAAGCAACATATTTCATATTTTTCCTAACATCCTTAAGGTACTGATATACTCCCCACAAAATTTCATGGTCATAGGATTCCTAGATAATTTACAAAAATTAACACAAGTACCAATCAATGGTGAAAGCAAAATCTATAACTCAAAAACCATACATGCAATGACTCTCAAATTTTTACCAGAGCTTCTACTAAGCAAGAATAGCTCACCCACAAAATTTCATAATTTTTGGAGCACAGAAACTCAAGATATAATGTAAACAAGTTTGCATGCATTTAAAAACACATTTCAATTCCTATTTAAATCATCCAAAATTCCTACATCATGTGCTCATATCATATTTTTCTTAAATACTAGACTTCTCTGTGATTCTATCAAATTTTGAATCACACCATTTGAATCTACACATTTGGAGTTACAAAATTCACAAAACAGCATTCAAATCAACAATTTTGAACTAGCCCTATGAACAACAGTCACTGACGCGTGGGACCCGCGTGTCAGCCGGACCCGCTTGTCAGTGAAACGAAAACAGGGAAGGCGCACGAGATGGCGAAGCTCGCCGACGGCGGCTCCTTCGGTGAAACCGACGACACCGGCGTGCTCCCCACAATGATGCGCACCCATTCATGCCCTCACTTCAACCTCTACCGAACCCTAGCAAGGACGACGGCGTGCATGGCGGACGGCGACGCAGTCCGACGGTGCTCCGATGAGGTTTGGCCCTGTGGGACATGGCTAAGCTCGATATGAGCTTCAGGAGGTCACCATGATACTACCCAAACAAATAGAAGAGGACGGAAGAGTTCCTAGCTACCCCGACCACGGCGGCCTCAACTGCGGCGAGGACACGCCCATGGCGGCGGTGGCGAGAATGGTCAATGCGCCCTTACCAAAGCTCAATCGGCTCAGCTAAGAGATGGAGGAGGTAGAGGAGAACACGGCGGAGCTGTGGTGAAGATGTAGTTTGCGTTTTTGCGGCGGCAAGCAAGCATGAGCTCGTCGGAGTTGTTGCGACTGTTGCTGCGGAGCTTCGGGCGAGCGGAGAAAGGGAAAAATGAAATGGCGAGCACGTTAGGCAGGCGGGTGCGAGTTCAAGTCATGGCCAGCAACGCCAGGATGGCCGCGGCACGTGGCCTGAGCGTCAGGTGACCGGCGACGAGTGTCCCCCCATGCGGCGGTAGCTTTCTGAACCCGGTCGACACTGTAGCGTGTCTGAAACTCGATTCAGTTTCCAAATGAACCGACTGACAGGTGAAGTTTGACAGTGATTAACTCCTAATCCGTGATGATATATCGCAAGGTATAATTGACAAATTTGAACATCTACATGTGAACTACAACTTGTACAATTGGAGCTCGAGCTAGTTCGGCCTGGTTATGGAGATACAAGGCTCCAAACATCGATACTTGAATTTGAAAATCAGTGCTCGGACTTAGAAAAAATCTAAGTCACCAAATTGCCCCCAAAACTCACTTGCGGGACCATTTTGAGCATGTTGTGCTTGTTTTCATGACTTGGCTTCTAAACAAAGTTTGTTCCTTATAAAATTTGCTACAACTTTGTTTTAGGTTGCTCTGACATGCAAACACTTTACGCTACACTTTCTAAACAGTCAAACACAAGAGCGTCAGGGGTCAACACAAGTCAAACTATTACTTGGAAGTGTAATTAGGCAATATGGTCAACATGAACATTGTTCCAAATGACATTCTTGGTGTGACTAAGTGGTTTAAGAAAATTATTAGCCACATCATACATTGGTCACCCAAGAATCAAGCACTGTATGTACTGAGATAATGAAAAACAATTGAAATGTTACATTTGTTTCATAGTCATATTTCACACGTTTCATTAGTATGTTTCCATTCTATATTTCATGTCATGCTTATGGATGCATAATAATGATCATGCTCATGATTTGCAAAATGTTAATGCATGCTTAACACCGAGGTGTTACAGCCCTCCCCCCTTATAAGAATCTCGTCCCGAGATTTTGAGTTACGAACCATTTGTTATAAAAATCCTTATAAGCGTTTTGCAGATATTCTCCTGTTTCCCACGTCGCATCACCATCATCGTGATGACTCCACTGTATCTTATATGTTCTCACCACTTTATTCCGAGTGACTCGGTCCTTAGTGTCCAAAACTCGAATCGGTTGCTCATGGTATTCCAAGTCTGATTTGAGCTGAATGCTCTGAGGTTCTATTCTCTCTTTCGGAATACGCAAGCACTTCTTCATCTGTGATACATGGAAGACTGGAAAGATCGAACCCATCGCTTCTGGTAACTGTAACTTATAGGCCACGGGACCCTTCTTCTCTACGATCTTGTACGGTCCTACAAACCTAGGAGCAAGTTTTCTCTTTACTCCAAATCGTTGTACTTTCTTCATTGGAGTGACCTTCAGATAAACGTAGTCACCTACCTCAAACTCAAGCGGTCTCCTTCTCTTATCGGCATAGATCTTCTGGCGTGATTGTGCCGCTTTCATGTTTTGTTGTATAATATGGACCTTTTTCTCAGCCTTGTCAACAAAATCGACTCCGTAAAACCTTCTTTCTCCAGGCTCGACCCAATTCAATGGTGTCCTACATTTTCTGCCATACAATGCTTCAAATGGAGCCATCTTGATACTCTCTTGGTAGCAATTATTGTAAGCGAACTCTGCCAAAGGTAACCATGATTCCCATGAACCCTTAGAAGATAACACACAAGCTCTATGCATATCTTCTAGAACAGCATTAACTCGCTCTATCTGCCCATCTGTCTATGGGTGGTAAGCTGTACTCTGAATTAAGCTAGTACCCAAACCTTTATGAAGATGCTCCAAAAAATGAGCGGTAAATTGTGACCCACGGTCAGACACGATAGTCTTTGGTATACCATGTAATCGGACAATCTTTGCAATGTACTTCTCAGCATACTGAGGTGGTCGAAATGTTGTTTTGACTAGTAAAAAGTGAGCTGATTTGGTAAGGCGATCTACAATTACCCAAATCGAATCATTTCCCTTTGGTGTGGTGGGAAAACCGGTGATAAAATCCATACTTATATCATCCCATTTCCAATCTGGTATTGACAAGGGTTGCAACATTCCTGCAGGTCTCATGTGAAGAGCCTTCACTCTACAACACATGTCGCATCGAGTAACATATGCTGCAATCTCCTTCTTCATCTTCGTCCACCAATAATGAGGTCTCAATTCTTGGTACATTTTGCCACTTCTAGGATGGATAGACAACTTAGAGTGATGACCTTCATCCATCAATTTGTTCTTGAGCTCTCGATCTTTAGGTACAACTAGACGGTCCTTAAACCATAACACTCCTTGTTCATCCACTCTAAAGTGCTTAGTCGGTTCTTTCTTCATTTTCTCCTTGATATGGAATATTCCCTTATCTATTTTCTGACCATCAATGATCTTGCTCTCCAAGGTACAACTAACCTGGATATTATGCAACACAGCAGGATGCAACAAATTGAACCCATCTTCAAACAACGGTTGTACAGCGAGAGAATGTGACTTTCTACTTAAGGCATCTGCTACTACATTTGCCTTTCCCGGATGATAGTGCACATTCAGATTATAATCCTTTATCAGCTCTAACCATCTTCTCTGTCGCATATTCAACTCAGACTGAGTAAATATGTACTTGAGACTCTTATGATCTGTAAAGATATTGCACACATTCCCTAGCAAGTAGTGTCTCCAAATCTTTAGAGCATGCACCACGGCCGCAAGCTCTAAATCATGCATAGGATAGTTAACCTCATGCTTCCTCAACTGATGTGAGGCATAAGCAATGACCCTTCCATCTTGCATCAGAACACATCCTAAACCATTCTTTGATGCATCGCAAAACACATCAAATGGCTTCTCTATATCCGGTTGCGCCAGAACAGGAGCAGTGGTTAGCAAATTTCACAAGGTGCAGAAAGCTGCCTCACACTCCTATGTCCAAACGAACTTATGATCCTTTTGTAGCAAACTTGTCATTGGTTTGGCAATCTTCGAGAAGTCCGGTATAAAATGACGATAGTAACCGGCCAATCCAAGAAAACTCCGAACCTCATGAACTGTACTTGGTGCCTTCCAGTCCATAACCTCTTGTACCTTACTAGGATCCACTGAGATTCCATTCTTAGATAACACATGGCCGAGAAAAGGAACTGTCTTCAGCCAGAACTCACATTTACTAAACTTAGCATATAGCTGGTGATCTCTGAGTCTAGTCAAGACAATTCTTAGGTGTTCTTCATGATCCTGTTCGTTCTCTGAGTATACTAGAATGTCATCAATGAACACAATCATGAACTTATCCAACTCCGGCATAAAGACCAAATTCATCAGATACATAAAGTATGCAGGAGCATTTGTCAAACCAAAGGACATGACAAGATACTCGTACAAACCATATCTGGTGGAGAACGCGGTTTTGGGTACATCTTGTGGTCTAATCTTGATCTGATGGTACCCGAATCTCAAATCTATCTTGGAGAATACCTTGGCTTTTGACAATTGATCAAACAAGATATCAATCCGAGGTAGAGGATACTTGTTTTTAATTGTCACTGCATTCAATGGCCAGTAGTCCACGCACATTCGTAAGGAGTTATCCTTCTTTTTCTTCACGAACAGTGCGGGACATCCCCATTCCGATGAACTTGGCCGAATTAAACCCTTAGTCAACAGATCTTGGAGTTGTTTCTTCAACTCGGCTAATTCATTTGGAGGCATCTGATAAGGCCTTCTTGAAATCGGTGGTGTTCCAGGGATTAACTCAATGGCAAACTCAACATCTCTGTCCGGTGGAAGACCAGGTAACTCATCTGGGAACACGTTCGGAAACTCACACACTACTGGAATCTTGGCTAGAAGAGTAGTTTGGACTGCACAAGTTGTACTGGCCAGATCTATTCTCTGAGGTAAGGTTACTTGAAAGGTACCTTCTCCAACAGGTTCCTTGAGAGAAATGCTTCTTCCTCCAACATCAATTACTACTCCCATCTTATTCATCCAGTTCATTCCCATAATCACATCCAGAACCCTGGCATAACTATCAAGTTAAGCTTATACTGCATGTTTGCTATACATAGGGTTACCCCCCGGATTATCTGATTAGTTAATAGATCAGCCCCCGCTGAACTGATCCGATAAGCACATTCCAATTCAACTATCTTTTGCTCATACTTTCTTGCAAATGCTTGACTTATGAATGAATGAGATGATCCAGAATCAAACAAAACGACTGCAGGATGATTGTTGATAGAAAACATACCAACTATCATGGGCTCTCCTTTCGGGATGTCATCGATGGTGGTGTGGTGCACACGAGCTTGGTACTGATTCTATGGCTTCTTGGGATATGGGCAAAACTTCGCAAAGTGCCCAAGTTGATTGCAGTTGTAACACGGTCCTCTTACTTGAGTAGCAGCTCTAGATGAACTGCCTTGTCTGGTCTTGGCTTGTGGCACCGCCATCTTGAATGGCTTCTGATTCCTCTGAGGTTGTTGGGCATTCTGATTCCTCTGTTGGGGTGGCCTGAACCTTGCACCAGGGGCAGGCGGACGGTACGCAGATTGATTTGCCATCAGGGCCCTTGACTGGGACGGACCTAACTCAAAAGCCCTCTTGTGAGTCTTGGATGTAGCATATACATTGTTGTTCTTTTCTTGCTTTAAGCAGTCACTAACAAAGTCATCGAAACCAGTTCTGGTGTTGGTACCCACGTGCTTCATCATCTTGGGATTCAGACCTCTCTTGAAACTAGTGATCTTTTTGGCATCGGTATTCACCATGTCAGAGGCATAGCGACTTAGATTGTTGAATGCATGTAGATACTATGTCACAGTCTTGGTGCCTTGATTCAGTGCTAGAAATTCTCCAAACTTCATTTCTGTCAAACCAGGTGGAATGTAAACTCCACGAAAAGCCTCAGTGAATTCCCTCCAAGTAATGTGGGCATTGGGGGGAAAAGTGGTGCGGTGGTGCTTCCACCACATTCCCATAGGGCCTTGTAGTTGATGAGCTGCATACTCGGTCCTCAATACCTCTGTCATCCTTAGAACATGAAACTTATTTTCCATGGTGTTTATCCACTCTTCTGCATCCAATGGCTCTGCAGCTTCTTTGAAAATTGGTGGTCCAGTGTCCATAAAGTCCTTGAAACTGCTATGCTGATTCGCTTCATGTCCACTTGGGTTTAACCCACGGCGGGTGTTGTCAGCAATGTGGCGCAATGCAGCTTCCATGTTCTGCTGCATGCCCTCCATGTTGCGTTGACTTCCAAGGAACTGTGCGAAGAACTGTTCCGCGGTGTACGGTGGTGGTGGATCGCGGTTCTCATTCCCAGTGGCACTGCCACCTGCCTCAGTCGCGTCATACACGGTACGATGAGTGTTCGGCATCTGCATATTTCAGCAACAGTAATTATTAGGCGATGTTGTAGAAATTACAAGTGAATGAAAAATATGCCGTACTAAATTCACTGGAGAGAATAGATTCATACAATAAAACAGGGGCATAATAAGTCATTCCAATTAACACAACATCACTAATTAGATTACTTAAGCGCACACATCGCGTCCAAGACAACCAAATTGCCAGCATACATACACTAGACTTTTGACGTTCAGATATCGCCATAAACACATCCAAGTTTTCGAACATTACATCAAGGTCTTAGTCTTTCTACTCATTATTACATGCCAGACATGCCAACCATGCAAAAGGTCATCGCAAACGAAACCCTAGTAGCTAGCGCAACAACGACTAGCCTACTCATCGTGGTCGCTGTCTAAGTCGGAGATGTCGACATTGTCACTATCCACATCATCGTCGTCATCATCAGCTGGTGCCTCAAGCTCTTCGAGATCTTCGTCCTCATCTAGATCCATCTCTGCTGCTCTCGGAGGAACGTAAGGGTGGAGCTGGTTATTCAGCTGATGAACCTCCTCATGCAGGTTGTCGATGTACTCTTCCGCATTGGCCAGCTGCTGCTCCAGCTCAACCTGTCGAGCTCTCAGAACATCTTCTGTGGACCAGGCTTCATTCCTCTGGTGGAGCACATGGGTCAACATGCGCTCAGCGTTCCTGTTGGTGGTGGTCAGACGCTCGACCTACTCGCTCAGTGCACGTACGTCTCCCTCATAGACTCTAGTCCTCTGAGTCACCTGATCCCTCTGACGAGTCAACTGAGCCATCTCTGCATAGAGCCTCTCAATCTCAGCGTCGTGATCCCTCTGAAGCTGACGTCGGTCATCGCGGGCCTGACCAAGAGCACCAGACACACGTCTCAGGCTACCTTCTACTCCATCGAAAGCCTTCATCACTACGAACATGGCGCTCATGGCAAGGTTATCACTGTTCTGTCCTTCTGCTGCACCAATCTCCAAAGATCTTCCTCTTGCCTGCTGCCATGAGTCAGTGGAGGGGTTGCCCCTCGGAAAGACTCCAACTAAAGTGGCTGCCAACTCCTGAGGAAAACGATCCATGATATCCCTCAGTATCCCAAAGGTTGCCCTGTCAGCTGCTTCTTCAGCGGTCCTGCCAGTTGACTCATAACGCCAACCAGCCCACTCAGAACCGTCACCTCGGGGACGAACAATGGCCTCCACAGTAACCAAGAGACCTTCCCCCAACTGCTCATTTGCCTAGAAATAGCAGGGCTCCATTCCATCAGGATAGCCTACATAGCTGAGCACTCTCCACAAGAGTGTAGGCATCCCAAACTCTCCAAGAAACGTGTGGCGCTGACGGGTACGTGGAGCAAGCGGATGGCGGGGAGCTCTGCCTCCGGTGGACTTGCGAGCGGTCTGCTTTGTGCGTGCCATCTGTAGCAAATTTGTTTTATTACTCACGCGAGAACAAGGTTAAGTTGTCATTTTTATCAAAATGAGATAATCAACTTATAAGGGGAGGAACAATGCCATGAATTATATGTAACAACATGATGCATGCATGTTCCGTACGTCCTCACAAACTTAGGAAAATAACAATTGCTAGCGGCATAGACGGTGGCATACAACGGTCTCTCATAAACGTAGCTAATACGTACTACACGATAGCGATGTTATGTACCTGCAAAAGATCCACTTCAGCCCAAACCCTGACATTATGAAAATTATGCATGAAAGCAGTAAAGTAATCTACTCGTTCTACACGCATCCCAGATACGCGTACAACGGTAGCAACTACCCGAACCATCGTCCTATCGACGGCATCGTCACCACAGGACAGAATTCCCCACACATTGGATACCTTCATACAAACACGCGTATGGCATGTAAATAGTCCAGCATCATATAAGCACTTCCCCAGATCGGCAGTGTATCCGATCATGCTCTCACAACTCTCACTTACCGAGGCATAGAGGCAATGGATCCATACCTTACCACTCAAGTGAATGGCACTCATACAATAGCACGCCGTATGAGCAACGAAATAGAAATATGATGCAAAGACCCCCAAGTCAATACTTAAATAAGCCACCTAGAGTCCTTAACTGGCATACAGGATATGACCACTAGCACACTATTAAGTTTTAAATTAAAGGTTGAAACACCTATATACTATAAGTTCATAATTTGTTTTGTAACACAAAAACCCTTTTGTTTTAAATACATGCATGAACAGTAACCTGCTAAACCTTGCTCTGATGCCAGCTGTAACAGAACCGACCAATTATACGAGATTAAGTAAGAAAATCTTCCGCCGAAGTAGATAATTTAGCAAACTTAAGCCCGTATAACCCGGTAGTCCGTGAAACCACGAAGGATTTCAAACCAATCGACATATAAACCAAGATCGTACAAGTTTAGCAAGTACTGTCACTTGTTACATAAAGTTCACAATGACAGTGGATACATCAGAGTTTAGAACATAAAGTTATTACAACCCAAGTTCGATCTGAAATAGCGGAAGCAAATAGTTTTAAAGCCACACACACACTTTTAGTTCAGATACAATGCCAGTAGGTAGTCATTTCCATCAAAAGCATCAGATGAGAGATACGGAGTGACCATTTGCCCTTGGTCCTAGTTGTCACCCATCGCCGGGTACAGGCAGTTAATGCAATAGTCGTAGTACATTTGACCATCTGCAACAACAATGGGAACAACGCCCTGAGTACGAGAAGGTACTCAGCTATACTTACCCGTCTTAAACCAAAATAAAGCGACACCAAGGATTATGCAAGGCTTTCTTTAGTGGGCTAGCTGACTTATTTGCGAAAAGCATGAGCTATCATGAAGAAACCATTTTAAATACTTTGCATCATCTTTATTATGACATATCCATCTAGGTAAGCACCTATACTATAGCAATCAATTGATTAATCAATAACATCCAGTTACCAACTTAGATTTAGCATAGCTCATATCATCTAGATAACCATTAGTGTTCCATCATAATTACTACGATGCCGTAGCTCGAGTCAAGTGCTCACTATCCAGGAGCGATGGCGATTCGAATCGATTCCTAACCAGCTGGTGATTTATTCCTCACACAAACCACACTCACCGATCAAGTGAGCTATAGATCACCAATGACACTTTTCAGGTAGCCGCGGGATAATCTGGAGCCGCAGTACCCAGGGACCGCCCGACTGCCAGGAATCAGGTTGCACCTGCCCTTGGGCTCACTCTTCGCGCCCCTATCATACCCCCATCAGCACCAATACGCGCACTCGTGTAGATCCCGGCCCGAATAGTGCCACTAGCTTCGCGATCGAAAGGTACTTTATTCGGCCAGCTAAATGTGAGGCATGCGTTCAACATAACAAGAGGGACGAGCAACGATCGATCCTTAATCGACACAGACAGAAACTAACAGCACCCCAGAACCCTATCCGGTTGCCTCCAACTTTTCCGTCCGGTCTCAAATTTTCCATCACATATGGTTAATTCCAGGATATCATTCTTTCCATAGCCAATTTCTTCCAGTAACCACCTATAATGTAGGTGACCGGATATCACCGATCGCTACCGGTCTAAGCAAGGCTAAGCAGTTATTCGATCCTGACCTAACAGGGTAAAAGGTAATAATGTAGGCAAGGATAGTAATAAATGCATCAACGGTTTCAATCAACTCCTACAACTTAATGCAAAAAATATATAACTCATATATATAGAAAGAATTGCTTTTGTAAATTATGAGACTTAGAATGCTCCGGGGCTTGCCTCGTTCGAACGAACTAGGTTGATGATCCACGCACTCGGGCAAGTCTTCTCCTTGCTCCTCCTCCTCTGGCACCTCCTGTGCCTGGATTTCTTGTGGATCTGTCCCGGTCTGCTCTTCCTGAACTGCTACTAACAACTCCTCCTGTGATCCTGTATGATGCAGATGTATAAGTGCTAATGCAAAGGTGCATCGGAGAGATGACATGTAATGATCATGATGCATGGAATGTCGATGAACATGTTTAACTCTATTGGACATAGTAGAAGTAAAGCGCTTCTACAAAGTAGCCAACATCATCCAAGAACATGTATTACTATACTACTACTACAACCACTTGTACTAACATGCCAAGTCATCACAGTAATCTAAGATGCTTCAAAGATACACCAAGGCAAACATTATTAACAAATCATGCGTTAAGGAAGATTTGTTTATTTCATTTTAAACTAGGGCTACCACAGCAACATATATTTCTAGTGCTCATAAAAATCTAAGAAAATTACAGTAGCCTAGTACTACATTAAGTAGACTACCATAAAATTTTCATGGCATTTAGATAAGTAAAATAGCCTACACAAAAATGACAAGGCATAAATGCTTAAAAAGGCATAAATAGGAAACCTTAGTTAGAAGTGCCAAGCAACAGATTTCATAGTTTTCCTAACATCCTTAAGGTACTGATATACTCCCCACAAAATTTCATGGTCATAGGATTCCTAGATAATTTACAAAAATTCACACAAGTACCAATCAATGATGAAAGGAAAATCTATAACTCAAAAACCATACATGCAATGACTCTCAAATTTTTACCAGAGCTTCTACTAAGCAAGAATAGCTCACCCACAAAATTTCATAATTTTTGGAGCACAGAAACTCAAGTTATAATGTAAACAAGTTTGCATGCATTTAAAAACACATTTCAAGTTCCTATTTAAATCATCCAAAATTCCTACATCATGTGCTCATATCATATTTTTCTTAAATACTAGACTTCTCTGTGATTCTAACAAAATTTGAATCACACCATTTGGATCTACACATTTGGAGTTACAAAATTCACAAAACAGCATTCAAATCAGCAATTTTGAACTAGCCCTATGAACAACAGTCACTGACGCGTGGGACCCGCGTGTCAGCCGGACCCGCTTGTCAGTGAGACAAAAATAGGGGAGGCGCACGCGATGGCGCGGCGACGGCGAAGCTCGCCGACGGTGGCTCCTCCGGCGAAACCGACGGCACCGGCGTGCTCCCCACAACGATGCGCACCCATTCATGCCCTCACTTCAACCTCTACCGAACCCTAGCAAGGGCGACGGCGTGCATGGCGGACGGCGGCGCAGTCCGACAGTGCTCCGGTGAGGTTCGGCCCTGTGGGACACGGCTAAGCTCGATATGAGCTTCAGGAGGTCACCACGATACTACCCAAACAAATAGAAGAGGACGGAAGAGTTCCTAGCTACCCCGACCACGGCGGCCTCAACTCCGGCGAGGACACGCCCATGGCGGCGGTGGCGGGAATGGTCAATGCGCCCTTACCAAAGCTCAATCGGCTCAGCTAAGAGATGGAGGAGGTAGAGGAGAACACGACGGAGCTGTGGTGAAGATGTAGTTCGTGTTTTTGCGGCGGCGAGCAAGCACGAGCTCGTCGGAGTTGCTGTGGCTGTTGCTGCGGAGCTTCGGGCGAGCGGAGAAAGGGAAAAATGAAATGGCGAGCGCGTTAGGCAGGCGGGCGCGAGTTCAAGTCATGGCCAGCAGCGCTAGGACGGCTGCGGCGCGTGGCCTACGCGTCAGGCAACCAGCGACGAGTGTCCCCCCACACGGCGGTAGCTTTCTGAACCCGGTCGGCACTGTAGCGTGTCTGAAACTCGATTCAGTTTCCAAATGAACCGACTGACAGGCGAAGTTTGACAGTGATTAACTCCTAATCCGTGATGATATAGCGCAAGGTATAATTGACAAATTTGAACATCTACATGTGAACTGCAACTTGTACAATTGGAGCTCGAGCTGGTTCGGCCTGGTTATGGAGATACAAGGCTCCAAACATCGATACTTGAATTTGAAAATCAGTGCTCGGACTTAGAAAAAATCTAAGTCACCAAATTGCCCCCAAAACTGACTTGCGGGACCGTTTTGTGCATGTTGTGCATGTTTTCATGACTTGGCTTCTAAACAAAGTTTGTTCCTTATAAAATTTGCTACAACTTTGTTTTAGGTTGCTCTGACATGCAAACACTTTACGCTACACTTTCTAAACAGTCAAACACAAGAGCGTCAGGGGTCAACACAAGTCAAACTATTACTTGGAAGTGTAATTAGGCAATATGGTCAACATGAACATTGTTCCAAATGACATTCTTGGTGTGACTAAGTGGTTTAAGAAAATTATTAGCCACATCATACATTGGTCACCCAAGAATCAAGCACTGTATGTATTGAGATAATGAAAAACAATTGAAATGTTACATTTGTTTCATAGTCATGTTTCACACGTTTCATTAGTATGTTTCCATTCTATATTTCATGTCATGCTTATGGATGCATAATAATGATCATGCTCATGATTTGCAAAATGTTAATGCATGCTTAACACCGAGGTGTTACAGCGGGAGGGGGGCGCTGGGGCGGCGTTGGTGAGCGCCGCCGAGTCGCCCGTTGGGGACGACGCGGGGGAGGGGTCCAACTTTCGAAAGCTAGCCTATCCTATGGATCTTTCGTAGCACTATGTTTCTTTCTTCATCTATATATTTGAATCGTGCCTATGTCCTGAAAATCCCAATTTCGTCGAGAACAATAGCGCCGGGTAAATAGTGTCCCTGTCGAGAATTCATCGTATCATCGAGAACAATAGCGCCGGGTGCTCTGACTCCGGCTTCCAAATTGCTATTGAGCTGGGTTTGGCACCGTAGAGACTGTAGCAGTAAAAAAATGACTCTAGCTCCAGCAGAAATGGAAATGGACTAAAAAGAGGAGCAGAGGTGGAAATGGATGTCAGAGAATTCGAATTATCCGAATTCATATCCGTTAAAACTTATAATATGGTTATTCATATTCATATTACTTTTTTTAATATAGACACTAAGTAGATGTATCCGAATTCGTTTTTCAGTAACTTTTTCTTTTTCCAGTTCCAGATCCGTATTCAACAAAAATATGAAATATCCGATATTTATCCGTATCCGCGAAGAACCAGGTATAATTAATCTATTTAATAGTTTTCTCTCCATGATAACTGACTAGTTATTTAGTTTTAATATTATTAATGATGCATTGAAACTATTTAATAGTATATCTACAAATAACTTGTAATATTAATTTAATACTATTGATGATACATAAAGATTAAATTAATTTGTGTCTTTCCAGTTTAGTTTAAACCTAATATTCTTTGTTGTAAATTATTTTAATATTTTAATTTATCTTTTTCTGATGTAAATAATTTTATATAATTTATAATTTTATGATAAATATTATATAAATAATGATTAATGAATCAATAGATATAATTATTAAATATTTGTGGTTAACTATATTTATTTTGAGCTGTCGTTGGCTATGTTATATACGCACATAGTTTAATGTATACTTGTATAATAAGTTTGTAATTACAAAAATATTAAAAAGCAAAATGACCACCTGTTGTCTACCATTCTTATTTGAGTTTCATCACTTGACCTATTATTTTATTAGATGTTATCTATTAATTTAGTTTACTTTGAAATTGGAGATTAGTAGAAGTGTAATTTGGTTTTATTTCACTTTGTTTGTCAATGAACTTACTAGTAAAATTCTATTTATGTGTGTTAAATTTAGTAATATGCATTTTGAGTTGAATTTGGGTAAATATACGAATAAAAATCTGAAACCGATACAATTGTTTTGTATTCATATTCAAAAGTATTTGCATCCCTATTCCAATTCAAATTAAAATATCTTGAAAGGTGCTATTCAGATCCGATTTCATACGCATCCCTAAAGACAGAGCCATATTTGGGGCTACAGGAGCTGGAGCCGGGAGAAGCAGCAGCCAGCAGGCCTCGATGCCATCGCTTGTCGAAGCAACAGGCCTCGATGCCATCGCTGCTGGCCTTGTCGGTTGTCCCCTTCCGCCGGCGGCACCAAATCTCCCAGTACAGCTCCTGACACGGCTCTTTGGAAACACCCCTCTCCGCGATGGAGTCAAGAAGACTCGCAGATGACGCCGCGTCAAACACGCGTTTGCCTTTCCCCTCCCTCAGACGCACATCCGGCTCCCACAGTCGCACTTGCCCGTCCATCTCCCCTGCTCCGCGCGGCGCTTGGCGAAGTCGTCCGTGCCACAGCCATCCATCCGCCCGCACCGACTGCGGGAGGCCATCGTGCACGTTCGTCAACGCCTTCGGGGTCCGAGATCTCAGCATCCTACGAAACCGCGATCCAGGTGCGAGTGCGACTTTGACCACTCTAGCTAGGGATCTGTTCCATGTGCGATTCTACCAAAACCCGACGAGAACTGCGATTATTCTGTGTCGTTCGGCTTCAGTTTGATCATGTAATATCGTGCGATTCTAACTGCCGTGTTGTTCCAAACACCAGGGAGGAGACTGTGAGGGAGAGAGCAATGAAGGAATGGAAGGGTTTTTGGTGAGCGCAGCAACCGGGGCACTGAAGGCTGTCACTTTGAAGCTGGCAACTTTGCTTGGTGATGAGTTCAAGAACATAAAAGACGTGCGCAAGGAGATCAAGTCTCTCGCTGATGAGCTTAAGTACATGCACGCCTTCCTCGAGAAGATGTCGGAGGAGGAGAATCCAGACAACCAAGACAAGATTTGGATGGCAAATGTGCGGGAGCCCTGCATCATCCACTGCCCTTGCGCTCACCTGGAACCAGCCGCCCGTCCGTCCTTGCGCTCCCTCGTTCGCCCATATCATCATCCCCTGCTGCCCTGTCCGCTGAGAGGTCGGCAGCGCTTGTTCCTTCATTGACTCCTAGGCGGACGTCGTCAACGCCTTCGGTGCCCGAGGTTTCTTTCAGGATCCTACGAGCTCACAATCCAGGTGCGATTCTGATCGACGTTTATTTGGTAGCTAGGATCTGTTTTGCGATCCAAGTTCGATGTGATTCTATCAAAAACCGATCCGATGTAGTATATACCATGTGCATAACAAGTCTGTTAAGTGTTAAGCCATGCTTTTACGCAGGCTCTAATCATAGGAGACATTATATAACCAACTTTATATGTACTAGCAAACGTGTATGTACGTTGCAACTTAGGCCAATACCTATTAGAATCGGACTTCGTATCGTTGCTGAACGCGAGTTGTTCTAACACACATATAAGCACGAATTGTTAGTTCAGGTCACATATATACGGTTCACAAAGGGCAGGGGACACTTTATAGAAAGTAAAAAGAAAAAAGACAAACCAAAGGATCACTTCTCTTTTATAATATAATAAATATGCTCGTGTATTGTAACTGGAGAAAATAAGATACAAGTATTCATAGGAAATGAGAACATGAATGTTACTTATCTCTTTATGTTTTATCTTTTTATAAAATTTTAAAACCATAACTTATTATGATCATGGCATTCATGACAAAAAGTTAATGTCACTAATAATACGATAATGTTCTATTAAGCCTGTATCAAATTAAAATAGACCTTTGATATATTTTTTCTCCTATGTAAAGCACAAAAACATTTACTCGTAAATACATTATAATCTTAATTTTCAAACTATCCATACGTTATTATAGTTAATTATGGAGTTCTGTGACAAACTTTGAGGACCCATAAAAGTCTGTAATTCTAATATTTGATTTAGGTCAACAAGTCTCAGCCACGATCTGTTCCATGTGCGACTCTGATCATTCTAGCTAGGATCTATTCCATGTGCGATTCTACCAAAACTCAATCAGTAGTGTGATTCTGTATCGTTCGGCTTCGGTTCGATCATATTAGTATTGTGCGATTCTGACAACCATGCTGTTGTTCAACACACCAGGGGCCGGGAGGGATAGAGCGATCAAAATCAAAGATGGAAGGTTTTCTGGTGGGCGCAGCAACAGGGGCACTCAAGGCTGTCACTGTGAAGCTAGCAACTTTGCTTGGTGATGAGTTCAAGAACATGAAAGATGTGCGAAAGGAGATCAAGCCTCTCTTTGATGAGCTTAACTACATGCATGCCTTCCTCGAGAAGATGTCAGAGGAGGAGAATCCTGATAACCAAGACAAGATATGGATGACAGATGTGAGGGAGATGTCATACGACATCGAGGATAGTCTCGATGACTTTATGATTTGTATTGATGATGACAAATCTGCTAAGAAGAAGAGCCTAATGAAGAAGTGTACAAAGTTGCTGGATAAGATGAAGGCACATAAACGGATCTCCAAGGCGATACAGGAATTTAAGACACAGATCAAGGAGGTGGGAGATAGGAATCACAGATATAGGACTGGTGTGACGACCACCAAGGATTCACATGAGATGATTGATATTCGGGCTCAGGCTATCTTTAAGGATGCGTCAGAGCTTGTGGCCATTGATGAACAAAAGAATGAGTTGATCAACTTGTTGATAGAAGATGGATCTTTATCTCAGCATCAGGTGAAGGTGGTCGCCATTGTTGGACTTGGTGGACTAGGGAAGACAACACTTGCGAATCAAGTGTATGAGTCACTTAAGGATAAATTTGACTGTAAGGCTTTTGTAACAGTATCACGAACTCCTCACATGTTGGAAGTGTTGAGAACTATTCTCCTTGACATTAGCGGGCAGGAGTACACCGGAGATATGCAGCATCTTATGAGAAAGATATCCGATTTCCTTCAAGATAAAAGGTATGCTAGAAAACAGCTCCTCTGATAGACCCTTCGTTTACTATATGATTAAGCATATTTTTAATTTGTTTTATATTTTTAGAGCTCCAGAACTATGTATTTTTAGACTTAGGAGTAAGTATGGGCATGCCATCTATTTCTAATTTTCTATCATGTGGCATGTGGCATGTGGCACCAGCCAGTGGTGCATGTGGTTGGTTTTGGCCCTACTACTAGGGGATAGTTGTAGTGGTGACTAACCATGATGTCATGGTCGGTCCAAGTTAGGTTAGTATCGAACCTAGGGTTTGAAGGTTTTATGAGGCCATGTAGTTGAAGCTTCTTTTTTATAATAATACCTTGTGGATGTCTAGGCTCAAGTTTTTATTTATTTGTAGCACACTTTGTGAGGCGTAACATGAAGGTCTTAAAAGAAACTCAAGTTACTAGCATTGAGATAAGATTAGTAATAAAAATTAGTGTCTCCTATATAATAATAAAGCATTGATGGAAAGTATATAATTTTATTTTTATTAGTATTTGTCCCTGAATGGAAGAAAACCTAGGTTTTAACTAAACATTCACCTTATGCTATGAATTTGAGATTTGGTCCAACTCAAAAAAACACATTTCTATTATTTGATTTGTATTTTTTTTTATTTTAGTCCTTACTAATAGACTTCACTTACTAATTTGGCAGGTACCTCATTGTTGTGGATGATTTATGGGATTCGGAATCGTGGGAAGCCATTCAAAATGGTTTTATAAAAAATAGTTGTGCCAGCAGAATCATCATAACCACACGTAAAATTGAAGTAGCTCAATCTTGCTGCACTTTACGTCGGGGTCACATATATCAATTATGTCCTCTTAATCCAGAGAACTCAAAAAAGTTGTTCCTAAAGAGAATATTTGGTTCAGAAGAGGGATGCCCATCAGACCTCTCTGAAGTTTGTGATGACATAGAGCTGGCATGCTCTGTACAGAATCTTTTGGAGTTGACATTCGGGACCAAAATGTAGGCCTTCAATTTTAAATCAACATTTGCATGTTGGAACACCCTGTCGTTGTCAGAGCATCATAGAGCAAATAGGCTCTCTCACTGCTAAAATATTTGACAACGTATCTGTTTTCAGATAACAATCTTCACACAGCACATGTGATGCGCTGGCCGGAGATGCTCTAATCACATGGTTGGCATTGAATTTAATGTCCGCCCGGTTAAAGAAACTCACAGATCTAGATGAATTGACAAGGCAATGGCTACCCTGTAGTCAAACGGAACAGCTTGGTTATAAAAAAATGTGCACAGTTCTAAGATCCACGAGGAATAAGAAGAGCGTGAAATTTTTGCATTTTGGTCTCTTTTGAAAATATTTTTTACAAAAAGACCTATGCCAAAACGTTTGCTGAAAATAGATCATTTTTAGGCGTCTTAGAACATGACGCCAAGGTATGAGGGTCGGCGTCGACTGACACGACGCCGAGGTCTTGCCACGTCACGGACGACCCCGGTCGACGGCGACACGGTGGCGCATGGGGCCCAGTACGTCGGTGTCGTGTCAGCCAACGCCACAGGCCCAACCTCAGCACTGTGGGGAGTCACGCCGAACTCTTGGCACCATCCGGCACGCGGCCCAGGCGGCCCAACAACGCTTCGTGGGCCAAGAGGTCGGCAGCCCTTGTTCCTTCATTGGCTGCTAGGCGGACGTCGTCAACGCCTTCGGTGGCCGAGGTTTCTTTCAGGATCCTACGAGCTCACGATCCAGGTGCGATTCTGATCGACGTTTATTTGGTAGCTAGGATCTGTTTTTCGATCCAAGTTCGATATGATTCTACCAAAAACCGATCCGATGTAGTATATACCATGTGCATAACAAGTCTGTTAAGTGTTAAGCCATGCTTTTACGCAGGCTCTAATCATAGGAGACATTATATAACCAACTTTATATGTAGTAGCAAACGTGTACGTACGTTGCAACGAAAGCCAATACCTATTAGAATCGGACTTCAGCCAGGCTCAGCAGATGCACCGTACCAACGATTGGTTGCCTACACTGAGAACGAGGCCAGGCCCGCTACAAGCAATCGGGGACAACGAAGCCAGGCTCCAGAGAAAATTCTATTTCTCCAGAGCCAGGGCGGCGCGAGCTTGTGAGTGAGCGCATGGGGAGTGTGCAGACACAGAAAAGTTCTTTTGTGTGGAGTGTACAGGCAACCGAACAGGATCAATAGTGCTGGCCCAGATACTTACATTACATACATGCCAACCAATCACATACATCTATCACCTAGCGTGCTTGGCCAGCGCGAGCCTGCATGCGGCGTGCGAGCCAGGTTGTGCTCGCCAACAAACCAATCACGCGCTAAGTAGTACGTCTAGGTGCACCGGCGCATTTAGCAAGGGACAAGATTTCAGGATATTTTTTACCTATCATATCAAGTGGCCGCCCTTTCTAACACTCTGATAGCATGGATGGCATTATCTTTTTTTATTTTCCCCTATAATTAAGAAAAACTAACAAACGCACAGATCTAGATGAAGGCATTGGGTTTCATCAAAAAAAGAATCAAGGCATTGGCAACCACTAGTCCACTATCCTATGGGAACAGAAGGAATAACTTGGTAAATGGGACAGCTCGGGTAAAGAAACCTGAGCACAGATCTAGATGAATTAATAATAAGAAAACATACATTTTTGCCATGACTCCCGGTCTCCCCCAGATCTAGATGAATTAATAATAAGAAAACATACATTTTTGCCTTGACTCCCGGTCTCCCCCTTCCCACGCGCTATACACAACAGCCCATTTGCCTGTTCAGAGCACTGCTGCGCTCCTCCGTGCCCGTGTTCGTCCCTTCGTCCTTGCGCTCACGCTCTCCCACCCACACCCTGCCGTGATTGCCAGTGCTTGTCCGAGCTCGATCCATCCATCCGCCTCGTCGACTGCTGGGAGGCCTCGTGCACGCTCGTCAGCTCCTTCTGTGTCCAAGGTTCCAGGATCCAACAAAAATCACCATCCACATCAAGGTACGATTTTGTAAGAACTATATCAGCAGTGCACTCCGTCATTCAGTTTCAGTACAATCGTACAATTCTATGACACAAACTTTGTTCCTGAGTCCTGACAACCTTTTGCTGCTCACAAACAACAGGAAGAACTGAACAAGGGAGTGGGTAACTGAGTACCCAAAAAAATGGAAAGCGTTTTGGTGAGTGCAGCAACAGGGGCACTCAAGGCTGTCACTGTGAAGCTAGCAACTTTGCTTGGTGATGAGTTCAAGAACATGAAAGATGTGCGAAAGGAGATCAAGCCTCTCTCTGATGAGCTTAACTACATGCATGCCTTCCTCGAGAAGATGTCAGAGGAGGAGAATCCTGACAAACAAGACAAGATTTGGATGACAGATGTGCGGGAGATGTCATACGACATCGAGGACAGTCTCAATGACTTTATGATTTGTATTGATGATGACAAATCTGCTAAGAAGAAGAGCCTAATGAAGAAGTGTACGAAGTTGCTGGATAAGATGAAGGCACATAAACGGATCTCCAAGGCAATACAAGATTTCAAGACACAGATCAAGGAGGTGGGAGATAAGAATCACAGATATAGGACTGGTGTGACGACCACCAAGGATTCACATGAGATGATTGATATTCGGGCTCAGGCTATCTTTAAGGATGCGTCAGAGCTTGTGGCCATTGATGAACAAAAGAATGAGTTGATCAACTTGTTGATAGAAGATGGATCTTTATCTCAGCATCAGGTGAAGGTGGTCGCCATTGTTGGACTTGGTGGACTAGGGAAGACAACACTTGCCAATCAAGTGTATGAGTCAGTTAAGCATAAATTTGACTGTAAGGCTTTTGTGACAGTATCACGAACTCCTCACATGATGGAAGTGCTGAGAACTATTCTCCGTGACATTAGCAAGCTGGAGTACACCGGAGATATGCAGCATCTTATCAGAAAGATATCCGATTTCCTTCAAGATAAAAGGTATGATAGAAAACAGCTCCTCCAATAGACCCTTCGTTCACTATATGATTAATCATATTTTTAATTTGTTTTATATTTTTAGAGCTCCAGAACTACGTATTTTTAGACTTAGGAGTAAGTATGGGCATGCCATCTATTTCTAATTTTCTATCATGTGGCATGTGGCATGTGGCACCAGCCTGTGGTGCATGTGGTTGGTTTTGGCCCTACTACTAGGGGATAGTTGTAGTGGTGACTAACCAGGATGTCATGGTCGGTCCAAGTTAGGTTAGTATCGAACCTAGGGTTTGAAGGTTTTCTGAGGCCATGTAGTTGAAGCTTCTTTTTTATTATAATACCTTGTGGATGTCTAGGGTCAAGTTTTTATTTATTTGTAGCACACTTTGTGAGGCGTAACATGAAGGTCTTAAAAGAAACTCAAGTTACTAGCATTAAGATAAGATTAGTAATAAAAATTAGTGTCTCCTATATAATAATAAAGCATTGATGGAAAGTATATAATTTTATTTTTATTAGTATTTGTCCCTGAATGGAAGAAAACCTAGGTTTTAACTAAACATTCACCTTACGCTATGAATTTGAGATTTGGTCCAACTCAAAAAAACACATTTCTATTATTTGATTTGTATTATTTTTTCTTATTTTAGTCCTTACTAATAGACTTCACTAACTAATTTGGCAGGTACCTCATTGTTGTGGATGATTTATGGGATTCGGAATCATGGGAAGCCATTCAAAATGCTTTTATAAAAAATAGTTGTGCCAGCAGAATCATCACAACCACACGTAAAATTGAAGTAGCTCAATCTTGCTGCACTTTACGTCGGGGTCACATATATAAATTACGTCCTCTTAATCCCGAGAACTCGAGAAAGTTGTTCCTGAAGAGAATATTTGGTTCAGAAGAGGGATGCCCATCAGACCTCTCTAAAGTTTGTGATGACATCTTGAAAAAATGTGATGGTTTGCCTTTGGCAATTATAGCAATAGCTGGCTTGTTGGCAGGGAAAGCACCAACTGTAGATGAATGGAACAAAGTTCAATGTTCATTTGGTCATGCACTTGAAAGGCACTCGGATGTCAATAGAATGATACAAATATTGTCACTGAGTTATTTTGACCTTCCTCCCCACCTAAGAAGTTGTCTTCTGTATCTAAGTATATTCCCAGAAGATTATGAGATTAGAAAGGATCGATTGATACTGAGATGGATTGCTGAGGGATTCGTTCATGAAGAGCATGGGTCCACCCAATATGAGATTGGGGATAGGTGTTTCAACGAGCTCATAAACAGAAGCTTGATTCAGCCAGTGGATTCAGGTTCTTTTGATGTGACTTGGTGTCGGGTCCATGACATAATTCTTGAGTTCATTCTGTCCAAGGCTGTGGAAGAGAATTTTGTAACTCTGTTTGGCCTTCCTAACATAAGAGTTGATCCACATAGGAAGATTCGACGGCTCTCTCTACAGGACAGGAATGAGGTCAGTGATGCCATAGTAGACTCACGGGAGAAAATAATATATTATCATGTCCGTTCAGTTGTGGTGTTCCCTAGAAGTCTTGATAGCCTCCCTTCTCTGCAGAAGTTCAAGCATTTGCGTGTTTTGGATTTAGAAGACTGATGGACTACAAGCTCACCATCTGGTACATCTGGGTGGATTGTTTGCTCTGAGGTACTTGAGCCTACGTGACACAGGGATAGATGAGCTTCCTGAAGAAACTGGAGAGCTACAATATTTACAAACACTAGATATAAGGCGTAATTCTATAAAAGAGCTGCCATCCAGTGTTGGCCGCCTTTCACGGTTGGTCACTCTATTATGTGATTCTTATGTGCGGCTGCCAGATGGATTTGGGAAGAACATGCAAGCATTGCAGCAGTTGGTGGGGGAAATCGGTCCCCCCTATGAGTCTACTAGCTCACCTTACTTTGCACAGGAGCTTCGTCACTTAAGAAATCTACGGATACTAGAGATATGGTTTGATGATGAGGTGAGCGAAGATTTGGTGGTGTCATCTCTGTGTACACTTGGTACGGGATGCCTAAATTCTTTGGTTATAGGCTTCCACAAAAAGCATATGAAATTGGTGATGGAGCCATGGAGCCCCACCCTGCATGGCCTCAAGATACTTCAAATTTGTCAGATTGTGGTCCCAAGGGTCCCTAGATGGACTGGTTCACTTGATAACCTCCAGGTTTTTACTCTCTGTGTTGAGCAACTCGGGATGGCAGACTTTGGTTTGCTGGGGAGTTTAAACGCTCTTTCCAGCCTCTATCTCTCAGTAGAGATCAAAGTTGCTGACAGATGGTCCTCCTCTCAAGGAACACAACGGGTCAAGATCAGCGGCACACATGGATTCCCATCCTTGAGAAGGTTCGGAGTCGGTTCAAACTCCTGTGCATTTGGGTTGTTGTTCGAAGGTGGAGCCATGCCAAAGCTACAAGAGCTGTCTCTCTCATTCAACAGTGACCTAACAGGGTCTCTCACCAATGGAGAGTTTGATTTTGGCATCCAGCATCTACCCTGTCTTGCTCTCGTAGAACGTGATTACTTGACTAAATATCATGATCCCGACGACCCTGCGTGGGAAGCCCTGGAGAAAGCGGCCAGCTCCCATCCCAACCATCCCAAGCTACATCATAACTAATTTACCCTGGTGGTAAGTACAACAAAGCAGAAATGCGTGCTACGAACGCCAAGACCAGCGACCATCACGGACAAGGCCTTTTGCACTCCACTGCATTAATAACTAATTTATTGGTAATGTTGTTTTATATGTGGTTCATGTTATTGTTATTTAATTTATGTTTTATCAGCCAACCCGAATGATTGTCGACGTAAGTATTATTTTTTATAGTAATTTGTCACGGAGCGGATATGACGTCCAGAGTGGCAGATTTATATATTTTGTGTAAGCATGCACCCCGTCCGTCCAGCATTGACGAGTGTACGTGTTGTGAATGAAGTTTCTGATGCCAGATATATAAAGTGTCGATGAACACAACAAAATGCTGCGTGCACTTGTTGTAGTCCACCATCTCGATCACGCCGTCTGCTGACACGCACGTCCAACGAGCACGGATGTTGGTCACGATCCTCGGCAGGTGCATGCGGGGCTCCCTTGATGAGCACCGGACGAACGCGGCGGTCAAATTCATGGTATCATCGAGAACGGGCCGCCTAATAAGTAGAGACCCACAACAATAGCGGCAGCCAAATAAATTGACAAGGATTTGCATTCCAATAAAGAAAGCACAAGATTATTTCATCCGGCAAAATCGACACTTGCATTTTGAATTAGATTGACCTCGGCGTCTAACGATGATTTCATGGCTTTCCTGGCACTTGGCCCCCATCTCCTCTGCCCCGCGCGGCGATTGTCCGTGGCTCCGTGCCACAGGCCATAGCCATCATCCATCCGCGCTCACGGACTGTGCAGGAGGCTGTCGTGCTGTGCACCGTGCACCCTCCTCAACAGTCAACACCTTCTTGTCCGAGGATGACATTGCTACCAAAAACCGATCCGGGTGAATCTGATATATATTCTCATGCACGTGCAGTTTCAGTGTTTCCAGACAGTCTTAATAGCCCTCCCATCTTTGCAGAAGTTGAAGCATTTGCGTGCTTTGGATTTAGAAGGCTGTGAGCAGCGGCGGATCTGCCAGGGGCAAAGAAAAAAATCGCGGGCTATCAAATTTAGCGTGAAGCTGTTCTGGGCGCTATTGACGCTATTGCGGGCGCTATAGCGCCGCTATGGCTCCGCTATAGCGGCAGCTAAATGCAGTAGCGCCGGCTGCCTTCACACGCTATAGCGGCGCTATTTACACGCTATAGCGTGCTATGTTTTTACAAACACAAGAAACATGATATTCTGGATATCAGATAACAACCAACATAATCCCATGAGTTTTCATACACACAAACAGCCATAAAGGCATCAACTCATAACATAGGTAGTAACTATTAAGTCCTGAACTCCTGCAGCCCGTTCCAGCAACTGCAGGAGCTCGTTGGCGGCCTCAAGTGAGGTACCTCCCCCTGGCCGCCGCCGTCGCCCAACCTCCCGCCCGTGTTGCCGCAGTCGCCCAGCTCAGCCTGCGCCGTCGACAAGCCGCCGCCATCGCCCAGCCTCCCGCCTGTGACGCCGCCGCCGTCGCCCAGCCTCCCGCCCGTGACGCCGCCGCCGCCGCCCAGCGCGCTAATTTTTTCATTGGCCAGGGGGGCTCGAGCCCCCCCTACCGTGGCTGACCCTGTGGAGCCCCCCTCAGCCCCCCCACCCCCCTAAATTTTTCTGCCATTGGAGGAGGGAAAGGAGGAGCTTGAGCGTTGAGCTAAGATTGAAGACGATGCTGGAGCATTGAGCTGAGCTTGATGCCTTTGTCCCATGTGAACTTAAGCCCCCCCTAGATTTTCATCCTAGATCCACCACTGGCTGTGAGGGACTACAAGCCCCACCGTCTGGCACACCTATGCGGTTTATTTGCACTGAGGTACTTGAGCTTGCGTCAAACATGGATAAATAAGCTTCCTAAAGAAATTGGAGAGCTGAGTATTTACAAACACTGGATTTAAGAGTTACTCATATAAAGAAGCTTCCATCAAGTATTCTTCGCCTTGCATGGTTGGTCAATCTATTTTTCTAGTTTTGGTGAGCATTTGCCAGATGGATTCAGGAACATGCAAGCCTTGCAGAGGTTGCAAGACATCACAGTATGGAGTTAGATACCTAACTTCATGCAGGAGCTCTGTCAGCTAAGAAATTTATGGATACTGAGGGTGTGGACAGATGTGTTTACCAAAGATTTGGCCTCATCTCTGTGTATACTTGGTACAGGAAGCCTAAATTCTTTGACTGCAGGAACCAACGAAGAGTCCATGAACTTTGTGATGGAGCCATGGAACCCCACCTCCATCAGCCTCAAACGACTTGAAATATTGGGTATTCAGCTCCCGAGGATCCCTATATGGATCGGCTCACTTGATAACCTGCAGCATTTGGGGCTCAATGTTGACCAACTTGGGCCTGTAGATGTTGGTTTGCTCGGGCGCTTAAGCGCTCTGTCGAGCCTCTGTCTCTGGGTAATGATTGAAGTAGCCGACAGATTATCCTCTTCTCAAGAAGCACAACGGGTTAAGATCAGTGGCGCACATGGATTTCCTAGCTTGAGATTGTTCCGAGTTGGTTCGATTAACTGTGGGTTTGGGTGGTTGTTCGAAGCTGGGGCCATGCCGAAGCTACAAGAGCTCAATCTCGAGTTCAGCAGAGATAAAACCGGGTCTCTCACCAATGGAGAATTTGATTTCGGCATCCAGCATCTCCCTTGTCTTGCTATCGTAAGATGTGACCTTGGTTACTTTATAAATGCAAACTATGAGCCCGAGCACCGCGCATGGGATGCTGTTAAGAATGCAGTCAGTTCCAATCCTAACCATCCCAGATTGTATCATGGGTTGTAGTGACAACAGAGCAGAATTACTAGCTACAAGCACCAACAACCATCTTGGACAAAAGACTTTTTCCTCTCCACCGCATTCTAATTTATTTGTTTGTATTACACTTCATAGAACTTACTTATGCTGATTTTATATGTTTTATATTATTGTTACTTTATGTTTTATATGCTTCAGCCAAACTGAATTCTTGCCGTATTCCTTTTATTTGCCATGAAATCAATGCCATCTTCTTTTGGAAATCCTAGCTATGGTACAAAGTCTGCTAAATGAGAACATTTGATTCTATACAGATTCTTCAGCTAGGACTATGATCTTCACATAATAAGATTGATCTGTTCTACTATTATGAGTTCTATGGTTGTTCTTCAAAGTGTACATTCTGTGTTTAGATCTAGCGCAAAGCCTGATCTCCATCCTTCTGGTGTTGGATTACGGACGTGCTCCTCTGATCAGAATGTTCAGTGTAATAAGAAATTTCCATGTGAATGGTTTGGTGTACGTGCATCTAAAAAAGACAAGCAAATTTGTGTTTAACTGATATGTCTGGACCAAGTCAAAGGTGAATGTCCACAATTCAATTATACAGTGTCAAAAACTTCCTACACATTTTGGGCTGCTTGGTTGGGTTCCAAAATTTACCAAGCCAAACAGAGCATACCTAGAATTTTTGGCTATCAATTGGTGTCCACAATTCAATTATACAACGGCGAAAACTTCCTACACATTTTGGGCTGCCTGGTTGGGTTCCAAAATTTGCTCACCTAAAATTGCGCCAAAATCAGAGCATACCTAGAAATTTGGCTATCAATTGTTTTAGTACCAAAAAAACACACGGTAAGTTTCTAAAACTTTTTAAAGCTCAAGAGGGAAAAATATATGCCTTGACTTTTTTGCCTCGATTTTTTGCCCTCATTTTGGTCAGCCCTAATTTTGGCTAGCCATGATTTTAGCATGCCATGGTTTTTGCTAAGCTGGTTTTGGAACCTGTACCCAACCAAACAAGCTCTTCATTTGGTCTGCCTCGGACAGTCCTAGGTTACAACACCAACAGCCAGGCACATACACATTGGGTACTCAAATTGCAGAAACACTTTTTTAGACCAAGTGCACCCCTAATGTCAGAGCCAGATCTGAATACTGATGACAAAGCACAAACATCAATATTGCTATAGAATTCTAACAGATACCCATTAATGTACACATCATTATCCATAGAACAAAGATAAACTTGTGTAGGCTCATTGCTTGCTGCCGCTGCTGCTGTTGTTTTTCTTACTCGTGGATATGCCACAACCTCGCCTCTATGCTAGGGTTGTTATATGGTTTTAGTCCGATTTTTCAAAATTAATCGGACGACAGGGTTTTGCTTCGTTTTCCCAAAAAATGAGGCTGTTGATTTCATATCAATATATATTCAGGTGAGGATTTCTCCACCGTTGACAGTTCAAAAAAATATAACTTCTACCGGCTCCTTCGCTTGATGGATGACGAAGCCACTGGCCCACATGGTGCCCTTCTCCTCCCGCGCTACGACTCTCTCGCAGCTTGCTCAAGCTCCATGCGGCACGGATGGCGAGGGCTGTCGCCGACGGCGGCGGCGGTGGTGGGAGGGAGGCCGGGTGCGTCTCGGGAGGGGCATGGAGGGGAGGGGCAGCACGGGCGGGCTGCGGACGCCGGACGGGCTCCGCCATCAAGAGCCGGGCCGCGGAGGAGCTGTTGGGGTGGGCCGGAGGATGGCGGCGGCAAGGAAGAGAGGATGCGTGTGTGTGCGTGAAGAAGAGCCAAAGAGAGGGCGCGTGTGCGGTTCGTGTCGTGAGTTCGACGGGAATTAGGATAGGGTGGAGACAAAACAGGGAGGGGAGAAAAAGACGAAGGAAGAAAAAAAGAAAAAAGGGTATTTTTGACATTTCCTCTGTTTTAACCACCCAGAGAAGTTGTTTTGTAAACATTTTTTAAATAGTGAAGTTGGAGCCAGAAAAAAACTGTTTCCTCATAGAAGATATAGTTTAAGTTATGTTGACCGAAGCTAAAGAACGGAGTGAGTAGTTGCTAGCAACGCCTCGTTCTCCGGAGAATAAACATTTGGGCCGACCGTGCAGGCACTCACTTCGTCCAAAATGACCGCAGTGGTAGGTCTTCAATTTTGTCCAAAAAAAAACCCTGCTACTCCCCCCCTCCCATCTGTTCCCGCTTGACCTCGCTACTCCAAGGAATCGATCGGTTGATGTCAATGCCGAGAACGATGATATCCATCGGGAGGAGCGTTTGGCACTGCTTGACTCGCTGGATGTCGTCTCCCAAGTCCCAAAAGACGATGATGGACCCTGAAATGGGAAAAGCTAGCGGCGTGGTTCTCCCTCAACTGCTCGACAGAGTCGTCTTTGGGTCCGGCCTAATTGCCTGCGCTTTCTCCGTCCCCTACCATATCTAGGATGAGTTAAAAGTGGTGGTTGCCTTCCAACTTCCATGTTGTCTTTCTGGCTGCTGAGTTTCGAAAGATAAATTGACGCTGGCCGGGAATATTTTTTTAATTTTAACATTTTTTTTAAACTAATTCTAAATCTAACATTGTTTGTTTTTTATTTTCAAATCTAACACTTTTGACCGTACCACCATGCATGACGCGTCACAGGCATTTTGCCGCGCCATGGCAATAGACACGGCCAAAAGTGTTAAATTTAGAAATAAAAAATAAACAATGTTAGATTTAGAATTAGTTTAAAAAAAGTGTTAAAATTAAAAAAAATATCCCTGGCCGGCGACGACGGTGAATGAGTCCACCGTCAGCGTGGCATGCCATTGCCACTTGCCCATACCGTAGCAGCTGTCATGACCTGCTGCTTGTCACCGCACGGCATGCATGAGGCGCGACACGACGATAGACGATGAAGCACCAGACGAACGATCGAGGACGAGCGTACTAGACGTGATGATGGTATGCAATAAGCAGAAGAGGGCGATGTCTCCAGAGTGAGGTGTCGCGCGCCCGGGGGCAGCATCTTCTTTGCTGCGTTGCGCCCGTCGGGTTTCCCCGCAGTTGCGAGGCCATGGCAGCGCCTTTTCCGCGCGCAGCACAAAAACGGGCCAGGACGAGCGGCCCGGAGACGCTGGTCGGTCCAAACCATTTTTTATTTAATACATATAAAATCATTTATTTTCTAAATTTAGTCGTGCATCCAATTTACTCCAATCTCTCGAGGAAAACACCGAAGGGTGGAGGATACGGAGTTTCCCTCGACTGCGGAAACTTACGAGTTGGAGAGAATACTTCACAATTTTTTAGTTTTAATAAGAAGCTCTTTTACCAAACTGTTAGATGACACTTTTTCTCGTTTCGCTAAAATATTAAAATAGAGAGCTATTTTACAAAACTCCTGAAGATGTTTTTAGTTTAAGACAAACTTAACAAGCTAGAATTGATGCTTAGGGGCCATTTGGTAGCGCTTCTACAGCCGCTCCCAAAGCAATTTTTTTGACTCCATCTACCAAACGGGCAGCACAAAAGAGGTTCACCGAGGAATCCCCTGAAATCGCGCTGAAGAGGCCCGCGAGGTGGTGGAGCTGAAAAATACAGCTTCAACCAGCTCCTTCGCTTGATGGATGCCGAAGCCGCTGGCCCACATGGTGCCCTTCTCCTCCCACGCTACGGCTCTCTCGCAGCTTGCACAGGCTCCATGCGGCGCGGATGGCGAGGGGCCACCGGTGGTGGCGACGGTGGGGGAGGGAGGTAGGTGGCATGTCTTGGGAGGGGCATGGAGGGTGCGCGAGGGGAGGGGTGGCACGGGCCGGCCGCAGACGGGCGCCGCCATCAAGGGATGGGTCGGGGCTGAGCCGTTGGGGTGGGCCGGAGGACGGGCGACGGCGACAGCGAGGAAGAGAGGATGCATGTGACTGCGTGAAGAAGGGCCGAAGAGAGGATGTGTTTGCGGTTCGTGTCGTGAGGAAGAGCGAAATTAGGATAGGGTGCAGAGAGAAGAGAGGGGAGGGGGGAGAAAAATAAAGAGAAAAAAATGAAGGAAGAAAAAAGAAAAAAAAAGGTGGGTATATTAGATATTTCATCTGTTTCAACCACTCGGAGAAGTTTTGTAAACGTTTTTTATACAGTGAAGTTGGAGCCAGAAAAAACGATATAGTTAAAGTTGTTTTTGACTGGAGTTAGAACTCTACTAAACGATTTTTTTTACGAACGGAGTGAGTAGTGGCTAGCAACGCCATGTTTCCACAGAATAAACGTTGGGCCCGGCCGTGTGCAGGCACTCACTTCGTCCAAGAAGACCTTAATTTTGTCAAAAAAAAAAAGAGCGCAAAAAAAAAAATGCTACTAACCTACTCCACCCACCCCCATCTGTTCCCACTTCACCCCGAAGTTTCTCGGTGCTACAGGCCGCCGCGCTCCCGTCAAAAAAAGGAAAAAAAAAATCAAGAACGAGAAGATTTGGCGACGACTCCGCGTCAACGCGTTTTGCCTTTCCCTTTCCCCACTCTCTCAGATGCAGAGCAACGCGCACACGTTCTCACCCTCCGGCACGAGCGCTCCACCAGCCCGAGGTCGGCCAGCAGCCCAGGCGACCAGCAGCATTGCGCTCGTCCGTGCTCTCCCAGACCTGCATCATCCCCTGCCCTTGCGCTCACCTGGACCCAGCAGCATTGACTGCTAGGCGGACGTCGTCAACGCCTTCGGTGGCCGAGGTTTCTTTCAGGATCCTACGAGCTCACGATCCAGGTGCGATTCTGATCGACGTTTATTTGGTAGCTAGGATCTGTTTTGCGATCCAAGTTCGATATGATTCTATCAAAAACCGATCCGATGTAGTATATACCATGTGCATAACAAGTCTGTTAAGCGTTAAGCCGTGCTTTTACGCAGGCTCTAATCATAGGAGACATTATATAACCAACTTTATATGTACTAGCAAACGTGTATGTACGTTGCAACGAAAGCCAATACCTATTAGAATCGGACTTCATATCGTTGCTGAACGCGAGTTGTTCTAACACACATATAAGCACGAATTGTTAATTCAGGTCACATATATACGGTTCACAAAGGGCAGGGGACACTTTATAGAAAGTAAAAAGAAAAAAGACAAACCAAAGGATCACTTCTCTTTTATAATATAACAAATATGCTCGTGTATTGCAATTGGAGAAAATAAGATACGAGTATTCATAGGAAATGAGAACGTGAATGTTACTTATCTGTTTATGTTTTATCTTTTTATAAAATTTTAAAACCATAACTTATTATGATCATGACATTCATGACAAAAGTTAATGTCACTAATAATACGATAATGTTCTATTAAGCCTGTATCAAATTAAAATAGACCTTTGATATATTTTTTCTCCTATGTAAAGCACAAAAATATTTACTCGTAAATACATTATAATCTTAATTTTCAAACTATCCATACGTTATTATAGTTAATTATCGAGTTCTGTGACTAACTTTGAGGACCCATAAAAGTCTGTAATTCTAATATTTGATTTAGGTCAACAAGTCTCAGCCACGATCTGTTCCATGTGCGAGACTCTGATCATTCTAGCTAGGATCTATTCCATGTGCGATTCTACCAAAACTCAATCAGTAGTGTGATTCTGTATCGTTTGGCTTCGGTTCGATCATATTAGTATTGTGCGATTCTGACAACCATGCTGTTGTTCAACACACCAGGGGCCAGGAGGGATAGAGCAATCAAAATCAAAGATGGAAGGTTTTCTGGTGAGCGCAGCAACGGGGGCACTGAAGGCTATCACTGTGAAGCTGGCAACTTTGCTTGGTGATGAGTTGAAGAACATGAAAGACGTGCACAAGGAGATCAAGTCTCTCTCTGATGAACTTAATTGCATGCATGCCTTCCTCGAGAAGATGTCAGAGGAGGAGAATCCTAACAACCAAGACAAGATATGGATGACAGATGTGAGGGAGATGTCATATGACATCGAGGACAGTCTCGATGACTTTATGATTTGTATTGATGCTGACAAATCTGCTAAGAAGAAGAGCCTAATGAAGAAGTGTACGAAGTTGCTGGATAAGATGAAGGCACATAAACGGATCTCCAAGGCAATACAGGAATTCAAGACACAGATCAGGGAGGTGAGAGACAGGAATCACAGATATAGGACTGGTGTGACGACCACCAAGGATTCACATGAGATGATTGATATTCGGGCTCAGGCTATCTTTAAGGATGCGTCAGAGCTTGTGGCCATTGATGAACAAAAGAATGAGTTGATCAACTTGTTGATAGAAGATGGATCTTTATCTCAGCATCAGGTGAAGGTGGTCGCCATTGTTGGACTTGGTGTACTAGGGAAGACAACACTTGCGAATCAAGTGTATGAGTCACTTAAGGATAAATTTGACTGTAAGGCTTTTGTAACAGTATCACGAACTCCTCACATGTTGGAAGTGTTGAGAACTATTCTCCTTGACATTAGCGGGCAGGAGTACACCGGAGATATGCAACATCTTATCAGAAAGATATCCGATTTCCTTCAAGATAAAAGGTATGATAGAAAACAGCTCCTCCGATAGACCCTTCATTCACTGTATGATTAAGCATATTTTTAATTTGTTTTATATTTTTAGAGCTCCAGAACTACTAATTTTTAGACTTAGGAGTAAGTATGGGCATGCCATCTATTTCTAATTTTCTATCATGTGGCATGTGGCACCAGCCTGTGGTGCATGTGGCTGGTTTTGGCCCTACTACTAGGGGATAGTTGTAGTGGTGACTAACCAGGATGTCATGGTCGGTCCAAGTTCGGTTAGTATCGAACCTAGGGTTTGAAGGTTTTCTGAGGCCATGTAGTTGAAGCTTCTTTTTTTATTATAATACCTTGTGGATGTCTAGGGTCAAGTTTTTATTTATTTGTAGCACACTTTGTGAGGCGTAACATGAAGGTCTTAAAAGAAACTCAAGTTACTAGCATTAAGATAAGATTAGTGATAAAAATTAGTGTCTCCTATATAATAATAAAGCATTGATGGAAAGTATATAATTTTATTTTTATTAGTATTTGTCCCTGAATGGAAGAAAACCTAGGTTTTAACTAAACATTCACCTTACGCTATGAATTTGAGATTTGGTCCAACTAAAAAAACACATTTCTATTATTTGATTTGTATTATTTTTTTTTATTTTAGTCCTTACTAATAGACTTAACTAACTAATTTGGCAGGTACCTCATTGTTGTGGATGATTTATGGGATTCCGAATCATGGAAAACCTGCTCTTATAAAAAATAGTTGTGCCAGCAGAATAATCACCACCACACGTAAAACTGAAGTAGCTAAATCTTGCTGCTCTTCACGTCGGGGTCACATATATGAATTACGTCCTCTTAATCCCGAGAACTCAAGAAAGTTGTTCCTGAAGAGAATATTTGGTTCAGAAGAGGGATGCCCATCAGACCTCTCTGAAGTTTGTGATGACATCTTGAAAAAATGTGATGGTTTGCCTTTGGCAATTATAGCAATAGCTGGCTTGTTGGCAGGGAAAGCACCAACTGTAGATGAATGGAACAAAGTTCAATGTTCATTTGGTCATACACTTGAAAGGCACTCGGATGTCAATAGAATGATACAAATATTGTCACTGAGTTATTTTGACCTTCCTCCCCACCTAAGAAGTTGTCTTCTGTATCTAAGTATATTCCCAGAAGATTATGAGATTGGAAAGGATCGATTGATACTGAGATGGATTGCTGAGGGATTCGTTCATGAAGAGCATGGGTTCACCCAATATGAGATTGGGGATAGGTGTTTCAACGAGCTCATAAACAGAAGCTTGATTCAGCCAGTGGATTCAGGTTTTTTTGATGTGATTTGCTGTCGGGTCCATGACATAATTCTTGAGTTCATTCTGTCCAAGGCTGTGGAAGAGAATTTTGTAACTCTGTTTGGCCTTCCTAACATAAGAGTTGATCCACATAGGAAGATTCGACGGCTCTCTCTATAGGACAGGAATGAGGTCAGTGATGCCATAGTTGGCTCACGGGAGAAAATAATATATTATCATGTCCGTGCAGTTGTGGTGTTCCCTGGAAGTCTTGATAGCCTCCCTTCTCTGCAGAAGTTCAAGCATTTGCGTGTTTTGGATTTAGAAGACTGTAAGAGACTACAAGCCCACCATCTGACACATCTAGGCAGGTTATTTGCATTAGGTACTTGAGCTTTCGTAACACATTGATAGATGAGCTTCCTGAAGAAATGGAGAGCTACAATATTTACAAACACTAGATATAAGGGGTACTCATATAAAAGAACTGCCATCCAGTGTTGGCCGCCTTTCACGGTTGGTCACTCTATTATGTGATCCCAATGTGCAGCTGCCAGATGGATTTGGGAAGAACATGCAAGCATTGCAGCAGTTGGTGGGGTCCATCAGTGTCTGCTGTCAGTCACCTAGCTTTGCACAGGAGCTTCGTCAGTTAAGAAATCTACGGATACTAGAGATATGGTTTGATGATGAGGTTAGCGAAGATTTGGTGTCATCTCTGTGTACACTTGGTACAGGATGCCTAAATTCTTTGACTATAAACGCTTGGAAAGTGCCCATGAAATTGTTGATGGAGCCCTGGAGCCCCACTCCCCTCGGCCTCAGGATACTTAAAATCCAATGGATTTTTGTCCCAAGGGTCCCTAGATGGATCGGTTCACTTGATAACCTTCAGGATTTGAGAATCTCTGTTGAGCAACTCGGGATGGCAGACTTTGGTTTGCTCGGGAGTTTAAACGCTCTTTCCAGCCTCTGTCTCTCAGTAAAGATCAAAGTTGCTGACAGATGGTCCTCCTCCCAAGGAACACAACGGATCAAGATCAGCGGCACACATGGATTCCCATCCTTGAGAAGGTTCCTAGTCGGTTCAAAATCATGTGCATTTGGGTTATTGTTCGAAGGTGGAGCCATGCCAAAGCTACAAGAGTTGTCTCTCTCATTCAACAGTGACATAACAGGGTCTCTCACCAATGGAGTTTGATTTTGGCATCCAGCATCTACCCTGTCTTGCTCTCGTAGGATGTTTCTTCAGGAAATATTTTGATCCCGACGACCCCGCGCGGGAAGCCATTAAGAAAGCGGTCAGCTCCCATCCCAACCATCCCAAGCTACATTATAACTAATTTACCCTGTTGGTAAGGACAACAAAGCAGAAATGCGAGCTACGAAACGCCAGGACGGACAAGGCGTTTCGCACTCCACTGCATTATTAACTAATTTATTGGTAATGTTGTTTATATGTGGTTCATGTTATTGTTATTTAATTTATGTTTTATCAGCCAACCCGAAGGATTATCGACGTAAGTATTATTTTTTATAGTAATTTGTCATGGAGCGGATATGACGCCCAGAGTGGCAGATTTATATATTTTGTGTAAGCATGCACACAGGGGCGAAGTCATGTTGAGTTTGGATGGTGCACCAGCACCAGGCAAGAAAAAATATTTAATACTAAGTAGTTTATTTTAACCATATAAATCAGTTGAGAGAAGACATATTTCTACATTGCTGTTAACGTTGTGCACCACCATAAATTTAATACTAGTTTCGCCCCTGCATGCACCCCGTCATTCCAGCATTGACGAGTGTCTGTATTGTGAATGAAGTTTCTGATGCCAGATATATAAAGTGTCGATGAACACAACAAAATGCTGCGTGCAGTTGTTGTAGTCCACCATCTCGATCACGCCATCTGCTGCCACGCACGTCCAACGAGCACGGATGTTGGTCACGATCCTCGGCAGGTGCATGCGGGGCTCCCTTGATGAGCACCGCATGGACGCGGCGGTCAAATTCATCGTATCATCAAGAACGGGCCGCCTAATAAGTAGAGACCCACAACAATAGCAGCAGCCAAATAAATTGACGAGGATTTCCATTCCAATAAAGAAAATCACAAGATTATTTCATCCGGCAAAATCGACACTTGTATTTTGAATTAGATTGACCTCGGCGTCTAAAGATGGTTTCATGGCTTTCCTGGCACTTGGCCCCCATCTCCTCTGCCCCGCGCGGCGATTGTCCGTGGCTCCGTGCCACAGGCCACAGCCATCATCCATCCGCGCTCACGGACTGTGCGGGAGGCTGTCGTGCGGTCAACAGTCAACACCTTCTTGTCCGAGGATGACATTGCTACCAAAAACCTGGATCCAGGTGTCGATTCTAGGAAGTGGGACTACTCTACCAAAACCCGATCCGGGTGAATCTGATACATATTCTCATGCCCGTGCAGTTTCAGTGTTTCCAGACAGTCTTCATAGCCTCCCATCTTTGCAGAAGTCGAAGCATTTGCGTGCTTTGGATTTAGAAGGCTGTGAGGGACTACAAGCCCCACCGTCTGGCACACCTATGCGGTTTATTTGCATTGAGGTACTTGAGCTTGCGTCAAACATGGATAAATGAGCTTCCTGAAGAAATTGGAGAGCTGAGTATTTACAAACACTGGATTTAAGAGTTACTCATATAAAGAAGCTTCCATCAAGTATTCTTCGCCTTGCATGGTTGGTCAATCTATTTTTCTAGTTTTGGTGTGCATTTGCCAGATGGATTCAGGAACATGCAAGCCTTGCAGAGGTTGCAAGACATCACAGTATGGAGTCAGATACCTAACTTCATGCAGGAGCTCTGTTAGCTAGGAAATTTACGGATACTGAGGGTGTGGACAGTGTTAGTTTGATCTCCACCGATTGGCCCAATGGCCAATCGGACCCCTTGACCACGTCCTGATCGGGGACGCTTAACCGACCACTAGTCGGCGGGCCCCTATCATACATCGCTATAAATAAAGAGAAAGGTGGGGGCCATGGCACGTGAGACGAGGTTCGACGCCGCCACTGGACCCTACCGAAGAACCCTAGAAGCCCCTCCGATCGCGGGCACGCTACAAGTGACGGGAAGCGCCGCCGGCCGTGCCCCCATCCTCTGGACTCTGCCGGGCTGCACTCCATTCTTCCTCCTCTACCTCCTCTACCAACCCCGAAGGTATGGGCCTCTCTCTCTCTCTCTCTCTTCCTCAACCGAAGCATGTTCAAGATCGTTTTGAATCAAATAGAGACGAATACACCCTCTGATATGCACCTAGATGATCCTAAGAATATATCAATGGTATCAAAGCCGCTGCTCTAGGCGTAGATCCAGTAGGGGCAGTTTAGAAGGAGATGAGATAGATCCGGTTCAGATCAAAAGAAAAGGGAAGCAGAGGGTTCATCGAACCCTAAACCCTATTCGGGTGAAGAAAAGGAGTAAGAAGGGGGTCTCGGTTTGAAAAGTACTCGAACCCTAACTCTAACCCGTTGGAGAAGATGAACAGTAAGCCGAACCCTAACCCTAAATCGGACCACCTCCGAGAAGAAAAGTAAGAAGATCCGAACAGAGAAGATCAAGGGGAAAGAGGAAGGGCTAGGGAGGAGGCTTAGCTCGCCGGCCTCCACTCACTAGAACACCTTGGGAAGGGCCTCCGCATCGGTGAATTGCGGCCATGCTAGGGCGCCGCGGCTAGGCCGCTCGACGACGGCGCGCTCACTCGCTAGGAAGTGCACGCGCCAGCGAGGGGTCCAGCGACGGCGCCATCATCCCTCCACCATGGGCTCGCTCAGGTGGCTCTCTGCGCTCACTCGCTCGGTGTTGAGCCGCTCAGAGAGAGAATGGGAGAGAGGAGTGAGTTAGAGTTCGGGGAGTGGAGCCGCGCGGAGTTAAGGGCACCGTCGTCCAGCCTCGGGCGAGCAAGCTCACCGGAGAGGGGACCGGCGGTGGCGCCACTCTGTTGTGCCTCTCATCTCTCCACCGTGGCGCTGAGGAAAGAAGAGAGAGGAAGCAAAGAAGGAAATGACCCTAGGGTTTCCACGTGAGCGGGCGCGGTGGGGTTTTATGCTAGCGATAGAGACGGGCGACTGTTCGATCTGATCGAACGGCTCTGAGCGGTCGGGCCAGCTTTCAGCCCATGCGGGCGCGAGCGCTGGGCCACTTTCCTGGCCCAGGCCCATGTTGCGGCCTGAGCGCGCGCGGTCGTGAGCCGTGGGCCGGTTTTTTATGCTGGGCCGAGCAACAGTGAAGAAATGAGTCCGTTTTTTCTTTTTCTTTTTCCAGTAAATTGTTTATTTTCTAGAAAATAATTAATGGCTCAAAGAAAAATAGCAAAGAGAATTTTTTCTATGGGTAAAATTCACCAATTATGTTTAAGTTTTCGCTGCAAAATTTAATGTTGCTTATCTTCTAATTAAATTCGAAACAATGGGAGAATTTAATTTGAAGAGCAGTTATATTTAGTAAATCATGATTATGCTTATCCTCTAATTAAATTGGAACCAACGGAAAAATTTAATTAGAGGAGTGGTCTATTTTTTGTTTAAGTAAGATTATGGTATTGTCATTTTCTGACCAACGTTGATGATTATAATATTATAATGAATTTAAGGTTGAAGTTTAAATAAGATTATGGTATTGTCATTTTCTGACCAATGTTGATGATGACAATATTATAATGAATTTAAGTTTAAAATTTAAATCTTTGATAAATTTTACACCAACGTGGATAATTTTTCAGAGAGTAGATAAAAACCAAGAAATTTTCCTGAACTAAAAGAATGTATTTCATTTTCAAGTTTTCGCTGAAATGAAGTTGATTATCTTCCAATTAAATTCGAACCAACAGGAAAATTTAATTTTGAAGAGTAGTTATATGGATTTTAAGTTAATTTATGAGTTTTATGCATTAATTCTATTTTCTGCCCGACGGTGATGTAGAATTGATACAGAAGCATATTGTTTTAATCGACGAGATCACTCGGCTGCATGCCAATGGGCTGCGATGCTAGGGTATGTGAATGAAAAGGCTTGAGTCAAGCCAGTTCAGAATAGTTTTTTGTTAGTTTACTAATTTTCTAATTAAATCGGAACCAACGGGAAGATTTAATTGGAAAAATAAAGTATAAGTGAATGTTTTAGTCGTCATGACTAAGTTTTCGAATAGATGTATCCCGTATGGGGAGAAGTTTGGCATAGTACTTATGCTAGTCAATCATGCATGGCGGGAGAAGTTTTGTGATGATTCACATGTTTTGTATCCAGCATAGCGAGAGAAGTTTGGGTAGCTCTTATGCTGCCCTAGCACTGACCTTGGCACAATAGAAAATGCATCGTCATGGTTAATACTGACCAAAAGATAAGAAAAGATGCAAGTGTGACTTGCAAAAGTACAGTTAATGAAATACCTTATTGAGTTGTTGAAGTGAAATAAGGAAAGTCTACTCCTAAATAGATCAAGAAATAATTTTGTTTGCATGACATAATCATGTTAATGAAGTAAGTTATAAGTGTCTCCCCGTTCACAGGCTTTCTGAATAGTTATCGAAATTATGGCAGTAAAGCTCGTGCCATATTTCGAAGGGGGGAGTATGAAGATCAATTAAGAAAGATACTCTTCATTAAAGAGTGAGATAAAGATTAATTAAGATGAAACCATTGGAGGAGTACAATGGTCACAACAATGATACCCCTAAGCAGAGAAATAGCTAAATTTTTGGACCTTTTAAAGTTCAAATAAGAAGATAGCGTAGTCAGCCTCAAAGATGTTAAGGTGGTGCTTAAAGTGTCATATGAGATTTTAAAAGATTAAAAAAGGCGGTTGTTAAAGCGCCATATGAGGTTTTAAAAGATTAAACCCAAAATAAGACATTTAAAGATACACCATTTTTAGAAAAGATGAGAAGATCTGGAGGAGCATGGTATGTAGAGGTATGTAGAGACCTAAGACTTGAAGAGAAAAGAGACTGTGTGCCCACTGCAGTGACTCAGGAGCAACAAGTTTCTCAATACCTGTTGATGTTGTATGACCAATACAACACCTGTTGTTAGCTCTTCGAAGAAGATGAATAATGTAAATAAGGATCTTGTTATACAGGAGCCTATAGAATCAATTGCCTCTTGGCAATGAAGAGCAACAACAGCCCCATATGAAAGTGTCAGTAGCTGAGGCCCCAGAAGGTCTCAAAGAATTAGTAAACCAGTTTTTTCAACGACTATGAAGTCTATGTTAGTAAAGAAATTCAAATGGAGGGTGATCCCACCTCATTTGAAAAGGTCATGAGAAGCGTTTACGCGTTTAAATGGCAAGAAGCTATGAAAATTGAAATGAATTTGATGAATACCAACGATGTTTTGGAACTTAGAAGAAATTTCTAATGGAGCCAAAAAAAGTAGGCTGTAAAAGGGTCTACAACACAAAACGTGATTCCAAAGGGAGTGTAGAAAGATATAAAATATAAACAGTAGGCTGTAAAAGGGTCTACAACATAAAACATGACTCCAAAGGGAATGTAGAAAGATATAAAGGATAACTTATAGCAAAAGACTTTACGCAAAGAGGATGAATAAATTACGATGAGAGTTTTCTCTCTAGAGTCATGCAAGGATTCTTTAGAATCAAAATGGTGTTATTGACACATTACGATTTAGAGTTACATCAAATGGATGTAAATATGGCATTCCTCAATGGGGATTTATATGAAAACGTTAACATGGCACAACTCAAAGGTTTTGTCGTGGAAGAAAAAGAATATATAGGATGCCGCCTGTAGAAATCCATTTATGGATTAAAAGTAAGTCTTTAGACAGTAGTATTTGAAGTTGATGAAACAATGAGAAAGTTTGGGTTTTAAAGAAAATGAGAAGGACAATAGCGTTATGCGAAGATCAAGAATGGAAAATTCATTTTCCACATCCTGTGAATAGATGACATTCTACTCACTAGTAGTGATGTTAATCTGTCATTAGAGAAGAAGAACAAGTTTTGTCCTCAAGTTTCAATGTGGATGATCTTGGTGAAGCTTCATTGGTTCTAGGAATCGAAATTCACCGAGATAGAAGAAAATGGGGTATTAGGACTGTCGCAAAGGCATATTTAGAAAAGATTCTAAAGAAGTAAAGTATGCATGCGAGTAAACCTACGCCTGCTCCTATAGTCAACGGTAATAGATTCGGGAACTTTAAGTGTTCCAGGAACCGATATGAGATCGATCAAATGAATATGGTTCCATATGCTTCAGCCGTTGAAAGCTTGATGTGTGTACAAGTACAAGTAAAAACTTACCCTGACGTAATTTATGTATCCGGGATATTTTGGCAGAAATCTTGTTCAGATAATAGATCACTAAAATTGAGTTGAGAATGTCTTGCAATTTTGCAAAGTATCATAGGCCTCATGCTGAGTAAGAAAGAATAAGTACTCTCAAATAATTGAGGGTACAAATGTTAAGTCATGGCGAGATGTGTAGTAAAATCCACAGTAGTTGCTAACACTCGCAGTTGGAGTATTATTGTGGAAAAACTCCAAAGAAACAGTTATGGTGTCATCAGTGATGCATACCATAGTATAGCTTGATATGAGGCTTAAGGAATAGGCAAAAGAGGTTAAGGGAATTTGTACCCGGATTTAACAATAGTAGACAACAGCAATAACAATTTAAAGTAAGTTCACTCCTAAGACAACAAGTCAAGTGTGCTGCCAAAGACATTGACACTAAGTTATAGGTTTGTCGATGTTTTACCACAGATAGCCTGCCATGGGGGTACCCGGGACAGTTGTTCGGGCTTCGGCGAATAGCGGAATTCGGCGGTTACGCAAAGAGACTCACGATTTATACTGGTTCAGGCCCTCGACTTGGTCGAGTAATAACCTTATGTCTAGTTTTGGTGTTAGTCTGTTTGCGTTGTATTGCTTTGAGTATTGGGTATGCGTTCTCCTCTTACAATGGGTACCCTCACCAGCCCTTTATAGTCCAGGCGCTGAGAGGCGTTGTTTGTGTCCTATTCGGATACAAGGTCAAAGTCCTAAGCTACGCTTCGGGCGCCTTTCCTTGTATAGTTTGCGTTGGAGTTTCGATTTTGCACGTTGCTTTGCTCCGCGTTCTTCTTGGTGATTGGGTTGTAGGTCTTGTTACCAAGGCCTACCTCCCTGCAGTATGGTCTATGGGGGGGCCGTAGGGTTCCCCATCGACAAGCCCCCGAGCATTTCATGATTGAGCTTCAAGGGCCGAGTTATTGTAGTCTTGATCCGGGTCCTTCTTGAAGTGAAATCTTGAGATGGTCTTCTTTGATTCTTCTTTTGGCTGATGTGCACTTTTGCTTGATGTCATCCGGGTTCTTTTTCCTTTGAGTGCAGCAAGTGCAATTTTGTGTAGCCCCCGAACCTTCTGTTTTTTGGTACAAAAAGCTGGAGGGTCAAAAAATTTGAAAATATGTTTTTCTGTGGTAGGTACTTGCAGTTCCCGAGCCTTCTCCGGGTTCTTTTCTGTTGAAAAGAAGCCGGAAGAAGGGTCTTGACTTGTACTCCTTTGATCTTTGTCTTTTGCTGGTCACGGATGGGTCTTGTATAGCCATGAGTGAGCGTCTTCTTTTACTTTTTGTCAGGAATCTTGCTTTTGGGCACTATTCGCCTTTGTTGCTTTGCTCTTTTGTTCTTTTTCTCTCTCTTTCTTGTGATCTTTAGCCTTGTTTATCTCTGGTTTGCTATAAATACCTTCTTTGTTGGTTGTGGTTCTGCCTTGAGTAGGAAAATTCTTCTTCAATTCTTTCTTCATTCGTAGATATGCTGGTGTGTGAGATTGAGTAGCCCCCGGGCTTATGCTTGGTTGGTAATGATCATGCTGCTCTATCTGTTCTTCTGCGTTCGAGCTGCCGCTGCTGCTGCCACTAGGTTCCTTGTTGCAATATTTAAGAATCTTGTCTTTATCTTATGTCTGAGTTTATCCGGTCCTGTTTGGCCGTCTGTAACCTTTGTATTTGTCTTCGATCAATGAGATTTATAATTTTTCTCCGTCCGAGTTCTTTTTCAACTGTAATCCTTTAACACTGTAATTTTGTATGTGATCCTTCACACGTCTCCGAGTTGTTTGTTCGGCTGCTTATTGCTGCTGTCATTCTGGTTGTTGGAGAATTCAATGTGTCTTCACGGGTTGTATTGCTGCTGTGGAATATTCTCTTGGATATGCTTTATCTTGTACTATGGTTGTTCTGGGTATGTACTGTTTCTTCGTGATGGTCTAGTCACATCTAATTTTTTACTAAAGTTCTGGCTCTGCAGTGGTTCACATGGTTGTCCTTTTGGAGTTCTTTTTTCTTCCATGAGTCTGGCATATGTGCATCTGAGTTGTGCTATAAATATGGCCTGTTGCGGATACCCTGCTGTGCAGTTTCTTCTTCTGATATCAAATTGAAAGAGGCCCAAGATTTATTTGCTCAGGCCAAGCTGATTAGATCTGGAGCTGACCGTGACCTTGTTCAGGCTTTGAAATCAGTGCAAGATTTGCAGGAGAAGTTAGCAGCTGCCCATGATCAATTCTGGGCTCTCCAAACTAAGCTGACAGGTGCCCAAGATCAATTCCGAGCTCTTTATGAAGCTGTGAAGCCTATTATTTCTGCTATTTGTCGCCAGGAGGACTTTGCTCCAGGGTTGAGAGGCATTATCCCGGTGTTGTCAACTCGATTTTTTGAGTTTGTCAAGGGTGGTTTTTACCGTTGTGTAAACAATGTTATATCCTTCATCCGGGTTGCCACTCCTGATGCTCCGCTTTAGTAGATTGTAGATCCTTCCGTGACTGCAGAGTTTGCACAGCGATGGGATGAGGCGAAGGTGGAGCTTGGTGGTCTTACGGACCAAATCTTGGAACAGATGGATGTGCTTCCTGCTGTGCCTCCAGCTCCTTAGATGTTTTGTGTAATGAACTTGTGGTTTCTTGTAATATATACTTGTCTCTGAAAATATGATCAGGCTTTGCCCTGCTTTTGAATTTGTCTTTGACTGAAATGAGCAGGCTTCGACCTGTCTTTCTTTTTCTTCTGAGATGTCTTTGAATAATATGGAAAAGTTTCACCTTGTCTTTCCTTGTGACTATTTTGTGCTCTGCCACAACTTGTTTCTTCTTGGTGATCTAGTAGAGCTAAAAGAGTTGATTATACTTTTTCTTGGGGTAATCGACTGATTTGTACTGTAGATCTGCGTCATTCTTGAGACAGGATAGTTCTGAGGGTAAGCTCCCGAGTTGTAATTGTTACTTGTGCCGCTTTTGGGGTGAAGTGGTCGATTATATTGCTCTTGGAGTAAACAGCCAAGTTGTTTTTGCTGATTGTGCCACTCCTTGGGCGAAGTAGTCGATCGTACCGCTCTTGGGGTAGGCGATCGAGTTGTTGGAGTGTTTGTGCCCCTCCTTGGGCGACGTAGTCGATCGTACCGCTCTTGTTGTAGGTGACCGAGTTGTTGGAGTGTTTGTGCCGCTCCTTGGGTGAAGTATTCGATCGTACCACTCTTGGGGTGGGCGACCGAGTTGTTGGAGTGCTTGTGCTCTTCTCTGGTCGAAGTAGTCGATTGTACCGCTCTTGGGGTAGGCGACCAAGTTGTTGGAGTGATTGTGCCGCTCTTTTGGCGAAGTAGTCGATTGTACCACTCTTGGGGTAGACGATCGAGTTGTTGGAATGTTTGTGCCGCTCCTTGGGCGAAGTATTCAATCGTACCACTCTTGGGGTAGGCGACCGGACCCGTATAGCACAACCGTTTCCGGGTTGGCTGTTTGCAGGGTAAGTAAGCAATCGTACCAGCTCTTGGGGTAAGCGATTGCGCCCGTATAGCAACAACCGTTTCCGGGTTGAGCTGTTTGCAGGGCTGCTCCTTTTTCCCCAACCTGATTAAGGGTTGGTTCTGTCCGTTGGACAGGGCTGTCAGTCGTACCATCTCTTTTATGGTAGAGTGACAAATGCTAGCTTGGGTCTCCTTACCCAAGAAGCTATTTGGCCGTTGGCCATCAGTCAGACCATCTCCATATGGTTGAGTGACAAGATTGCCCGTGTAGCGCAACCGTTTCTGGGTTGGCTGTTAACAGGGAAGCCCCTTTTTCCCCAACCTGATTACGGGTTGGTTCTGTCCGTTGGACAGGGCTCATATTTGAAGTTGTTCTTCTTGAATAATCTCTATTTTATTCTTCTTGAGACTTGAGTACAATCTGTTGTACTTAATTGTAGAATCTTTTGAGCTGGCTGATATGCCAAGTGTTCTTTACAGGTATTTCATCTGGAGTCATCAACTTGTATGTGCCGGGTCCTGTTGCTATTTTCATGATGAAGGGTCCTTCCCATGGACTAAGTAGTTTGTGTCGTCCATCTTTCTTCTAGATTAGTCGTAGTACTGAGTCCCCTGGCTTTAGTGATTGGGGTTGAGTACTTTTGTCATAATGTCTTCATAACCCTTGCTGATATCTTGTATTTTGTATGATTGCACTGTCTCTTATTTCTTCTATTAAATCAATTTCTAACCACCTTGTTTCTTCTGCTTTGCCTTCTTCATATTGTTCTATTCTTGGAGATAGCCATATCAAGTCGGCTGGTAGTACTGCCTCTGATCCATAGACCAGAAAGAACGGTGAGTATCCAGTTGCTCTGCTGATCTGGGTTCTTAGACCCCATACTACTTTTGGTAATTCGTCGATCCATTTTCCTCCATAATCTTTCAAATCTTCATATAATCTTGGTTTTAAACCTTGTAATATGAGTCCATTTGCTCTTTCGACTTGTCCATTGGCCTGCGGGTGTGCTACTAATGCAAAGTCGATTTCTATCCCACAATCTCTTGCCCAGTATTGGAATTCTCTTGCTGTAAATGATGAACCAAGATCTGTGATTATTCTATTGGGCATGCCGAACCTATGCATGATGTCTTGTATGAATTCCACTGCCTTTTCTACACTATATTTGACCAAAGGTTTGTATTCAATCCACTTTGTAAATTTGTCGATTGCCACAAATATGTATTCGAAGCCTCCTTTTGCTTTTTTGAGTGGTCCAACTTGATCCAGCCCCCAGCATGAGAACGGTCAAGCCGGCGGTATGCATATTAAGTTGTGAGTCGGTACATGTGATTGCCTAGCAAACATTTGGCAATTCTTGCATGTTCTAGCGAGCTCTTCTGCATCTTTGAGTGCTGTTGGCCAATAGAAACCGGTTCTGAATGCTTTGCCGACTAGTGTCCTAGAGGCTGCATGATTTCCACAGCATCCTGAGTGGATTTTGTCCAAGATTTCCTTTCGTTTATCTGTCGGAACACATTTAAGCAGTACTCCTGATGATGATGCTCTTTTGTATAGTTTATCCCCCACCAGAACATAGTTTTTGCTTCTTCGTACAACCCGGGTTGCTTCTGGTTTGTCTTCGGGTAGTTTCTTCTCTTTGATAAAATCAATGTATGTTTGTCTCCAATCACTTTGTATGACCATGATTTGTCTTGACTGGTCTGGTTCTTCTGCTTGATCTATTTCCATTGGATCTGTTATCTCCTTCTCTTTTTCTGTGTTCCCGAGTTGTTTGATGGATGGGGCTGTGAGTTCTTCCACAAATATACCGGGTGGTGCTTTTGCTCTATCTGATCCTAATTTGGCTAGCACATCTGCTGCAACGTTGGAATCTCTTAGTACATGATGGATTTCGAGCCCTTGGAAAATTTTCTCCAATTTTCTGACTTCTGCACAGTACGCATCCATATTATCTTTTGTACAATCCCAATCCTTGTTGACTTGATTGATTACTATAGCTGAATCACCGTAGACAAGTAGTCTTTTGATCCCAAGCGAGCTTGCAACTCTTAGACCGTGTATTAATGCTTCATATTCTGCCTCATTGTTAGTTGCCTACCAAAGTATTTGTAGCACATATTTTAACTGTCTCCCTTCTGGTGATATGAATAGTACTCCTGCTCCTACTCCTCCTAACTTTAGGGAACCGTCAAAATACATTTTCCAATGATCAAGTATTGGTTCGGGTTCTTTTTGACTGATTTCTGTCCATTCAGCAATGAAGTCGGATAATGCTTGAGATTTGATTGCTGTTCTTGGTTTGAAGTCTAGGTTGAGAGCACCGAGTTCTACTACCCATTTTGATATCCGACCTGTTGCATCTTTGTTGCGTAGAATGTCTTGAAGTGGAAAATTGGTTACCACTGTAATCTTGTGTTCATGGAAATAATGTCTCAGCTTTCTTGATGATATCAACACTGCATAAAGTAGTTTTTGCACGTGTGGGTATCTCACTTTTGATTTTGTTAGTACTTTGCTTATGTAATAGACTGGTCTTTGCATTTTGTATGTGTGTCCGGGTTCTTCTCTGTCAACCACAATTGCTGTGCTGACAACATTCTTGGTTGCTGTAATGTATAGCATCATGTCCTCTTTGTCTTTTGGTGGTGTCATTACTGGTGATGATGCCAAGTATTCTTTTAACTTTTGGAATGCTTCTTCTGCCTCTTCTGTCCATTCAAAATTTCCTGCCTTTTTCAATAATTTGAAGAAAGGTAGCCCTTTTTCTCCTAGTCGGGAGATGAATCTGTTGAGTGCTGCCATGCATCCTGTAAGCTTCTGTATGTCTTTAACTTTCTTTGGAGGTTTCATATCCATGATGGCTTTAACTTGCTTTGTACTTGCTTCAATTCCTCGGTTACTGACTAGAAACCCGAGTAGTTGTCCTGATGGTACCCCACAAACACACTTTGTGGGGTTTAGCTTCCACTGCCATGCTTTTAGATTCTTGAAAGTCTCCTCGAGGTCTTCTATCAATGATCCGGGTTCTTTTGTCTTGATTACTACATCATCAATGTATGCTTCTGCATTTCTTCCGACTTGACTCCCCAATCAAGTTTGAATTGCTCTTTGGTATGTTGCCCCTGCATTTTTTAGCCCAAAAGGCATTGATTTATAGCAATATGCCCCAAAGGGTGTAATGAACGATGTCTTGCTTTGGTCTTCTTCTCTTAAGGATATTTGATGATAGCCTGAATAGCAATCTAGAAAGGATAACAGAGCTGATCCTGCTGTCGAGTCGATGATTTGATCAATTCTTGGTGGGACATATGGATCTTTTGAGCAATGTTTGTTGAGGTCTGTGTAGTCGATGCACATGCGCCATTCTTTTGAATTCTTCTTCTCTACTAGGACCGGGTTGGCAAGCCAATCCGGGTTGATTATTTCTCTGATGAATGCTGCTGCCATGAGCTTGGTGATCTCTTTTTTGATTGCTGCTTTTCTGTCTGGAGCGAATCTTCGTAACTTCTGCTTAACGGGTTTGGACCCTTTGTTCACATCAATTATGTGCTCAGCCAACTCCATTGGGACCCCTGACATGTCTGCTGGCTTCCAAGTGAAAATATCTTTGTTGTCCCGAAGAAAGTTGGTGAGCGCGAGTTCCTATTTGGGGTCGACATTTGCACTGATGATTGTCGTCTTCTCTGGATCACCAGTCAATAGGTCAATAGTCTTGGTAGCGGCTTCTTTTGGTGGTGCGAAGTTGCTTGTCTTCTTAGCCGGTATCTTAATCTCATATGAGTTCATTTCGTTGGCCAGCATTGCAATCTCCTTTCCTTCCTTTATATCTTGTAATCTTTCGAATATTTGTACTGCTTGTACGTCGCAATCATGTGCTTTCTTTAGATCTCCTTTCAATGATAATACGCCCTTTGTTGTTGGCATCTTGAGTAGTAGGTATGGATAATGTGGTACTGCCATGTATTTTGTTAAAGCTGGTCTCCCAAGTATTGCGTGGTAGCATGATTCAAAGTCTGCAACTTCGAATTTAATGAATTCCGTCCGGTACTTGTCTGGTGTGCCAAAGGTGACAGGTAGCGTTATCTGTTCGAGGGGCATAGCTGCTCTACCGGGTACTATTCCATAGAATGGTGTGCTTGTGGGTGTCATTAGACCTTCACAATCCAGATTCATCCTTTTGAGAGTATCTGTGAAAATTATGTTAAGCCCGGCTCCTTCATCGATGAGTACTTTAGTTACTACTACTCCTACGATAGTCGGACCCAGTACCAGCGGGTAGCATCCTGCGTTTGCTGCACTGGTCCATTGGTCTTCTCTTGTGAAGTGGATGGGGTACTCTGACCAATCTAGATATCTTGGGATGGCTGGTTCAGCTGCCATGATGGCTCTGTGAGCTAGTTTCTCTTGTCTTTTGCTTCGTGTGTTAGGAACACCTGAAAATATCACCGCTAATTGGCGTTGGGGTTCTTGATAATCTCCTTTAGCTCTCTTTTCCTCCTTGGATTCTTCTTGCTTTGGCTCCGAGTTGTTTTGATTCCTGTTTTCTCTCTTCATGAATTGCCGCTAAAAAGTGCTGCATTCAACTAACTTGTGTCTGGCCCCTGGGTGTATGTGACACGGCATGTTTTCTATGTTTTTTGGCGCTCTTCCTCAGTAGTTGTTACTCTGATAGTTGCTATTACTGTTGTAATCGTTGTTGTTACGGTTGTTGTTGTTGTTGTAGTTGCCATTGTGATTGCTACCATTGCTATCATTGTCGTTGCCATTGTATCTTCTTTTGTTGTCTGTGGTTGCCACCATATTGTCCTGCCTTGGTCTTTTGTCTTGCTGTCTATAATCGGGTCTTCTATTCTTTGGGTTGTCCCTAGCAAATCTGTGCCGAGTTCTTTCTTCTGATGAAATTAGCTTCTCAACAACCCTCTTGAAGTTTTCATTTGTTCTTGGGTTCTCATTGAAATAGTCTTTGTATTGCCAGTTTGCCCAGATTCCTTCTGCAAAGGCCTCTATCACCTCCCTATCAGTAATGTCATGGACTTGAGCCCTGAATTCTCCAAATCTTCTATAGTATTCTCTTAGACTTTCTCCTCTCCTTTGCTTTACTCCTTTTAATTCGGCTGCAGTCATTGGATGGGTAATAATGCCTGCGAAGTTGTTGCAGAAAGCTTCTTGCAAGTCTTCCCAATACCTGATTGATCTTGGCCTCAATTTGTCAAACCATTGTAGCGGCATTGCTTCGAGGGCCATTGGGAAGAATAGAGCCTTGATGTCATCGTCTCCTCTAGCTAATTCAATAGATTGGGAGTAAACCCTTAGCCATTGTCTTGGTTCGACTTTGCCATCATACTTGGAATGATTTGCTGGTTTAAACTTGTGCGGTAGCTTTAAAGTTTGTAGTCTTCCAGCGAAACAAGGGAATCTGTCGTATGGTTCCGTTCTTTCGTAATCTGGCGATCTTGCCCTTCTGTAATAAGACATGTCTTCTTTTAACTCAGACTCTTCGTAGTCATCTTCTTTGTCAAATCTTCTTGATATTTCTTGGTAGCGTTGACTCAATTCTGGTTTGTCTCTTTCTTGTTGCTTTGAGTAGTGTTCCTTCCTTCCATTGATATCAGCACTTTCTACTGGTCCTATCCTTTGAAAATTTGATTTTTTGGGTGGCTGCTCCCTTTGTGGCTCCTGTGGAACTTCTTCGCCAGTTTGTTTTTCTGATCCCCCGACTTCTTTCTTCTGGTCTTCCTTTGCTTTCCCGTTATTCGTGAGGGTGTATAACTCCTTTGTTAATTCTTCAATTCTTTCCCTTTTTGTATTTTTTATGGCTTCTTTTTCCGCCTTCTTTTTGTTGTATTCTGTTAGCTCCGCTTTGTATTTATTCCAGACTTGCTTCCTTTGTTTAGCCCGGTTCCTCCTTCCAGCTTTCAATTTGTTCTTCTTTAGCCTTGCTAGTCTTTGCTCATCATTTTTGTTGCTGTCGCTTTTCTCATCTGGCGAGATGTTGTCTTCTGATTCATCTGAAGATTTTATATCTGGTATCTGTGGTGGTTCCAAAGGTTGTTCTAACTGCTCTGCCATGTATACAGTATACCTCTTCCGAGCTCTTCTTGTACGGTATTCCATCCTTCATTTGGTTGAGCTGTCTGTAGCTTCTGAGCTAGATCCGAGTTCTTTTCCTTCTTGATAAGGTAGTTCTTCAACGTGCATGCCAGTCTAGGCTTTGCTTGAGGTGAAAGAACCTGACCAATGCATCACACAATCTTGTGGGGTAAATGTCATGATCATCCCTTCTTGTGCTCCCTCCAGGAGTATTCTTCTTGCTAAGTTCATCTTGTTTTGGGTAAAGTGCTGATAGACTGATGCCGCGTTGCGCAGTCCGTAAGTTCCCAAGTACGGGTCGTATCCCTTCACGATCGTTGTTGTGTCTCCGAGTCCAATTAGGCTTGGCTCTTGTGCCGTGAAGATTGTCTAGGAATCGGGTTGTATCTCTTTTTCAGAGTCGGTTTCGTATCCGCTTTCTTCCTTATTCCGAGTTGTATCCAAAGTTGAGAGTTTCATCATCTTCTCAGCGAGTTTGTATTGAACTTCGTCATCGAATTCTTTTTCTTCTCGGAGACGGGTACGAAGCTTGCCGTCGCCATCAGCCTTGCAGATCCAGGATCCGAAGACAAAGGTTGTTCCCGCCGAAAAAGGTCATCTTGAGGTTGAGGTCCGCCGAACTCTCGAGAGAGAAAAAAATTCATCGAAAGCCCCTACCTGGCGCGCCAGCTATCGATGTTTTACCACCGATAGCCTGCCACGGGGGTACCCGGGACAGTTGTTCGGGCTTCGGTGAATAGCGGAATTCGGCTGTTATGCAAAGAGACTCACGATTTATACTGGTTTAGGCCCTCGACTTGGTCGAGTAATAACCTTACGTCCAGTTTTGGCGTTAGCCTATTTGCGTTGTATTGCTTTGAGTATCGGGTATGCGTTCTCCTCTTACAATGGGTACCCTCACCAGCCCTTTATAGTCCAGGCGCTGAGAGGCGTTGTTTGTGTCCTATTCGGATATAAGGTCAGAGTCATAAGCTACGCTTCGGGCGCCTTTCCTTGTATAGTTTGCGTTGGAGTTTTGGTTTTGCACGTTGCTTTGCTCCGCGTTCTTCTTGGCGATTGGGCTATAGGCCTTGTTACCAAGGCCTACCTCCCTGCAGTATGGTCTATGGGGGGGCGTAGGGTTCCCCATCGACAAGGTTGTAAAGGAGAAAATCCAGAATCATTTTGAAAGCATTGAGCATATGAGTACCAAGCAAGTACTTAAGGATCCGCTTACCAAAGGCTTACCACCCAGTGCGTTCAGAGAACACAGTCGACATGGGTTTACAGGAAAGCCTATGATTTCTGGATACTAAGGGCCTAGTTGAGTATCTATTTCAAAACAGAGAGGTGCATTGTAGCTGTATAATCTAATGGCAACTGACCGTGACGATGAGGCGCCCTCTATGCACTGATCTGTGATGAAATGGGAACAAGATAAAGTAAGTAAGTTAAGTTTAAGTCATAAGGTGAGATCAAGGGGGAGAATGTTTGTTTGATCTCCACCGATTGGTCCAACGGCCAATCGGACCCCTTGACCGCGTCCTGATCGGCGATGCTAAATCGACCATTGGTCGGTGAGCCCCTGTCACACAACGCTATAAATAAAGAGAAAGGTGGGGGCCAGCGCACGTGAGACGAGGTTCGACGCCGCCACTGGACATACCGAAGAACCCTAGAAGCCCCTCCGATCGCAGGCGCGCTGCAAGTGATTGGAAGCGCCGCTAGCCGCGCCCCCGTCCTCTGGACTCTGCCGGGCTGCACTCCGTTCTTCCTCCTCTACCTCCTCTACCAACCCCGAAGGTATGGGCCTCTCAATCTCTCTGTCTCCCTCTACCGAAGCATGTTCAAGATCGTTTTGAATCAAATAGAGACGAATACACCCTCTGATCTGCACCTAGATGATCTAAGAATCTATCAGACAGATGTGTTTACCAAAGATTTGGCCTCATCTCTGTGTATACATGGTATAGGAAGCCTAAATTCTTTGACTGCAGGAACCAATGAAGAGTCCATGAACTTTGTGATGGAGCCATGGAACCCCACCCCCATCAGCCTCAAACGACTTGAAATATTGGGTATTCAGCTCCCGAGGATCCATAGATGGATCGGCTCACTTGATAACCTACAGCATTTGGGGCTCAATGTTGACCAACTTGGGCCTGTAGATGTTGGTTTACTCAGGCGCTTAAGCGCTCTGTCGAGCCTCTGTCTCTGGGTAATGATTGGAGTAGCCGACAGATTATCCTCTTCTCAAGAAGCACAATGGGTTAAGATCAGTGGCGCACATGGATTTCCTAGCTTGATAATGTTCCGAGTTGGTTTGATTAACTGTGGGTTTGGGTGGTTGTTCGTAGCTAGGGCCATGCCGAAGCTACAAGAGCTCAATCTCGAGTTCAGTAGAGATAAAACCGGGTCTCTCACCAATGGAGAATTTGATTTTGGCATCCAGCATCTCCCTTGTCTTGCTATCGTAAGATGTGACCTTGGTTACTTTATAAATGCAAACTATGAGCCCGAGCACCCCGCATGGGATGTTGTTAAGAATGCAGTCAGTTCCAATCCTAACCATCCCGAGGTTGTATCATGCGTTGTAGTGACAAGAAAGCGTAATTACTAGCTACAAGCACCAACAACCATCTTGGACAAAAGACTTTTCCTCTCCAACGCATTCTAATTTATTTGTTTGTATTACACTTCATAGAACTTACTTATGCTGATTTTATATGTTTTATATTATTGTTACTTTATGTTTTACATGCTTCACCAAACTGAATTCTCATTGTATTCCTTTTATTTGCCATGAAATCAATGCCATCTTCTTTTGGAAATCCTAGCTATAGTACAAAGTCCGCTAAATGAGAACATTTGATTCCATACTATTCTTCTTGACTAGGACTATGATCTTCACATAATAAGATTGACTGTTCTATTATTATGAGTTCTATGGTTGTTCTTCAAAGTGTACATTCGTGTTTAGATCTAGCGCAAAGCTTTGATCTCCATCCTTCCAGTGTTGGATTACTGACGCGTGCTCCTCCGATCGTAATGTTCGATGTAATAAGAAATTTCCATGTGAATGGTTTGGTGTATGTGCATCTAAAAAAGGCGAGCAAATTTGTGTTTAATCGATATATCCGGACCAAGTCCTAGGTGAATGTCCACAATTCAATTATCTGATGTCGAAAACTTCCTACACATTTTGGGCTGCTTGGTTGGGTTCCAAAATTTACCAAGCCAAATAGAGCATACCTAGAATTTTTGGCTATCAATTGGTGTCCACAATTCAATTATACAACAATGAAAACTTCCTACACATTTTGGGCTGCCTGGTTGGGTTCCAAAATTTGCTCACCTAAAATTGCGCCAAAATCGAGCATACCTAGAAATTTGGCTATCAATTGATTTAGTACAAAAAACACACGGTAAGTTTCTAAAACTTGTTAAAGCTCAAGAGGGAAAAAGATATGCCTTGACTTTTTTGCCTCGATTTTTTGCCCTCATTTTGGTCAGCCCTAATTTTGGCTAGCCATGATTTTAGCATGCCATGGTTTTTGCTAAGTTGGTTTTGGAACCTGTACCCAACCAAACAAGCTCTTCATTTGGTGCCTCTCAGACAGTCCCTAGGTTACAACACCAACAACCAGCACATACACATTGGGTACTCAAATTGCGAAACACTTTTTAGACCAAGTGCACCCCTAATGTCGAGCGGATCCGAATCGATGACATAGCACAAACATCAATATTGCTATAGAATTCTAACAGATACCCATTAATATACACATCATTATCCATAGAACAAAGATAAACTTGTGTAGGCTCATTCATTGCTTCTTCTTTGCTTTTGTTGTTTTTTTCTTACTCGTGGATATGCCACAACCTCGCCTACGTGCTAGGGTGTTATATGGTTTTAGTCCAATTTTTCAAAATTAATCGGATGATGTGGTTTTGCTTCGTTTTACCAAAAAATGAGGCTGTTGATTTCATATCAATATATATTCAGTGAGGATTTCTCCATCGTTGATGATTCAAAAAAAAATATAACTTCTCTGGCTCCTTCGCTTGATGGATGATGAAGCCTTTGGCCCACATGGTGCCCTTCTCCTCCAAGCGCCATCGACTCTCTCGCAGCTTGCTCAAGCTCCATGCACGGAGGGCGAGGGAGGGATGTCGACGCAATGGCGTGTAGTGGGAGGGAGGCCGGGTGCGTCTCGGGAGGGGCCGCACGGGCCGGCTGCGGACGGAGGACGGGCGCCGCCATCAAGAGCCGGGCTGCGGAGGAGCCGTTGGGGTGGGCCGGAGGATGGCGGCGGCGAGGAAGAGAGGATGCGTGTGTGTGCGTGAAGAAGAGCCGAAGAGAGGGTGCGTGTGCGGTTCGTGTCGTGAGTTAGACGGGAATTAGAATAGGGTGGAGACAAAACAAGGAGGGGAGAAAACTATGAAGGAAGAAAAAAAAGAAAAAAGGGTATTTTTGACATCTCATATGTTTTAACCACTCAGAGAAGTTGTTTTGTAAACATTTTTTAAATAGTGAAGTTGGAGCCACAAAAAACTGTTTCGTCATAGAAGATATAGTTTAAGTTATGTTGACCGGAGCTAAAGAACGGAGTGAGTAGTGGCTAGCAACGCCTCATTCTCCGGAGAATAAACATTTGGGCGGACCGTGCAGGCACTCACTTCGTCCAAAATGACCGCAGTGGTAGGTCTTCAATTTTGTCCAAAAAAAAACTGCTACTAACCTACTCCACCACCCCCCATCTGTTCCCACTTGACCTCGCTACTCCAAGGAATCAATCGGTTGATGTCAATGCCGAGAACGATGATATCCATCGGGAGGAGCGTTTGGCACTGCTTGTCTCGCTGGATGTCGTCTCCCAAGTACCAAAAGACGATGATGGACCCTGAAATGGGAAAAGCTAGTGGCGTGGTTCTCCTCAAGCGCTTTCGACTGTGGTCGTCTTTGGGTCCGCCTAATTGCTGTGCTTTCTCGTCCCCTACCATATCTAGGGTGAGTTAAAAGTGGTGGTTGCCTTCCAACTTCCATGTTTCATATCTTTCTGGCTCTTTGAGTTTCCAAAGATAAATTGACGCCGGCTTGGCGGCGACGGTGTGAACGAGTCCACCGTCGGCGTGGCATGCCATTGCCACTTGCCCATACCGTAGCAATGTTGTGATGACTCTGCCGCTTGTCACAAGACGCATGCATGAGGCGCGACGCGACGATAGACGACGAAGCACCGACGATCGAGGACGAAGCGTACTAGACGTGATGATGGTATGCAATAAGCAAGAAGAGGCGATGTCTCTAGAGTGAGGTGTCGTGCCGGGGGGCCGCCAGTGGCATCATCTTCTTTACGTTGCGTGCTTTCGTCGGGTTTCCCCCCACGATTATGAGGCCATGGCGATTAAGGTTTTTCCACGTCAGCAAAGATAAACGGGCGGGACGAAAGCGGTTCAAGACGCCTGGTGGGTCCAAACCATTTTAATTTAATACATATAAAATCATTTATTTTCTAAATTTACTCATGCATCCAATTTACTCCAATCCCTCGAGGAAAACACCGAAGGGTGGAGGATACGGAGTTTCCCTCCACTGTGGAAACTTACGAGTTGGAGAGAATATTTCACAATTTTTTAGTTTTAATAAGAAGCTCTTTTATCAAATTGTTGGATGACACTTTTTCTCGTTTCGCTAAAATATTAAAATAGAGAGCTGTTTTACAAAACTCCTAAAGATGTTTTTAGTTTAAGACAAACTTAACAAGCTAGAATTGATACTTAGGGGCCATTTGGTGGCGCTTTCACGGTACCGCTCCCAAAGCAATTTTTGACTCCATCTACCAAACGGGCAAAGCACAAAAGAGGTTCACTGAGGAATCCCTTGAAATCACGCTGAAGAGGCCCGCACGAGGTGGTGGAGCTGAAAAATACAGCTTCAACCAGCTCCTTCGCTTGATGGATGCCGAAGCCACTGGCCCACATGGTGCCCTTCTCCTCCCACGCTACGGCTCTCTCGCAGCTTGCACAATGCGGCGTGGATGGCGAGGGGCCACCGGTGGTGGCGATGGTGGGGAAGGGAGGCTGGTGGCATGTCTTGGGAGGGGCATGGAGGGGGTGCGCGTGGGGAGGGGTGGCACGGGCCGGCTGCTGACGGGCGCCGCCATCAAGGGACAGGCCGGGCCTGGGCCGTTGGGTTGGGCCGGAGGACGGGTGGCAGCGAGGAAGAGAGGATGCATGTGAGTGCGTGAAGAAGGGCCGAAGAGAGGATGTGTTTGCGGTTTTGTGTCGTGAGGAAGAGCCAAATTAGGATAGGGTGCAGAGAGAAGAGAGGGGAGGGGGAGAAAAATAAAGAGAAAAAAATGAAGGAAGAAAAAAGAAAAAATAGGTGGGTATATTTTGTAAATGTTTTTTAAACAGTGAAGTTGGAGCCAGAAAGAACCGTTTCTTCGAAGAAGATATAGTTAAAGTTGTTTTGACTGGAGTTAGAACTCTGCTAAACGATTTTCTTTTATTTTACGAACGGAGTGAGTAGTGGCTAGCGACGCCATGTTTCCACAGAATAAACGTTGGGCCCGGCCGTGCAGGCACTCACTTCGTCCCACTAGTAGAGAACCGAGCTTTACTCCCGGTGGGGAACCCCCTCTAGTCCCGGTTCCCCACCCGGGAGCAAGCATCCGGGACTAAAGGGGGGTCCTTTAGTCCCGGGTCAGGAACCGGGACTAAAGGAGGACCTTTAGTCCCGGTGGGTAACACCAACCGGGACTAAAGGTGCCTCTCGACATGCCACGATGGCGGCACCTTTAGTCCCGGTTGGTAATCTGAATCAGGACTAAAGGTTTTTTTTTTTTTTTTTCTTTTCATTTTTTGTTTTCTTTTCAAAATAGGTTTTTAAATCGTATTGTACGCTGCTAATTATACATTTATACGCGCATATAGTATGTTTGGTTCAAGCACAATGAACGTATTAAATCACACAATTCAAGCATAGAAATATATATATATATATATATATATGAATGCATGCATCATATATATATTTACATGCATGCATGCATATGTGTATTTTACATTATATTATTTCATGTGCATATATTACAAAAGATTGCATTACAGTTGTTGTGACATAACAAGTTTCCTCTCATCCTCTAGCTTGGCTTCAATGTATAAAGTGTTGGGTGAAGTAGAACTCGCCCTTGGAATCGATGACTTGCTCATTAAAAAATCCAGCTATAGACTCTTGAATTGCTTTGATTTGGTCTTGCCAGTATGACCTTTTCCTCCAACCATCGAGTCTGAGTTTGAATTAAAGAAAATAAATTAATATATGTACAAATATATATATATAAAGACATAGTAACACAATCAATAATAATAATTAAATGAATATATAGTGTATTTTTAACGTACTTTGAGTCTCTCTGTAGGAGTTCTTTGGGAGAGCACCTTGATAAACTTGCAAACATAGTAACCACATGAGTTGTTCCCCTGTTCTGCCTTTAGACACCACTTTTACGAGAAAAAATTTGTCATCCAATCGGTGATCCGGTGAAAGCTATATGTTTAATTAATAAAGATGATGCGATTCGTGGGACTTACTTTCAAAGGGATTACATTCGGTGGCGCTTTGCATTTTTCCATGTGTTGCTTCTCAATAAAGGTTTTCCAAACAACGCCTAATAAAAAAAATTTGCCACGTCATCGAGATATAGTTAATCATCATGTTTTGTGTATATATAGTTGCTAGAGATCCCGAAATTACCTCTGGATAATATCTATCATATCTTGGTAGTCTTGTTGTGGTTTTCTCATCGAGTCATAGATTATCAAGTGACTTTTCACGGATCGATGTCCATCAATATCCAAAGTGATTGCTTTGCATGTGTTTATAGGATATAACGCATAACACTCATTAATTAACTAGAATCAACATATGAGCCATTAAGGATATGATCGACATGATTAACACTCACTTGAAGTTATAGGGAAAGAGTATATCCTTCTTGTGGCGTTGGTTCACTAAGAAGTTCATGAGGTTACTCTCGACTCGGACTTCCAATTAGTCTTTGGAGTAATTGGGTCTTGAATACTATATGGGGATCAACAAAACCAATTTCATTGCGACCTTCCTTTCGAGCTCTCATGTCATTGTAAATCTGCATATATATAGTACTTGTTAGGATAATTTATATGCATATACACACATATGATGAGTTTAATAATAGATCGAAAGAATTATTACTTACAGGGCAATAGCGACTAATGATAACTTTGTCCGGAGAGGTCGAGATGGCATAGTTGATGAAATTACGCAAAGTCAACATACATAACATCATCGCCACGGAACCAATGTTCGTCTCTAATTTCGACACCAACGTTAGAAGTCTCCTTTGGTAGAGCCTTTGCATGTACCACTTGTTTAGCGGTACATTTTTGCGTCCCCAGATCGAGATAAGGCTTGAGGGTTGTATAGACTCGGCCTAGTACAAATTTTTCTTCCAAATATCAACCTCCACCGCAAGACTCTCAATGTTTCCATCACCAAACATCTGGTAAAGGTCGAGACCCGGCCTCATCAAGAAATTCACCAAGGTGATCCAAATCGACATCCGGAGGTATGTTTGCTCGATGCATTAATCCTAAATTGAACCATATTCATTACCAACAACTAGCGGGGATTGATTGGTGCGCTTGTTGTCCGAGTTGGGCAATGCCTTTTCCCGCCCGCTTCTTTTTCTCGTGTCGCCTCAATTGACTTGGTGAGAGTGCGGTCATAGTCTGATAACGTTGATTTGGACGACTTACGAGATTCCATTGTTGTTCTTTGGTAAGAAGTCACCTTTTTTCTTAGAATATCCGGAGCTACTGAAGAAGTATGGTTTCTCCGGGTTTCTCCTTGCTTCTTGATTCATTTTAAGTTTGTCATAGAATCTAGACATGTCTTTTTATATGCATCAGTTTCTTCTTCCTTCTCTTGAGATATTATTTTGGGAATAGCCCTTGGTTTTCACGGTGGCTTTCTTTGTAGGCGGGACGGTTCTTCGTTTGAGGGTTGGCCTCTTGCTAGGCTTCTTGGTAGGCGGGGCGGGGAGGCGTTGGAGACCTCCTTGGAGGTGTTGGCGTGGCGTTGGAGACCTCCTTGGAGGTGGCGGCGCTGGCGTTGGAGACCTCCTTGGAGATGGTGTAGATGCAGCCTCGTCTTCCAACATAATGTCATCGTCTTGAGCACTATGATGATCTGGCGATTGAACAATTGGATTTAGGTTGGGGAGGATCGCTACAAAAAAAGGAATGACATATTATTATGAGCGATTGTTAATTATTTAAGCCAATACAAATTAATGATGTAGTGTTTTCATCCGCACGCGTACCTATGGTGAGGTAGTTCAGGAGGAGGTGGGCGGACATCCTGGAATGATGATGTAGCGCTTGCGCCATAGAATGAATGTCTTCTCCGCTTCTCCTAGAGTCTTCTCGCCATCACCTCCGAGGAATGTCAAGAGGCAAATCACTAAAACCTTTTTCACTTTATCTACCGAGATGGTAGCATATCCTTCTTGGATTATATTCCCATGAATCCTTGGTGTCTTAGTTCGATCGATAGGATTAACAAGACCGATAGCCACCTTGATGGTAGAATTCTCCTTGGAATGTGTAGCTCACACGTTGTACAAGGTTCAAAGTGGCGTCATCCACAGGAAGCGCGATCTGTGTCCCTTGATTTGGTATCTCCGTGGAAGCACGGTGCTTTTCAAGCTGAACAGATTGGCTAATGTTGATTGCTCGCTGCGATGCGCTTACTTGCACTCACCGCTATTTGCACTTGCCCTTGATTTCCTCCTGCATTCTCGCTTCAAGGTTTTTTTTCCCGCTCTGTGCTTCACGCACCGCTTCCTCCAATCTCTGGAGCCGCTTTCCGCCTCTTCTTCCTTCTTTTCTCTGGCGACTTCACAAGAAGAAGGTGCATCTGAGGGAATCCATGCTCCCACGAGACACTTCCTTTGCCTCTAGTTCGGCCACCATGTTCATGATCCCGATGGCGTATGTCACTCATCCTTCTCTCTGTTGGGCTGAACGCACCACTAGTGATAGCTCTACGAGCATAAAACAATCTTCTGCGCTGCTTCTTGCGGCCTCTTGCGCCATAAACGCACTTCCACGCCTCTCTGGTCTAGTGTTCCCCATGACCGAAAAACCAATTCTTTGCACGTTCTCCCCACTCGAGTGATTTCGGTCTAATACCCTTGGCAAGAAGGTGCTGCTTCCATTTTGTTCCACTTCTTAATGGCGGTTGGGTAGCCACCGATCCCAAGGTATGGTGGTATGTCTTCTGTTGGGCATTACGTTGGTTCTTTATCACCCGACTCACACCCTCTTAGAAGTCTTGTCTTTGTACAAACTCATCCCAATAGGGCCTCTCGCTTTGAGATCGGACTGGGGCGGAAAAGAAATCTGGTGCTATGTTCTTCTTGACATACGTCGTGTATAGGTGTTTCTTCCAAGTCAAAACGGGTGGCCATCTTCTTCATTGCCCAATCCCTAACTCGCTCCTTCAATTCATCACCATCTATTATATCATCATAACCATCTGTTTGGGCGTGAAATGTACCAAGACATCATTCCAAATTAACGCCTTGTCACGATCGGAGACAAAACTGATATGAGGAGCATTGGTCTTCTTCTTCCATTCACGGGTACTAATCGGGAGCGGTCCCGCATAAGGAAACCACAGTGGTGCATAAATTTCATTTTATTCGGCTCCCCGGTTCTCCTGTATCCACATTGAACTCCGAGATGATGAAGCGGCCCTCCAATGGCTTTTTAGGACCTCGAACATTTTTACTCTTTCGTTGTAGTTGTTGATGTCGATCCGTAGAGGGCTACAAAACATAAACATTATTTTTAATGTCATGAGCACACATAAAGACATATGATAATATATATAGCTAATAATAAAAATATATACTTGGCCAATCTGTTGTTGCTCATTTTGTTCAAGAGCTAAAAATCTTGACTCCGTCATCTACATCCTCTTGCACGTTATATTTTAGCACCATCATCATGGCAACTTGAGTGCCGGTGTTGATCAAATTCATCATCAACTCCTCCTCATCCATGTTTCTTGGGTCGGCCATCTAGCTTCAAAAACAAAACCAATATATAGTACATCATCAGTAGCGGTTCACATACGGTGTGATTGTTTAGCATTAACGATAACGATAATACGAATGTTGATCAACTAGGCCACGAGAAAGGGCGGTGTGACAAGAGTGGTGGTGCTCCACTCCGCCAGATATATGTCTGTACACATGGGTGAACGAGGGCGGCGGTGCTCGCCGTATACATAGAAACGCATGGATTTAACGAGGGCGGCGGTGCTCGCGACGCGATATATATACATGCATATGAATACAAATGACGATATATACGTGTCGGTATGATGGCGGTGTCTTGACGATGACGACGTGAGGCGGGCCGGCGCGGCGCGATTGACGGCGGCGACGTGAGGCGAGCCGGGGGTGTGTCGGTGCGTGATGTTGTGATCCTATGTACCATGTGAACCATGTAGTCATTCATCATATGAGAAGCGTATAAGTCATTATGAAATGTAAGTATATGTGTCATTCATCATATTACTTTAGCAACATTAATATATTATATCTGTATATTCAAAGTTCACAAATGAAGAAGCGTTGAAGTTTTCCTTCATTTTATGCATCATGCATGCAAGTCCAACCAAAAGCGCTTACATCATCACATGTGATATTTTTATAAACTAAAAAACGCTTAATTTTTATAAACCAAATAATATATAGCGTGTTTATTATACAAGCCATGGATTTATATCGATCTAATTAATTTCTAAAGTAATTTCATATTGGTGGTCCTTAATTAAACTTGTCATGATTTTGTGATTCAAATATTCATTTTCAGTTCCTCTTTCACTTTGCATATATAGAGTTCCAAATATATAGAGTTCCTCGTCATGCATGCATATATATCAGATTCCAAATATTCATTTTTCGGTTCTCGGATTTTGTGATTCAAAATTTGGAATTTTCAATCGACCTCGGCGTTGACATGACTTCCACCAAAGTTTTACGTAGTTTTCGGCGTGATCTATGATTTGGCGGTGGAGGGCTCGGGTAATGTACAAAGACATCGACGAACATATCACCTCGAGCTCGGTAGTGGAGGGCCTCGGGCGCGGTGGAGGGGCCTCGGGCGCGGAGGTGGGCGCAGTGGAGGCCACGGGTCGCGGAGGAGGCGCGGTGGAGGCCACGGTCGCGGAGGAGGCTTGATGGAGCCCCTGACGAGGAAGAAGAGAGGCGGCCGGTGTCACGGAAAGCGCGGTGGGGCCACAGGCGCGGTGGAGAGGCCTCAGGCGTGGGAGGAGGGCGCGGTGGAGGCCACGGTCGCCATGGAGGAGGGGCTGGCAGGCTGCAAGTGGAGGCCGCCTGAGGAAGAAGAGGCGGCGCCGGTGTCACGAAGGCGAACGGACGCGGTGGAGGCGTGAGGAAGAAAGCGGCGGTGTTCGATGAGGAAGAAGACGAAGCGGATCGATCTGCGCCAGTAATCGGAGGTTATATATCGAGAGAATTACTCCGGTGCGACCACCAACGGGAGTAAAACCTTTACTCCGGTGCGTGATTACCAACCGGGAGTAAAGTCTCTTTACTCCGGTGCGTGTTACCAACCGGGAGTAGAGTATACCTTTACTCCCGGTTGGTAACACGACCGGGAGTAAAAAGTTTGAATGAACCCGAGCTGCGACCCACCTTTACTCCGGGTGGGATTCCCACCCGGGAGTAAAGGTGGGCTGCAGCTTTCTTTCCACTTATTTTAAGCAATAGTCTTGTTAAATACAATAGAAATGCAATAGTTTTTGTTAAATACATAGTAAATTAAATAAAAGGCATAAAATTATTTTGTTAAAATATGAATTTTCTTTTTGTTTATTGCACATAGGAAAAATCTATAACCTAACTTTTTTTATTTTTTGTTAGAATTATAAAACATCATGTAACTAATATTTATTATGTCGTTAATGCAAAAATGTAGTGTTTAATTAAAATTATTAAAACTATTGATTTTGGACAGAAAATTTGTTTTCACGTCATTTTAACGTTAATATTTTAATTTTCATCACTCGGTATCCTAATTTACCTTTTGAGAGAGAAATCTCACCAAATCAAACATTGATTTAATTTGAAACATGACATAATAAACATCTGAATTCACAATTATTACATAATATCTCAAACACACACTATATTAAATCACTATATCATCAAGTGGGCACAAGCGGTGAATTTCTTCTACGTATGTCCCTTGGTTATGATCGCCCGTAACCATGGAGTGTCCTCATTATTTACCAAGATGCTAGGGTCTTTGTTCACTTTGAAAGGCGGAATTCGGTCATCCTTTTCATATTCTTCCGACATGTCCGACTTGTCCTCAATTCCCACGATGACTCTTTTCCCCGAAAAGAACTATGTGGCGCTTTGGCTCTTTGGTTGAGTCATTATCGTTTTTCCCTCTTTTTGGTTTGGTAGACATCATTGACATAGAACACCGATTCACATCCTTGGCAAGGACGAATGGTTCGTCTTTGTACCCAATATTACTAAGGTCTCTGTTGTCATTCCATACTCGTTGTCTCATGTTACCCCGCCTCGGTCACCTTGACCCATTGGCACTTGAACAATGGGATCTTCAAAGTAGGTGCATATTCTAGTTCCCATATTTCATCTATGCGTCCATAATATGTACTCCGCTTATTCCTATTCGGGTCTGTGGCATCTATGCGGACACCACTTTGTTTTGGTTGGTACTCCTTTTATCTTGGGCTCACTGTGTGTAGAATATGTTCCCATTTATCTCGTACCCTTTGTATGTGACGATATGCCATGATGGTTGCATAGCCAATAAATCTGATTGCTCATGGATGCTCTCATCACCTTGACATTTTTTCGCAACCAACCGCCGAAAGTTTCCATGTGCTTATGCGTAATCCAAGCTTGATCTTCCCTAGAAACTCGGATCGTAAGAGATCCTTGTGTGTCTCAATATCTGGATCTACCAAAGAGGAGTTCTCAGAAGCTGTAGTAGTGCGCTTTATTGAAATAATCATCATCCGTACCAATATATGTTTTCCTCCCTAGTGTCCCTTTCCGCTTAGTCTCCCCTCATGTCTCGATTCAGAACACCAATCGAGTCAAGGTCGGGAATAAAGTCAACATGAACTCAATGACCTCTTACATTCCATAGCCCTTGGCGATGCTTCCTTCGGGCGAGAAGCACGGTTGTGAACATATTTCTTGAGACTCACATGAATCTCTCTAAAGGGAACATGTTGTGTAGGAACACAGGACCGAGAGTGAAAATCTCCTTGACTAGGTGAACTAGAAGGTGTGTCATAATATCAAAGAAGGAAGGAGGAACACCAACTCAAAGCTGACGAGACATTGAACCACATCATTCTGTAGTTTAGCTAGATCAGTTGGATCAATTGCCTTTTGAGAAATTGCATTGAGGAATGCACATAGCTTCACGGTGGCTAGGCGTATATTTGGAGGTAGAATTTCTCTTAATGCAATCGGAAGTAATTGCGTCATGAGAACGTGTGATCATGGGACTTTAAGTTCTGCAATTTCTTCTCTGGCACATTTATAATACCCTTTATATTCGAGGAGAATCCAGATGGTACCTTGATGTTGTTTAAGCATTCAAATATGATTTCCTTCTCCTCTTTGCTTAGAGTGTAGCTAGCGGGGCGTAAGTAATGGCGTCCATCATCATCTTCTCTCTGGATGCAAAGTTGTCTCTTTCTCTCAAACAACGTAGGTCCTGTCGTGCTTCAAATGTGTCCTTAGGCTTTCCATACACACCCATAAAGCCTAGCAGTTCACACAAAGATTCTTCGTCAGGTGCATCACGTCGATCGAGCTACGGACCTCCGGGACTTGCCAATAGGGTAGGTCCCAAAATATGGACTTCTTCTTCCACATGGGTGCGTGACCGTTAGCGTCTTTTGGAATAGGTTGGCTTCCATGTCCTTTTCCAAAGACGACTTTGACATCATTGACCATATCGAGTACATCCTCACGGTTGATTCGAGGAGGCTTGGTCGTGGTGCGCCTTCCCTTTAAAATGCTTGCCTTTCTTTCTTACGGGGTGATTTTGCGGGAAGAAATCGCGATGGCCAAGGTACATGATCTTTCGACATTTTTCAAGAATACACCTCTAATATCACCGGAAGCAGTGTGTGCATGCATTATATCCCTTGTTTGGTATCTGAAAGATTACTTAGAGCGGGCCAATCATTGATTGTTACAAACAACAATGCTCGCATGAGATCAAAGTGTTCTGTTTGTACTCATCCCACACACGTACACCTTCTTTATTCCACAAAATGAGAAGTTCGTCAATAAGTGGTCTCGGTACACATCGATGTCATCATTGCGGGTTGCTTCGGGCCTTGGATGAGCACGTGCATCATAATGAACTTCCGCTTTATGCATAACCAAGGAGGAATGTTGTAGATACTTAGAGTAATGTAATGGCCAAGTGCTATGACTACTTTGTTCGCTCTCCAAAAGGATTGATACCATCTGTATTTTAAAGCAAACCTTAAGTTTCTTGCGTCATTTGCAAACTCCGGGAATTCTCTCGTCGATTGCTCTCCACTGGGACCCATCGCCAGGTGTCTCAATATATTGTCTACCTTACGGTCTTCTTTGTGCCATCGCAACAATTTTGCATGTTCTTTGTTTACGAGCAGGCGTTTCAAGCGTGGTATTATAGGAGCATACCACATAACCTTGGCGGAGGATTTTCTTCTCATGGACGTTACGCCCTCAACATCACGGAGGTCATCTACTTTGATCTTATACATCATGACGCATGGCATACCGGGCATGCATCCAATTTCTCGTACTCTTTGCCACAGAGACAGGATGCGGTCATTAGGACATGCATGTATCTTCTCTATTTCTAGCCCCATAGGATGACAACTTGTTTTTTGCTCAGGTAGGTAGTGGCGGGCAATTCATTATCCTTCGGAAGCATCTTCTTTTGAATTTTAGTAACTCTCCAAATCCCTTGTCGATACACCATTCTTTGCCTTCCATTGCGGCAATCTCTAGTGTGGTTCCCAACTTTTTTCGCCTGCATCACAAGTTGGGTACAACAATTTCTTGTGATCTTCTAGCATCCGCTCGAACTTGATCTTCTCCTTTTCACTTTCACATTCTCTTTGTGCGTCACGAATGACCGAGAAAGATCATCACCGGCCATCTCATCTTCTGCGGCTACCTCTTCTTCACTTCTCCCATTGCAAAGTATCATTGAAGCACGCACCATCGAGAATAATATCATTGTCGCCCTATTGTTCTTCTTCACCTTCTTCCATTACAACACCGGTTTCTCCGTGCTTTGTCCAACAAATATAGTTTGGCATGAAACCCGACTTGAACAAGTGTGAATGAAGAGTCCTTGAGCAAGGATATTCCACCGTATTCTTTACATATGGCACATGGGTGCACATGAAACCATCGCGTTTGTTTGCCTCGGCCAAGACGTAACAAAGAATGCACGCGTCAATGAACTCTTGGGAGCGGCGATCAACATTATACATCCAATGACGGCTCATCTACATTACATGACATAAATACCATATTAAAACCTAGATCATAATTAATTATTTATACAACATGCGTGCCACCACAAAAGATACAAATTTATGAAAGCATCGCTACAATGTAGACAATCCCAACTACCACTAAAAGAACTAAAGCTAAAATACATTTCAGTGAGCGTGAGGATTTCACGACCAATCTCAACTAAAACAGACAGATCCCCGATTATGCAACATCTTTGGGCTTCTTAATTTTGGATCACTTTGCCTCATTAGCCGTCGTAGATCACTGTTGTGCAAGATATTTTTTGCACGAGTCCAACATACTCTTCCTCCCAAGAGAAGCCTGAACATCGTCCCTTTGCCATCCCATGAAATTAAAACAAAAATTAGAACTTTAATCACAACCATCATGAAAATAGGTATAAACTAACCATAATCATTAAATACGATAAAATAACTCACATTGCGATCCGGACACTTGTAGAAGATACGATCCTTGTTGGGACCCTCCTTCTTCACTCGGTACTCCATCACAATCTTCGTCTCATCACGACACTTGCCGCATGAAATGAGAGGGAGGCCGGCCTAAGTCGCTTTGGAAACCCATGAGAGGCCGAGGACCCGGAAGCAGTTGCCATCTACTCTCTATACTCATTTTTTAATACACTATAAATTTCTCCTTTTATAAACAAATAAAATTAAGAAACTATAAAATTATCTAGATCTCTAAACAATGATATTTTTAATGGTCATTGTGTTCTCGTCTTTTACTGCGGCAGTAAGTAATTCACATGATATTTCTGCAAATTAACAGAAGAATGGGAGTGTACACACATAACAGACTACTGCGACGATATCGGGACGTGTGAATAAATAACCATCCATACTAGTTGACCTTGCTTACGTGATCATCTCGGCGAGCATTTCTCCACCGGACGGCACCGTACTTGGCCACGGAAGAGCTCCAATTCTACGAGGAAGGGAACACGGTCTTCCACGACCGTTGCCGCTCTCCTCAGAGAATCAAAGCTCCTCCTTGACGTCCGTTATCGCTCGGCGAGAGAACGTGCTTCGCCGAGATGAACACGGTCCGCAAGTTCAACTAGTATGGATTTTCTATAATTTTCTAACTATTTTCTAAGTTTATATTTATATATATACTACGTTTGGGTATGGTGATTGATGATCACTCTGCGACGATATCAGGACATGTAAATAAATAACCATCCGTACTAATTGACCTTGCTTACGTGATCATCTCGGTGAGCATGTCTCCACAGGACGGCACCGTACTTGACCACGGAAGAGCTCTAATTCTACGAGGAAGGGAACACGGTCTTCCACGACCGTTGCCGCTCTCCCTCGTAGAATCAAAGCTCCTCCTTGACGTCTGTTACCGCTCGGCAGAGAACGTGCTCGCCGAGATGAACACGGTCCGCAAGTTCAACTAGCTACTTTAACCTTATTTCATGTAAATATGCAAGCTTGAAGTGATTTTGAGCTCAAATTGCTTACAAATGAAAAAAAAACCAAAATAAAGAACCATATATATATATAGTGAACAAAATGAGATAAGACAATGGTGAAAAAATGAGAGTATGAGATTGGTAACCTTTACAACTGAAGAATCGACGGAGGAATCGAAGAAATCGATGGAGAAATCGAATAATGGATGGAGGAACAATGGAGGGAGGGAGGAAGCAAGAACACTACTGCAAGTGAGCTTAAAAAATGTCTTTGAGCTCGGGCTCGGGGAGGAAGGAGGAGCCGGCGGGATATAAAGGGGGACCTTTAGTCGGTGGTGGCTCCAACCGGGACTAAAGGTAACTTTCCAACCCCGGACGCAGCCACGGCCGGGAGTAGACCTTTACTCCGGTTGGAGCCCCCAACCGGAGTAAAAGTATACCTTTAGTCGGTTGGTGGCTCCAACCGGGACTAAAGGTCCCCCACCACCTCTGTTCGGCGTGAGAGCCGTTGGGCAGGGACCTTTAGTCCGGTTGGAGACACCAACCGGGACTAAAGGTATTTCTAATCCTGGCAAGAAAAATTCGGGACTAGAGCCCATTTTAACCGAGGATCAAAGGCATGTTCTCTACCAAGACGACCTTAATTTTGTCAAAAAAAAAAAGAGCGCAAAAAAAAAACTGCTACTAACCTACTCCACCCACCCCATCTGTTCCCACTTCACCCCGAAGTTTCTCGGTGATACAGGCCGCCGCGCTCCCGTCAAAAAAAAGGGGGAAAAAATCAAGAACGAGAAGACTTGGCGACGACTCCGCGTCAACGCGTTTTGCCTTTCCCTTTCCCCACTCTCTCAGATGCAGAGCAACGCGCACACGTTCTCACCCTCCGGCACGAGCGCTCCACCAGCCCGAGGTCGGCCAGCAGCCCAGGCGACCAGCAGCATTGCGCTCGTCCGTGCTCTCCCAGACCTGCATCATCCCCTGCCCTTTCGCTCACCTGGACCCAGCCGCCCGTCCGTCCTTGCGCTCCCTCGTTCGCCCGTATCATCTTCCCCTGCTGCCCTGTCCGCTGAGAGGTCGGCAGCGCTTGTTCCTTCATTGACTGCTAGGCGGACGTCGTCAACGCCTTCGGTGGCCCAGGTTTCTTTCAGGATCCTACGAGCTCACGATCCAGGTGCGATTCTGATCGACCTTTATTTGGTAGCTGGGATCTGTTTTGCGATCCAAGATCGATATGATTCTATCAAAAACCGATCCGATGTAGTATATACCATGTGCATAACAAGTCTGTTAAGTGTTAAGCCATGCTTTTACGCAGGCTCTAATCATAGGAGACATTATATAACCAACTTTATATGTACTAGCAGACGTGTATGTCCGTTGCAACGAAAGCCAATACCTATTAGAATCGGACTTCATATCCTTGCTGAACGCGAGTTGTTCTAACACACATATAAGCACGAATTGTTAATTCAGGTCACATATATACGGTTCACAAAGGGCAGGGGACACTTTATAGAAAGTAAAAAGAAAAAAGACAAACCAAATGATCACTTCTCTTTTATAATATAATAAATATGCTCGTGTATTGCAACCGGAGAAAAAAAGATACGAGTATTCATAGAAAATGAGAACGTGAATGTTACTTATCTGTTTATGTTTTATCTTTTTATAAAATTTTAAAACCATTACTTATTATGATCATGGCATTCATGACAAAAGTTAATGTCACTAATAATACGATAATGTTCTATTAAGCCTGTATCAAATTAAAATAGACCTTTGATATATTTTTTCTCCTATGTAAAGCACAAAAATATTTACTCGTAAATACATTATAGTCTTAATTTTCAAACTATCCATACGTTATTATAGTTAATTATCGAGTTCTGTGACTAACTTTGAGGACCCATAAAAGTCTGTAATTCTAATATTTGATTTAGGTCAACAAGTCTCAGCCACGATCTGTTCCATGTGCGACTCTGATCATTCTAGCTAGGATCTATTCCATGTGCGATTCTACCAAACTCAATCAGTAGTGTGATTCTGTATCGTTCGGCTTCGGTTCGATCATATTAGTATTGTGCGATTCTGACAACCATGCTGTTGTTCAACACACCAGGGCCCTTGAGGGATAGAGCAATCAAAATCAAAGATGGAAGGTTTTCTAGTGAGCGCAGCAACGGGGGCACTGAAGGCTGTCACTGTGAAGCTGGCAACTTTGCTTGGTGATGAGTTGAAGAACATGAAAGACGTGCACAAGGAGATCAAGTCTCTCTCTGATGAACTTAATTACATGCATGCCTTCCTCGAGAAGATGTCAGAGGAGGAGAATCCTGACAACCAAGACAAGATATGGATGACAGATGTGCGGGAGATGTCATACGACATCGAGGACAGTCTCGATGACTTTATGATTTGTATTGATGATGACAAATCTGCTAAGAAGAAGAGCCTAATGAAGAAGTGTACGAAGTTGCTGGATAAGATGAAGGCACATAAACGGATCTCCAAGGCGATACAGGAATTCAAGACACAGATCAGGGAGGTGAGAGACAGGAATCACAGATATAGGACTGGTGTGACGACCACCAAGGATTCACATGAGATGATTGATATTCGGGCTCAGGCTATCTTTAAGGATGCGTCAGAGCTTGTGGCCATTGATGAACAAAAGAATGAGTTGATCAACTTGTTGATAGAAGATGGATCTTTATCTCAGCATCAAGTGAAGGTTGTCGCCATTGTTGGACTTGGTGGACTAGGGAAGACAACACTTGCGAATCAAGTGTATGAGTCACTTAAGGATAAATTTGACTGTAAGGCTTTTGTAACAGTATCACGAACTCCTCACATGTTGGAAGTGTTGAGAACTATTCTCCTTGACATTAGCGGGCAGGAGTACACCGGAGATATGCAGCATCTTATCAGAAAGGTATCCGATTTCCTTCAAGATAAAAGGTATGCTAGAAAACAGCTCCTCCGATAGACCCTTCGTTCACTATATGATTAAGCATATTTTTAATTTGTTTTATATTTTTAGAGCTCCAGAACTACTGATTTTTAGACTTAGGAGTAAGTATGGGCATGCCATCTATTTCTAATTTTCTATCATGTGGCGTGTGGCATGTGGCACCAGCCTGTGGTGCATGTGGTTGGTTTTGGCCCTACTACTAGGGTATAGTTGTAGTGGTGACTAACCAGGATGTCATGGTCGGTCCAAGTTTGGTTAGTATCGAACCTAGGGTTTGAAGGTTTTCTGAGGTCATGTAGTTGAAGCCTCTTTTTTATTATAACACCTTGTGGATGTCTAGGGTCAAGTTTTTATTTATTTGTAGCACACTTTGTGAGGCGTAACATGAAGGTCTTAAAAGAAACTCAAGTTACTAGCACTAAGATAAGATTAGTAATAAAAATTAGTGTCTCCTATATAATAATAAAGCATTGATGGAAAGTATATAATTTCATTTTTATTAGTATTTGTCCCTGAATGGAAGAAAACCTAGGTTTTAACTAAACATTCACCTTACGCTATGAATTTGAGATTTGGTCCAACTCAAAAAAACACATTTCTATTATTTGATTTGTATTAAATTTTTTTATTTTAGTCCTTACTAATAGACTTCACTAACTAATTTGGCAGGTACCTCATTGTTGTGGATGATTTATGGGATTCGGAATCATGGGAAGCCATTCAAAATGCTTTTATAAAAAATAGTTGTGCCAGCAGAATCATCATAACCACACGTAAAATTGAAGTAGCTCAATCTTGCTGCACTTTACGTCGGGGTCACATATATAAATTACGTCCTCTTAATCCCGAGAACTCGAGAAAGTTGTTCCTGAAGAGAATATTTGGTTCAGAAGAGGGATGCCCATCAGACCTCTCTGAAGTTTGTGATGACATCTTGAAAAAATGTGATGGTTTGCCTTTGGCAATTATAGCAATAGCTGGTTTGTTGGCAGGGAAAGCACCAACTGTAGATGAATGGAACAAAGTTCAATGTTCATTTGGTCATGCACTTGAAAGGCACTCGGATGTCAATAGAATGATACAAATATTGTCACTTAGTTATTTTGACCTTCCTCCCCACCTAAGAAGTTCTCTTTTGTATCTAAGTATATTCCCAGAAGATTATAAGATTGAAAAGGATCGATTGATACTGAGATGGATTGCTGAGGGATTCGTTCACGAAGAGCATGGGTTCACCCAATATGAGATTGGGGATAGGTGTTTCAACGAGCTCATAAACAGAAGCTTGATTCAGCCAGTGTATTCAAGTTATTTTGATGTGATTTGCTGTCGGGTCCATGACACAATTCTTGAGTTCATTCTGTCCAAGGCTGTGGAAGAGAATTTTGTAACTCTGTTTGGCCTTCCTAACATAAGAGTTGATCCACATAGGAAGATTCGACGGCTATCTCTACAGGACAGGAATGAGGTCAGTGATGCCATAGTAGGCTCACGGGAGAAAATAATATATTATCATGTCCGTGCAGTTGTGGTGTTCCCTGGAAGTCTTGATAGCCTCCCTTCTCTGCAGAAGTTCAAGCATTTGCGTGTTTTGGATTTAGAAGACTGTATGGGACTACAACCACAATTTGGCACATCTGGGTGGATTATTTGCTCTGAGGTACTTGAGCCTACGTGACACAAGGATAGACGAGCTTCCTGAAGAAACTGGACAGCTACAATATTTACAAACACTAGATATAAGGGGTACTTCTATAGAAGAGCTGCCATCCAGTGTTGGCCGCCTTTCACGGTTGGTCACTCTATTATGTGATTTTTATGTGCGGCTACCAGATGGATTTGGGAAGAACATGCAAGCATTGCAGCAGTTGGTGGGGTCCATCAGTGTCCACTATCAGTCACCTAGCTTTGCACAGGAGCTTCGTCAGTTAAGAAATCTACGGATACTAGAGATATCGTTTGATGATGAGGTGAGCAAAGATTTGGTGTCATCTCTGTGTACACTTGGTACGGGATGCCTAAATTCTTTGGATATAGACTGCCACGAAGAGCATATGAAATTGTTGATGGAGCCCTGGAGCCCCACTCCTCTCGGCCTCAAGATACTTCGAATTTGGATGATTGTGGTCCCAAGGGTCCCTAGATGGATCGGTTCACTTGATAACCTCCAGGATTTGAGACTCTCTGTTGAGCAACTCGGAATGGCAGACTTTGAATTGCTCGGGAGTTTAAACGCTCTTTCCAACCTCTTACTCCGGGTAAAGGTCGAAGTTGTTGATAGATCGTCCTCCTCTCAAGGAACACAACGGATCAAGATCAGCGGCACACATGGATTCCCATCCTTGAGAAGGTTCCTAGTCGGTTCAAAAAACTGTGCATTTGGGTTGTTGTTCGAAGGTGGAGCCATGCCAAAGCTACAAGAGCTGTTTCTCTCATTCAACAGTGACATAACAGGGTCTCTCACCAATGGAGAGTTTGATTTTGGCATCCAGCATCTACCCTGTCTTGCTCTCGTAGGACGTTATTACTTTAGTAAATATTTTGATCCCGAGCACCCCGCGTGGGTTGCCCTGGAGAAAGCGGCCAGCTCCCATCCCAACCATCCCAAGCTACATTATTGGTAAGGACAACAAAGCAGAAATGCGTGCTACGAAAAGCCAGGACGGACAAGGCGTTTTGCACTCCACTGCATTAATAACTAATTTATTGGTAATGTTGTTTATATGTGGTTCAAGTTATTGTTATTTAATTTATGTTTTATCAGCCAACCCGAATGATTGTCGACGTAAGTATTATTTTTTTATAGTAATTTGTCACGGAGCGGATATGACGCCCAGAGCGGCAGATCTATATATTTTGTGTAAGCATCACTACTGAATTCAGGCACTCGGCAAATGCCAAATTACATTCGGCAAAGCCTTTGCCGGAGTGCGGCACTCGGCAAAGAACACACGGAGTGCCTCAGGGACACTCGGCAAAGAAAAGCAACCGTCACGGCGCCGGTCCCGTTAACGGTCACTTTGCCGAGTGCCAACCCTGCAGGCACTCGGCAAAGATTTTTTTTTAATTTTTTTTTTAAAAAATTCTTTGCCGAGTGTCAATCCGTGAGGCACTCGGCAAAGATTTTTTATTTTTTTAAAAAAATTTCTTTGCCGAGTGACAACCCGTGAGGCACTCGGCAAAGAGGTTTTATTTTTTTTTGAAAATTTTCTTTGCTGAGTGCCAACCCTCCCGGCACTCGGCAAAGATCTTTTATTTTTTTTAAAAAAATTCTTTGCCGAGTGTCAACCCTCCAGGCACTCGGCAAAGATTTTTTATTTTTTTTTAAAAAAATTCTTTACCGAGTGCCAACCCGGAAGGCACTCAGCAAAGAGCTTTTTTTTTTTGAAAATTTTCTTTGCCGAGTGCCAACCCTCCAGGCACTCGGCAAAGATTTTTTATTTTTTTTAAAAAAAATTATTTGCCGAGTGCCAATCCGGAAGGCACTCGGCAAAGAGCTTTTATTTTTTTTGAAAATTTTCTTTGTCGAGTGCCAACCCGCCAGGCACTCGGCAAAGATTTTTTATTTTTTTTTTGAAAATTTTCTTTGCCGAGTGTTATCACAGCACTCGGCAAAGCTAGAAAATCCGTTTTCTGGTCACCCATTTTTCCAGCTTTGCCGAGTGTTGTGACCATTACACTCGACAAAGGGGTCCTTTGCCGAGTGCAACACTCGGCAAAGTGACCCAAAACGGCAATTTTTTTTTTGCATTCCATCATGACAAATACATTCATACAAACATATATCCCATATATATCTCATCCATCACATATATATCTCATCCATCCGCTCATATCACATCCATCACAATATATAATAATAAGTGCTCAAGTCCATCCAAATAAGTTCACAAGTCCATCAAAGTCCACAAGTGCATCACAAGTATATCACAAGTTCATCACCAAGTGAACAACAAATGTAAAAAATACAACATGCACTCATCTCGGCCACTGCGACTGTGGTGAAGACCCAGATGCATCATTCGTAGGTGCATGAGGTGGATTATTCGAACCACCGTCAGATAGAGACTGCACAAAGAAGAAAAGATTGCATGTGAGACAAGATTATTTTGATAGCTAATCTAGGACGATAGAGGCCATACAAGCAAAGCACAAGCGAAATTAAAAAACTTTGATACTCACAGGAGTAGTAGGCTGCGGCGGAGGAGAGGTGGAACCAACAGCCCGGTGGCAGAGAGACAAGCCCATCGTTGCCCAAGCCCTTGTAGGAAATCCGTAATGTCCATCGACCTCTATGCGGGCACAGCTGCTTTCGGCCTCCGGTGGGCCCTGACTCCCTGACGTTCCTTCATTTCTTGTTCCGGTAGGCCTGCAATATTTCACTCCAATGTTTCAAATAATGCAAAGCTAATTAAGGTGTGTAAAGATCAATGTATGACGAGTAAAACAGAATAACCTCGAGTGCGTCCCGACCGGTCTTTGTCGTGTCGATCGTCGTGTCTTGAATGGCGGGCTCTTGCTCGTGCTCCGTGCTCGGATCACGGGAAATAGAGGGAGTAGAGGCCGTGTCGATGACGCCGTTGCAAGCCGTAACCGCCCATGCTTCTTGCCTTGCCCGCCTCATGGCGGCCTCTCCATTGAAGTCCGGGTGCTCGGATCGTGGTCTCAACCCATGGGCGACCTCGCCACCTCGGTGTACTCACCGATGCGGAGTGGACGCTTCGGGTTCGTGTGTATGCCTCGGCGGGTCCTCCAGTTGAAGGAGACGTCGGACGTCGCTTTGCCCTTGTGGGCCATACACCATGCCCGAAGTCCGAGCAAGCTCGCCACTATGTGACGCCGATTGCGAGAAAGACAACACGATGATTAGAAATCAGGCAGAACTAAGCGTGACAATAGATAAATCAATTCGGCGTACCCATGCTTGTTTGTATCCGGTGAGGTTGCGGCTGCCTTGATGGTGTGCTTTGGACCTTGCATCGACAAACAGACGGTCCGGGCATCCTGTGCATCTTGAGGTACTCCTCCGTGAACCACTGTCCAACATCATCGCCCAGCACTCGGGTTACGCTTGGCACCACCAGGGAATCATCTACACGTCATCAAGTATTGGACATATAAGAAGATCAAATTAAACCAACTTAATCTCAAAACGAATCAATATTGATGTTCTTCATTTACCTCAAGGTACTGCTCCCGGTCAGCTGCATCTCTCTTGTGTCTTTCTTGGTTTTCCTCTCTCCAAGCTTCAACCCGTAGTAGGTTACGATGGCCTGGATGCGCATCTCGTGATGCATGTCGGTGATGAGTTTTTTACAGGCTTTGGTAGTCGCCTGCTCCGCCCTAGCCTCAAATCCGTCCTCGCATCTGTAATAAGTCTGCATACAAAAGCGATATATCCATTCATTATTTCAAGAAAAGTCCAATGAATGCGACGTATTGAGCAATGTTGTGTGAGGGAGACTTACCCAAAACTTTGCCTTCACCCGCGCCGCCTTGTTGGGGTACTCCGCATCAGAGGCGACGACGTAGTGGTCAAACGAGTAGGCCGGCTCCGTCTTTGATGCGTACGTGACAACGCCGGGGAAGTGTTGCCTGCACAGAAGACCTAGGATGCCGTTGACTAGCCGGGCGCTACCACCCGACACAACCACCCAGTTCCTGCACAAGTGATTAAGAAAAATTATTAGTTTTTTTCATCATATCATATGAAGTAGTGGTGATAACATATCTGATTACTTACTTTTTGTCCTTCGAGTATGAATCCTTCTGGCGTTGGTGAGGAAGCGGAACTGTGGGAGGCTCGCGGGACCTCGTAAGTAGACACTCAAAGAGGAGTTGGAGGAAGCGGAACCGTGCTGCCGCCTCCCCCCCCTCCTCCTCCTCCTCCGTCTACCGAACCAGCTCCTCGTCTGACTCGTCCACGGGCGCCACCTCCTCCTACGGCTGGCGGTCCTCCTCACGTGGCGTGGGAGGAGACGGCCCCCTCCTACAGCTAGCGGTCCTCCTCCTCCTCCTGTTCGATCCCTCTGCCGCCCCCTCCGCCCCTCCTGCGACCGGCGTGGTCTTTGGTAAATCGAGTTCACAGACCTATGACGGTCGCCCGCCATCTTTGTTCAATCACCTGCAATAAAAAAGAAAAACAAGACGTAATTAGAAATAGGTGCAAAAATGAACAAAACATAATTACAAAAAACATAGTAATACATGTATTAGAAATATATGCAAAAATGAACAAAACATAATTACAAAAAACATAGTATTACATGTATTAGAAATAATCTTCATGATTGAAATTAGCTGGATCATAGGTCTCGTCATCACTATCAACATTGTCCAACTCATCAACACTATCCGAAGGAGGAATGTTGTCTTCATTGTCATTGCCCAAATGTAATCGCTCAAGCATTTGTATGTCCTTTAGATTTCGCACCTCGTCTCCAGCGTCCTCGTCATCATCCCTTTTATTGTCTACTTCCATTCCTATCTCTTCGGTTAAGTCTATGTCAAACCTCCCTTGTAGCCCCTCTTCTTGATAGAACTCTCCATCATATGTGTTTGGTTGAAGTTATAATCTTCATCGTTTGGGACAGGTAGTTTACCGTGTGGCGATACCTTGTGCACAATAGACCAACCCTTAAGATGCTCGGCGTCTTTGCACGCATATGACGTATAATAAACCTGGACGGCCTGTTGAGCCACAATGTAGACATCTTTTCCTAGATAGACGGAATCCTGTCGAATCTCGACTAGCCTAAGCTTAGGGGTCCATCTCGTTACACCAGGATGAAACCAGTGGCATTTGAATATGACAGGAGTAAGAGGTTTGGAACCATAAAATGATAGTTCGTAGATTTCTTCAATTCTTCCATAATAATCGAGTCCATTAGTGCCGGGCGTAACAATTCTGTTGTTTGTGGTTTGTCGATTGGGCCAACTCTGCTCGTAGCTTGCTGTGTGAAAACGATATCCATTCACGTCATAACCGGTAAATGACTTGACCCTAACGGCACAGCCGTTTGCAACCTATCTCAACTCATCACTTAAAGGCGCATCAGTTTGGGCTTTCTGTTTGAACCAACAAATGAAATCGGGGCTCTTTGGTCCCGCACCCCGTGAAAGAAGGGTATCATTTTCTTGCGGGGTAGGTTGCCTTGATCTATGCCAGGATTGACAAAGAAATTCCCTGTACCAACAAGAAACAAGGGGGTTGGACGACGAAACAAGGACATACGACGAAATGAAACAAGTTCATTCAGAACTTACCGAATGAACGGTTGCACCTCGACAAGGTTGGTCAACACATATAGCATGATACTGCGCCACTCTTCATTTTTCAATTACTTAGTGGTCGATGCACTTGCGCTTCCGAGTTGCCCTTGGAAAAGGCTGAGGTTCGATTCATTTTCGCCAGCATTGTAACGAGGGGGTGGATTATGAACGTTAGGAAGTTTCTCAGTGTAGTATTTCTCTGTGAAGTTCGACACCTCCTCTAGAATGTATGCCTCTGCAATGGAAGCCTCAATTCTAGCTTTATTTCTACATTTTTTGCGAAGAGTCTTCAGACATCTCTCGATTGGATAGCACCAACGGTTCTACATGCCCCCCCATCCGTGCCTCATACGAGAGGTGCACAATCAAATGCTGCATCGACAAGAAGCAGGCGGGTGGAAAGATCTTCTCCAACTTACAGAGCAACACGGGTGCCGCTTTTTCCAAGTCATCAATGACGGTCCGAGAGAGCTCCTTGGCACAAAGCTGGCGGAATAAGTAGCTCAACTCTGCCAGCACTTGCCAGACATGCTCCGGGACATAGCCTCGAACCATCGCCGGAAGAAGCCGCTCAATCCATATGTGGTAGTCATGACTCTTCATCCCGTTGACTCGCAGAGTGCCTAAGTTAACTCCCCTCTTTAGATTCGCTGCATACCCATCAGGGAACATTAGCTTCTTGATCCATTCAAGTACTTCCCTCCTTTGGTCCTTTTTCAAGACGAAATCAGCCTTAGGCCTTCTCCAGGTCTTGCCATGACTAGGAGGTTGCATCTCTTGATTTGGTCTATCGCACAACGTTGCCAGGTCTACTCTAGCCTTTGGGTTGTCCTTAGACTTTTCGGTGTCCATGAGTGTTGCCCAAAGTGCCTCGGCGACATTCTTTTCAGTGTGCATTACATCAATGTTATGTGGTAGAAGAAGGTCATCGAAATAGGGGAGCCTCGTCATGCCCGAGATATGAGTCCACATATGCTGCTCACCATATCCCACAAAACCACCTTCTTCATTAGGCACGAGAGCACCTATCTGAGCATGAACCTCGGCACCATTCATCATACGCGGTGCAGGGTTTGTCACTTTGACACCTTTCGTAAAGTTCTTGATGTCTTGTCTGAATGGATGGTCAAGAGGTAGGAATTGATGATGTCTGTCGAACGACGAATACTTGCCACCCTTCTGCAACCAAATAAACCTCACACCTTCTTTGCATATTGGGCATGGAAACTTCCCGTGAACACACCAGGTGCAGAATATCCCATACGCCAGGAGGTCATGCAGGGAGTAGTGGTACCAAACGTGCATTTTGAAGGTTGTCTTTGTAGCTCGATCGTATGTCCATACCCCTTTGTCCCAAGCACGGACCAATTCATCAAACACGGGCTCCATGAACACACCCATATTACTCCCTGGGTGTCCAGGAATTATCAACGACAAGAATACGTTATGTCGTTGAAAGGGGACACCGGGGGGGAGATTAAGGGGGATAACAAAGATGGGCCAACATGTGTATGGGGCAGCCATCATTCCATAAGGATTGAACCCATCTATTGCCAATGCGACACATACATTATGAGCCTCATCTGCTTTATCATGATGTTTGTCATTAAAGCGGATCCAAGCTTCACCATCGGATGGATGTACCATCTTGTCAGGATTGTACCGTTTGCCATTTTTGTGCCATGTCATCTGTTTCGCGGATTCCTCGGTCATGTATAGCCGTTGGATCCTCGGTAGGAACGGAAGGTACCATAGGATTTTCATGGGGATCGTAAGTTGCCTCTTCTGGCCATCGTCAGAGTCTACCTCCAGGTACCTAGAGGATTTACACTTTGGACAAAACTTTGCATGCTCATGTTCTTTCCTAAATAGGACGCACCCTTTCGGACAAGCATGTATCTGCTCATACGGCATCTTAAGTGCTCGAAGGAGTTTCTGTGACTCGTACATGCTCTTTGGCAGACTGTGGCCCTCCGGAAGCAGGGTGTTAATCACGGCCAACATCTTATCAAAGCCAGGTCGACACAAGTTTAACTCTGACTTCAACCCCATTAAGCGTCCAATGGCATCCAGTTGAGACACCGTTGACCGATCGTGAAGGGGTTTCTGTCCCGAGTCCATCATATCATAGAACGCCTGTGCGGCTGTCTCCATGTCCTCCTTCTAACGTCCTTCATCGAACTGTCCTTGGTGAAAGTCATCTAACATGTCTGCTACCCCGGCATCAGCATCAAAAGCCTCCACCCGTTGTCTCACCACCTCCTCTCTCATACGATGGGCTTCACCATGGTGGACCCACCGGGTGTAGTCCGGCGTAAATCCATTCTTCACAAGATGTTTACCCATTTCCACCTTGTTTACCCTTCTCCTGTTTCCACATTTGCTATAGGGACACAAAACTAGGCAATGTCCTTTAGCAGCGTTGTCAAATGCACTGTTCAAGAAAGTATCGGTCTTGTTCATCCATTCCGTGGTGTAATCACTCTGACTTCTCCAGCCCGTGTACATCCACTGACGATCATCCATCCTCTAACATATGTATCAGCGAGTAATGTAACCATCAATTGCATCTACATGGTGTTCCTACTGTCTAATAGGTGAGGATAGGTCCTAATCCCATGCGCAGATGCGTAGATGAGGTTAGTTTCCATGCTCTACTCCTATCCGAGACAGAATTTCGGCAGCACCTCCCCGTTGTTCTCCAGATACACGTCCTGCCAAAGAAGAGTGTGTATCCGAAGAACAACAGGGAGGTGATGTCAAACTCGTCTCTCGGACGAAAGCAGTAACATGAGAACTAACCCATCTACGCATCTCATGAAAACTATCCAAAAAAGTGGACAATCCGAAATAGATACGGTCATAGATATGCAAAGATCTGCATACCTCCAACCGTATCTCTTTCGAACGGGAGATGCCTAACTGGGTTACGCGATCTACGACAATGATACGAAAAGAGGGGTTATACCTAGGGTGGCGGCGGAGTTAGGCTAGCGGGGCCGTGGCGGGTCGGTGCAGTGATGGCGACGACAGCAGTGCGAGCGAGCCCAACCGGCACGGTGGCGAGAACTCGGACGGGCTCTTCTCTACAAAAATGGAACAAAATACTGTCATTTACAAAAAATTTCGACAGAACCTCCCCTGCACGGTTAGGTTTCCAAAACCTGCAAAAAACAACGGCACGATGGCCGACAAGCACATATGGCTCAATAGAAGCCATGTAGTTTGGATATCAATCCATGCAGAAGAATATATCCAAGTAATACCACTACTTGTACTACTACTTTCACTATTGCTACTACTACTACCATTGGTTCTACTACTACTACCACTATTGCTACAACTACTACCATTAGTTGTACTACTACTACTACCACTACTTCTACTACTACTACCACTAATTCTACTACTAATACTACCACTAGTTGTACTACTACTACCACTAGTACAACTAATACTACTACAACTACCACTACCTCGACAATAATAAGTGAGAAGGCATATCGTCGGCGGCGAGGGGTAGGCAGGCGTCGGGATCAGGGAGGCCGGGGACGGGTGGTCGGCACGGATGGCGTCAGGCGGGCTGTCCACATGGTTATGGCTGGCCGAGGCGAGCCGGGGCCGGGGGGTGTGGTGGAAGTGTGGCCGGTGGAAGGTCGTGGCATGGGAACTGGTGTGGTATGTAGCGGCAGCTGGCGGCTGGGAAGGGCGGTCGGGGCATGATGCCGTGACAGTGACATGGCGGTATGTGTGGCAGAGGCGGCGCGGCGGAGGCGTGGGCTGCCGATGCATGGCAAGATGCACGGGCGGCTGGCCTGGATGTGAGGGGTAGCGCGTGGCGACGGTGGTTCTGGTGGTTGCGGGCGCGGTGTGGTATGGGCGCGGGCATGAGGCGGTGGGCAAGCGTGGCGCTGGGTTGGCTGGCTCTGAATGCCCTACCGGCCAAAATGACTAAGTCCCGCCCGTTATTTTGCCGAAAGTGCTTGGGATCGGGGAGGCACTTTCGGCAAAGATTTGATTTTTTAAAAAAATCTTTTGCCGAGTGTCCCAGATCCGCACTCGACAAAGATTTAATTTTTTAATTCTTTTGCCGGCGTCTCGGATCCGATTTCGGCGGCAAAGAAATTTTTTTTAAAAAAAATACTTTGCCGAGTGCCCCTGGGACGGCACTCGGCAAAGATTTAATTTTTTTTATTATTTATTTGCCGAGTGCTCCTGTGCATGCACTCGGCAAAGTGGAAATTTTTTAAAAAAAATTAAAACACTCTTTTCCGAGTGTCTTACTGCTGGCACTCGGCAAAGACACCCTTTGCCGAGTGTCATGCCCCGGCACTCGCCAAAGTTTTTTTTGTTTTTTTGTTTTTTGCCTCTAATTTTTTTGTGCAGCCCTTTTAAAGCACCAGGAACTCCTAGTTACAATTTGGAGATTTTTTGTGGCTTTTTGATATATTTAGTTACTTTATTTCGTTTACTTGAATTTTCCGGAAATTAGAAATTTGAACTGCACGTGGTACGAATAATGGAGTTTAATTATTCGAAAATTGATAGTCATGTTAGTGAGTGTTGTGAGAGGCCGTATCCAGGAACGGACCCAAAATTTCGGACATCTTGTTCATGAAACATGTCCGCGAAATTGCGTGTGAAGTGTTTTTAAATTCTATAAAAAGCAAACGAAGTCCGAAAATCATGAAACTTGTTCAGATGTCGGGATATCATATGTGGAGGCTATGATAAAAATTTTAGAAGATTTCGTGCACGTTGTCACGTACAATGCTTACAAATCAGGACATCTCTACACGTGATATGTGATGTACCATCTTGTCAGGATTGTACCGTTTGCCATTTTTGTGCCATGTCATCTGTTTCGCGGATTCCTCGGTCATGTATAGCCGTTGGATCCTCGATAGGAACAGAAGGTACCGTAGGATTTTCATGGGGGTCGTAAGTTGCCTCTTCTGGCCATCGTCAGAGTCTACCTCCAGGTACCTAGAGGATTTATACTTTGGACAGAACTTTGCATGCACGTGTTCTTTCCTAAATAGGACACACCCTTTCGGACAAGCATGTATCTGCTCATATGGCATCTTAAGTGCTCGAAGGAGTTTCTGTAACTCGTACATGCTCTTTGGCAGAATGTGGCCCTCTAGAAGCAGGGTGCCAATCACGGCCAACATCTTATCGAAGCCAAGTCGACACAAGTTTAACTCGAACTTCAACCCCATTAAGCATCCAATGGCATCCAGTTGAGACACCGTTGACCGATCGTGAAGAGGTTTCTGTGCCGAGTCCATCATATCGTAGAACGCCTGTGCGGCTACCTCCATCTCCTCCTTCTCACATCCTTCATCGAACTGTCCTTGGTGAAAGTCATCTAACATGTCTGTTACCCCGACATCAGCATCAAAAGCCTCCACCCGTGGTCTCACCACCTCCTCTCTCATACGATGGGCTTCACCATGGTGGACCCACCGGGTGAAGTCCGGCGTAAATCCATTCTTCACAAGATGTTTACCCATTTCCACCTTGTTTACCCTTCTCCTGTTTCCACATTTGCTGCAGGGACACAAAACTAGGCAATGTCCTTTAGCAGCGTTGCCAAATGCACTGTTCAAGAAAGCATCGGTCTTGTTCATCCATTCCGTGGTGTAATCACTCGACTTCTCCAGCCCGTGTACATCCATCGACAGCGGTCATCCATCCTCTAACATATGTATCAATGAGTAATGTAACCATCAATTGCATCTACATGGTGTTCCTACTGTCTAATAGGTGAGGATAGGTCCTAATCCCATGCGTAGATGCGTAGATGAGGTTAGTTTCCATGCTCTACTCCTATCCGAGACAGAATTTCGGCAGCACCTCCCCGCTGTTCTCCAGATACACGTCCTGCCAAAGAAGAGTGTGTATCCGGAGAACAACAGGGAGGTGATGCTGAAACTCTGTCTTGGACCAGAGCAGAACATGAGAACTAACCCATCTACGCATCCGCGGGCTGTCCAAAAAGCGTGGACAATCCGAAATAGATACGGTCATAGATATGCAAAGATCTGCATACCTCCAACCGTATCTCTTTCGAACGGGAGACGCTTAATCGGGTTACCTTGATCTCGACAATGATATGAAAAGAGGGTTATACCTAGGGTGGCGGCGGAGTCGGGGCTAAGCGGGCCGTGGCGGGTCGGTGTAGTGGCGTGACGCGTGCAAAGTGTGAGGCAGAGCCGCACGGTGGCGAGAACTCCGACTCAACTCCGACGGGCTCTTCTCTACAAAAATGGAACAAAATACTATCGTTTACAAAAAAAATCGGCAGAACCTCCCCTGCACGGTTAGGTTTCCAAAACCTGCAAAAAACAACAGCACGATGGCCGACAAGCACATATGGCTCAATAGAAGCCATGTAGTTTGGATATCAATCCATGCAGAAGAATATATCCAAGTAGTACCACTACTTGTACTACTACTTTCACTATTGCTACTACTACTATCATTGGTTCTACTACTACTACCACTATTGCTAAAACTACTACCATTAGTTGTACTACTACTGCTGCTACCACTACTTCTACTACTACTACCACTAATTCTACTACTAATACTACCACTAGTTGTACTACTACTACCACTAGTACAACTAATACTACTACAACTACCACTACCTCGACAATAATAAGTGAGAAGGCATACATGACGGGCGACGGGTAGGCGGGTGGCGTCAGGATCGAGGCGACGTCGGGGGCTGGTCGGCACGACTGACGGCGTCCGAGGCGGTCCAGTGTCGCTTGGCCGAGGCAAGGCCAGCGGGTGAGGGCAGCCTTGTCAGGGAAGGGCGGGGCACGGGCGGCCTTGATCGGCAGTGGCAGTATGTGGCAATGTGGTGCTGGCGGGAAGAAGGCCGTGGGGGGGGGCCGACCGATGGCACGCGCAGACGGGCTGCACGGCGCAGGGCAACGAGGGCACGCGGTGGCGCTGTGATGTGTGACGCTGCATCGCGGGCGCCATGGCAGACGGCACGCTGGTGTGGTGTGTGTCGTGTGGTGGTGAGCAGCAGGTGTGTGGGCGGCGGAACAGCAGTGTGGAGGCGGGGTGAGTGGGCATGGGGCGTGGGTGGTAGCTCTGACCGCCGTGCCCAAAATGACTAAGTCCCGCCCAGGAAGCATTGAAAGTGCGGATCGGGGAGGCACTTTCGGCAAAGATTTGATTTTTAAAAAAATTCTTTGCCGAAAGTGCCCCGGATCCGCACTCGGGAAAGATTTAATTTTTTAATTCTTTGCCGAGCGCCTCGGATCGACCTTTCGGCAAAGACCCACAAAAAAATACTTTGCCGAAAGTGCCCCTAGGACGGCACTTTCGGCAAAGATTTTTTATTATTTATTTGCCGAGTGCTCCTATGCATGCACTCGGCAAAGTGGAAAGTTTTTTTAAAAAAAATAAAACACTCTTTTCCGAGTGTCTTACTGCTGGCACTCAGCAAAGACACCCTTTGCTAAGTGCCATGCCCGGCTTTTCGCCAAAGTTTTTTTTGTTGTTGGCCTCTAATTTTTTTGTGCAGCCCTTTTAAAGCACCAGGAACTCCTAGTTACAATTTGGAGATTTTTCGTGGCTTTTTGATATATTTAGTTACTTTATTTCGTTTACTTGAATTTTTCGGAAATTAGAAATTTGAAGCGCACATAGAAATGCGAATAATGGAGTTTAATTATTGAAAATTGATAGTCATGTTAGTGAGTGATGTTGTGATAACGTATCCGGGAATGGACCCGAAATTTGGACATCTTGTTCACGAAACATGTCTCAATTGCGTGTGAAATGTTTTTAAATTGTATAAAAAGCAAACGAAGTTCAAAAATCATGAAACTTATTGAGATGTCGGGATATCATATGTGGAGGCTATGATAAAAATTTGAAGAAGATTTACGTGCATGATGTCACGTCGATGCTAACATCGAATATCGGATATTTTGAAATCTCTACCACATATGATATGCAATGTCAGAAATATTCATGATTTTGGACTTCGTTTGCTTTTTTATAGAATTTAAAAACACTTCTAATTTTCTCAGAACATGTTCAAGTGAAATTGTCGAAATTTTGGGTCCATTCTAACTACTACTCTCAATATATCACTAAAAGCTATCAATCAATCATTAAACTCCATTATCAAATTGTCAAATTTAGAAGTTTCAAGTGCTTAAAAGTAACTAAATATATCAAAAGCCACAAAAAAAATTGTAACTAGAAGTGCTTTAAAAGGGCCGCACAAAAATTGAAAAAAAAACAAAAAATAAAAACTTTGCCGAGAGTACAGGGGCATGGCACTGGCAAGCAAGGGTGTCTTCTTTGCCGAGTCTTGACCATAAGGCACTTTCTAAGAAGAGTGTTTTAATTTTTTTTTAAATTCCCTCTTTGCCGAGTGCATCCACAGGAGTACTCGGCAAAGAAATAATAATAAAAAAATTAAATCGTTGCCGAGTGCTGTCCTAGGGGCACTCGGCAAAGTATTTTTTTTAAAAAAAAATCTTTGCCGAGCGCCAGATCTGAGACGCTCGGCAAAGAATTTTTTAAAAAAATTAAATCTTTGCCGAGTGCCAGATCTGGAGCACTCGGCAAAGAATTTAAAAAAAATCAAATCTTTGCCGAGTGCCTAACAGCAAGCGCTCGGCAAAGAAGGCCGTGACCGAACGTCGTTTCGCGGGCAACCTATGCCGAGTGTAGAGATTTTGCCGAGAGTCTGGCACTCGGCAAATAAGTCCTTTGCCGAGTGCCCGTGTTTGCCGAGGGCCCGGCACTCGGCAAAGAAATCTTTACCTAGTGCAATTTTTTGCCGAGTGCAGCGCTCGGCAAAGAAGGTCTTTGCTGAGTGCCTGATTTTTAACACTCGACAAAGAATTTTGTACTCGGCAAAGTCTCTGTTTCCAGCAGTGGATGCACCCCGTCCGTCCAGCATTGACGAGTGTACGTGTTGTGAAGTTTCAACAAAATGCTGCGTGCACTTGTTGTAGTCCACCATCTCGATCACGCCGTCTGCTGCCACGTCTAACGAGCACGGATGTTGGTCACGATCCTCGGCAGGTACATGCGGGGCTCCCTTGATGAGCACCGCACGGACGCGGCGGTCAAATTCATCGTATCATCGAGAACGGGCCGCCTAATAAGTAGAGACCCACAACAATAGCGGCAGCCAAATAAATTGACAAGGATTCCATTCCAATAAAGAAAAGCACAAGATTATTTCATCCGGCAAAATTGACACTTGCATTTTGAATTAGATTGACCTCGGCGTGTAATTTGTACCACGATGATTTCATGGCTTTCTTGGCACTTGGCCCCCATCTCCTCTGCCCCGTGCGGCGATTGTCCGTGGCTCCGTGCCACAGGCCACAGCCATCATCCATCCGCGCTCACGGACTGTGCGGGAGGCTGTCGTGCGGTGCACCGTGCACCCTCCTCAACAGTCAACACCTTCTGGATCCAGGTGTCGATTCTAGGAAGTGGGACTACTCTACCAAAAACCGATCCGGGTGAATCTGATATATGTTCTCATGCCCGTGCAGTTTCAGTGTTTCCAGACAGTCTCTTAATAGCCTCCCGTCTTTGCAGAAGTTGAAGCATTTGTGTGCTTTGGATTTAGAAGGCTGTGAGGGACTACAAGCCCCACCGTCTGGCACACCTTTGCGGTTTATTTGCACTGAGGTACTTGAGCTTGCGTCAAACATGGATAAATGAGCTTCCTGAAGAAATTGGAGAGCTGAGTATTTACAAACACTGGATTTAAGAGTTACTCATATAAAGAAGCTTCCATCAAGTATTCTTCGCCTTGCATGGTTGGTCAATCAATTTTTCTAGTTTTGGTGTGCATTTGCCAGATGGATTCATGAACATGCAAGCCTTGCAGAGGTTGCAAGACATCACAGTATGGAGTCAGATACCTAACTTCATGCAGGAGCTCTGTCAGCTAAGAAATTTACGGATACTGAGGGTGTGGACAGATGTGTTTACCAAAGATTTGGCCTCATCTCTGTGTATACTTGGTACAGGAAGCCTAAATTCTTTGACTGCAGGAACCAACGAAGAGTCCATGAACTTCGTGATGGAGCCATGGAACCCCACCCCCATCAGCCTCAAACGACTTGAAATATTGGGTATTCAGCTCCCGAGGATCCCTAGATGGATCGGCTCACTTGATAACCTGCAGCATTTGGGGCTCAATGTTGACCAACTTGGGCCTGCAGATGTTGGTTTGCTCGGGCGCTTAAGCGCTCTGTCGAGCCTCTGTCTCTGGGTAATGATTGAAGTAGCCGACAGATTATCCTCTTCTCAAGAAGCACAACGGGTTAAGATCAGTGGCGCACATGGATTTCCTAGCTTGAGAATGTTCCGAGTTGGTTCGATTAACTGTGGGTTTGGGTGGTTGTTCGAAGCTGGGGCCATGCCGAAGCTACAAGAGCTCAATCTCGAGTTCAGCAGAGATAAAACCGGGTCTCTCACCAATGGAGAATTTGATTTCGGCATCCAGCATCTCCCTCGTCTTGCTATCGTAAGATGTGACCTTGGTTACTTTATAAATGCAAACTATGAGCCCGAGCACCCCGCATGGATGCTGTTAAGAATGCAGTCAGTTCCAATCCTAACCATCCCAGGTTGTATCATGGGTTGTAGTGACAACAGAGCAAAATTACTAGCTACAAGCACCAACAACCATCTTGGACAAAAGACTTTTTCGTCTCCACCGCATTCTAATTTATTTGTTTGTATTACACTTCATAGAACTTACTTATGCTGATTTTATATGTTTTATATTATTGTTACTTTATGTTTTACATGTTTCAGCCAAACTGAATTCTCGCCGTATTCCTTTTATTTGCCATGAAATCAATGCCATCTTCTTTTGGAAATCCTAGCTATGGTACAAAGTCTGCTAAATGAGAACATTTGATTCCATACAGATTCTTCAGCTAGGACTATGATCTTCACATAATAAGATTGATCTGTTCTATTATTATGAGTTCTATGGTTGTTCTTCAAAGTGTACATTCTGTGTTTAGATCTAGCGCAAAGCCTGATCTCCATCCTTCTGGTGTTGGATTACGGACGTGCTCCTCTGATCAGAATGTTCAGTGTAATAAGAAATTTCCATGTGAATGGTTTGGTGTACGTGCATCTAAAAAAGACGAGCAAATTTGTGTTTAGCTGATATGTCTAGACCAAGTCATAGGTGAATGTCCACAATTCAATTATACAGTGTCGAAAACTTCCTACGCATTTTGGGCTGCTTGGTTGGGTTCCAAAATTTACCAAGCCAAACAGAGCATACCTAGAATTTTTGGCTATCAATTGGTGTCCACAATTCAATTATACAGCGGCGAAAACTTCCTACACATTTTGGGCTGCCTGGTTGGGTTCCAAAATTTGCTCACCCAAAATTGCGCCAAAATCAGAGCATACCTAGAAATTTGGCTATCAATTGATTTAGTACCAAAAAAACACACGGTAAGTTTCTAAAACTTTTTAAAGCTCAAGAGGGAAAAAGATATTGGCTATCATATTTTGGCACTAAACCAAATATGCCTTGACTTTTTTGCCTCGATTTTTTGCCCTCATTTTGGTCAGCCCTAATTTTGGCTAGCCATGATTTTAGCATGCCGTGGTTTTTGCTAAGCTGGTTTTGGAACCTGTACCCAACCAAACAAGCTTTTCATTTGGTCAGCCTCGGACAGTCCTAGGTTACAACACCAACAGCCAGGCACATACACATTGGGTACTCAAATTGCAGAAACACTTTTTTAGACCAAGTGCACCCCTAATGTCAGAGCCAGATCTGAATACTGATGACAAAGCACAAACATCAATATTGCTATAGAATTCTAACAGATACCCATTAATGTACACATCATTATCCATAGAACAAAGATAAACTTGTGTAGGCTCATTGCAAGTTGGAACAAGCAATGCCACCACACTAAACCACGCATGCGAGCTCTAGTTCACCATAGGATACACAAAGACATAACACAGTAATACTTGCTACACATCTCAGTTTATACTTGATATAATTGATTATGTAGTTTCCATTCCATTTCATCTTCTACTGGGAGGGGATAGGCTGCATCTCTCGTGCTGGGGCAACGTCAGCCATGGGGTACGCGAACACCCGGGCGAGCCGCTCAGTGGGCACAAGTGGGAGATAGGTGGCCACAGTGTTCCCGCGCTTGGCACCGTCAAGAACCGCTGAATTGTACCTGGCTGAGAGCTGTGCGGCTGTGGGGAGGACAGCCCTGGTGACTGAAGGCACCAGTGGGAGGCGGTTAAGGGCCACCCAAGCCTCAGCTGCACGGCGCTCAGCCACGGGCTCATAGCGGGTGTAGAGCTCCCGGGCCTTTGGCTCCGCGCGGCCAATGGCTGACTTGGCAAGACCTGTGGCCGTGCCCACCAGGCCGGCCTGGCGAACCTCCTTTGCAGCCGAGCGGGCAAGGGTTGGGGCTTCCTTCACCACTGGAGGGACACGGCGGTCAATCTCCTCAACAGACTCACCAACCTGCAAGTGGGGGACAACTTGCAAATCAGCAATCCCATCTTTGTTCAGTAACACAAATCGGATGTCAAAACAGTGCAAGAAATTGACATAGTGACTTGTGTGTATACAATATAAGGGATAATAACTAATGAAATGTCCAGACTTGCAAGAAGTGCATGAAAAATGATAAATATCCTGGGCACAAGTGACAACTCTACATACGTACGCAAATTCAAGGTGCTGATGAATATCCCTGAAAATCAGCTAAAAGTGGACCGTGCTGATTAATCAACTACACCAAAAGGCTTGTCATGAGGTTATGCGTGTGTTAATAGTGTTTACACCAATTTAGTATAGTTCCTAATAAAACTGGCCAAAAGTGGGTGCTTGTGATTCTACAAGTAATAAGCCTCGAATCTTGGCTAAACACATTTTGTTAGGTTGATCAATCATGCTTCTGCCCTGCGAAATCCCAATTTGCTACCATGATACCAATTCCTTACAATTAAACCCTTTGAGACACAGTATACGTGACAACAAGAACATATTTCTAGCAACAGGTCAATAATATCATCAAGAAGAACGGAGCGCAAGGTGTTTCCGGGAATCGACATCGTCCGTCGGCGACCTACTGCACATCATCAAGAACGAAGCCGACCGATGGATTCAGGCCGGAGCATGCGGGCTACGTGCGCTGGCGCAAGGCTAGGTCATTTGCAGGATAGACATGGATTGTCAGAAAAAAAAAACTAACGGCCGGGAGTTTAACTCTTGTATTATAAATTCTCTCTTCTAATACAATGATATGCACACTCATGCGTATTCGAGAAAAAATAATAATATCATCAAGAACAACTAATCCGAACCCTTAACGACAAGGCTAAATTGACATGATTTCAACTCTAGAAAATTGACAAATCCCATCCTGGCAACCTAAGCCTGCGAATTTCATTTCATCGAACTCAAGTCTAATTTGTAGCACAATTTCAACATACGAAGAGGAAAACCAAATCAGACTAGAGACCCTCCTCTTTACCTTGCGGTCGATGAACTTGAGGAGGTCAAGCGGGACGGCGTGGAACCGGTCGTACACCGGGCCGACGACGGCCTTCACGGTGCCCTCGACATGGTCAACGCCGGGGCGGAGCGGGCCCGCGCCCTGCTTGGCGTACGCGTAGGCCGCGGCCGCCAGCACCAGCGCCTGCGCCGCCGCCTGCTGCACGAACTCGAGGTACCGCAGCCTCTCCTCCTCCTCCGCCGCCGCCGCAGCCCTCTCCACCGTCACTTCCTCCTAACCAAACCAAATCAGACAAGCGCCATGAGAATCCACGCCAAACCCCTCGGGCAAATCGAATCGAGAAGGAGCGCCGCTTACCTCCGTCGTGGGTTGGTTGGTGGCGACCGGGGCGTCGTTGGTGGTGGAATCGGCCATGGCTCGCTGGATCGAGGAGGGATTGGGAGATTTTAGGTTCGGTTCGTCGGGGATTCTGGGTTTTTTCTCGGGGGGATTTGATTTCGAGGACGCGTTTGTGACGAGGAAAAGTCGGGGGGAGAATCGGGGTCGTTTTATAGGTAGGAAACTCGCGGCGAATTCAACGGTTCGAATGACTTTTATTTTATTTTATTTTATTTTATTTTGTAAATAAATAAATGAATTGCTTAGTTGTGAAGCAGCTTAATTCAGGCGTCTGTTCTGCTTCCGTTCCTGCGTCAGGCGACCGCGTGGTGACGTGGCGGCTTCTAGAAGGGCGGTTGCAGCCCGTATGGCTGGGGGTGGGGCAGGGGTTCACGCGAGGCCCGCAAGTCGGTGGGTGGGGGCGGTGGGGATGTGACGTGGGGGCGGCTCGTGTTCACGCGGTGACGGTGTGAACGCCGTCCGCTGGGTTTTCCTTGTCAGCTGGGATTTTTCTGAGTTGTTTTATTTTTTAACCAAGGCTATATTTGTTGGGAACAACAAGGGAAGGTTAAGCGAAGGTTCTGGAGGGCAGGCAACGATGCCCTCTATTCTAAAAAAAATATGAATCTCTTTTTTTCAGAAGGCAAATAGTTTTTATTTATTTAGATCTAAAACATCCAAACATTTATAATACCAAATAAGTATAATTAGATTAATCAATAGACAATAATTGTATGTTGTTTCAAATAAATTTAAAATTATTTGGCTTGTTTAAATCTACAATATATCAGTGTGCTCTTTGCTAAGAATATGTTTAGCATGATGGCCCTACATGGTATGAATCTTAGTCCTTTGAATAAGAACCGCTAATGGGAAATGATAGTTTCGATAGGCCAAGATCTATCACGATTAGAAAAAAATAGAGCACCGATTCACACCCTTCTTATTGTCATTCCCTCCTTTATAGGCTCCTTAAATTGGCCATGACTAGCTACAATGTAAAAGCATTTACTGTGGTCAACCTCTATTCCATAAGGGCACTACAAAGCGCTGCGGAAGGGCGTCTGTATAACGCTGTTTTTGCAGATACACCCTCCATACGACGTATTCAATGTGGAGAGAGAGAGCGTGTCCGTCGTCTCACGACCCGTCTCGTGCTCCCAGGCAAATCGACGGCTTCGTCTACCGCTGTACCAGCCGATGGTAGCGAGCGACTTCGTGGCTGGATCGAGTGTGCGAGGCATGTTGTATATGCACTGTATTGCTTATGAATGAATGCAACTTTGTCACTGAACATCTCATTTGTATAAAAAATAAAATAATATACGAAGACCTTACATAGGTTCAAAAAGAATCCATCATATTATATTATAATATATAAATATACTATATATATTGATGCTTCCAAAAAAATGTTGTAACCATGATCATCTTATTATTTTTCGTTTGATCTATTTTGTATCAATAAGCATCAGAATGGTTTACACCACTAATATTCACACTCGATCTTAACTACATGCAAGCATTAGATAAACAATAGACAGCCAAAAAGACAACCCACTGTAAAAGCTATCTATTTAGCCGTCTGTTTGTCATGTGACATCATCATACATACAGCACCCTGTCTGTGGGTTGTACATGCCCTAACCCAACTATAGTAGTTTTAGACATTAGAATTACTAGATAAATGCTCGTGCGTTGCACAGGGGCTATATTTTTTTGGTTGAATACCTTTATTGAATGACGAGCACGGCCGAACTGTAGAATTACTGAGGACAGTGAACTTGATTGTGCCTTTGAGTCGTCGGCGGCGGGAGGGTCTGGTGTCCAAATTACTCTTTTTTCAATATGTGTGTGATCTGTTTCGTCAGTGTCAGCAAAGTTTTCCTGTGTTTGAATATATGCGTGATCTGCTTTGTTTTCGTCAGTGAAGCTCTTGCTGAATTTCTCTATTTGAATACGTGCCTGATCAGTTCCATCGGTCTGTAATCAGTCATTTATATCGATGTGGAAGAGTTTGTTCAGCAACTTTATTTTTTGGCGAGTTTGTTTTGGAAAAGAGTTTTTCTTGTTGTATATTTTTTTTCAGAAGCGTGTTTTTAGACGTTTTATTCCAGGCGCGGACGATGTGGAAGATTTTATTTTGAAAACATTTTGGTTTTGTTTTTTCTTTTTCTTTTTTTTGTTTCAGGAAAGGGTTTGTTTTTTGCCATATAGTTTTTTCTTGGAAATGTTTTTTCTTTTTTGGGAAACGCATTTTTTCTGGCCGTGTGAACGACGTGGAAGAGTTTTTTTTTTCTGAAACACTTTTTTTTTGCCCGTGGAAGTGTTTGTTTTGGAACCATTTTTTTTTGCTGTATATTTTTTTCGTATATGCGACGGCGTCGCACTGTGCTCCCATACGACAGCCTGTACGTGGCTGCCGCGTGTCCCCTGTGTATACGTGATCCACGGCTCAAACTCCTCTCCACGGCAAACGAGCTAGCGACTAACATGCGCCTATACGTATACGTGGAAAGACGGAACAGCCAACAGACTACGGGGACATGCGGCAGCCGGGCGACGTGGAAGCCAGATTAATTAAGCTGGGCAAAGCGATCAACTTCCTCATCCAACGATAACGTTAGTAATTTTTTAGTGTAGACCGATGACCCGAAGCGATGATTGTGGCATAAAAAAGTCTATCGCAGGAAAGTGATTTTTTGCTTTCTTGATTTGTTGCGGCTGTTATGGGGATTGAGTTGATCGTATGGAGCGAGTGCGTGTTGCCTTCCTGATTTGATCGCATAGAGCGAGTGCGTGTTGTCTTCCTGATTTGATTGCATGGAGCGGCTTTGGTATCGCACCTGTGGACGGAATAGTTATGAATATTTTAGTTGTAGAGATAGAGAATTTAGTTGTAGAGATTGGTCAGAACTCATAAATGAATTGTAATTGCAGAAAAAAAAAACTATCAGCGGTAGCAAGGTTCCCTGTACGATTGAAGTTTATGGTCTCTTCCTACTTTAAACTCATGACGTAGTTAATAATTATTTATGATTCCATTTTTTTAGTCAAAATGGGTAAAGCTAGACTCTGACCACCACTTAACACACATGATGATCACTAAGGACGTGTTTTGATCCTTTGCTCGAGCTTGTCTCACCTCTGGGTAAAAAAAAAATAGATAGGACATTTGGCTCTTTTGGGTATCTGCCTTGTTTCCCATGCATCGACGGCGCGGGAAACAATTAGTGGCGGCACGGGTAGGGGAGTGATTTTTTTCCCGAGGGATACGAATTTCTCTTTTTGTTGAGAAACTCGAATTTCTTTTTATCTAGATGCTGAGCAACGACTCAACTTGGGCTAAGGCGAGCGGACGCGAACGAGTGGGCCGACGGTTAGGCTACAATGAATGGGCTAGACTGCCTCTTTATTATTAGATATTGATATAGATGAAGATTGAATATTATTTCTTTTATTAAGAAGAGGCAATGTTCTAGATCTCAAGATAAGATTTTCCGCCTTCATGAAACAAATGTTCTAAGTTCGGAACAACTATGTTTCATATTTAGAATACAAACATTCTAGCAAGTGGTATTATCATATCCATGACAATATAGAAAAGATGAATAACAAGAGTTATAGCATATATAGAAATAGATAAATAATAATATAACATAAATAGAAGAAAAATAATAAAGATAGAACAAAGCATAAGGAAAATGAATAAAAATAAAAGACCACATAATAGCAGAAAATTAAAAGAACATCACATGAATACTAATAAAATACATAAAATACATTATAAAACATAACATGTATACTAAGTGATCATCACATATATACTATGGGTATATTTGATTACCTGGCTTAGAGCCTAGCTAGGCTTCTATAATGCAGCTTTAAGCTGTTTGATTGCCTACGCAACCCCTAGCCACGCTTGTGGAAGCCCAAAAGGAAAGAAAGGCTGTATTGCTGGAGATGAACCCCTGCGTTTCAGGTAAGCCTGGCTTGTACAAGCATGTGGCCCACGTATCAGTGCTCCTCACCGTCGCCGCCGGAAGCAACTAGAAGGGGAGAGAAGGCAGCGGCGACCTCAGCTCCGTCCGTCGCCGTCAACTCCGCCGCGTCCATCTCTCTTAGCTACGACCATCGCCGTCAGCCCTGCCTCGCTCCGGACACCACGCGCGAGGAAGGGGAGGGTCTACCGGCCATCTCCCTGAGCTCCAGCCACCACGCGTGAGGAAGTGGAGAGTACATCGGCCACCACGCTCCGCCCAGCACAGCCTCGGTTGCGCCACCGGCCCACGCAAGCAGCGGCGCACGGCCGCGCGCGGATCTCTCGGAGGAGCTTGCGGAGGAGATTCCGCCCGACTGGATCTCGCAGAGGAGATTCCACCGGCTGGATCTCAGGAGCCCGCGCCGCTGTCGCGGGAGCCCACGCTGTCGTCGCCGCTCGCTAAGAATAGGAGGCCGCCACTTGCCGGGAAGAAGAAGAGGAGGCTCGCCGACGTCCTCTTGCTTTATGCTGTACATGCTTACTGGTCAGGCACCCAAACAACGGATTTGCTAGCCAGGTTTAGCTTATACAGGTGAACCAAACAACGACAGATTGTCTGCCTGTGGCTTATCATAAACGATCGTAAATTTTTAGTCCAAATAGTATTTTTCTCTCACATAAACCAGTCAACAGTACTTCTTCACGAACCAGCAACGAAACGAACCAGCCAACCGAACAGGCTGTGTGTTGCTGGAGTCAGGCTTGAACTAGCCTGGCTTAAATTTTAAGCCAAGCTAGGCTAGCCCAGGTAACCAAACACACTCTATATAACCCTAATAAAATACATCATAGAACGTCACATGTATACTATCTAAATATATCATAAAAAAATATCAAACATCACATTATAATATGAACATCACATATATCACATTAAATTTAAAAAATAACAAAGTAAAAAAATGAATTATTAAACTAATAATTTAAATTAAAATAACAAAGAAGAAAATAAAAATAAAAACATGAATAATATATGCTAAGTATATATAAAATAAATAACTTAAATAAGGAAGAGAAAAGGAAAATTGAAAAAAAATCCACATGCATACTACACAATCATGATGGTCCTGTTCGCGTGTCCTTGAACCCGGCTTTGATCCGCTTCTTTTTTCATCCAGAATAGTGTTTTCCTCTCACAAATTCCTTCAAACCATCCAAATTCCTCCAGAACAATATCATCCGAACGGGACCGATATGTATCTCATGTAACATATGAAATGAAAAAACTGAAAAAAAAAGTTAAAACATGAAAATGATTAAATCAAAATTAGAGTAAAATAAAAATAGAAAATGAAAAACAAAGTGAAAAACTCTACATAAATAGAGAAGAAAGTAAATAGAAGAGAAGAAAGAAGAAAATAATAATAATAAAAAATAAATATAAAATAAAAGAATAAGGAAAAAGAAAATAAAAGAATAATAAAATAAAAGAAAAGTAAAAATAGAAAAAAAAATACTCATGCGGTCCAGCTCAACATTGGTTAACCGAAACACCCGCACTCCCATCGCCGCCGCCCCCACTCCCCTCCCCGTGGCGCGCCGCCCCCACTCAAGCCGGAAGTCCCCGCCCCTATCCCGCCGCCCTACTCCCCTCTACCGAACGGTGCGGTGCGAGGCGAGGCCCTACTCCGCCCTCCGTGATTTTCAGGTATGGCTTTGGATCTTGTTTTCTTCCAGTTACTACAGATTATATAGCTATTAGAGATGTGACATTCTTTTTGACAAGTAGGAGCAGATCGATCGACGTGTCCTTAGTGTAGGAGCAGTATTCTGGATGGTCGGGGTTTGAAATATGAACTGAACTATGCTGTGTGTTGTTTACCTCAGTGCCAGTAGATGGCTACTATTTCAACTTCTAGCTAATTCCAGTCTATGATGAAACTGATGTGATCTGTCTACTCATTTACAATAAGGGTTTGGGGTACTTCAGTGCGTTTGCTTCTGATGTTTCATCTGCAATCGATCTGGCGCCATTTGCGCATTTGTTTGTTTATTATTTTCCTTTTTAAAAGTAGCTTACAATAATTTTTGCATCATTTTTCTTCATTATGTATCTGAATATTCTGAAAGCTTACAGTAAAGTGTTCTAGCAGTTTTTCTGAGATTTTTTAGTACTGTTCACATTGTTATTAAGTCGTTCGACTAATCGCGATTAGTCGCGGCCTTATCGTCCCCCAGCTCCAATTATGGTCACCGATTCGATCAGTAGCTCTCATAAAGGTGGTTCAGACAACAAAAATGGCAGCTCTAAGCCTAACCCATATAGCTCAAACTGCTTTTTAGTGACACATATACAGCAGAAAAGCAATTTAGGCATTTATCAGCCTGTTCGGCAGGCCTTGCTGGGCTGAATGTGCTGGGGCTTATCAGCCCAGCCGTTCGGCAGCCCAGCCCCAGCCGAACGGCTGGAGATAAGCGACGGCTGGGCATTGCAAGCCACTCCCTGCGTCCTCTTTTCCCCTTCACCCGCGCGGCTAGAGTTTCCCCGCACTCTCGCCACTCATCCACGTCTCAGCGCCCGATTCTCGGCGGTCGTCAACGCCGCGTCTCCTGGCCGCGTCGGTGGCCACCGGTTCCGTCCGCGCCCGCCTCTCTACGCCGTCCTCCTCGTCGGGCCTGCGGTGACAGTGACCTCCGCCTCCTTCCCCGACCCTGCCTCCATCGATGGCGCCTTCGTCCAGCAAGGTAACCCCCGGATCCCACGCCGCCGTCCTCTCACCCGGCCGCCTCTGAGCCCCAGCTCGTCGTCTTGTAGGTTGACCCCCGCGCGGCTAGGGTTTCCCCGCACTCTCGCCGGGCCTCGGTGACAGTGCTCTCCGCCTCCCTCCCCGACCCCGCCTCCATCAACGGCGACTCCCTCCAGCACGGTAACCCCCCGGATCCCACGCCACCGCAGTCTCACCCGGCCGGATCTAAGCCCCACTGCCTCGTCTTGTAGGTTTACCCCCGCGCCGCACCCCTCATCACCGCCAGGACCCGGTCGACGTCTGCTCCTTCCAGGTGTTTCCGAGCCGCCGTCCTCCTTGCAGGGGCCCGTCTACATCGACTGGCTCCAGCAAGGTACCCCCGGATCTGGCACTCACTTCTGGAGCTGGCTACTGTCAATTTTGAGGTCATGCAACTAGTCTTTTATAGAGCTAGCTTTACTGATCGGATAGGATTTGTGGCAAGATCCGTTTGGGGCGCTTGCACTTGGGGGTGCTAGGGTTTAGCCCATCATTTCCAAATTCGCTATTTGCTTTTTGATCATAGGCTAGGAATTACTTACAGTGCTTTTGTTTACACTGAAATGCTTGACCTTGGTATTGGTACCCAAGGTATTAATTCAGGTTAGGATGTTGATTCCGCTTACTATCTGTGCTCTTGGAGTGATGCTGGAATCGGGAATCACTGACAAACGGGGCTTTAGCCTAGCCATTTCTAGTTGGATGTTCAATTCTTTATGATAGGTTACGGGTTCCAGTGTTATGTTTTGGCTTCAAATGCTTCATCTATTACTTCAGATTCCAGGTTGTTTTTACTTGAGTACCCGTGTGTTTGTAGTGTACCTAGAATGGAGAGTTTTCAGCCACTAAGAGGTGTTGATTTGTTGGTACTAGGGGTTTGTCCATTACCTGTTGATTTGTTGGTACTAGGGGTTTCACATGAATACATGCATGCAATCCTGGTGATCTCACATGTTTGTATGCCTGCAAATGCGTGTTCATAGTATGCAATATGAGAAGTTATCTGTTATCGTAGTTATTCTTGGTGACCCTTCTTGCACTAATAGCAGGGGCTATTGGTTTCTCTGCCATGTGCATGCATTATAGTTTTGTCAGTATAACCCATTTAGCTTGTATCCTTCAACTGCACCCATTCTGTAGGCTACTATAACTTTATAAGCTGCGTCAACACTGCTTAATTGAACATCTTACAAGTAGGCTTTGTTGTTGTTGTTGTTCATCCGCTGGTTATCAACGCTGCCCAAACTGGCAGCGTCGTCGACTTCGTCTTGCTCTCCACCTGCTGGCAAGCATTACAACCACTGCTCAAAACGCCACAAGCGGTTCGGAAGGGCAAGTTCTCTTTTCCGTCGCCCACTCTCATCTTTGCGTATTGGAACTACCCTCCGTATGACATAAGATATGCATCCATGTACATAATCCCTTTCGAATGTCGATCCTTGCATCAGATAAGCCAGGAACGTGCTAGCTAGGATGACAGAACCTGCTCTCTGCTTCTTTTGACCTAATCAACAAGCAAAAAGACCTCTGTCACTGGAACGCCACTTCGCCAACCTCACTAGGGTGGACCAATGTCGTTCGTGGCTTCAATGAAGTCACGAGGCTCGGGTACAACAAGAAAAAGTGCCAGAACAAGTACAACGAGCTGAAACGTTTGTATTTCAATTGGCGCGACGGTCAGACCCATACTGGGCTAGGCCGTGACCCACTTACTGGAGAGGTTACAGCTGACCCCGAGTGGTACGGCGCCAGCCCTGGGGTACTAACTACACGCATTTCCTTGACTATTTTTTAGCAATTAGGTTCCCACTAACTCAGTACTAACTTCACCATCACTGAAACACGTGCAGGAAAGTAGCCAACCCGCTCGTGAGAAGTTCAGACGCCCCCAATGCTGTGAGCAACTGATCATGATTTTGGGACGCACCCCACGTGACAGGGGCGAGTTGGTATCAACTTGACAAGACACTCAGTAGTGGAAGCCCTCGCACTCCTTCAGCCTTGTCGGACGAGCCGGTCCTACCGCGTTGTGGTGCTCAGCCCTCGAAGAGAGTCCATAGGGAACATTCTATTAACAGTCCTCGTAGTAAGAAGAGTAGCAAGACTCCATCCATTGACGACTGCCTTGAAGACCTGAGCCACATTATCAGGGAGGCTAGGTCCCAGAAGTCCCGTCAGGCCACAGATGCTGAGGAGTTGTCCCAAGTCCATCAGATTCTGAAGCAAGATGGTTACAGCGAGACTGATGTAGTATTCGCGCAAACCCTTAAACTTTGCAACAACAGGCTCCGTCGTCGGGCTTTTCTTAATTTGGAAACTAAAGAGGGTCGGCTGAACTAGGTCAATGTGTCGTGGGACTTCGTGTGCTCCACAAAGTCCCAGTGATCAGCACTATTGTTCGTACTGCGGTTTTTTCTACTATTTTTGTTTTCCACCATGTGCATGTTGAGTTGATTCTGTTCATTGTTTCGTTATGTTCGTTTTGTTTGTTTTAATAAAGACCGTTGCGGAGAACTAAGTGCATGTCGTTATCTCGTGTTTTGAATAAAATATATGTGTCATGCTGTGAGCGTTGTAAGACCTTATGCATGGATCACTTTTCTGTTGTTCATTCCTTACATAAATTTGTCTAAGGTGGTCGTGCCAACTACCTAGTTCATGTAACTTGACATGTTCGCTTATTAGCAAATGTTTTGTTCCCAATATATGCATCATCTTACTGATGTGTGCCCATTTGCAGGTAGCACAATGAGCAGCACTGACGAGTCGTCGTACAGCGACACTTCTAGTGATGGACTTAGCACTGTGATCTTCGCCGCGAAGGCAGTAGTCGTGTTGCGGAGGTTGAAAAGTATTATGTCGCAGCAAATGCCTGAGGTAAATCCTCCTTGTCCCAATCCTAAACTATCTGGAGCCCAATGGATGCAGCTTACCCTTGCCGACCAAACCAAATGTATAGACAATTTGCGCCTGATGCGTGATGCCTTCATGCATTTGCATGACACCCTGCTTCCTTTCGGCCTGCCATCAACAAATAAGTGTACCTCGGTAGAAGCTTTAGGCATGTACATCTGGACCTGTGCCCACCAATCTGCCAGTAGAGAGTGCAAACATAGGTTTGAAAGGTCTTTAGATACAGTTAGCAGAAAGTTAACAGCAGTTGCAGAGGTCATGTATAGGTGGGCAAAGACTGTCCTAGTGCCCGCAGATAGGAAGTACGCACGCGTAAGCCAGAAACTTGCTACATATGCACCATGGTTTGATGGATGCATATGTGCTATAGATGGCACGCACATAAAGGTTGAGGTTAACCGTGAAGCAAAGGTTGATTTCTTCAATAGAAAAGGTGAAACAACAATTAATGTTTGTGCCATCGTGGATATGGATGGCCGTTTCACATACGTGGGGGCCAGGAAGGCAGGGGCATGTCATGACATGGCGGTGTTGAAAGACTGTCAGGACGACGGTCGGTTCCCGCATCCCCCAGTAGGTTCGTGATGCCTGGCAAAAAAATTTCCCTCATGTTGTCACTGATTTACAAGTATATTGGTACCGATCTACAAGAATAAAGGGGATATTCAAAGTTGTACTAATTATCGGGGAATTAAGTTGATGAGCCATACTATGAAGCTATGGGAGAGAGTTATCGAGCATCGCTTGAGAGCAATAACGCGGGTCTCTGTGAACCAATTTGGTTTCATGCACGGAAGATCAACCATGGAAGCCATTTTCTTAATAAGACAAGTTATGGAGCGGTATAGGAAGAAGAAGAAGGACCTACACATGGTTTTTATTGACTTGGAGAAGGCTTATGATAAAATACCAAGGAATGTTATGTGGTGGACTTTGGACAAACATAAAGTCCCAACGAAGTACGTCGGGCTCATTAAGGACATGTACAACAATGTTGTGACTAGAGTTCGAACAAGTGATGGAGACACGGATGACTTCCCGATTAGGATAGGACTACATCAAGGGTCAGCTTTGAGCCCTTATTTGTTTGCTTTAGTGATGGATGAGGTCACAAGGGACATACAAGGGGACATCCCTTGGTGTATGCTTTTCGCGGACGATGTAGTGCTAGTGGATGAAAGTCGGACAGGAGTGAATTAGAAACTGGAGTTATGGCGGGAGACTTTGGAGTCCAAAGGTTTTAGACTCAGCAGAACTAAAACTGAGTATATGAGATGTGACTTCGGCACCACTACTCGGGAGGAGGAAGATGTTAGTTTGGAAGGTCAAGTAGTGCCTAGGAAGGATACCTTTCGATATTTAGGATCAATGCTACAGAGGGACGGGGACATCGATGAAGATGTTAGCCATAGAATCAAAGCAGGGTGGATGAAGTGGCGGCAAGCGTCTGGTGTCCTATGTGACAAAAGGGTACCACAGAAGCTAAAAGGCAAGTTTTATAGGACGACGATTAGACCTGCTATGTTGTATGGTGCAGAATGTTGGCCTACGAAAAGACGACATGTTCAACAGCTAAGTGTCGCGGAAATGCGTATGTTGCGTTGGATTTGCGGTCATACAAGAAGGGATCGAGTTCGGAACGGTGATATACGTGATAGATTAGGGGTAGCGCCAATTGAAGAAAAGCTTGTCCAACACCGGTTGAGATGGTTTGGACATGTGCAACGGAGACCCCCAGAGGCACCGGTGTGTAGTGGAATCCTAAGCCAGGATAGTAACGTGAAGAGAGGCAGAGGAAGACCGAAATTGACTTGGGTAGAGGCAATAAAAGGAGACTTGAAAGGATGGAATATACCCAAATTCTTAGCCTTAGATAGGAGTGCTTGGAAGACAGCTATTCACGTGCCTGAACCTTGATTGCTTTTGATGGGTTTCAACTCTAGCCTACCCCAACTTGTTTGGGACTTAAAGGCTTTGTTGTTGTTGTCACTGATTTTTACTTGGTAGTGCTTAAATATAGCTTTGTGTATGACAATGCTTGCATAGGTTATATGGACCTTGATTGCTTGTTGTTTGTTCTTATCATGTATTGCCTGAGATGATTGGATGAAATGCTAAGATTGATTGATATATGATATACATATGCACTTTGGATTCATAGGCTTGTTATCCAAACTCTCTGTAGCTAAGACCTGTTGGCTGGATTTTGGTCAGTTGACAACAAACATTTCAACACTCCTTTTTTATTTTATTTTTAAAAAACAAACAAACTGCAAACATCTCATTGATTTCCACAGTACCTTATGACATCCTAGGAATTGATTGCAGATTGAATACTGTTGTTAAGATCAGTACATTTGTACATACAGTAGGAGCCAGAGTTGGCATCTCAGGGGAGAAAAGCTGCTATCTAGTTGTGCAGTAATACATGTGTGGTGAAGATTATTCTGTTGATACCTAAATGTTGGTACCTTATGTGCATTGTGGTTTGGCGCCATTATATGAAAACCACCTGTTGGCGCCAATAATCAGTTTGAATTTGAAATTGTGAAATCAGCCGTTTTCCAGCTGCTGGGAATGGCTGGCGGCTGGAATTGGCTGGCTGGGCTGGCTGGTCCAGCCCCAGCACCAGCCAGCCAATTCAGGCCTGCCGAACAGGCCGTATATGTTAACATGCTATCTTGACAATCCAACAAATCATCTACAGAAATGGAATCTATCAAACAGTCTACAGAGTCACAATTGATATTTTTTTTCTTCTATCACTTACCTCATCATGTTTGTAATCATTAAAAGTACTTTTTCTCTGGCTAATTGCTACTCATGTTGTTATGTTATTACATATAGAAAGTGGAATAGAAGTCAAATCAGGGGCATTTTGTCAGTATATTGTTTACATGAATGGAATTTTAAACATGATTCTTTGGCTGAGTTGCACTATGTAGTATGGTCCTGTTTGGAACTGCTTTTCACCAAAAAAGAGAAACAGTGGAGCAGCCAAATGAAACTTCTAGGCAGCTTCCTGGCAAAGCGCTTCCCACAAAACAACTGTGACCGGTTTACTTGTTAAGCAGCCTGTGAGGAGCTTATCTTGGCCTTCTCTCGCCGTCCTCGAGCGTCTCCTCACCCTGAGTGCCTCCTAGAAGCCTGCCTCCATTGTGACGAGTTCCTCCTGCTGAGTGTCCTCTCCGTCGATGAGTGCTGCTGCTGCCCCACCCCGCTGGCTGCCTCCTCGTTGATTGCCTCCCCACCGAGTGCCATCCCACTGACAAGCGCCTTTGGATCAATGTGTTGGCCTCAACCACCACGTGAGCCACCCGACATCTACGCACACCCTTGGCCTTTGCCTCCCAGTCAGCGGTCGGCCGGTTCCACTAAGCAGGAGGAGCCCTGCTGCTTGCTCTCTCTTCTAGATTGGAAGAAGCTGGAAAAATAGAGCCACACACAAAACGCGCCGCTTTTTACGCTTCTCCAAAAAGAAGCTTTTGTGGACAGCTAGCCATAAGCTACCTCTCTATAAGTTTAAGCCATTCAAAACATGGCCTATATGTATATTTGGTGTTTTAGATGTCAGGTTAGCTTGCACATCATTTCATCATATTCGAAACTTATTGAACTGTTTGGGAAGGTGTTTGTCCACGCCCAGGGTTTGTCAGTGTTGTGCCAATATGATATTATTTTTGCAGCTAGATGGAACTTATTATCTGATGTATTATGTTAAGCAATATATTTTTCCTTGATTCATCATAAAATTTTGTTTGGTTATTGACACCAGATGAAGATTTTAAAAAAATCTGTGTTTATTTTGGCTTAATATAGATGCATGTTCCATGCCATTTGGTCCAAAACACATGATATGATTGTCATGTTTTAACATTTGGCTGAGATAGTTTAATGCCATTTTTGGGTGAGATAGTTTATATGGATAACATTCAAGTTTTCTTTTGGCAATGTTCTGCCAAGATGATATTTCCCTTTTGCACTTTGCACAGAACTTAACATCTGATACACTGTCAAGCAACATATTATTTCTTTCTTTAGATTACAAATTGTGTGGTTATTGATGTCAGATAAGTTGAAAAAAACATTCCTATTTTGGCTTAGATGGAGTCTCTTGCACTTGCACCATGTGTGCTGCTTGTTCGTCATTGGTACTTCTTTGTTTCTATTGTATATAGAGGAAGGCCTTGCGAGGTTTCTTTTTCTTCTTTGTTGATAGTTTGATGGATTGCCAAGATACCATGTTAACATGTAAATTCCTGGACTATTTTTTGGCTGTTTGTGTCACTAGGAAGCAGTTTGAGCTATCACTCTAATATAAACCTTATCCTTATCTTTAGATTTAATAACTCTACATTTTATATTTCTGAATTGTGGCACCCCACCTGTTATTATTTTTTGTTGGCTCATGGGACTATTTCTTTTTACTGTTTCTAAGTTTGTTCTTTTGTTTGAATGTCACGTGCTATCAACTTGGAAGATGGCAGATGAGGAACAAGCCCCAAGCTCTAGGAAGAGGGTTGCAGGTACCCGAATCAACAAGGATAATCCTGAGCCTGATGATGATGGACCAGAGCCAGAGATGGGTACATTTAAGAAAGCTACTGAAGAAGTTATGGCAACCCGGAGAATTGTAAAGGTTCGGCGCCAGCAGACTTCATCAGCTCCTTCTTCTAATCCTTTCTCTGCAATCAGATTTGCCCCCACTGATTCTGGTGCTCAAACAAGTGCCCCTGTCCCAGAGGCCCAACCTTCAGATGTCGAAGCTGATGAGGGAAGTAATGGTAATGGGAAAGATACTTCGTCTGTGCCAGACAAGAATGCAGGCTCTGGTGTAAATACCGACTCCGGTGCCACAAATGAAGCACCACCTCAACCTGTTGAAACCAGTGACAAGGCAGAAGACACAAAGGATGAATCTGGTGGAGATAAAGTGGTAGTTGGAGAACCCAACGAAGGTAGCTGCATGCCATCTGAAGTTGAGGGCAAAACAAAAGAGGGAGATGCTGAAGAAAAGGAAGGGGCAGATGAAGCTGGAAATAACGATAAAATTAGCAAGGATGATACTGAGAAGAAAGATGGAGGTGAATCAGAGACCAAGGATGGCCTGTCTGATGAGCAGATAGATGCTGATAAAATTGGCAAGGATGATACTGAGAAGAAAGATGTTGGTGAATCAGAGCAGAAAGACGCTGATAACAAAGGGCAGGCATCATCAGCGACACCCCTTTTCTCGTTTAAGAATCTGTCAAGTGGTCAAAATGCTTTCACAGGTCTGACCGGAACTGGATTTTCAAGCACATCATTCTCGTTTGGCTCAGCCTCTAAAGATGGCTCAAGTGCTGGTCCCCTATTTGGGCTGAAAGCTGATGGTTCTTCGTTCCCTTCTTTTAATCTTGGTGCTGCTAACAATGGGAGTTCTGCCACAGCGCTTGCTACTTCAGCAGATGCACCCAAGAAATTTGCTATGACCGAGGGCCCTGTTGAAACCGGTGAAGAAAATGAGAAGGCTGTATTTACTGCTGATTCTGCTTTGTATGAGTACCTAGATGGGGGCTGGAAAGAAAGAGGAAAAGGTGAACTGAAGCTGAACGTTCCTGTATCTGGCGGTGAGAGAGCCCGGCTCGTCATGAGGACAAAAGGCAACTACCGGCTGGTCCTGAATGCAAGCCTCTACAACGACATGTCACTCAAGGACATGGACAAGAAGGGCGTGACATTTGCCTGCATGAACAGCATTGGGGAGTCACCGAGCAGCCTTGCCACATTTGCTCTGAAGTTCAAGGACACAGCCACCAGGGAGGACTTCAAGGATGCGGTGGAGTCTCACAAGACAAGCAAGGTACCTGACGTGCCGCTGAAGACGCCCGAGAATTCTCCGAAGGCAGCAGAGGTCTGAAGCTGCACTCGGGTACGGTCACGCTTACTCGTCCTTTGTACGTGTCCAGGAAGGAGCCGAGAGATACTTACTTTCTGTTATTATTGCTGAGTTCTTAAGAATGTCGCCCCATGACATGATGTCCTGAGTTGTGTTTGCATACGGATACGGTTCCCTGGTGCTGTTTTTGGAACAGTGGGTAGCCTGTCGAACTTTCATTATTACATACAGTCATAATCATAGAATCCTGAGATGAGACTCGTTAGACATGTTTGCTAGTCTGTGCTCCGTTGTGTTCTATCGGTTAAGCCGTGATGTGTTATAACTAGTTATTATGTCTTGAATGAATGTATGCATTTATCCGTGTTCTGGTTATTATATTCCACCTAGGGCTTATTGCATGCACTCGTGTTGAATTGAAAATTTTCTATCCTAATCCACTCTAATGGGCCTTTGTTGAACAAGGCCTGTTTTTAAAAGCTGATCGAGACAGACCAGGTTGTAAAGATCTGTAATCAGAACGAACTTGTTAGAGCCACTCTAGCGAGAATTCAATTCGGCACACTAAATACTCCAAATTTATTTAAATTTAAAAACAAGAGAACCGCAGGAGCTCCATGTCAAGCTGATTCTTATTGACCGTCCGATCTGTGATCCTACGGCTCCTATTGCTTGAATCCGCTTTTATCCGGAGCATATTCTTGTGGCTTCTGTTGCTTCCGTTTCTACTCAACATCAAATATATATCCGGCTCCTGTGCACAGCACACACCCCCCCCTCTCTCTCTCTCTCTCTCTCTCTCTCTCTTGACCGCCTCCCCTTCCTCTCCCTCTCTCTCGGGGGGCTAGGGCCGCCCCCATCGTGTGCAACCCAGGGGCGGCGGCATGGCAGGGTCCCGGCACGGTGGCCTGGCATGGCCCCCCAGGCGTGTGCGGGCCCTGACCCGGCGGCGATGGCGACGGTGCGGCACCCCCGGCGCAGGCACGCTCCAGCTGCGGCGGCAGGCGCAGGGCATCCACTCATGCAACCAACCCAACACTTTTCTTTTCATATGATTGCATCCACTCAGCCTGCATCCACTCATACAAGATATATGATTGAGGACTATGAAAATAACAAAACACACCTTAGTGTTCCCGTGGGAATTCATTTAGGCCCCATTTGGATCTTGGAATTGAATTCATTCTAATAAATTATAATTTATGCACATATTAATTAAGCTAATATTGTTGTATATGAATTATATTTATATACAATTGTTAGCCATGCAAGAGAAATGTTTATATGTTGTATTTCTATTATAGGGAAGTGAGTTGAAGAGCATGCTATAAGTAGAAGAGTAGAAACATAGCATGATCTATAAAATCAATTTCTATCTCCTACCCTATAAATTTTAGGTAGGCTTATATGTGAACTTTGGTAAGTTATGGAATCTCAAATTTCAAGCCAAATAAACTAATCTATTTAGTGGATTCCAATTCCTCCGAAATAAAAGGATCCAAACAACCCCTAGAGTTAGCCCTTTTGAAAAAGATTTGAGAAAAGACCTTGGGTGTGGTGTTTTTACACCCACTAGAACTCTCTGACGAGGGGCATGAGAGAGTAAAGGTGCCCATTGGGTTGGTCTGATCGTCCATGTATAACTATAGGCCGATCACTGGAATTGACACCGGAGCTTAGGGTGCCAGGCCGAAAACAGTGAAATTATTCAGTGCTAGGGCGCGTTTAGTTACGGCCAAAGTTGGCGCCGCTGGATCTCCAGCTGCACTGTAGCGCACTGTAGTATTTTCGTTTGTATTTGGTAATAATTGTCCAAACATTGACTAATTAGGCTCAAAACGTTCGTCTCGCAAAGTACAATCAAACTGTGTAATTAGTTTTTAATTTTGTCTATATTTAGTAGTTCATACATGTACCGTAAATTTGATGTGACGAGGAATCTTCTTTTTGCTTAGTGCCAAATTCAGAAAATTGGAGGAACTAAACGTGGCCCTAACCTATTCTTCCAATGCCATCGGAGCATTGGGCTGACATATGGTTGCGTTCTGTGCACGCGGGAGTTTTTCGAAGCGGGTCACTGGAATAGAGGGTTCCGGTGGGTCCAAAACCTTTCGCAGAACTCTCTTGAGCGCAACGGGAACCTCCGGTGGGGTCACTAATTTGGAGGGTTCTCCGGACCTTCACTCCAAAGAGGGTATTTTCCTTTGAAAACGGCGCTAGAGGTCACTGAATTTCGCCGGTGGCACTGAAGAAGAGCTCACCAAAGCTTTGGCTAGTTAATGGCTAGTTTGAACTAGCCATTGGGATCTCCTGTGGCCTGTGGTAAGCTCTGGTGCTACCACCGGAGCTTTTCGGTGAGTACATAGAGAGCTCTTTAAGTACATAACAAATAGTCCGATTGTTGCAATGGTGTTTAACTGCCCGTACATAATATGTTTAGGTGCCATATATGTCTAATTGAATATTTTTAAGTGTCTGTGTAGTTGGACTTAACAAGTGTAAATGGTATATAAGTGTCGGTGTTTTCAGACCACGGACGAGTAAATTTGTATTTACGTGTCTGGCTCGGATAGTGTGCTTGGAGGACACAAGGGTTTATACTGTTTCGGGCGGAACATCCCTACGTCCAGTTCGCTGCTACTCGTGTTACCAACACTTGGTTTGCAGTAGGGGTTACAAACAGGCGAGAGAGGAAGATGATCCCAAGTCTCTGATGGAAGGAGTGAACGGGTGCTGAGAGCTCGCTTGCGGCTCAGCCGTGTTCTCGTGTCGTGCTCTTGTGTTCCGAATTCATCCTTTTTCATGGGGCGCCTTGCTTTCCATTTTATAAGCAAAGGGAAAGCGCGGTTACAACGGAGGAAAAGGAGAAGAACGAGAGAGAAGAAGGCTTCCAGGATCGCCAGTCTTCTTCTTCATGCGGATCCCGCCTATCCTGTAGATGTTAACAGGGACGGCTCCACGTCGCGGCTCTGTTCATCACTGGCGCCATGCGCAGGCGTCGTCTGCTGGTCATGGCGTTCCACTCCGTCCCGGCGGACGTCGTGGTGAACTGACGCTCCTGTCAGCGTCCGTACAAGGGTTAGGCAGGACAGCACCGGCACGCCCGACACTGTTCTTGATGTGAATCCCCGGTATGGCCCGTCATAGCCACAGGTTATCTCGAGACATGTCAATCTCTTCCCTGGTGTCAGAGTTTTGACCCAGACCTATATACTTGAACCTGAAGTGGTTGGCGACAGTATGGGTCCCCGTCAGATGAGACTAGCGATGAAAATAGGACAGGAAATTTCCTGTCTCGACAGGCACCGAATGTCGTATTATCCCGATCGGATACCAGATTGTTGGTAACCGAATAAATCTGGCAAAAAATAGGAAAATTTGGCAGGAACCGGGAACAAAATCGGTTGGGCTTGTTTCCCGACCGAATTCACGGATTCTGTTTTAACGGGAAAATTCCTGTTTTCCCCGTTTAATTCCCGTATAAATTTTATTTTGTATTATTACTTCAGCTCCTGTCACAGACCAAGGAGCGCTCATGTGGCTCTCTGGAGGCCGGGAGTCCAATTATGAAAAGCCCCGGCTCCCCCCTCCCCAGCTGGCTCCGCGAGGTGGTATTAAACTTCAGTGTGCGCCTGGTGTACTGGTGCACTACTACAATAATCATTTGTAGGGGCGGCTAAAGATCGTTTGTAGAGGCGGCTCAGCCAACCGCTCCTATCATACCGTCTCTACAAATCATGCATTTATAGGAACGGTTCCCAGACCGCCCTTACAAATCGATTTGTAGGGGCGGCTGGTGTTATCAGCCGCCCCTGCAAATCAATTTGTAGGGGCGGCTGGTATTACCAACCACCCCTACAGTACATTTTTCCGCAAAAAAAAAATTAAATTTACAATTCAAATTCGACCGGAACATATATTTTTCATGCACAACTCCATCATGACTTATCTTCTTCTGCGATTGTACTAAAACTCAAATCTCTACAACATGAGTATTGGTCCAACTATAATGAACATATTACTTAATGTTGACTTGTTAGATGAGAAACTCTACAACATGAGTATTGGTCCGACTGACCATAAAATGCTATCATGCTGCCTAGATAGCTAAAGATGTTAACAGCTAAACAACAATGCAAAGAATTAGATTGTTACTACTACTGATGTTGTTTGATTGTGACGGTGTTGCATCTTCACTCCTAAAGCTGAAGCATGTTGCATCCAGCACACCAATCGGGCTTTCTGGCACTGAAGGGCTTCCATTGATGTGCCTTCTCTTCTTCACCAGCGTCTGCTCTTGCAACAGCTCATAGCATCTAGCAATCATCTCCTGGAAATGGAAGATGCAAGCTTCACACTTTGAGAAATTGTGTAAATGGCAATGTTACATTGATCAGTTTTTGCGCAAGCTAAAAGACACTCACCTTATTTACAGGGACTTCAGATGCTGAAAGAACACTCGCAAAGCCAGCAATCTGATTCTCAGAAACCGCTGCTAGGGCCGAGGCCGCAGCAATCTCAGATGGTCTGAATGACAAGAATGTAGAGCCTGTAAATCCATAGGATACAGATGTTTAGCTGGTACACACAAACATAGTGCTATCGGCAATGCAGGTAAGTGAATTGAACAGACGATGAAGCATCATGGGTAAGGTCAATCGAACCTTTGAGTGTGCCAATTATGATCTCGGCGCACCGTGAGGCTAGTGCAAAACTCGGTGGCTTCCCATCACTGAACTTGTCCAGGAAGTAGATGATGAAAGTGAACGGGGTCACAGCCTGCATTCTCCATTTCAGGGTTTTCATCACAAGACCCTCCATCCTCCCAATAGTCTTTCCTTCAAACTCAAATTTCACATCGCAGACCTATCATGCAGCATCAAATTTTAACAATTTCATCAACCAATCAGTGAACAATTATTCGATACCACAATGCTGTAATTTCTCCTTCACCCACCTGAAGGTCCACAGGAAGAGGGACCACAGTCTCCTCCATCTTGGCAGCAAGAGATAGGCAAGCAACTGACAACAACTGTTGCATCCAAGGGTTATCGTGCTACAACAACAAGAACAAACAAAATAGGAAAAAAAAACACATCCATTAGTTAGAGATTAACTGGACACAGCAAGCAGACAACCAATGTACATGCTCAGATTCTTACTGGGAGCTCATACAAGGAGAGGAATCTATCCAGGTAATTCACAGCAAGGTAAAAACTGAGTGGTGGTCCATTAGAAATTTTAACAATTGGTTCTTGCATTTCCCTGCCCTGGAGTACAGAGGGAATACAGAATTGTTTTGGCATCATTTTTTTTTCTTTTAGCATGGCCGCCTTTCCCTAGACTACACTATAGTGGAAGTACATAATTTTTCTCAATATGCAATGCTAGCCTTGGGAATTGGGATGCCACACAGCCGAATTAACGACGATTCCGCATATGGGCACTCAAATACCACCATTCCATTGTTATTCGTCTATTGTATAATACTAGAACACAAGTGAAGATATTTTATTTGCACTTTACAATCGATTAATCATGATACACAACTGAACCATTAAATGGGAACTTCGACTTGGTAGTTGTTAGAACTTGAGTTTCCATATTTGTCGTACACTGCTTTTTGCTTCTCCTTTGCCTTCAACCATGAACATGGGACCAGAAAACTTCATGAAATACGTACTCAAGAAGTGCATCAAACCGATTCACCTCTATATTAATTACCCTGAAGACAACACATAACTTTAGCTTCTTATCAAACTTCGCAACAAGACCGTGTCCGTTGAAAGAATGGAGCAACAAAATTCACGGCCTACTAAACTTGTTGCAAATATAACACAACTTTGAAGCTGCAAATACCTATACGCCAGTGTACTAAGTTTAGAGAGCACAACCGTAAAATTAATGAAATGCAAGAACCAATTGTACTAAGTTTAGAGAGCACAGCCGTAAAATCAATGAAATGCAACTACCTTCCTAAAATAACTCGATTTTGTCCACTAGAAAAAAGGAATGAAATGCAAGAACCAATAAATTCAAGAGATTTTTTTATTTCACCTTGCAAATCCAATCCATGGCGTCTCTCCTCCAAGAGGACTCCAATCCGCCTCTCGCTCTAGCCTCTCCGCATAGCCCTCTTGAGGTTGGTGGTCCATCTCCTTCTCCACCCACACCGACACGGCCTCATTGGTGTCCACGGGGAACACGGCGCCAGCGGCGGAGTCCAAGCCATCAAGGCCGCTCCCCACCTCCAGCAGCTCTCGTCGCAGCAGCGGATCCTCGCCGCCGCACCCGCTTGCTAGATCCAGGCTCGTCCTCGCCGGATCTGGTGGTGGCCACTCGGATCTGGGCTGGTCCTCGCCGGATCGAGCTCATCCTCGCCGGATCTGGTGGTGGCCGGCACCATGTGCTTCATGCGGCCTCCAGCAGCGCCCCGGAGGAGAGAAGGTGAAGGGGACCGTGCCACCAAGTCCTGCCACCGCTGGAGCTCGACGGGAGGCCGCGCCACCGAGCCACGGCACCGAGCTCCGCCATCGTGCCTCCGCTGGGGGGAGGGGACAGGGTCCCACGCGCCGCCGGCGCAGGAGGAGGGGGACGGGCCCCCGCTCGACTGTCGACGGGAGGCCGCACCACCGAGCCACGGCACCAAGCTCCGCCACCGTGCCTCCGCTGGGGGAGGGGACAGGGTCTCGCGCGCCGCCGGCGCAGGAGGAGGGCACCGAGCCCCGCGCGACCACTAAGAGGCCGCGCCCCAGAACCCCCGCCACCCTAGGGTGCGCCGCCGAGTGCCACCGTGCGGAGAAGAGGGGGGTGCGACGCCGTGCGCCTCCGCTGGAGAGGGAGGTCCCGTCACCACGTGGGGGGAGGGGGGCGACATGGGGGAGAGACGGAGGGGCTCGGAGGAGAGGGAGGGTGCGGCGTGGGAGAGGGAGGGAGGGTGCGCCGCGCGGGCGGGCGAGGAGAGGGAGGGACGGGCGGACATCGAGACGGAGAGAGAGAGAGAGAGGGCAGCAGATATTTTGGATGGGTGACCTAGTTACTGTACGTGGGGCATTTGTAGGAGCGGCTCGATCATCGGCCGCCCCTACAAATAGAAACACCGGGGGCGGCTGGTGAGTGAGCCGCCCCTACAAATTCTACCTATTTGTAGGGGCGGCTCGTATCACCAGCCGTCCCTGCTGTTCTATTTGTAGGGGCGACTGGTCTCGTGGATCCCGAGCACGTCACTGTAGGGGCGGCTCCATCACCGGCCGCTCCTAAAAAAATTGTCCCGTTGCTACAAACCATTTTTCACGTAGTGGTGTAGTGGTGCTTGCTGCTGCTGTGCGCGCTGGGCCGTTACCAAGGTAAAGCGACCTGAGCGCCTGCCTGTTGAGCGCGCTGCCCACGCCGCTAAGGCCATGCGTATGCATGTGCATTTTCCTTTTTTTTTATTTTTTTTGCTGTGCCTACAGCATATGCTAAATGATTTGATGCTGCAAGAATCCCTATTGGATGTGATGGACGCAACCAGCCACTTCTGCTTTTTCGTTGAACTCGTAGATAAGCTGAAGTATGCATGTGCACTTTCCCTTTTTCTTTACAAGTCTCTCATTTAGTTTTTTGAAGTATTTCATGACAATTAAAAAGTTGACTCACTGCTGTTGTTTTATTAGCATATGCCACGTAAAAAATCATAGGTCACTTACTCATGCATGAATATGTGCAACACAAACATAACAGTCACTAGTGTTCATAAATTGGTGGACTTATTTGTAGTGTTATATACTTACCAACGGTACAATTTGCCTATGTATTATACATGGTTGTAACCTTGGTGTTAAGTTGAATGGTTGAAGTGGTTATGTGCGTCGACGTTCCCGATTTGGATTACCGATTCCCGATCGTTATCGACTTTTTCCCTTTCAAAATGTATTGTTTCCAACATCCCGTATTTCCGATTTCGCTTTCCCGACCGGCCTTCCCGTTACCGTTCCCGTTCCCGCATAAAAAATACAGTAGCGGGAATGGCTAGAGTGTTTTCCCGACTGTTCCCGACCGCTTTCATCCCTAGATGAGACGGAAACCGCGTCCTTGGGGTCGGGCGAGACGGATGAAAGGTCCTAATATGGCTAGAGGGGGGTGAATAGCCTATTTGAAAACTACAAATAAAGTAGAGCAATTTGATTAGTATGACAAATGGCGTAATGCAAACTTGCTCTAGCTCTACAAGGGTTGCAAGCCACCTATCCAACAATTCTAGTTGCAATGATTACTTAGGCACACAAACTTGCTATGTAACTACTCACTAAGAGCTCTCAATCTTGCTACTCTAAAGAGCTCAACTAGATGAATGTAAATAATGAAGCAAGCTCTCAATTCTAATTACACTAAAGAGCTTGTATCAACTAGTTTGCAAGAAAGTAAATAAGTGAGTAGGGTGATTATACCGCCGTATAGGGGATGAACCAATCACAAGATGAATATATATCCAATCACCGGAGAATGCCAAAGACAAGAGACACTCGATTTTCTCCCGAGGTTCACGTGCTTGCCAACACGCTACGTCCCCGTTGTGTCGACCAACACTTGGTGGTTCGGCGGCTAAGAGGTGTTTCACAAACCTCGTCCACACGATAGGACACCGCAAGAACCGACCCACAAGTGAGGTAACTCAATGACACGAGCAATTTACTAGAGTTACCTTTCGGCACTCCGCTGGGGAAGGTAAAACTCCCCTTACAATCACCAGGAATGGCCACGAACAATCACCAACTCGTGCCAATCCTCCACCGCTGCTCCAAGCCGTCTAGGTGGTGGCAACCACCAAGAGAAACAAGCGAAATCCGTAGGGCAACACGAATGCCAAGTGCCTCTAGATGCAATCCCTCAAGCAATTGTAACACCTCTGGTGTTTTGACCTATCATTAAAAATTTGACATGTCATCATATGCATTGCAAAGCATTCATAAAGTAGAAAATGTTGAATGCATTCACTAAATAAGCTTTATTTCATAATGTTATTATTTTATGTGATGTGATTCAAAACCCTAAATAAAGATCATGACCACAAGAGTAAAAATTCATGTGATCATGTGAGACCATGTGTTAATTGACTCAAATAACCCTAATGGGCCATGTTACTGGTCAAAAATCAAAGTTAAGTCAAAAGGCAAACAAATCAAATTTGAATTCAAATTCCAATTATAAAGGTCCTTTTTGCCCCTTTTGTCTATTTTAAAATACATTTGGAATTTGGGGTTGTGACACAAAGCAAAGTTGAAGCTTAGTTAATAAGGATCAACTTTGGTATTCAAAGTTTTTTAAGTTTACATATAAAATTTGGAGTAATTTTGAAATGATTCAAATACTCAAATGCACCCCAAATTCAAATTTCAAAATGGGGGCAGAATTTGAAAATGTGCCTTGAAGCAAAGTTGTAGAGTTTGAAAAGTTGAGCAACTTTCATTTTTGGAGATTTTCAACTTCTTTAGAAAAATTGGGAGTAATTTGTAAAATGAACTCAATGGCAAATATGTAAATACTTCAAAAATCAAGTTGGAAACAGGGCACCACCCCCCACCGCCAGCGTCCTTTCTCCGGTCTTCCAGGCGCGTCTGCGACCGCCCTTGGCTTCGCGCTGGCGCGGGGAGCACACTGCATGTCGATTCCGCGCGCTCCTAGCCGAGCTATAAGACCCAGACGTCGTCGTTGGCTTTTCTTTCTTTCCCTCTGTTTTCCCGACGCCGCCATCTCAACTCCGGCGAGCTTCTCTCGTCTCCCTAGCTCAAGATAGCCCCAGAAAAGCCATGTCCTAGTTCCGCCTGCTCCTTACGCATCCGACTGAGCTGTTGCCATCGCTTGATTTCGTCGAGAGCTCGCTGTCCACGTTCATCTTTCTCGCGGCCGGCGACCTCAATAGAAACTCTGATTCACCGTGGCCAGCATCGTCCGGTGAGCTGTTGCCCTTTCTTGTTGACTCTACGGCTTCGTCTCGATGCTGTAGTACTTATTCCACTCTTGCCTGCTCGTTTTGCCCACTGCAGTCGCCGTAACGCCGTCGTCGATGAGGTCCGCTCCGCCGTGATCCCGGTCACCGTCAAAACGCGTCACCATAGCTCCTCCGGTCTCGCTCGTTGCTTCAACACATTCGGGGTGAGCCACTGATGCTTCCTGAACTCTCTGTTTCACCGTTACCGGCCTTGTTTCGCCGGCGTAACGCTGCCGTGCCACCGCGTCCGCCATGGCCAGCGTCAGCCTTGTTCCATGTCGTAATCAACCTCCAAAGTACCACAGATCGATGCGCCTAGTTCTTGTGAACGTGTTGGTACTTTGTCCATCGCTGTTGGGCTCACCGGCGGCGAGTTAGCACCGGTCAGCACCGTCGATGCCACGGTCAATGACAGAGGATAGGGATGACATGTGGGGGCCGGCTGTCAGTGAGAGAGAGAGAGAATAGTGTACTTTCATATTTTCTGATTTTGAATAGTGCTGAATCTTTGGAAATTTGTAGGAAAATAATCATAGCTCCAAAAATTCTAAAAATTTGTGTGTAGCTTCTGTACATGTTCTATTATGGTTAAGAAATTTGAAACTTGAAATTTGAATAAATTTTTAATGTTCAAAAATTCAGTCAATTAATTGATAAATGCAATTTCCATAATTTTTGTAGGTCACTGTATAGCTCCGAAAATTAATTTTTTTTGGTAGACTAATTTGTTATGAGGAAGCTTACATAAAATTTTGAGGTCATTTGGAACAAGTTTATTTTTGAGCTTATTTCTAAATTAATTCAAAATTGAATAAAAGCAAACCCTAATTGTTAGGGTTAGGGTTTGATCTTGTTTGGGTCATGTTGTGTGGCCAGTAGGGTTTTAAGATCAATTTGGTCAAGTCGCTTAGGTTATAAACCCTAGATGTTAGTGTCAAGTAGTTTTGTTGACTTACAACTATATCACGAAGGAAAGTTGTATTCAAGGTGTGATTACATTTCATGTACCATTAAAGCATCATGTTTACATTATCATCATATTAAAGCATATGTTATTATTTCGTGTAGAATCTGAGAGTGAAACGATTCTAGTTGAGCAAGTTGTGGAAGAATCCCCAGTTGTCACGGGATTCGATAATTGTGGTACTGATCCGGAACCAGAGATCGTCAACGAAGGCAAGCCCCGGTTTATGCATTAAACCATTAACTTGTTTACTTTGAGAAGTTTATCACCTATGTTACTTATTGCATTAAGTTGATTAATTCAAATGTTACCTATTTGATGCATTGCCTACCTTGTTAATTGTTTACCATCCTTGAAGATGATTTCATTTACAAAGGCGTAGAATTGCTTAGTATGCTTTGTGGTAGGTTTTCAAAGTAAAAGTTTTGATACAATCAAAGATGGCATACTGGCCAAAGAAAGAAAGAAAGAAGAGAGAATGAACTAGAGACTAGTCGGGTGACTTATCTTGAATGTTGGGTAATGTTGCCGACTATGTCGCTTAAAGGCCACTCATTGTGGATCTTCTGAACGAGACACTTTGTAGTACTGGTCACATACTCCGGTAAGCCTAATCCGATACTAAGACGAATGCCTACGCACTGGGAGTGGTGAGATGGCGGGAGTAGCGTGTACCCTCGTGGCTTGAATGTGGCCGGATTTGAGGCGTGCTGTGCTCTCGGGTGGCGTGGAGACGACTTAGTATGGGAGGATCCGGTAGTGAGGTTGATATATGCAAGATTAAGTTCTACATATGTCGTGTGATAAGGAATCCCTAGCTGGGACTTGAATCAATTCGAATTGCCGGTGCTCCACGGATATGGAGACTCGATTCATTATAGAAGCAATGCAGGACTGGTGAATTACTAAAACATGAGAAAAAGAATGGAATGAGAAGAATTGGAATATGTGATATGAATACTTAGTTTGAGATAATGAACTAAATTACTTAGGGGTAAAACTCGAAAATAGGATCAAGAATAGTAAGCTTTTGGCAAAAAACATTTGAATCTTTCTACATCCTTACCTTGACCCAACACCTCCATCCCTAAGACCTTCGCCCTTTTTCATCGGGTCAGTCTTGTTGAGTACTTTTGTACTCAGGGTTTGTTAACCCTTGTTGCAGGTGAGTCGCATGCGTAGGCTTGTTTTGGTCCCGGCTGTATGTCAGTGTTTGAAGTTGATGACAATGAGGAATGATGAATGGCCTTTGGACAAGGCACTAGTTTGTGTGAAATAAATAATGTTAATGTAATATTATCCCGCTACTATGGTTGTATGATACTTATGGTTTTGTAAGTTTGAAACAACTGGTTTGTAATATTAAAACTTAAGTCTTCCGCTTTATAATCTCTGGTATGTATATTGAAAACTGTTGTAATCTGCAATGACTATGATTGGGATCCTGTTTGGAAAAGATTCGTGGATGATTCGGGTTTCCCGAGGGCACCCGACAGACCTATTAAGAAGTTGGGAACTTGTGTACGCTATCTGAGGTCTGCTGAGACATCGATAGGTGCATGTGGGCCCGATTTCTTAGGAGGTTCTACCACAGCTGGTATCAGAGCAGGTCCTATCTAAGATCATTGTATGTTACCTTTGAAAACCTTCAAACGGATTTGGATCAAAGAAATTAAACTGGATATTTTGAGTTCAAATTTCTTTCTTCTTCCCTCTGATCTAGCCTCAATCCTATCTTATTTGAAAGTTTGTGGCGGATAATATGATTAGGTTTGTCCTATGTATTAAAAATCTAGTACTTCTGATTCTATAAATCTTTTGTACTCGGATTCGTAAGATCGATTCATGCATCATGCTTGAACACCGTGCATAATAATTCCCCTTAAAAGTGGTTGGGTAAGTAATGTCAATCCCATTCTTGCTAACCTCCATTATCCTCAAGCTATCCTTATAGTCCTACCCTAACTTCTACAGGCTATGGCAAAGACCAAGATAACCGCACGTAAGTCCACTAGACCTCACGGAGTCCCTCGTCACCAGTTGGCACCGCGTAATCATGAGCTTGGTGAAGGAAGTTCCAAGACCCTAGGAGATGAAGGATCTTCAAGCAATCCTACCAACATCGAGAACCTTACCAAGGAGCTCAACACTCTTCGTCGAGCCCATACCAAAGATCAAGAGAAGCTGGCGGAAATGGAAAGGGACATCACCAAGAATACTGAGTTGTGGAATGAAGCCTGGACACGAGAGGATGCGGCCAATGAACGCATCCATGAGTTGGAGTTCTACGTAGAAGACCTGGAGATGGACAATGCCATTCTTCACGAGAATGTCCATATGATGTACGCTCAACTTCATCCTCCTCATGGGGATGGTGAAGTTACATATGAAGAAATGATTATAGATCCAGGAGAAGTCGAGAATGAAGAAGAGGAGGAGGATCCTGAGGAGTTAGTGTACTTTTCCGATGAAGATGAGGTTGAGTCCGATATGGACATGGACGCCGATGACTGAGAGTTTGGAGTAGAAATAGTTCCTTTACTGCTTTTCTAGTAAACCAGGGTTGTCTTGTGGGATACAAGACATGTAACATAAATAAGAAACCCTTTGTAGCATGAAACCTTTTAACTGCTTTCAATAAAATAATAATGAAAATAAACGTGTCTCTCTGACAGATGCCTTGTATTAACACCCAAACTGGTGCAAGTACTTCGCAAGACAATGATGAAGTCCCAAATCCTCCACCAATGCCTCCGACTATGGCAGATGCCATAACTGCACTCATCTATGCAACGACCGAGAATGCTAGGTTGTTAAGGGAAATGGCTCAGAACCAACAAGCACCACACCCTAATCATGGCCGCCGTAATAATGGAAATGATGAGAGAACCTATATTGATTTTACTGACACACATCCGCCTGTGTTCTCTAAGGCAGAAGAGCCTTTAGAAGCTAACGATTGGCTCCGAACAATGGAGCAAAAGTTTGAGCTAATTCGCTGTACCGAGATTCATAAACCAAGGTTTGTGCACAGCAACTCCGAGGAGCTGCTGGTGCCTGGTGGGCAAATTTGGTAGCTGTACAGCCCGCTGGTCACCAAATCACCTGGATGGAGTTTAAGGATGCCTTCAGGGCACACTATATTCCAGATGGTGTGATGACCATGAAGTTAGAAGATATCCTGGCTCTTAAGCAAGGGGAGCACCCGGTGATGCACTATGTTGGGAGTTTCAATCACCTATCGCAGTATGCTATAGAGTATGTGAATACTGACAGGAAGAAGAAGAATCATTTCATGAGAGGTCTGAACACCAAACTTCAGACCATGATGGCAACTTGTGGCAACGCAACTTATCATAAGACTGTCAACATTGCTATCGCTTCAGAGGAGAATTACCGCCGACACAAGGAGGCAAAGAAAAAGAGAGCATTTGCTTCCGGATCATCGAGTGGAAAACATCAAAAGGTGGTCTATCATCCTTAGAATCATGGCCGTGCACCATTCCACCCACAACAAAGCCAAAGCAGGCAGCAAATCTTTATTCGTCCTGCAACTAATACGCCTTATCCTAATCAAGCACCACAGCAGCAAAATAATACAAATAATGCAAACCGCACTACTACTTCCCTGAATCACAATTATCCATGTTATAATTGTGGTAAAATCGGACACTTTTCCCGAGAATGTCCATATCCCAGGAAGAGTAATCCTAATGTACCTAAAGCCCCTGTTACTCTAGCTCAGAATCAGTACAAGGGCAATGCTCAGAACAGTCAGAGAGGTCAGGCTGAGAAGAAATCTGGAAAGGTCTTCTATACTCAGGTGGAATCTATTCCAGAAGAAGAACCAGTAATGATTGGTATGTTTCCCGTTGCTAAGCACCCTGCAATTACCTTATTTGATTCCGGTGCATCCCATATATTCATCAATCGTACATTTGTTGTGAAGCATGGGATAACTATTGGGGAAACAAAAGAACCATATCATATACAGTCGCCCGGGGGACGACTCTGTACAAGGGAGATAGTTCAGCATGTACTTATTGATTTGGGAGGACATGAGTTCCCTACCAGCATGCTGATATTAAAGGATCAAGATATAGATGTGATCCTTGGTATGAACTGGTTAACTCAACACGGGGCTATCATAGATGTCCTGCGTAGAACCATGAGAGTAAATGTACCTAGCAGCAAAACTCAACTTCTCATCCAACTTCCCTTTCCTAAGAGTACAGTTAGAACAGTCTGTGCAACTACGGTTGAAGAAGCCGAGAACATTCCTATGTTATGTGAATTTATGGATGTTTTTCCCAATGATCTGCCTGGACTGCCACCAGACCGAGATGTGGAGTTTAGAATTGACCTAAAACCAGGAACGACACCTGTGTCCAGAAGAGCATATAGGATGCCACCCAAAGAACTAACAGAATTAAAAATGCAACTACATGAGTTGTTAGACAAGGGTTTCATTCAACCCAGTTCATCACCTTGGGGATGCCCTGCTATCTTCGTGAAGAAGAAGGACCAAACCTTAAGGTTATGTGTTGACTATCGGCCGTTAAATGAAGTCACCATAAAGAACAAATACCCCTTACCCGAATTAATTTGCTTTTTGATCAACTTGCGGGAGCTAAGGTGTTCTCGAAGATAGACTTGAGATCAGGCTATCACCAGATTAAGATCAGACGAGAAGATGTGCCGAAGACAGCGTTTACTATCCGATATGGTCTATATGAGTATTTAGTTATGTCTTTTGGGCTGACCAATGCCTCGGCTCATTTCATGTACCTGATGAACTCAGTTTTCATACCCGAGTTGGATAAGTTTGTAGTGGTATTCATTGATGACATTCTTATCTATTCTAAGAGCAAAGAAGAACATGCGAAACATCTCCGCATTGTTCTACAACGATTAAGAGACCACCAATTATATGCCAAATTCAGCAAATGTGAATTCTGGTTAGAGAAAGTACAATTTCTAGGTCATGTGTTATCTGCTGAAGGTATACCTGTTGATCCGAGCAAGGTAGAAGAAGTCCTTAACTGGAAAGCACCTACCACTGTTCATCAAGTTCGTAGTTTTCTGGGGTTGGCAGGTTATTACCGTCGGTTCATCCCTGACTTCTCTAGAATTGCGAAGGCAATTACTGGACTGCTGAAAAATCAAACTAAGTTTGTATGGTCAACAGAATATGAGGAGGCCTTTCAAACATTAAAGAAGCTACTGACAACAGCACCAGTATTAGCACAACCTAATATCGAGAGGCCGTTTGATATCTGTTGTGATACGTCTGGAATTGGTATTGGCTGTGTTCTTATGCAAGAAGGCAGAGTCATAGCATATGCTTCCAGACAACTCAAGAAGCATGAAGAACATTATCCCACCCATGATCTTGAATTAGCAGCTGTTGTTCATGCACTCAAGGTTTGGCGACATTATTTATTGGGCAATATCTGTCATATCTATACGGATCACAAAAGTTTGAAATATATTTTCACTGAGTCAGAACTGAATATGAGGCAAAGAAGATGGTTGGAACTTATCAAAGATTATGACTTAGAAGTGCATTATCATCCGAGCAAGGCTAATGTGGTTGCCGATGCCCTGAGTTGCAAGAGTCATTGCCATTGTCTGACTGTGAAACCTATGCAACGAACATTGTGTCAAGAGATGGAGCATCTGAATTTACAAATCATAGAACAAGGTTCCCTGTCCAATATTGTAGTTGAGTCCACTATCAAAGATCAGATCATTGCTGCTCAATAGAAAAGTAAGGGCATAGCCCATATCAAGGATAAAGTTAGATCTGGAAGATCAACATGTTTCAAGATTGATGAATCAGATATCGTATGGTTCAAGGATAGATTGGTAGTACCCAAAAATCCGGAGCTACGAAAGCAGATTCTTGATGAAGCTCATTCTACAAGATACTCCATTCATCTAGGTAGCAACAAAATGTATCATGATCTGAGAACGAGATATTGGTGGACTAAAATGAAAATAGAAATAGCTCAATATGTGGCCAAATGTGATACTTGTCAGAGAGTCAAAGCGATTCACATGAAGACTACGGGTCCATTACATTCCTTGCCAGTTCCATCTTGGAAGTGGGAAGATATCTGTATGAACTTCATAGTGGGGTTGCCTAGGACATCTGCAGGCTACAATTCAATATGGGTTATTGTTGATCGCCTAACCAAGATAGCTCATTTCTTACCAGTCAGAGATAAATATCAAGCGGAGCAGTATGCAAAGCTTTATCTTGATAGAATCTTCAGTCTGCATGGGGCACCCAAGACCATTGTCTCTAACAGAGGGTCATTGTTCATATCCAAGTTTTGGAAAAGTCTACATGAGTCTTTGGGAACTAAACTTATCCGTAGTTCTGCTTATCATCCGCAAACAGATGGACAGACGGAAAGGGTAAATCAAATTCTTGAAGATATGTTAAGAGCATGTGTCCTCTCCTATGGTGCTATATGGGATGAATGCCTTCCCTTAGCTGAATTCTCATATAACAATAGCTATCAAGAGAACATTAAAATGGCACCATTTGAAGCATTGTATGGCCGTAGATGCCAGACACCTTTACATTGGTCAGATGTTGGAGAACGTTGATTCTTTGGACCGGATGTGGTCAAGGAAGCAGAAGAGAAAGTTAAATTCATACAAGCTAATATGAAGGTAGCTCAATCCCGACAGAAAAGCTATGCTGATAAGAGGAGGCGACCGCTAGAATTCATAGTGGGAGATCATGTCTACCTCAAGGTATCGCCAATGAAAGGAGTTTATCGTTTTGGGATTCGGGGAAAGTTGGCGCCCCATTATGTCAGTCCTTTTCAAATCCAACAACGATGTGGACCAGTCACCTATCGCGTCAAGCTACCAGATCACATGTCAGCTGTGCATGATATTTTCCATGTATCCCAGTTGAAGAAGTGTCTTCAAGTACCTGACCAAGTGATCGACTTTGGTGATGTAGAACTAGCACCTGATTTGACTTATGTCGAGTACCCCATTAGAGTCTTAGATCAGAAAGATCGAGTCACTCGAAGGCGTACAATCAAGTTCTACGAAGTACAATGGAACCAACACACTGAAGAAGAAGCTACTTGGGAGTCCGATGATTACTTAGAAGAAAACTTTCCTGACTTCTTTGCTTCTCTCTAGTTACAATACCTTGTCTATGTTGTAACTTGTCTCCCTTGTCAAAAGAATGGAAAAACCCCCTCGCTAGTCTTTTGAATAAAGTTATGATGTGTTAGGTTGACACATTTCCTTTTCCATTACTTAATCCTAAGTTTTAAATCTCGGGACGAGATTTCTTTAAGGGGAAGGGTTGTAACACCTCTGGTGTTTTGACCTATCATTAAAAATTTGACATGTCATCATATGCATTGCAAAGCATTCATAAAGTAGAAAATGTTGAATGCATTCACTAAATAAGCTTTATTTCATAATGTTGTTATTTTATGTGATGTGATTCAAAACCCTAAATAAAGATCATGACCACAAGAGTCAAAATTCATGTGATCATGTGAGACCATGTGTTAATTGACTCAAATAACCCTAATGGGCCATGTTACTGGTCAAAAATCAAAGTTAAGTCAAAAGGTAAACAAATCAAATTTGAATTCAAATTCCAATTATAAAGGTCCTTTTTGCCCATTTTGTCTATTTTAAAATCCATTTGGAATTTGGGGTTGTGACAAAAAGCAAAGTTAAAGCTTAGTTAATAAGGATCAACTTTGGTATTCAAAGTTTTTCAAGTTTACATATAAAATTTGGAGTAATTTTGAAATGATTCAAATACTCAAATGCACCCCAAATTCAAATTTCAAAATGGGGGCAGAATTTGAAAATGTGCCTTGAAGCAAAGTTGTAGAGTTTGAAAAGTTGAGCAACTTTCATTTTTGGAGATTTTCAACTTCTTTAAAAAAATTGGGAGTAATTTGTAAAATGAACTCAGTGGCAAATCTGTAAATACTTCAAAAATCAAGTTGGCAACAGGGCGCCACCGCCCCACCGCCGACGTCCTTTCTCCGGTCTTCCAGGCGCGTCTGCGACCGCCCTTGGCTTCACACTGGCGCTGGGAGCACGCTGCATGTCGATTCCGCGCACTCCTAGCCGAGCTATAAGACCCAGACGTCATCGTTGGCTTTTCTTTCTTTCCCTCTGTTTTCCCGACGCCGCCGTCTCAACTCCGGCGAGCTTCTCTCGTCTCCCAAGCGTAAGATAGCCCCAGAAAAGCCATGTCCTAGTTCCACCTGCTCCTTGCGCATCCGACCGAGCTGTTGCTACCACTTGATTTCACCGAGAGCTCGTTGTCCACGTTCATCTTCCTCGCGGCCGGCGACCTCAACGGAAACTCTGATTCACCATGGCCAGCATCGTCCGGTGAGCTGTTGCCCTTTCTTGTTGACTCTACGGCTTCGTCTCGATGCTGTAGTACTTATTCCACTCTTGCCTGCTCGTTTTGCCCACTGCAGTCGTCGTAACGCCGTCGTCGACGAGGTCCGTTCCGCCGTGATCCCAGTCACCGTCGAAACGCGTCACCATAGCTCCTCCGGTCTCGCTCGTTGCTTCAACACATTCGGGGTGAGCCACTGATGCTTCCTGAACTCTCTGTTTCACCGTTACCGGCCTTGTTTCGCCGACGTAACGCTGCCGTGCCACCGCGTCCACCATGGCCGGCGTCAGCCTTGTTCCATGTCATAATCAACCTCCAAAGTACCACAGATCGATGCGCCTAGTTCTTGTGAACGTGTTGGTACTTTGTCCGTCGTTGTTGGGCTCACCGGCGGCGAGTTAGCCCCGGTCAGCGCCATCGATGCCACGATCAATGATGAGAGGATAGGGATGACATGTGGGGGCCGGCTGTCAGTGAGAGAGAGAGAGAGAGAGAGAGAATAGTGTACTTTGATATTTTCTGATTTTGAATAGTGCTGAATCTTTGGAAATTTGTAGGAAAATAATCATAGCTCCAAAAATTCTGAAAATTTGTGTGTAGCTTCTGTACATGTTCTATTATGGTTTAAAATTTTGAAACTTGAAATTTGAATAAATTTTTAATGTTCAAAAATTCAGTCAATTAATTGATAAATGCAATTTCCATAATTTTTGTAGGTCATTGTATAACTCCAAAAATTATGAAATTTATTTTGGTACACTAATTTGTTATGAGGAAGCTTACATAAAATTTTGAGGTCATTTGGAACAAGTTTATTTTTGGGCTTATTTCTAAATTAATTCAAAATTGAATAAAAGCAAACCCTAATTGTTAGGGTTAGGGTTTGATCTTGTTTGGGTCATATTGTGTGACCAGTAGGGTTTCAAGATCAATTTGGTCAAGTCGCTTGGGTTATAAACCCTAGATGTTAGTGTCAAGTAGTTTTGTTGACTTACAACTATATCGCGAAGGAAAGTTGTATTCAAGGTGTGATTACATTTCATGTACCATGAAAGCATCATGTTTACATTATCATCATATTGAAGCATATGTTATTATTTCGTGTAGAATCCGAGAGTGAAACGATTCTAGTTGAGCAAGTTGTGGAAGAATCCCCAGTTGTCACGGGATTCGATAATTGTGGTACTGATCCGGAACCAGAGATCATCAACGAAGGCAAGCCCCGGTTTATGCATTAAACCATTACCTTGTTTACTTTGAAAAGTTTATCACCTATGTTACTTATTGCATTAAGTTGATTAATTCAAATGTTACCTATTTGATGCATTGCCTACCATGTTAATTGTTTACCATCCTTGAAGATGATTTCATTTACAAAGGCGTAGAATTGCTTAGTATGCTTTGTAGTAGGTTTTCAAAGTAAAAGTTTTGATACAATCAAAGATGGCATACTGGCCAAAGAAAGAAAGAAAGAAGAGAGAATGAACTAGAGACTAGTCGGGTGACTTATCTTGAATGTTGGGTAATGTTGCCGACTATGTCGCTTAAAGGCCACTCATTGTGGATCTTCTGAACGAGACACTTTGTAGTACTGGTCACATACTCCGGTAAGCCTACTTCGGCTAATCCAATACTAAGACGAATGCCTACGCACTAGGAGTGGTGAGATGGCGGGAGTAGCGTGTACCCTCATGGCTTGAATGTGGCCGGATTTGAGGCGTGCTGTGCTCTCGGGTGGCGTGGAGATGGCTTAGTATGGGAGGATCCGGTAGTGAGGTTGATATATGCAAGATTAAGTTCTACATATGTCGTGTGATAAGGAATCCCCAGCTGGGACTTGAATCAATTCGAATTGCCGGTGCTCCGCAGATATGGAGACTCGATTCATTATAGAAGCATTGCAGGACTGGTGAATTACTAAAACATGAGAAAAAGAATGGAATGAGAAGGATTGGAATATGTGATATGAATACTTAGTTTGAGATAATGAACTAAAGTACTTAGGGGTAAAACTCGAAAATAGGATCAAGAATAGTAAGCTTTTGGCAAAGAACTTTTGAATCTTTCTACATCCTTACCTTGACCCAACACCTCCATCCCTAAGACCTTCGCCCTTTTTCGTCGGGTCAGTCTTGTTAAGTACTTTTGTACTCAGGGTTTGTTAACCCTTGTTGCAGGTGAGTCGCATGCGCAGGCTTGTTTTGGTCCCTGCTGTATGTCAGTGTTTGAAGTTGATGACGATGATTAATGATGAATGGCCTTTGGACATGGCACTAATTTGTGTGAAATAAATAATGTTAATGTAATATTATCCTGCTACTATGGTTGTATGATACTTATGGTTTTGTAAGTTTGAAACAACTGGTTTGTAATATTAAAACTTAAGTCTTCCGCTTTATAATCTCTGGTATGTATATTGAAAACTATTGTAATATGCAATGACTATGATTGGGATCCTGTTTGGAAAAGATTCGTGGATGATTCGAGTTTCCCGAGGGCACCCGATAGACCTGTTAAGAAGTTGGGAACTTGTGTATGCTATCTGAGGTCTGCTGAGACATCGATAGGTGCATGTGGGCCCGATTTCTTAGGAGGTTCTGCCACAGCTGGTATCAGAGCAGGTCCTATCTAAGATCATTGTATGTTACCTTTGAAAACCTTCAAACAGATTTGGATCAAAGAAATTAAACTGGATATTTTGAGTTCAAATTTCTTTCTTCTTCCCTCTGATCTAGCCTCAATCCTAAATGTGATCACACTCGCTAAGTGTCTCGATCACTAAAACAAAATGGCTCCTACAGTTTATACCTTTGCCTTGAGCCTTTTATTTTTCTCTTTCTTCTTTTATAAGTTTAAGCATTTGATCATCACCATGCCATTACCATCGTCATGATCTTCGCCATTTCTTCATCACATGGAGTAGTGCTACCTATCTCATAATCACTTTGATAAACTAGGTTAGCACTTAGGGTTTCATCAATTAACCAAAATCAAACTAGAGCTTTCAATCTCCCCCTTTTTGGTAATTGATGACAACCCTTATACAAAGATATGAATTGAAATTCAATTGAGTCCATGTTGCTTGTCCAAGCATATTCACAATGTGTAAAAGAATATGGACAAGTTTCATGAACTCCAAATAGTAGCAATTGCTCCCCCTACATATGTGCTAAGAGTTTGGATTGTAGCTTTCACATATGCTTTGATAGGAAGTGTAGGAGTCAATTTCTACCAAATGATGCTAAGGTATAAGAGATGGACCTTTGAAGCGTGATACCAATCAGAGTGCACCAATATACCATCCTTAGCACCATTGCTAGCTAGATACCACTTGGATATACTTGAAGCACCATGGTTAGCTAGATACCACTTGGAGATGCTATTTTAAAAATGAAATCACTATGTAGCCTATACATGCTAGATTTTCATTTCATCATTCGAGCTTACAATTAACATACATCACACAAGCATGGATATTGAAATTTAATACTTGTGCTATGCAATTCAAATATATGAAATGCACATTCAAATGCAACATACAAGTTCATGAGCTTGCTCCCCCTACTTGTGTGCTCAAAATTTTAATTGTTCCCCTTTATTTGTCATATTTCTCTCCCCCTATCTTACTATCTTTGTGAACTCTCTCCCCCTTTGTCATCAATGACCACAAAGGCTTAAAATAGAGATAGGGTAGGATTATCGATGTTAACAATTAGCACAAATGTGAGCTCAAATTATAGATAGGTTGGGGTGAAACCATGTGAAATGAGGATCATTTTCCAATTTGGTTCAATCTAGATTACTTAGAAAAGATATTTAACTCGGTTTGATCCAAGGACAAGCTTCTTCACACCTCCAATAAGGGTTATCTTGTACCATGTTGAGTTAAACACTTAGAGTTTGTCTTTTAGATCAAACACTAGGTTTACAAGCCCATAAACATGTCATATGCTACCACTAGATCATTTCAAACATACAAGCAATAGTGGTACCATACAAGCATCAAATTCATTTGATTTTTATGAATGAGCCTATTTAAATGTGAAATATGTCTAGATGCACTAAACATGTCCTTAGCAAGAATGTATGCCATGCCAATCAACTTTTACCTTGAATTGCTCGAAGGAGAGGCATGTCATATAATGGGTTGCATCAACACATATTGGAGAAGTCAAGTATGTTCAATTCATTCCTTAGCTTGCAAAATCTCTTCTCATCAAGTGGCTTGGTGAAGATATCGGCAAGTTGATCTTCGGTGCCCACACTCTCAATGCAAATGTCCCCTTTTTGTTGGTGATCTCTTATGAAATGATCACGAACATCAATATGTTTTGTTCTTGAGTGTTGAACCGGGTTGTTGGTGAGCTTTACGGCACTCTCATTGTCACATAGCAATGGCACTTGCTTGAACTTGATTCCAAAGTGATTCAAAGTAGCCTTCATCCAAAGTAATTGAGCACAACAACTATCAACCGAAATGTACTCCGCTTCGGCGGTTGAAAGTGCTACACTATTTTTCTTCTTTGATGACCAAGATACAAGTGATCTTCCCAATAGTTAACATATGCCTGATGTGCACTTTCTTTCAACTTTGCATCCCACATAATCGGAGTCCAAATATCCAATCAACTCAAATCTTGCTCCTTTGGGATACCATAATCCAACATTTTGTGTATGCTTGAAGTACCTCAATATTCTCTTTGTTGCCTTCAAATGACTTTCTCTTGGTGAGGCTTGAAATCTAGCATACATGCATACACTAAACATCACATCCGGCCTTGATGCGGTCACATAGAGTAGGCTTCCAATCATAGACCGATACATCTTTTGATCCACCATGTTGCCACTAGCATCACTATCCAAGCTTCCACTTGTCCCCATTGGTGTACTAATAGCTTTAGCGTCATCCATTCCAAACTTCTTGAGCATGTCCTTGATATACTTGCCTTGACTCACAAATGTGCCATACTTCATTTGCTTGATTTGAAGACCAAGGAAGTAGCTAAGCTCTCCAATCATGGGCATCTCAAACTCACTTGCCATCATTTTACCAAACTCTTCACAAAATTCTTGATTTGTTGACCCAAAGATGATATCATCAACATAGATTTGCATCACAAATAAGTCATTTCCAAGCTTCTTGGTGAAGAGAGTGGTGTCAACCTTTCCCATCTTGAATCCCTTAGAGAGTAGGAAATCCCTCAATCTCTCATACCATGCTCTAGGTGCTTGTTTTAGTCCATACAAAGCCTTTCTCAACTTGTACACATGGTTGGGTTTCATCTCATATTCAAAACCGGGAGGTTGCTCAACATACACAAGCTCATTGATGTACCCATTCAGAAATGCACTCTTCACATCCATTTGGTACAACTTGATGTTGTGGGCACAAGCATAGGCTAACAAGATCCTAATTGCTTCCAATCTTGCAACCGGGGCATATGTTTCTCCAAAGTCAAGACCTTCAACTTGAGTATAACCTTGAGCCACTAATCTTGCTTTGTTCCTTATTACTATCCCATCTTGATCTTGCTTGTTCCAAAAGACCCACTTGGTTCCAATCACATTATGACCCTTAGGTCTCTCAACTAACTCCCATACTTGGTTTCTTGTGAAGTTGTTTAGCTCTTCATGCATGGCATTGACCCAATCAACATCATTCAAAGCTTCATCTGTCTTCTTAGGTTCAATGGATGACACAAATGAGAAATGCTCACAAAATGAAGCCAATCTTGATCTAGTTTGCACTCCCCTTGAAATATCACCAATAATAGTGTCCAATGGATGATCTCTTGCAACATTGGTTGGTTGGAGCACTTGCACTTGATTGCTAGCATTTGATTGATCACTTGGTTGAGATGATGAACTAGCCACTTGTTGATTTTGCACATTGCCATCACTAGTACTTGCTTGAATCTTATCATGAGAACCACTAGCTTGCACATTTGAGTTAGGGAGCACTTGATTCTTGTCATCTTCAACATCAATCACCTCTCTAGGCCTTATCTCACCAATGTCCATGTTCTTAATTGTATTGACCAATTGAGTGCCTCTCACATCATCTAGATTCTCATCTTCGTCTTGGGAACCATTTGTTTCATCAAATTCCATATCATGAACCTCCTCAAGGGTACCACTAGCCAAATTCCAAACTCTATAAGCTTTGCTAGTAGTGGAGTAACCAAGCAAGAAGCCTTCATCACATTTCTTTTCAAACTTGCTCAATCTAGTGCCTTTCTTCAATATGTAGCATTTGCATCCAAAGACCCGAAATTATGCTATGTTTGGCTTTCTTCCATTCAATAGCTCATATGGTGTCTTCTCCATCATGGGGTGACAATAGAGTCGGTTGCTATAGTAGCAAGCCGTGTTGATTGCTTCGGCCCAAAATGAATGACTCACATTGTACTCACTCAACATTGATCTTGCCATATCAATCAAGGTTCTATTCTTTCTTTCAACTAAGCCATTGGATTGAGGAGTATACTTGGCCGAGAATTGATGTTTGATTCTAAATTCATCACACAACTCATCAATTCTTGTAATCTTGAATTCACTTCTATTGTCACTTCTTACTTTCTTGATGGTTACTTCAAACTCATTGTGAATGCCTTTGACAAATGATTTGAAGGTTGCAAACACATCACTCTTATCAACAAGAAAGAACACCCATGTGTATCTAGTGAAATCATCCACAATCACAAATCCATACTTGTTTCCACCGATGCTAGTGTATGTGGTTGGTCCAAACAAGTCCATGTGCATCAACTCAAATGCCTTAGATGTGCTCATCATGCTCTTCTTAGGATGTGTATTACCAACTTGTTTTCTGGCTTGACATGCACTACATAGCTTATCATTTTAAAAGTGACATCTTTCAAGCCTCTAACTAAGTCATGCTTGATTAACTTGTTTAATTGTTTCATTCCAACATGACCAAGCCTTCTATGCCATAACCAACCCAAGCTAGACTTAGTGATCAAACATGTTGACAATTGTGCTTCTCTAGCATTGAAATCCACTAAGTATAGATTCTCATATCTAAACCCTTTGAATATCAAGTTTGAGCCATCTACACTTATGATTTCTACATCATCCACACCAAATATGTACTTGAAACCAAGATCACACAATTGAGCTACCGACAAAAGGTTGAAGTTCAAGCTCTCTACTAGTAGCACATTGAAAATGCTCAAGTCATTGGATATTGCAATCTTACCAAGCCCTTTGACCTTGCCTTTTCCATTGTCACCAAATGTGATACTATCAATCCCATTGCTCTTGTTTTCATTGATTGAATTGAACATTCTTGGATCACCGGTCATGTGTTGTGTGCACCCACTATCAAGTACCCAATGTCTTCCTCCGGCTTTATAATTGACCTACAAAAGAAGATCAATTCTTTTTAGGTACCCAAACTTGCTTGGGTCCTTGTAGGTTAGTTACCAAGGTCTTTGGTACCCAAATGGCCTTCTTCTTTGGGCCCACAATTGGTGTACTAATGAACTTAGCCTTCACACCATTGGCACCCTTAAGAAGCATGTAACAAGAATCAAATTTGATTGAGGATACGTTTTGTAGCTTGTTCTTGTTAATCTTGCAATATTGCTCTACATGCCCAACTGGCTTGCATCTATTGCAAAACCGACCATTGCCCTTCACAAAGCTAGCTTTGGAAGTGACAAAGGCCGCTTTGTCTTTCTTGGGGGTATAGCCCAATCCCTCTTTGTTTAGAGAAAATCTTTGGCTACCCAAGCACTTTAGCAAGTGGGCATCTCCACCATAGGCGTTGCCTAAGGCACGAGTGAGCTCATTCACCTCCTTCTTGAGGGTCTCATTTTCCACCTTTAGTGATGCATCATTTATAGGTGGAGTGGAAATGGTAGTGCTACAAGAAGTGTTAGTAGGAGCAACAATAATGGGTTCATGAATAGATTCATCAATAAGATCACATGTTAGTCCCACATCAAATGTAATTATCACTTGCTCCTTCTTGGCTTCCTCCACTTTGACTTGCTCAATGAGAGAGGAGTGAGCCTTTTCAAGCTTAGAGTGAGATTTGCCAAGCTTCTCATGGGCTTCCCTTAGCCTCTCATGAGTGGCAAAGAGCTCATCAAAGGATTGCTCAAGAAATTTTACTTTCTTGCGTAATTCTTTGCACTCCTTTCTCTTCATCTCATTGCAAGCGTGCACTTGCTTACACATGTCCAAGAGCTCCTCCTTGGAGTACTCCTCATCCTCATCATCATCATTATTATCATTCCTATAAGAATCACTTTCACATTCATCATCATCACTCTCATCATATTTTACCTTGGTAGGCTTTGCCATGAGGCATGTCGATGGAGTGTCGAAGATGGAGGGCTTGTTGTTGATGGCGATGCTTGCTAGTGCTCTCTTGGTAGATTTCTTGTCATCATCACTAGAGCTATCACTATCCAATGAGCCATCACTATCCCATGTGACCACATAGCCTCCACCCTTCTTCTTCTTTTGAAAGGTCATTCTCTTCTCCTTCTTCTCCTTCTTTTCTTTCTTGTCCTTCTTGTGTTTGTTCTTCTCATCTTTATCATTGTCACTATTGTAAGGACAATTTGCTACAACATGATCAGGGCTCTTGCAATTATAGCATCTTCTCACATATTCTTTGCTCTTTATGTGATCTCTTCTTTTTCTTGCTCCATAGCCCTTCTTCTTCATGAACTTGCCCATCTTGCGCACAAAGAGAGCCATAGCCTCATCATCAATATCACTTAGATCTTCATCATCACTTGATTCTTTCTTGGACTTGCCCTTGTTTTTGTATGATGATGAACTAGCCTTGAATGCTATGCTTTTCTTCTTCTTGTCTTCTTCTTCCTTCTTATCTTCCTTGTCATCCCCTTACCTTTCCACACGGTATGTCTCTTGTGTCATGACATCACCTAGTACTTGGTTGGGGTGATATCCTTTAATCCTCGTCTTATGATAAGCAATCTCAACATCTCAAACCTTGGAGGTAGGCACATCAAGAATCGATGAGAGACATCATCATCCTTGATCTTCTCTCCCAAGGCCTTCAAGTCATTGATAATCACTTGTAATTGATGGAACATCTCCGGAATGCTCTCATCTTCCTTCATCTTAAAGCTTGTCAACTTGTCTTTGAGAATATACAACTTGGCACTCTTCACTGCCGGTGTGCCCTCATATGTTTCCTCCAATCTCCTCCACACTTCATTTGCTCTTTCACAATCCTTGATTTGCTCAAACACCTTTGGATCAATGGCATTGTATAAGGTGTTGCGGGCCATTGTATTGCATTGCTTGTTGGACTTATCTTGGTTGGTGGGATTGTTGGGATCAATGATAGCATAATCATTCTCGGTTACATCCCATACTTGATCATTGATTGAACCAAGATACACCCTTATCTTTCTCTTCCAATAACCATAGCTTGTGCCATCAAATAAAGGTGGTTTGCCCCCCACATGGTTGAACACAACTTGAGCCATAATTTGACATCGTGGTTGTTAAGCCTTTAATCACACGGTGACCACGGCTCTGATACCACTTGAAAGGTCCTAATATGGCTAGAGGGGGGGGTGAATAGCCTATTTGAAAACTATAAATCAACTAGAGCAATTTGATTAGTATGACAAATGGCGTAATGCAAACTTGCTCTAGCTCTACAAGGGTTGCAAGCCACCTATCCAACAATTCTAGTTGCAATGATTACTTAGGCACACAAACTTGCTATGTAACTACTCACTAAGAGCTCTCAATCTTGCTACTCTAAAGAGCTCAACTAGGTGAATGTAAATAATGAAGCAAGCTCTCAATTCTAATTACACTAAAGAGCTTGTATCAACTAGTTTGCAAGAAAGTAAATAAATGAGTAGGGTGATTATACCGCCGTGTAGGGGATGAACCAATCACAAGATGAATATATATCCAATCACCGGGAGAATGCCAAAGACAAGAGACACTCGATTTTCTCCCGAGGTTCACGTGCTTGCCAACACGCTACGTCTCCGTTGTGTCGACCAACACTTGGTGGTTCGGCGGCTAAGAGGTGTTTCACAAACCTCATCCACATGATAGGACACCGCAAGAACCGACCCACAAGTGAGGTAACTCAATGACATGAGTAATTTACTAGAGTTACCTTTCAGCGCTCCGCCGGGGAAGGTACAACTCCCCTTACAATCACCGGAGATGGCCACGAACAATCACCAACTCGTGCCAATCCTCCACCGCTGCTCCAAGCCGTCTAGGTGGTGGCAACCACCAAGAGAAACAAGCGAAATCCACAGTGCAACACGAATGCCAAGTGCCTCTAGATGCAATCCCTCAAGCAATGCACTTGGATTCTCTCCCAATCTCACAATGATGATGGATCAATGATGGAGATGAGTGGGAGGACTTTTGCTAAGCTCACAAGTATGCTAGGTTCATGAAAATGTGCTAGATCGTGAGCTTGAGCCGGCCATGGGGCTTAAATAGAAGCCCCCACGAAATAGAGCCATTATACCCCTTCACTGGGCAAAATGCGTGCTGACCGGACGCACCGATCATTCTGACTAGACCCTGGACCAGCGTCCGGTCCATATATGTAAGTCACATGTCATTCTGATTTCAAACAAAGCCGCCAGATCACCATGGCTATATGATGACCGGACGCTCCGGCAAAATTGACCGGACGCTCAACCCCAGCGTCCGGTCGTTTACAGTAAGGTCCCAAACCGGGTTTTCTTCGACCGGACGCGTCCAGTCCTCCTCGACAGGACACAGAATAGCGTCCGGTGTAATATCCTAGACACAGTGATGACTCGTCAGTTCGACCGAACCTAGACATTTAGTGTCCGGTCAATTTAGACCCAATGTCCGGTGCATCACCGACACTGGCGTCTTCTCTGCCACGCCTAACCGGACGCGTCGGTCCACCCAAGACCAGCGTCCGGTCATAGTGAAAACAGTGAGACTGAGTTCCTTTCTTCTCTATCTCCTTCACCCTTGCTCAAATGTGCTAGCCACCAAGTGTATCACCTTGTGCACATGTGTTAGCATATTTTCACAAACATTTTCAAGGGTGTTAGTGATCCACTAGATCCTAAATGCATATGCAATGAGTTAGAACATCTAGTGGCACTTTGACAACCGCATTTCGATACGAGTTTCACTCCTCTTAATAGTACGGTTATCTATCCTAAATGTGATCACACTCGCTAAGTGTCTCGATCACTAAAACAAAATGGCTCCTACAGTTTATACCTTTGCCTTGAGCCTTTTGTTTTTCTCTTTCTTCTTTTTGAAGTTTAAGCATTTGATCATTACCATGCCATTACCATCATCATGATCTTTGCCATTTCTTCATCACTTGGAGTAGTGCTACCTATCTCATAATCACTTTGATAAACTAGGTTAGCACTTAGGGTTTCATCAATTAACCAAAACCAAACTAGAGCTTTCAACGGAGCCCGTACCCAAGGGGTCAGGTGAGACGGAGCCCGCACCCATGGGATCGGGCGAGACGGAGCCTGCAGCCTTGGGCGATACAGAACCTGCATCCTTGAGGTCGGGCGAAATGGAGCCTGCATCCAAGGGGTCAAGCAAGACGAAGCCTGTGGCCTCAAGGTTGGGCAAGACGGAGCCCACGGCCTCGAGGTCGGGTGAGATGGAGCCCGCGGCCTTGGTCGAGATAGAGCCTGTGTCCTTGGGGTCAGGCGAGACAGAGCCCATACCCAAGGGGTTGGGCGAGACAGAGCCCGTGGCCTCGAGGTCGAGCGAGAAGGAGCCCGCGGCCTTGGGGTCGTGCGAGACCTTTTAATACGCCTTGATCCATCCAGGGAAGTGAGCGTGGGTGCTAACTTCCTTGCTTTGGGTATCCCTAGTATCGATACCCGACAGTAGCTCCCGAGCCCGTGGAGGAGTAGAATACTCCTTTGGAGGCTTTTCTGGACAGGAAGACTCTGAGGGCCTTGGCCTTCTTTTTGTAGCCCATGGTGTGTCCTAGTAGGACAACAATTCCCTTTTGTCATGATCGGTCTTCTTGGGGGCATGTAACCGTAGGATTCAGGAGATCGGAAAGATTTTTCTTGATTCCAGTCCCCTAGGATCCGATCGGTCCATCATCATACTACGACCGCGCGTTTGGTCTCCTTGCGAGTCCAACTTCTCTTGAGCCCCGCGCGTAGCAGGGGTTCAGTCGAGAGTCGGCTTATCTTTGTGATCATCGTCCCTCAAGAGTTTTTTTGATAAAAATGGAGGGGCTGAGCCGTGTCACATTTTTCCTCGATGGACAAAACATGGTGCTCGGTGAGCTGTTAATGGGTTAGTTTGAGTGGGGCCCCGGCTTCCCGTTCATGGGGGTCCGGCATGGGTCAATTGCTGACTGACTCCAGACTCTTGGTGGCCTAGTCCATATAGTTCTTGGGTCAGTTCGGCCGGTCCTAAGGGCTCATTGCCTTTCTTCGAGGAAAAACCATGGATTGGGAACCAACCAAGACTCGAACGTGGGCTGGGATGCCCACGGCGCTCATGCGCCCGAGTACTGGCCGCTAGTGGGCCCATCCCTTTTCACCCCTCACTCTAAGGGTGCCTTGGAGCGGCTATGAACCCGTCGATGGGCCTGCCTTCGAACTCCTAGGCCTGAATGGGCCGTAGGAGCATTTTTAGCTCTATATCCCTCCTTACCTATGACGGTTCTTGGCCCATCGATCGGGCGAACCATCATTTGGCATGTTCTTCGAGGGCGCGGCCAGAGATAGCGTGTGCACGATCTTCGGAGGGAGGTGACGTGATGCGGCACAGCGGGCGCGTGAATCTAGGCGGATGGTTCACCTTCTCGCCCTGCTCTGTCCTATAAATAGCGGCCTCCCCCTTCACGTTTCTACACACCAAAACCACAACCTTACCTTTTCTGTTTCTCCACCACCACCGTTCGGATCTACTGTGCTTGCTAATCCACCACCGGAGCCCTAGATCAGTAGCTCCCGCTTCTCCGCGGCCGCCTTTGCTTCTCCGCAGCCGCCTCCATCCTCCATGGATTCGTGGTACCGCTCCAATGTTACGCATGGAGGGCCTCGTCAAGCGTGGTCTTCTCTATGGGAGGACTGATGCGGCGGAGTGGCTTGTGGCTGTGATGATGCGCCAGCGCCGCCCGATGGCTACATCGTCTCCTTCGCGCTCTTCCATGAGCGCGGACTCATGGTTCCTCACCACCCGTTCTTCTCGGGTCTGCTGCACCACTATCAGATCGAGCTATAGCACTTGAACCCCAATGGGATCCAGCACATCACGGCCTACATTGTGATGTGTGAGGGGTACCTGGGGATCAAGCCCCACTTCAAGCTCTAGAGATATTTCTTCTCCATCTCCTTGATCAAGAAGAAAGATAGAGGCCGGGAGACCCTGGTGCCGATGGGATGTGTGGGCATCCACCTTCGGGGGCAGCGGCTGGTCGAGTACATGCCCTGTCAGCTCTCCAGATCCAACAAGGGGTGGCACTCGCATTGGTTCTACCAAAAGAATGACCCTGCTGCTCCCTTGCTGGTCTTCTCTAGGTGTCTGATCGAAGAGGTACCGCCATTATGGCTGTGGGGGCCACCCATCAAGGAGAAGAAGAGGATGCGCGACCTCCTCGAGGCCATTGCATTCCTAAAGACCCGCGGCCTTCACAGGGCCGGTGTCATCGGGGGATATCATGCGAGGAGGGTGGCGTCGCTCATGGTGCGCGTCATCCCTCTATACGGGATGACACCCGGCGCGCAGCTCATCGGGACGACGCTTGCCCAGGGGCTGCTCTACGACAGCGAGGTCACACAACGCATCAAGGAGGCCACGGGGGAGGCCGACGCTGTGTTCCTGATCCTGGGGCTTCCTGTGATGCGGCCGGATGCGGGCTCCATCAAGCTGCAGGTAGGGTCAGTCTTCTAGGACTCTGTTGCGTCACTGCCAGAGCACGTGGCCATGAGGGAAGCGAACCGTGCTGCGGATGAACAAAGGAAGAAGAAGAAAGATGACAAGGAGAAGAAACGGTGGTCGAAGCAGTGAGGGAAGCGGTGTCAAGGTTCATCGGAAGAAGAGGAGAAGAAGAAGAAGAAGAGGAGGAGGATTGCTCCATGTCGCCCATCCTATGGGATGATCTGGTCGTCGGGGATGAGGACCTGCCTTCTTCATAGGCGGGGCCCTTCCTATGGCATGCCATGGGGTAGGAGGGGAGGACGCACCACTGGAGTCAACGAAATCAAAATGCCCCACCCCATCTGGACCTTCGATGGCGGCCCTAGAACCAGTGGAGTCAGGCTACCTCGCCTCGTCTGAGCCTTCGACGGTGGCCCCGGAGACGGCAGAAATTGGTCGCCCCACTTCGTTCGAGCCCTCGACGGGGCCTCCAGAGTCGATGGGAGGCGGCCATTCTGATTCATCCGAGCCCTCCGAGCTGAGGAAGGGCTCGAAGCGGCAACATGCCGACAAGAAGCAGCTGGGGTCGGGCAAGCCAGCCCTAAAACATCCTCGTATGATGGCATCAAGGTGAGTCAAAAGTTTTTGTCATCCTTTTGTCCTAATGAATTTTTGCTGTGAACTAACCGCCATGTCCCTTGCATCACCGGAGGACGTGGGACTCTCCTATGGCTTGCTCCAAAAAAGATCCTCCTCCGACAAACGTGTTAGGAGCCAGTTGGTGCCGCGCCGGTGGTGAGCGTGAGTGGCGTCGGGGTGGCCATGGCGTCGACCGGGGAGGCGCAACCGATGGCTAGGTCCATGACAGAGCAGGCGGAGGAGGGCGCGTCCGGGGTGTCCATGGCGAGCGCGGCGTGGCCGGTCATGTCCTCGATGTCATGGGCGGAGGCAGCACGACCGGAGCCATCGTCCGTGCAGGTGGCCATGTCTGCAGCGGGATGGACGGAAGGGGGTGCACCCAAGGCATCCTTCATGGATGTGGCAATAGGGCAGGCCTCCATGTCCGCGTCACCCACCCCCTCTATCGCTAGAGGAGCCACTCTGGACGAGCTGGCCTCAGAGCAGGAGACAAGCTCGCTCGTGGTTCCTGGCACCCGGATCATGGACCGGGCATGTGATATGGCAAGGGGCGCGCTTCGCTTTGGCATTCACCGATCGTTCGCGATCGCCCATTCTCATTATGATAACATCAATCTGGTGACAATGAGCCAAGGCTTCGCTCCTGTCTATACCGACGCCGAGCTGAACGACATCGAGAAGGAGCTGCCCCCCTAGTGCATGACCTTTCTGCCAAGATAGAAGATGAAATCATCCCTTTGAGGTGTTAGTTTAGTCAGATAGGTCAGGAAGCATATTGGTAATAAGTGGACAAGTTTCATCTCTTTTGTTTCATTTAAACAAGTTTTTTCTTTTGTTTCGGTTGAACAAATTTGTTCTTTCTCCCTTTTTATGTGTAAAAAGGGTTAATGCGTTCCAACTCTTTTTGTTGTTAAGACTATAGAGCTTGAGGTGTGGGTGAGAAACTCTGATCACGCTGGTAAGCAAGAGTGCCGTAGCCGCTGGGACATAGATTTCTTGCAGTCCGACCAGTTTTACTCAGCGTTCGTTTCCGCAAACCTTGCCTCTAGGTTTTTAACGTGAGAAAGGGTCGAGCACGGTGACTATTTCAGAAAGGATATATATACCCTTATTAGCCCCAGAGTGAGGCCCTACCTCTTGCCATTGCTGGGGTCAGGTTTCACTAAAGATCGATGAGACGATAGCGAAACTAGTAAGGGAAAGCGTTTTTTGTTTCAGAAACGTTATTCTTAGTTTTTGTACGTACCCCCTCCCTAGGATCCAAGCCATCGTCCTATGACCACGCATTCGGTCTCCTTGCGAGTCCAACTTCCCTCGAGCCCCATGCATAGCAGGGGTCCGGTCGAGGGTCGGCTTGTTTTTGTGATCGTCATCCCTCAAGCATTTTTCGATAAAACGGATGGGCTGAGCCGTGCCACATTTTTCCTCGATGGACAAAACATGGTGCTCGGTGAGCTATTAATGGGCTAGTCTGAGTGGGGCCCTAGCTTCCTGTTTGCGGGGGTCCGGCATGGGTCAGCTGGTGACCGACTCCAGATTCTCAGTGGCCAATCCATATAGTTCTCGGGTCCGTTCGATCGGTTCCGAGGGCTCGTTGCCTTTCTTCGGAGAAAACAATGGACTAGGAACCAACCAAGACTCAAACATGGGCCAGGATACCTATGGTGCTTGTGCGCCCGGGTACTGGTCGCTAGTGGGCCCATCTCTTTCCACCTCTCACTCTAAAGGTGCCTCGGAGCGGCTGTGAACCCGTCGGAGGGCCAGCCTTTGAACTCCTAGGCCTGACTAGGCCATAGGCACATTTTTTAGCTCCGTATCCCACCTTACCTGTGCTAGTTCTCATGCCGAGCTAGACGACATCGAGAAGGAGGTGGCTCCTCTGGCATAGGACTTACATGCGGAGATAGAGAATGAGATCATCCCCCCAAGAAATTAGTTAGGTAGATAAGCCAAGCGGCGAACTTGTAATAAGTGGACAAGCTCTTAAATTTCGTTATGGCCAAACATATTTTTAGCTCTTCTCCCCTTTTTGTATAAAAAGGTTAATGCATTCTGAACCTTTCTGTCATTAAGGTTATAAAGCTCGGGGTGCGGGTGAGAAAATTCTGATCACACTGGTGAGCAAAAATGCCATAGCTGCTGGGCGTAGGTTTCTTGCTGTCCGACCAGTTTTACTCAGGGTTCATTTCCGCAACCCTTGCTTCTAGTTCTTAATGTGAGAAAGGGTCGGGCATAGAGAATGTTTGCCGGGTAGATGTAACACTTCGGGTGTTTAAAATACTAAAACCTGACATGTCATCATATGCATTGCAAAGCATTTGACATTTGGTGAAAACTTTGAGATGCATACACTAAAAACAAGTTTATATTCATGTGGTATGTGTTGAATTGTATTGTTTGACTTAATTCAAAGTTTGTTTGGATTTTGAATTTTTCGAGAAAACCCCGCCAAAGACATTTAAATCCTACCGAAAATCCATTTCAAAATCTAGACATGTAATTAGGAGATGGTTATAGAAGCAAAGTTGTAGAACTTTCAATTTTGAACAACTTTTGTTTTTGGAGATTTTTGAGTTGTTATGAAAAATTTGAGAGTAAATTGTGAATTTTTGGCGTATGGCAATTTTGTAATTTTGTGAAGCAGTGTTCACCGCCTAAGCTACATTGCCGTCGTTCCTTCTTGGCGTTCTAGGCGTGTCGTGGCCGTCTTTGATGTCGCTATTGGCACGGGAATAGCTCCGTCGTGGCTTCCTTGAGCTTCTGCGCGCTTATAAGTACCAAGACGTCGTCATCGCTGCGTTTTTCTTCCTTTGTTTTCACCACATCGTCGTCATCGCTCCAACAAGCTCAAGATCGTCTCCCTAGCGCTGTTGCCATCTCGGTAAAGGCCGTCCTAGTTCCGTCTTTTCCTTGCGAATCCGGCCCACTAGCCTTGATCGCTTTGAAATTGCCGAGAACTCATTGTCCACGTTTTTCTTCCTCGAGGTCAAGCAACTTCACCGCTGGGCGTGTCATCGTGGCGAGCTTTTCGGTGAGCCGTTATCCGAATCGGTGTACTTACGGTTTCGTTTTGATGCTGTAGTCTTTAGTCAGTTGTTGTTTACTCATTTTGATCGCTGCAGTCGCCGGTTCTCCCTCACCGACGATCTTTGCTTCGGATAGCTCACCCTAGTGGTCGGATAGCTCAAGCATAGTGGTCGGATAGCTCAGCATAGTGGTCGGATAGCTCAAGCATAGTGGTCGGATAGCTCAACCATAGTGGTCGGATAGCTCAAACATAGTGGTCGGATAGCTCACCATAGTGGTCGGGTGGTTCACCATAGTGGTCGGAGAGTTCACCAAAGTGATCGGTGCTAGCGTGGTCACATCAGTTACGAATATGGTTTGGTTAATTTGGTTTGTAACTGTACTGCGAAGAAAAATTGTATCCAATTTATTTATTTTTGTATCCATCATCGAGCATCATGTTTCATATTCCACATCATGTAAACATGGCAATGTTACTACGTGTAGTAAACGAAGGTGAACGCATGGTAGTTAATCAAGTTTGCGGAGGAGGTTGATCATGTCTGTTGAAGTCGGATCGAAGACGTGTGAAACGTCGTAGAGGCAGACTTTTAAAATCAACGAAGGCAAGCCCGGATGCATATAACCCTACCTTGTATTTTACAAATTGATTTCGCTTTTGCTTTTCAATATTGCATTAAGTGATTAGAAGTCAAGTGGAAACCTAATTGTTGCATTATCAACCTTGTTGTTCCATATCTACTTTGTTACCCGTTTAAAAAATCGTATATGCCTAGTTATGCTTAGCTCTGCTTAGACCGATCGAGTTGGGTGATACCACCACCGCGAGTTTTAAATGGAACATTGGTTAATTATGTTAGCATGTGATATGGGAATGTGGAGTAATAAATCTAGACCGGGCGGACTCGGTGTGTGTGAGCCACAAGACATGGAGGTCTCAGTGAGCGGGTTCTTTTCCTTTGTGTCGATTAAGGTCCGTATCGTTGTTGACCTGTGTGAGTTGAGAATTTGTAGTACTAACCACATACTCCGGTAAGCCTAAACTTGGCGATTCTATTACGAGAATGGCTACTCGCAAGACTTTGGGAGTGGAGAGATGGCGGGAGTAGCGTGTACCCTCGTGGCTGGAATGTGGCCGGATTTGAGGTGTCTTGTGTGCTCTCGGGTATGGACCCGTTCTTGTTTCAGAGGATCCAAGGGTAGGTTGATATATGTAGGTCGGGGACCTACATCGTGGTGGTCCGGAATTCCCATTTGGGTTTATAATCGGTTCGAATAAATCGTTGCTCTCTCGGTTATGGAGACTCAATTCTCTCGATCATCATCGAGATTAATAATCTGGAACTTGAGAATGGTTCGAGAAAGTGTTGGATATGAAGTTTCATGATCTTAATACGGATCGTGTCGACTTTGTATATGATCCGATGAGATTTTAATTATTGATACAAAGAATTTTGTTAAAGTGCTTTTAAGCAAAAGAACTTTGATTATTGCTAAAGCCATACCTTGAATCCTCGAGCTCGCATTCCCGAGTCTTATCGGTTTTCATTTCGGTTAAGTCTTGTTGAGTACTTTCGTACTCGTGGTTTGTTGACCCTTGTTGCGGGTGAGGCTCATGAGCGATCTGTTTTGGATCGTTTGCATGATTTATTGTTCGATCGTTGATGATAAGTAATGTGTGGCCCTTAAGGCGAGGCGTTGATATTTGTGTGTTTTGTATATATTATAATGCCACCCACTACTACATTTTGTAATAATAATCGAACTTAGTTTGTAAGGTTTGAAATAAATGTTTTGTAAACTAAGTTATTGTAAGACTTCCATTGATTTACTCGTGTTGATATTTGGATAAATGTTGTAATCTGCAATGACTCGTAATGTGATCCCGCTCGGAAATCGTGGATGATTCGGGGTTCTCCGAGGACACCCGACAGATCTTCTTAAGTTATCGGTAACATATGCATAAATGTCAAAGGTCGCTGGACGTTGACGGTGCATGTGGGCCCTATAATTTAGGAGGTTACGCGCCACGTAATGGTATCAGAGCGATCGTTACAAGGTTTTTGTGGTATTGTTTTGCAAAAACTTCAAAATGATTTGGATGACTAAATTTAACTTGATAGTTTGGTCCAAATTGCTTTCGACTTATCTTATTTCTTTCTCACCATTCCTTATTTGATTAAAAGGGTCTTGTGTGGTGGAGTAGTAATCTTACTATGCCCTATATATAAAAAATAAATGTTGTTTATGTGCATTATAAACTTTGATGTTTTTGTTAAGAAGAAGAACGATTCATGCATCATGCATAATTCACTCGTTACTTCCTTCACCTCTTAGTCTGGAGTTGAGTAGTGAGTCTGATTTGAGGAATGTAATCCATCATAGCTGCTCCTTAGACTTTGATCAAGTGGTCTTACTTGGATTAAATTGGTTTCCTATAAAGATGGCTCGTGCCAAGATGACGCCTGTAAGTCCTCTGGACCCAAAGGAGTTCCTCGTCACCAACTGCCCCCTAGGAATGATGGTGCTAGCAAGAGATGCAGGCTTAGGCCCGATCCTCAAAGGAGATACAGAGGATTTCTGCAGAGTTAGCCCAAGCTACTAGAGATAGGGCTATGGACGCCATTCGGTGGGGGGATTACAGAACAATTAAGGCATCTTACCACACTTACGAGGAACTCATGAACGTATGTTAGTTAAATGCAGTGGAAGGAAGGAATGAAGCTTGGCATAGGGAAAATGTAGCTAGAGTTAGAACTCATGAGTTAGAATTTTATGTAGAAGACTTAGAAGAGCATAATACATATCTGCATGAGGAAGTTCATAGGCTAAGCAATCTCCTAGATCCAAATCATGAACCCCAAGTTGATGCATTGGATCCGGTGTGTGTCCTTGCCCGATGAAAGTGAATCAGAAGAAGAAGAAGATCCGAAGAATTAGTAATGATTGATGAAAGTGATAGTGAAGGCGGTAATAATTCCGGAATGGATACCGAGCCTGAAGTTTGATGTAATCGCAAAAAGGAGTAGAGTTGTGAAATAATTACTTCTAGTTAAGTTAAGTAGTCTTGTTTAGATGTGGTCTTGTGTTTAAATAAGTGGCACCGATGTAATGCGTTGTAGTAAGCTTTAGGATCTTTGAATAAAGACTTGTGAATAAAGTTTGGTTTGTTATAAGCAGATGCGTCAGACGCGAGGTTCGCAGATTCCGGTACTTCACAAGATGAGGATGATATCCCCAACCCGCCACCAATGCCGAATTAATTTGGGTGATGCTATCATTGCATTAGTCAATGTGGATTGTGGAAAATTCTCGTTTGCTTCATGAGATGGCTCAAAGTAATCAAAATCAGATGCATAGAAATCATGGATTTAATCCTAACGGGCATGAGGCTACATATGTTGACTTCACGGATACAAAACCCCCAGTGTTCACTAAGGCTGATGAACCATTGGAGGCTGATGACTGGCTTAGGACCATGGAACTGAAATTTGATCTTATTCATTGCACGGAGTTTCTGAAGCCAGTGTTTGCCGCCCAGCAACTTAGAGGTGCAGCCGGTGCTTGGTATGCAAACCTTATGGCCATGCAACCCAAGTAGTGTTCCATTAACTTGGATAGAGTTTCGTACTGCTTTTAGAGCCCATTATATCCCTGAAGGAGTGATGGCTATGAAGTTAGAAGAGTTCCTTGCCTTGAAGCAAGGAGATCAAACTGTGATGCAGTATGTAGGAAGATTCAATCACCTGTCACAATATGCACCAGAACATGTCAATACGGATGCCAAGAAAAAGAAATGGTTCATGAGAGGTCTGAATACCAAACTGCAGACAATGATGACAGCCTGTACCAATATCACTTACCATGAGGCAAGAATATTGCACTTGCTTCAGAGGCAAAGTATCGGCAGCATAAGGAGCTCAAGAAGAAAAAGAATGTGCCGTCTGGACCTTTTGGTGGAACCCAAAAGAGGCAGAGAGTGATTTATCATCCAGTAAACCATTATCGTCCTCCTTATCGTCTCGCCGTAGAGTTCCAAGCGGGCAGCGATCAAATGTCCGTCTGCTATAACCTATCCGGACTCACAATCAACCAATGTTCCTAGTGGTAATACTCCAACATCACAGGTCACAACTTTCCATGTTACAATTGTGGAAGGACTGGTCATTTCTCTAAGGAATGTCCATATCCTAGGCAAAGCTAATCAACATTATCGAAGGCCCCCGCCAATCAACAATGTGGTCAAGCACCAAACAAGAACCACAATCGAGAATACTCGGTAAGGGCAAAGATGAGAGGAAGACAGGAAGGGTTTTCTATATTCAAGCCGGGAAATTCCGGAAGGAGAGCCATGATGATGGGTATGTTTCTGCTGCCAATCATCCCTGCAGTTATACTTTTTGATTACGGCGATCGCATTCCTTCATCAATAGAGCATTTGTTGTGAAGTATGAAATTTCAATTGGGACAACAAAGGAAAATTTCTTTTATACAAATGCTTCGGGGACGTCGTGTACTAAGGAAATGGTATACTGTGTACCCATAAACCTGGGTGGGCATATTTTTCCCACTACCATGATGATCCTAAAGGACCAGGATATAGATGTAATTTTGGGAATGAATTGGATGTATCAGCATAAGGCTGTTATAAATGCTTTGAATAGAACTATAAGGGTAAGTTTGCCAGCTAGTGCTTCTCAACTTCTTATCCAACTTCCAACCTTAAGAAGATCGGCAAGGCAAAGTTTGTGCAAGCTGTGTCGTCAAAGAGATTAGAGATATCCCGGAGTATGTGAATTTCCGATGTGTTTTCAAGAAGAATTACCCGGTCTACCACCAGATAGGGATGTCCGATTTAGCATAGAATTGAAACCTGGAACAGCTCCTATTTCTCGGAGAGCTTATAGGATGCCACCTAAGGAATTGGCCGAGTTGAAAACTTAGTTGCAAGAACTGATTGATAAGGGATTTATCCAACCTAGTTCATCACCTTGGGGATGTCCGCAATTTTGTGAAAAAAGAAAGATGAGACCTTGAGGTTATGTGTCGACTACCGTCTGATTGAATGAAGTGACCATCAAGAATAAGTATCCATTACCTCGGATAGATTTGCTTTTTTTTGATCAATGGCCGAGCCAAAGTTTTTCCAAGATAGATTTGAGGTCGAGGATATCACCAAATCAAGATAAAGCCTGAAGATATTCCCAAAACGGCATTTACCACAAGATATGGATTATATGAATATTTGGTCATGTCTTTTGGTTTGACCAATGCTCCAGCTCATTTCATGTATTTGATGAATTCAGTATTCATGCCTGAGCTAGACAAATTCGTTGTGGTGTTTATTGATGACATTCTAGTATATTCCAAGAGTAAGGAAGAACATGCGGAACATCTCAGAATTGTTCTGACTCGTTTGAGAGGACATCAACTATATGCAAAGTTCAGCAAGTGTGAGTTTTGGCTTAAGGAAGTACAATTTCTTGGACATGTCTTGTCAGCGGAAGGAGTTTCTGTTGATCCAAGCAAAGTGAAGGATGTTCTGGATTGGAAACCACCAACCACAGTTCATGAAGTTAGGAGTTTTCTGGGATTGGCGGGGTATTACCGTCGGTTTATTCCAGATTTTTCTAAAGTGTCAAAGTCCATTACTGAGTTGTTGAAGAACCAAGTCAAGTTTGTTTGGACGTCTGACTGTGAAAAGGCTTTTCAGACTTTGAAGAGATTGTTGACCACTGCACCAGTATTAGCCCAACCTGACATCGAGAAGTCATTTGACGTCTATTGTGATGCGTCGGGTATTGGTATTGGATGTGTGTTAATGCAAGAAGGCCGAGTTATTGCTTATGCATCTAGGCAACTTAAGCAACATGAAGAGCACTATCCGACTCATGATTTGGAGTTAGCAGCTGTGGTCCATTCTTTGAAGATTTGGCGGCATTACCTACTTGGTAATACATGCCATATATATACAGACCATAAGAGCTTAAAGTATATCTTTACTCGATCGTAATTGAATATGCGACAAAGAAGATGGTTAGAGCTGATTAAAGATTATAACTTAGAAGTGCATTATCATCCCGAAAAGCAAATGTGGTTGCAGATGCTCTAAGTCATAAAAGTTATTGCAATTGCTCGAAAGTAAGAACAATGGGTTTGACCTTATGTCAAGAGATGGAGAAGTTGAATGTAGATGTAATTCAACAGGCAATTTGACCAACATAATTGTTGAAGCCACTATTCGAGATCAAGTTATTGTCTGCTCGTATGGAAGGAAAATAAGGGTATAACCCATATCAAGGAAAAAGTCAAGAATGGAAAAGCGGAATGCTTTAACATAGATGATGAAGATGTGTTATGGTTCAAGGATCGCTGGTGGTACCAAAAGTTCTGAGTTACGGCAAATCAATTCTAGATGAGGCACATGCTACTAGGTTATCTATCCATCCGGGAAGCAACAAGATGTACCATGATTTGAAGCAAAGATTTTGGTGGACTAAAATGAAGATAGAAATTGCAAGATATATAGCAAAGTGTGATACTTGTCGAGGAAAGTAAAAGCTATACATTTGAGGTCCTGTTTGGAGAACTACAACCATTACCTATTCCAGCTTGGAAATGGGAGGACATTAGTATGGACTTTATTGTTGGTCTACCCAAGACATCAAAGGGATATGACTCAATATGGGTTATTGTAGATCGACTAACCAAGTCAGCGCATTTTCTTCCAGTTCGGAATGCATGTCCTACTGTACGATATGCCAAGCTGTACTTAGAGCGGATTGTGAGTCTGCATGGAGTACCAAAGACCATAGTGTCAGATAGGGGTACACAGTTTGTCTCCAGTTTTTGGAAACAATTACATTCTTCGTTGGGAACCAAGCTTACATTTAGTATGACCTTATCACACAGTGATCGATGGATGATCGAAAGAGTCAATCAAGTACTTGAAGATATGTTAAGGTGTTGTGTCCTTAACTATTCCAAGAAGTGGGATGAGTGTTTGCCTTTGGCTGAGTTCTCATATAACAATAGTTATCAGGAAAGCATTAGAATGGCTCCATTTGAAGCACTCTATGGTCGTAGATGCAAAACATCGTTGAGTTGGTCTGAGCCCGGAGAAAGAAGATTCTTTGGAGTTGATCTTGTGAAAAAGAAAAGAAGACAAGGTTAGGCAAATACAAAGTAATTTGAAGATAGCTCATCCCGGACAAAAGAGTTATGCGAGATAAGCGGCGTCGACCATTGACGTTTAACAAAGGGGACTTTTGTATCTTAAAGTATCACCAATGAAGGAGTTACTCGTTTTGGTGTTAAAGGCAAGTTAGCACCTCGATATATTGGACCATTTCAAATTTTGGAGAGGTATGGAAAAGTGGCATATCGCTTGAAATTACCGAACATCTATCGTGATTGCATGATGTATTCCATGTTTCTCAATTGAAGAAGTGTCTCCGAGTCTGGGAAGTAATGTTGAGATTGAAGGGTAGGACTTGAATCGATTTGACTTATTCGTAATATCCTATCCGAAAGTGTTGGCTCGTAAAGATCGTGTTACTCGAAGGAGGACAATAAAGTTCTACAAGATACAATGGAATCAACATTCAAGAGGAAGCTACCGGGAATCGGAAGATTACTTGTTAGAAAAATTTCCAGAGTTTCTAGCGTCAATATAGAATAGATAATGTTAGTTGAGCTCGGTTACTACAAATAGTGTTTTGTAAAGAAACCTCAGTTGTTTTATGGAAGAGTTCGGGATGTTTTTGGATTAACACATTTCCTTTTCCATTACTTACTCTATGGCTTTGAATCTCAAGTGAGATTTCTTTTAGGGGAAGGATTGTAACACTTTGGGTGTTTAAAATACTAAAACCTGACATGTCATCATATGCATTGCAAAGCATTTGACATTTGGTGAAAACTTTGAGATGCATACACTAAAAACAAGTTTATATTCATGTGGTATGTGTTGAATTGTATTGTTTGACTTAATTCAAAGTTTGTTTGGATTTTGAATTTTTCGAGAAAACCCCGCTTTTCAGCATTTAAATCCTACCCTGAAAATCCATTTCAAAATCTAGACAGAATTAGGAGATGGTTATAGAAGCAAAGTTGTAGAACTTTCAATTTTGAACAACTTTTGTTTTTGGAGATTTTTGAGTTGTTATGAAAAATTTGAGAGTAAATTGTGAATTTTTGGCGTATGGCAATTTTGTAATTTTTGTGAGCAGTGTTCACCGCTTAAGCTTACATTGCCGTCGTTCCTTCTTGGCGTTCTAGGCGTGTCGTGGCCGTCTTTTGATGTCGCTATTGGCACGGGAATAGCTCCGTCGTGGCTTCCTTGAGCTCGCGCGCGCTATAAGTACCAAGACGTCGTCATCGCTGCTTTTTTTCTTCCTTTGTTTTCACCACCATCGTTGTCATCGCTCCAACAAGCTCGATCGTCTCCCCTAGCGCTGTTGCCATCTCGGTAAAGGCCGTCCTAGTTCCGTCTTTTCCTTGCGAATCCAGCCACTAGCCTTGATCGCTTTGAAATTGCCGAGAACTCGTCTGTCCACGTTTTTCTTCCTCGAGGTCAAGAACTTCACCGCAAGGCGTGTCATCGTGGCGAGCTTTTCGGTGAGCCGTTGTTCGTAATCGAGTGTACTTACGGTTTCGTTTTGATGTTTGTAGTCTTTAGTGGGTTGTTGTTTACTCATTTTGATCGCTGCAGTCGCCGCGGTTCTCCTCACCACGCACGATCTTTGCTTCGGATAGCTCACCCTAGTGGTCGGATAGCTCAAGCATAGTGGTCGGATAGCTCAAAGATAGTGGTCGGATAGCTCAAGCATAGTGGTCGGATAGCTCAACCATAGTGGTCGGATAGCTCAAACATAGTGGTCGGATAGCTCACCATAGTGGTCGGGTGGTTCACCATAGTGGTTTGAGAGTTCACCAAAGTGATCGGTGCTAGCGTGGTCACATCGGCCATTTAATATGGTTTGGTTAATTTGGTTTGTAATCTGATGCAAGAAAAATTGTATCCAATTTATTTATTTTTGTATCCATCATCGAGCATCATGTTTCATATTCCACATCATGTAAACATGGCAATGTTACTACGCAGTAAACGAAGGTGAACGCATGGTAGTTAATCAAGTTGCGGAGGAGGTTGATCTGCATCTGTTGAAGTCGGATCGAAGACGTGTGAAACGTCGCAGAGCCGATTTTTTTCCACAACGAAGGCAAGCCCCGGATGCATATAACCCTACCTTGTATTTTACAAATTGATTTCGCTTTTGCTTTTCAATATTGCATTAAGTGATTAGAAGTCAAGTGGAAACCTAATTGTTGCATTATCAACCTTGTTGTTCCATATCTACTTTGTTACCCGCTTAAAAATCGTATATGCCTAGTTATGCTTAGCTCGCTTAGACCGATCAGAGTTGGGTGATACCGTCACTGCGAGTTTTAAATGGAACATTGGTTAATTATGTTAGCATGTGATATGGGAATGTGGAGTAATAAATCTAGACCAAGGGGCGGACTCGGTGTGTGTGAGCCACAAGACATGGAGGTCTCGGTGAGCGGGTTCTTTCCTGTGTGTCGATTAAGGTCCGCACTGCTGTTGTTGACTGTGAGTTGAGAATTTGTAGTACTAACCACATACTCCAGTAAGCCTAAACTTGGCGATTCTATTACGAGAATGGCTACTCGCGCCTTTGGGAGTGGAGAGATGGCGGGAGTAGCGTGTACCCTCGTATTTGGAATGTGGCCGGATTTGAGGTGTCTTTGTGCTCGGGTGTGCTGGACCCGTTCTTGTTTGAGAGGATCCAAGGGTAGGTTGATATATGTAGGTCGGGGACCTACATATGTCGTGGTGGTCTGGAATTTCCCATTTGGGTTTATAATCGGTTCGAATCGTCGTTGCTCCTCGGTTATGGAGACTCAATTCTCGATCATCATCGAGATTAATAATCGGAACTCGAGAATGGTTCGAGAAAGTGTTGGATATGAAGTTTCATGATCTTAATACGGATCGTGTCGACTTTGTATATGATCCGATGAGATTTTAATTATTGATACAAAGAATTTTGTTAAAGTGCTTTTAAGCAAAAGAACTTTGATTATTGCTAAAGCCATACCTTGAATCCCCGAGCCTCGCATTCCCGAGTCTTATCGGTTTTCATTTCGGTTAAGTCTTGTTGAGTACTTTCGCACTCGTGGTTTGTTGACCCTTGTTGCGTGTGAGGCTCATGAGCGATCTGTTTTGGATCGTGGCCGCATGACCGTTGTTCAAAGGCGTTGATGATAAGTAATGTGTGGCCCTTGGGCGTAAGCGTTGATATTTGTGTGTTTTGTATATATTATAATGCCACTCCACTACTACGTTTTGTAATAATAATCGAACTTAGTTTGTAAGGTTTGAAATAAATGTTTTGTAAACTAAGTTATTGTAAGACTTCCATTTGATTTACTCAGGTTGATATTTGGATAAATGTTGTAATATCGCAATGACTCGTAATGTGATCCTGCTCGGAAATCGTGGATGATTCGGGGTTCTCCGAGGACACCCGACAGTCTTCTTAAGTTATCGGTAACATATGCATAAATGTCAAAGGTCGTTGGACAGTGACAGGTGCATGTGGGCCCTATAATTTAGGAGGTTCTGCCACAGTAGATATACTCTTTAATGCATTTAGACTCTTTCCGTAGTTAAGGCTAAAAAGCTCGGGGTGCGGGCAAAAAACTTTGAGCACACTGGTGAGCAAAAAAACCGTAGCCGCTGGGGCGTAGGTTTCTTATGGTTCGACTAGTTTTACTCAGCATTTCTTTCTGCAACCCTTGCTTCTAGATCTTAATGTGAGAAAGGGTCAGTCATAGAGAATGTCTACCGGATAGAAATGCTCTTATCAGCCCCCGAGTGAGGCCCGACCTCTTGCCGTTGCTGGGGTCGGGTGTCACTAAACATCAAGGAGTCGATAGCGAAACCGATAAGAGAAAGCGTGCGTAAATTAAGTGTAAAAGTGACATAGTTGTTCGATGTTCCAGGCATTAATGAAGACTTTGCTATCAATGGTCCTGAGCCCCTTGCTGCTGCTGGGGTCGGGTGTCACTAAAGATCGAGGAGTCGATAGCGAAACCGATAAGAGAAAGCATGCGTAAATTAAGGGTAAAAGCGACGTGGTTGTTCGATATTCCAGGCGTTGATGAAGACTTCACCATCGATGGTCTTGAGCTTATAGGTGCCTGGTCAGAGCACCTCCACGATGATGTACAGTCCCTCCCATGGCGGAGAGAGCTTGTGGCGGTTCTTGTTGCTCTGGACGAGGCGGAGCACCAGGTCCCTGACGTTGAAGGCCTGACCCCGCACTCGACGGCTGTGGTATCGGCGCAACGCTTGAAGGTACTTGGCCGAGTAGAGGAGGGCAATGTCGTGCGCTTCATCTAGCTGGTCTATGGCATCCTCGAGGGATGCCTCGGCTCCTTGTTCGTCGTATGCCCTAACCCTCGGTGCTCCACAATCGAGGTTAGTCAGGAGGATAGCCTCAGAACTATAGACCATGAAGAAAGGCGTGTAGCCGGTGGCCTAGCTAGGGTCGTCCTTAGGCTCTAGAGCACCGCGGGAAGCTCCGCGACCCATCGTCTGCCAAACTTGTTCAACCAAATGAAGATTCTAGGCTTGAGGCCTTGTAGGACCATGCCGTTCGCGCGCTCGACCTGCCCATTTGTGCAGGGGTGCACCACGACAGCCCAATCAATGTGGATGTGGTATTCATCGCTGAATTGGAGGAACTTCTTCCTGGTGAAATGTGTGCCATTGTCTATGATAATGGAGTTTGGGACTCCAAAGCGATGGACGATGTCAAGGAAGAATAGCACGGCTTGCTCGAACTTGATCGTGGAGATCGGTCGAGCCTCTATCCACTTTGTAAACTTATCCACGGCGATAAGTAAGTGCGTATAGCCCCCAGGCATCCTCTTGAGAGGTCCAACCAGATCGAGCCCCCAGACCATGAATGGCCACGTGATGGGGATCGTTTGGAGTGCTTGGGCCGACAGGTGGGTCTACCGAGCGTAGTATTGACACCCTTCACAGGTGCGCATAATCTGTTCAGTGTCAGGTACTATGGTCGGCCAGTAGAAGCCTTGTCGGAACACATTTCTAACTAGGGTCCTAGGTGTGGCATAGTGCTCGTAGGCTCCACTGTGGATATCACGTTGCAACTGCTTCCCTTGTTCAATGGGGATGCAGCGCTGTAGGATCCTGGTGTGACTTCGCCTATAGAGTTCACCCTCAATAATGACAAAGGACTTGGCACGACGCGCGAGCCGCCGAGCCTCTATTTTGTCCGTCGGCAGCGCCTCATGGAGGAGGTAGCCGAGGTAAGGCATCCTCTAGTTGGCTAGAGGGTCGGGCTCAGTTGCTGGATCCTCATCAAGCTCCATGACTTTGGGGTCGGATGGAGCTGCCAGCTGGTTTGCCCCTAAGCCCAGTGCAGGTGGCCCATCACCAGTCTGTTCTGGCTTCTCATAGCGGATCGAGGGCTTGTACTGATCGCTGGCGAAGACTCCCATCAGCACCGGCTCTTGGTCGAACGCCGTTTTTGCTAGTACATCAGCCACCTTGTTGAGACACCTCGGGATGTGACTGAGCTCGAGACCATCAAACTTGTCCTCCAACTGGTGAACTTCTCGGTAATATGCAGCCATCTTGGCATTGTGGCAGCTTGATTCCTTCATGACTTGGTCAATGACCAGCTGGGAGTCACCCCAAACGTCAAGTCGTTGGATACCCAACTCAACGGTGATGCATAGGCCATTAATGAGTGCCTCATACTTGGCCACATTATTAGAGGAGGGGAAATGGATGTGAACCATGTATCTCATGCATACCCCGAGGGGCGAAACAAAGACCAGCCCTGCGCCAGCACCTTTCTTCATCAGTGATCCATCGAAGTACATTGTTCAGTGCTCTTGGTTGATGACTGCTGGCAGCATTTGGACCTCGGTCCACTCTGCAATGAAATCAGCTAGCACTTGGGACTTGATGTTCATCCAAGGGGCATATGAAATGCCTTGACCCATCAGCTCGAGTGCCCACTTTGTGATTCTTCCTGTGGCATCCTAGTTTTGGATGACCTCACCGAGAGGGAAGGACGTCACGACCGTCATCGGATGCGACTCGAAGTAGTGACGCAACTTCCTCTTGGCAATAAGGACAACGTACAGGAGTTTCTAGATTTGGGGATAGCGAGCCTTGGAATTGGACAAGACCTCGCTAATGAAGTACACAGGATGCTACACTTTGAGGGCGTGTCCCTCTTCTTCTCGCTCTACCACCAGGGCGGCGCTGACCACTTGCGTGGTGGCCGCAAGGTAGAGCAGAAGTAGTTCCCCGTCGGTCGGGGGGACCAGGATCGGGGCCTTCATCAGGAGCTGCTTGACCATGTTAAGTGCCTCCTAGGCCTCGGGCATCCATTAGAAATAGTTGGCCATCTTCCGAAGCTGATAGAGGGGGAGACCTCGTTCGCTGAGCGTGGCGAGGCACCTTGTAACTCGTTGTACCCCCTTTATGTTCTGAATCAGGCCCATCCTCATGATGACCGAGATCTTCTCTGGGTTGGCTTTGATGCCACGCTCGGAGATGATAAAACCCAGCAGCATACCCCTTGGGACCCCAAAAACACACTTCTCGGGGTTGAGCTTAATGCCATTTGCTCGGAGTTTCATGAAGGTCTGCTCTAGGTCGGTTGCAACCTGGTCAGTCCGTTTGGACTTGACCATGATGTCATTCACGTAGGTCCCAATGGTCTGCCTGATGAGATCCTCGAAACACTTGAGCATGCAGCGTTGGTACGTAGCCCCCGTGTTCTTTAGGCCAAACAACATTATGATGTAGCAGAATAATCTGAATGGGGTGATGAAAGATGTCGCGAGCTGGTCGAACTCTTTCATCACGATTTGATGGCACCTGGAGTACGCATCAAGGAAGCAAAGGGTTTCGCATCCTGAGGTCGAGTCGACTACTTAGTCTATGCGTGGCAAAGGAAATGGATCCTTTGGACACGCTTTGTTGAGACCCGTGTTGTCAACACACATTCTCCATTTCCCACTCTTTTTCATACAAGAACGGGATTGGCTAACCACTCGGGGTGGTATACTTCCTTGATGAACTCGACCGCCAAAAGCTTCATAATCTCCTCGCCGATGGCCCTGTGTTTCTCCTCGTCGAAGCGACGCAGGCACTGCTTCACCGGCTTGGAGCTTGGCCTAATCTTCAAGGCGTGCTCGGCGACTTCTCTCGGAATGCCTGGCATGTCCGAGGGTCTCCATGCAAAGATGTCTCTATTGGCGTGGAGGAAGTCGGCGAGCGCGCTTCCTATTTGGAGGAAAGCGTGGTGCCAATGTGCACCACTTTGCCCTCGAAGCCACTGGGGTCTATGAGGACCTCCTTGGTGCCCTCTATAGCTCGAAAACCCAGGCCAATCGCTTGGGGTTGGGCAGTTCTTCGATAGCCTCCTCCCTGATGGCCGTAAGCTCCTTGGAGGCGACAATTGCCATGGCATCTTCGCACCTCTCAACCTCGCACTCATAGGCATGCTGGAAGGAGGTGCTGATGGTGATGACCCCACATGGACTCAGCATCTTCAACTTCAGATTGGTGTAGTTGGGGACGGCCACGAACTTCACACAGCATGGATGTCCCAGGATGGCGTGGTAGGTCCCGTGGAACCCAACCACCTCAAAGGTAAGGGTCTCCATCCTATAATTAGTTGGATTCCTAAAGGTGATGGGCAGATCAATCTATCCAAGGGGCATGACCTACTTTCTAGGTACGATGCCGTGGAAAGGTGCCCGGTCGGCTGGATGCGCGATCGGTCGACGCCCATGGCGTCGAGCGTTTCAGCGTTCATGATGTTGAGGCTGTTGTCTCCATCCATCAGCACCTTGGTGAGCCGCTTCATATCGATGATCGGGTGTGGCAGAACTGCCTGGAATAGCACGGCATGTCCGAGGGTCTCCATGCAAAGATGTCTCTATTGGCGTGGAGGAAGTCGGCGAGCGCGCTTTCCTATTTGGAGGAAAGCGTGGTGCCAATGTGCACCACTTTGCCCTCGAAGCCACTGGGGTCTATGAGGACCTCCTTGGTGCCCTCTACAGCTCGAAAGACCCGGCCAATCGCTTGGGGTTGGGCAGTTCTTCGATAGCCTACTCCCTGATGGCCGTAAGCTCCTTGGAGGCGACAATTGTCGTGGCATCTTCGCACCTCTCAACCTCGCACTCATAGGCATGCTGGAAGGAGGTGCTGATGGTGATGACCCCACATGGACTCAGCATCTTCAACTTCAGATTGGTGTAGTTGGGGACGGCCACGAACTTCACACAGCATGGATGTCCCAGGATGGCGTGGTAGGTCCCGTGGAACCCAACCACCTCAAAGGTAAGGGTCTCCATCCTATAATTGGTTGGATTCCTGAAGGTGATGGGCAGATCAATCTATCCAAGGGGCATGACCTACTTTCTAGGTACGATGCCGTGGAAAGGTGCCCGGTCGGCTGGATGCGCGATCGGTCGACGCCCATGGCGTCGAGCGTTTCAGCGTTCATGATGTTGAGGCTGTTGTCTCCATCCATCAGCACCTTGGTGAGCCGCTTCATATCGATGATCGGGTGTGGCAGAACTGCCTGGAATAGCACGCTTCCAGAGGTGCTCGTCTTCCACCAGACCCTAAGCACCCCGAAAGCTGGCTACATCGGACAGTTCCATCGAGCACACCCCAAGGGAGAACTCGAACAATCCACATTTTTCCTCTAGGATCCAATAATGAGAACGAGTTTACAATACTTAGTCGATTTCATACAGCAAGAGTTCTTAGAAATACATTATTACAATACCAAGTTCAGAGTGCGGAATTTAACAGCGGAATTAAATTAAACATCTAACGATAAGATACAAGGATCCGTCTGTGCCTACCAGAAGAATCCTCGACACAACAGCCATTCCTCAAGCTGCACCTACAATAGGGGTAAATAAACCCTGAGTACACAATGTACTCACAAGACTTACCCGACTAGTGAGAATACTTTTCCGACTCCAATGGATATGATAGGCTTTATGGTTTGCTAGGTTTCCTTTTTGCAAAAAATATTACTAGTAGTGAATCCTTATGTATGTTTTATTAGCAGTCATGATTAGTTCATTAGCTAACCATTCTATGTAAGCACATGTTCTACTTTCAAGCAAGAGTTGAGCAATCAGATCCATTTCACCATCTTTCATCTTCCAGTTCTTACTACGGTGCTAGATCATAGACAGGTCGTACCGTCCAATTGGGTACCTCAAAACACATGCCCCGCTTGTACCCCAGGCACAAGCAAGACCAACCCACCACTCTCATGTCAAGGGGTCTAGGTCCCCGTCCAAACTTGGACTCCAAGCCCCCACACCTGAGTCACGGACTCAATGTGGTGCTTAGACCTCCACTATCCCCGCCTCGAATCAGTCGATTCAGAAAGAGCCAGAACCCATGATAAGAGAGCAAGGAGTCTTCCTGCTCCCATAAGCAAGTATGTGCTCAGGATAATAAGTCTATGGCCTGACTAGAATCTAATGCAACGGACGGTCCTTAACCGACACGGACATGGAAAATAGTGTAACCAAGCTATGCCCCATAGGCCGCGGGACATAACCTCTTACACCCACCAATACCCGTACCATATCCCTGCCCGGTCTCCATTTCTTTTCACCATTTTATCATGAGGGTGATAATAATAATCACCTATTGTGAGTAACGGCAGGTTACTCACGCGATTGATAGCCTAAGCATAGTAGCTACTCGACCTATGCTAGTAGGACTCATAGGTAGGTTATCTATGTATGTAGTTTCAATATAAATCCTGTAACATAAATGCACATCACACACACACACATATATATATATATATATATATATATATATCTAGTGATCATTCAAAATAAGGGTTAAGCACCGGGGCTTGCCTTGGGCAAGCGGTGTCAGCTCAGTCAGTCAGTGGTGGCTCTGGGACCTCCTCCTCGTACTCCTCGATCATCTCCTCAAACTCGTGATCTCCGATGGTCATGATCTCCGCCAACTCATTCTCTACATGCATGCGATGATGATGCAACACTTAGCATTTCGGCAACAGCAACTCTTAAAATAAGAATACACATGATAAACTACTAAGCTAGCTCTAATGACTAAGATACTAAGCTAACTATCATCTTCATCAAGTAAAGTGTTGGGTTCAACTAACAAACACCTAGATTTACAAATGAATGATATATCTTTATTTCTACTAATGATTTAATGTATATGTGAAACAAAGAGCATTTAACTACCCTTATGTTAAGTCTATTCCAAAGCTACAAAAATTACAGTGAGCACATAATAGTACCATGAGGCTATGTAAAATTTTCAAAGATAAAGCTATCACCATTTTGCCACAAAAATTCCTACAATATTTAACCTAATAATATTAAGCACTCTCAAATGATTTACTAGCTCCTGGTATCAACAAGTATATATATGAACTAAATACACTAACAGATAGAGCACAATTTTAGAAACTTAACAAAATTTGTTTCACAATTTTTGGATACCTACATGATTTTATATTAATTACCAAAGTTCAGAATTAAAATGAAAAGCTATTTTTATTCTCCACGAAAAAGCTAAACTGATTTTGGCCCAACGCGGCCCACGTGGCGCAACGCGCGGTGGCCCACAGGCGAGGCGTGGCCCATGTGCAGAGGCGGCCCATGGTGAGGAAGCCCGCACGCGCTAGTACTCTTGCAAAAATGCCCCTGGGCTATGAGCAAAACAACCCGCAGTCCATGTTCCTATTTCTACAGACAGCGACTTTGCAACGAAACCCTCGGATCTTTCTCCTCTTTACAAAGGCAAGGCCCTCGGCCACGCCTACCCGCACCAACGCAATGGGCGCGGCAATGGACGGTCACGCCGGCCAACTAAGGCATGTAGTGGCCCCGCTAGCGGGCCAACCTGCATCTACAGTCCTAGCACCTACACTAGATGAAGTTACGGGAGCAGCAGAGCTTGCGGGAGCGGTGGCCACGGCGAGTGGCCACGTGCGATGGTGGCATGGCCATCCCAGACATCCTAGACCACCGCGTAGCTATTGGCTAGCGCGTGAGCAACCCCAGCTTACCCCGATCACCGATGTACTGATGGTTGAGGGAACGGCTGTCATAGAACCGACCAATTTATAAGAGCACAAGTACAAAAACAATCGCCGAAACGATCAAATTCTCGAACTTGAGCCCATATAAACCCGGTAGTCAACTGAAATCTCGAAGGATTTCAAACCAACTTGCATACAACCAAGATCACAGTAATTCAACATAACATATCGTACGTTACAACATTTCGTAGACGTTCGCAAATAGATTACATCATCACAGAGTCATCGTTATTACAAAACAAGTATTGTAAAACATGCGGAAGCAAATAGTTTAACTTACACCCAAGTTCAAATACACATACTGGTTCGCTGATCACAGCCCACAAAAGCATTCAGATAAGAGAACGGAGATCATGCCCATGATCTAGTCTTCATCACCCGCCGGGTGGAGACAATACTTACAGAATCCCTGATATAGAAGGTCATCTGCAACAAGAGGGAATAAACCCTGAGTACAGGAATGTACTCAGCTAGACTTACCCGTCGAAAACCAAACAAATGACACCAAGGATTATGCATAGCTTAATGTAGTGGATCTGGCTGACACTTTCTTTTTGTAGAAAAGCATAAGTAATAATGATCAACTCTTAGCCTGACTAGCAGTGACTTTTTAGCCATTAACCTGTCATCTATATTAGCACCTATACTAAGCAATCATTTTATTAGGGTGCAAACATTAATGACCATATCAGGTATTCATTGTGGCAACCTTATCATCATCATCCATTTAACCATATCGTTAAATTAATTGAATCTACGTTGCCGCTGCTCAGTCAAGTTCTCACTATCCGGGAGAGATGGCGATTCGAATCGATTCCTATCCAGCTGGAGGGGTATTCCTAAACACAAACCCTGCTTCCCTCGTCAAGGTCGCAAACAAGTCACCTTTGGTACGATTCAGGAGTCGCGAGTCCGAACAGATCGACATTCTCAGAGAACCACTCTGCTAAGGTTGTTCGGGACTCTAACCCGCCTTGGACTTATGCCAATGGCTCTCCGCACATCCTTACTACCTCCAGAATGCACGCCACTGCTCGCGTCCTCGGCCTGAGTCGAGCTACTAGGCTTTGTGGTCAGAACGACTTATCCAGCCAGCTAAGTGTTAGGCTGCGTTCAACATGACATGAGGACGTACAGCGTATCGGTCCTTCAACGACTCAGACAGAGTCACTATGTTCAAACCTACACAAGACCCCGCCTGGTCTTAATTCATTATTCACATGGTTCTTTTCCACGATAGCAAATATAGCCAACCGTGATCCACCTCATCCTAAAGCTCGCAGGTGACAGGAAATCACCTGACTTCTACCGCACTAAGCATGGCTAAGCATTTAACCCGTTCCTGAACTTAAATAGGATTCCAGTGCGATATCTGGACAAGGAAGGATATATATAATGCAGCAATTGATTCCAACCAATTCCTATACTTAATGCATCATCAACAATAAAAGGTACTCAAAGTATTTGTAAAAGCATGGGAGGCTTAATATGCTCCGAGGCTTGCCTTTCAGGAACGAGGAAGGCTGGTGGTCAGGGCACTCGGGCAATTCCTCCGCGGCGACTGCTTCGTCGGCTTCCTGCACCTCGGGTTCCTCCTCCTGGTTGGCTCCCTCGAACTCCAGCAACGTCACTCCCTCCGGCACACCTATTGCATGAATGCACAAGATAAATATCACGGATGCACATGAACGAATGTCAGGGATGCTTGAGGAATGCGCATGTTCGCTGTAGTTTGCCTATTCCAACTTAAGCCCTATTCAAATCACTTTACTTACCAAGTTTATACAACATAATGTATAATTGCTCATCTTCAGTTAATGACCTAGCACCTGCACCTAAGCATATTCTCAAGTTAGGCTAACCCCTAAACAATCAACGAGAACATTGCATCAAGCATACACTCAAGCATTTGTATTTCAGCAAAATGAAGACTATGTAGCGGTACAGTAAACTAGCCATAACTGGAGATTTATATATCCAATTGACATGCAACAAGACAATTTGGAAAGCTTATAAATTTGTCTACAATTCATTTTCAGACCTCAAAGCATGATTCAATACTTTACCAGGTCGAATTCTTTGATCAACAGAACTCTGTCCTCCCAAGACAGAGAGTAAGCAAAACTGGAACCTAACTTTAAACAGCTGTAGTTTCTAAACTACTAGGCCAAATGCCCTCAAATTTTGACAGGAGCTAGATACATAAATTATCTACAACTCTTGTGTTCATCACATTCACAGAAAACCAAAATATCATGGGGAACTTTCTAAAGTCCCCAGATCTATCCAGAGGGACATGATGCAAACAAAATAATTATTAACTTATGATGTAAACAAATAATTGGACAAAACTAACTCTACTCACATATCACTTATATCACAAGAACACTAGAAAGTAGGGTGTTCATCCCCAAAACATTTCTTTTAATACCTTTCTTAATTTATTTAATTAATTAGAGGAAATAGTAAACATATATGAAAACTACACCATTAAATCTACAAAAATTATAGTAGACACTAGATGCCCTAAGTAGACTACCATAAAAATTTCACACCATTTGAGTAAGTACAACAACCTACACAAAAATGGTAAGGCAGAATGGCTTAAAATGGCATAATTAGGAAACCTTAGTGAAAAGTGTCAAGCAACAGATTTCATATTTTTCCTAGCATCCTTTAGGTACTAAGATACTACCTACCAAGTTTCATGGCCATAGGATTCCTAGATAATTTACAAAAATTCACACAAGTATCCACCAATGATAAAAGGAAAATCCATAACTCAAAAACTACACATGCAATGACTCTCAAATTTTAACCAGAGCTTCTACTGAACAATACTAGCTTAACCACAAAATTTCACAATTTTTGGATCACAGAAACTCAAGATATGATTTAAACAAGTTTGCATGCATTAAAAATCACTTTTCAAGTTCCTATTTAATTCATCCAAAATTTCCACATAATGTGCTCAACACATATTTTTATTAAATACTAGACCTCACTGTGAGTCTAACAAAATTTGAATCACGTCATTTGGATCTACACATTTGGAGATACAAAATTTACAAAACAGCATCAAACTCTGCATAAATGAGCTAGCTTGGAATCAAACAGTCACTGACAGCAGGGACCCGCATGTCAGCCGGACCGGCTTGTCAGTGACACAGAACAGGGGAGGCGGCGTTCGATGGCACGGCGGTGGTCTAGCTCGCCGACGGCGAGGACTCCGACGACACCACGGCCACCTACGTGCTCTACGTGACGAGGTGAACCAATTTGTGCAAGTGGCAAGACCTAAGACCTAGCGGAGGGGGCTCGTCGCCGGTGATGGCGGCACGGCAAAGCTCCGATGCGAGCTGCCGGCGATGGCAAGCCACGGCTGGCTCAACCGAGCATGGCATGAGCTATAGGAGGTCGCCATGGTGCTATCCCAGCAAAGAGAAGAGGCGGGGAGGGTTCCTAGCTACCCCGACCACGGCGGCCTCAACTCCGATGAGGGCACGCTCATGGCGGCGATGGCTGGAATCGTGAATGCGCCCTTACCAACGCTCAAACAGCTTGGCTAAGGGGTGGAGAAGGTAGAGGAGAACACAGTGGAGCTACGGACGAGCTGGCCGATGCGTTTTTGTAGTGGCGAGCTTGCGAGAGCGTGGCGGAACAAATGGCGATGGCGTGGTCCGCTGCGGCTGCTGTGGTGAGCGAAGGAGAGGGCGAAGCGAGGAATGGAGAGTCCAGGAGCGTCACAGGCGAGCGCGGGCATGTTGTGGCACGCTGGAGCCCGACGTGGCCTGGCCGAGCGGCCCAACGGCGACACGCGATGCCACGCGGCGGTGAACTTCTGTTACCGGTCGGACTACTGTAGCATCGATTCAGAGTTACCGGTCGAGCCTGATAGCGTCACTTGACAGTGCTTGATATCCTAAACCGTGAAGAATCAGTGAAAACAATATACATGAAAGTTGTAGCCCTACATACCATCTTCAACTTCTATTCAAGAACTAAAGTCTAATTCCCCACGAATCAGGAGTTACATTAAGCCAAAGTGGGCTTGATCAAACTGAAATGACATTAAAGACTTAGCAAAATTTTCAAGTGTTGAATCCACCTTCAAAGCTGACTTGTGGGTCCTTTTTGAACATGTTGTGCACATTTTCATGACTTGGCTTCTAAACAAAGTTTGTTCCTTATAAAATTTGCTACAACTTTGTTTTAGGTTGCTCAGACATGCAAACATCCTAAGATACACTTTTTAAAGAGTCAAACAAAAGTGTTTAGGGGTCAAAATTGGTCAAACCATGACTTGGGAACTTAATTAGTCAAAGTGACCAACATGAACAATGTTCCAAATGACATCCTAGGTGTAACTAAGTTACTCACAAGAATTTTTAGCCACACCATACATTGGTCACACAAGAATTTTTAGCCACACAAGAATCAAGCAAGGTATGTACTGAAATAATGAAAAACACACGAAATGTTACAATTGTTTCATAGTCATGTTTCACATGTTTCAGGATCTTGTTGCATAGTACTAACTAACCATGTTTCACTAAAGTAGGTGACATGTTGCACTTGAGTGTTGCACACTATTTATTTCATAAAACAACACATACATGAAATATGACAATATGTTGCAATGTTTCACAAGCATGTTTCATGCAATATAAGCTCATGAATGGATGAATGATGCTCATGTTTATGAAAATGCAAGTGCAAATGTGGAAGCCAAACACCTGGGGTGTTACAACGGTCAGTGAATAAGGGATGGCCGCATGCGACCGGAGGGGTGCGACGGCGCTCTGAGATGGCGCAGCCGCGTCAGTAGATACAGCGAGGTGGTAGAGGTGCAAGCAAGGCACGTAGGGTGAAGTGGAGGTGGAGGCAAAGCTTGTGAGGCAGGTGGATTGGTGTGGAATGGTGCGGTGGGTGACTGCCCTCGTCCATGGCCGAGTCCGGCCTTAATGGCATGACGGAGGGAAAACTCCAAAATTGGAGCTCGGCGTGACACGAGTTAAGGCAGGGTAAGGTCAGGCACCTAGACAACTTACAGGGGGAGCTAGAGAGGCAGTGAATAGACATGAGGTGAGCTGTAACTGCCGAATTTAAGAAAGCGGCTACGTCGGCCATGGCAATAGGGAAGAAAAAGCCAATGAGGGGGAAGAGGTAGGTCTGGCTCGGTCCGTCCTCGCCTTGGCGGGGAGCGGTCGACGCTACCAGGGCAACACATGCATAGGAGCCAAAGCCAAAACGTGTGCGTGCAGGTGGTGGGGTAGCGTGGCATGCACGGCCGTAGCACCGTTAGTGGCAAGGCGACGATGCGAGACAGCAAGGGGCAAACCCACGTGCTTGGAGACGTGATGGGCAGCAGCGTCATGACACAAGACAGCGAGGGCAGCAGTAGCAACACAGCATGGTGACGTGACGACAGCGGCAGTGGCTGCGCTGTGATGTGGCACGGAGGGCAACAGCTACGCGGCCACGGTGGCATCAAGAGCGGCAACGCGAGGCAGGGCAATGGGCACGGGATGAGGTTAGTGGCCCGCTGTGACCGGACTTAGCCAAGCCAAGTCGGCTTGACCAACCCAACATGACGGCATGGCGCGTGAGATGCAAGGCAGCAGTGGTGAACGCGGTGGCAGCGTAGCGTGGGACAGGACGGGGCAGGCGGCAGCAGCGGCGGCTCCGCGCAGCAGGCCAGCGGCAGCCGAGCCCTAGCCAGGCCAGAGGCGGCCATGGCTGGCTATGCACGGCAGCGCATGCATGCACACGCACGACCAATGCGGCGATGCCGAGCGCCAGAGCACGGTGATCGCGGCCACGCAACCAACCAGGTCAAAACCGGTAATGCGCACGAATTTTAAAGCGTTCAACATGACCAAACGGTTGCTCCTAAACCTAAACCGTCTTCACCATGCTCAAGATGGCACATGAGACTACCAAATCGAGCTATAACACTACACCACTCCTTAACTCAATCTCTCACAATAAATTGCTAAATATAGCAGTGTCTAACTGTTGGCAGACTTGAAAATTTCTAAGTTTTTGAGCTGAATTTGTTTTCCATTTGCGATTTCCTAAGCTAGTGGAAATATTAGCTAGTAATGTTATTTTTCGACCCCAAGTATTTCACTGTCATCTACAAAGTTTGTACTTCCAACTTTATTAATGTGACACATATATGTTCTATAGCATTTTTTCTTAATAAAAATTGGGTTTAAACCCTAAGTGATATAACATGACTATCGAATGAACTTTCGTTTCGCATTTTAGTTGATCGTTTCGAGTTATAGAAATTGATCTACACACTTTATTACATGCATTAACACATAAACATGATGCTCATGACATGTTTTAGTAAATGATTTATGGTGTAACACCGAGGGTGTTACATCGGGTCGACCACGAGCGAGTATCTTCCCGGCTGCGGGACGATTTCCGGGTGGTACGGTGAAAGGTCCTAATATGGATAGAGGGGGATGAATAGCCTATTTAAAAATCTACAAACCAACTAGAGCAATTTGATTAGTATGACAAATAGCAAAAAGCAAACTTGCTCTAGCTCTACAAAGGTTGCAAGCCACCTATCCAACAATTCTAGTTACTATGATCACTAGACACACAATTTACTAAGTCACTATTCACTAAGAGCTCTCACACTTGCTACACTAAAGAGCTCCACTAGATGAACTTAAGCTACAAAGCAGGCTCTCAATTTTAGCTACACTAAAGAGCTTGCTACAGCTAGTTTGCGGGAATATAAATGAATAAGTAAGGTGATTATACCGCCGCTTAGAGGAGTGAACCAATCACAAGATGAATACAAATTCAATCATCTGGAGAATACCAAAGGGCAAGAGACAACCAATGTTCTTCTCCTGAGGTTCATGTGCTTGCTGGCACGCTAGTCCCCGTTGTGTCGACCAACACTTGGTGGTTCGGCAGCTAAGAGGTGTTGCACGAACCTCGTCCACACAATTGGACACCGCAAGAACCTACCCACAAGTGAGGTAACTCAATGACACGAGCAATCCACTAGAGTTACCTTTCGGTGCTCCACCGGGGAAGGCACAAGACCCCTCACAATCACTACGATCAAAGCCGGAGACAATCACCAACCTCCGCTCGATGATCCTTGCTGCTCCAAGCCATCTAGGTGGCGGCAACCACCAAGAGCAACAAGTGAACCCCACAGCGAAACACGAACACCAAGTGCCTCTAGATACAATCACTCAAGCAATGCACTTGGATTCTCTCCCAATCTCATAAAGATGATGAATCAATTATGGAGATGAGTGGGAGGGCTTTGGCTAAGTTCACAAGGTTGCTATGTCAATGCAAATGGCCAAGAGAGTGAGCTTGAGCCGGTCATGGGGCTTAAATAGAGAGCCCCCATGAATAGAGCCATTGGCTCCTTTGTCTAGTGAAACACAGGCTGACCGGACGTGCCGCTCAAAGTGACTGGACGCTCCATCACTAGAGTCCAGTCATTTCTAGTAAGGTTCCAGAACCAGTTTTCTTGATCGGATGCATCCGATCATAGGCGACCGGACATGAACCAGAGTCCGGTCATTTCTAACATGTTCAGATGCTTTTGTCAGCGTACGTCATCACCTGACCGGACGCTCCCCCAGCGCGTTCGGTCCTATTTCTTCTCAGCGTCCGATCAAAGGACCGAGGGTGGCCTTCACTACTCACCACTGATAGGACGTAGGGTTAGAGTCCGGTCACTGCCCAAGGCAGAGTCCGGTCAATACGAAATAGCTCCTTTTGACCCCAAACTTCACCACCCTTGATCAAATATGCCAACCACCAAGTGTATCACCTTGTGCACGTGTGTTAGCATATTTTCACAAACATTTTCAAGGGTGTTAGCTATCCACTAGATCCTAAATGCATATGCAATGAGTTAGAGCATCTAGTGGCACTTTGATAACCGTATTTCGATACGAGTTTCACCCCTCTTGATAGTATGGCTATCAATCCTAAATGTGATCACACTCGCTATGTGTCTCGATCACTAAACCGAAAAGCTCCTATAAATTTCACCTTTGCCTTGAGCCTTTTGTTTTTCTTTTTCTTCTTTTTCAAGTCCAAGCACTTGATCATTACCATGGCATCACCATCATCATGTCATGATCTTCATTTGCTTCACCACTTGTAATGTGACACCTATCTCATAATCACTTTGATAAACTAGGTTAGCACTTAGGGTTTCATCAATTCACCAAAACCAAACTAGATCTTTCAATCTCCCCCTTTTTGGTAATTGATGACAACCCTTTCACAAAGATATGAATTGAAATTCATTTGAATCCATGTTGTTTGCCTAAACATATTTATTATGTGTAAAAGAATATGGACAAGTTTTATGAATCCCATATGGTAGTAATTGCTCCCCCTTCATATGTGCTAAGAGTTTGGATTGTAGCTTGCACATATGTTTTGATAGGAAATGTAGGAGTCAATGTCTACAAAATGATGCTAAGGTATAAGAGATGGACCTTTGAAGCATGATACCAATTGGAGTGCACCAATATACCATCCTTAGCACCATTAGTAACTAGACATATACAAAAACTAGAATACCCTATGAGATCAACATTAGAAGCAAGGGTCTAGTTTCCATAAAATGAGCATTAGTCTAGTTACTTAACCTATGCATGCTAGTTTTTCATTTCATCATTCAAACCTACAACTAGCATACACCACACAAACATGGATATTGAAATTTAAAACTTGTGCCATGCAAGCAAATATATGAAATGCACATTCAAATGCAACATACAAGTTTATGAGCTTGCTCCCCCTACTTGTGTACAATTTTGATTGATCCCCCTTACAATGTCATTTCATTTGTTTGCTCCCCCTATCTTACTATCTTTGTGAATTTCTCTCCCCCTTTGTCAACAATTAGCACAAAAGGCGAGCTTAAATTTTAGATAGGTTGGGGTGAAACCATGTGAAGTGAGGATCATTTTCCCAATTTGGTTCAATCTAGGTCACTTGCAAAAGATATTTAAACCAGTTTGATCCAAGGGCAAGCTTCTTCACACCTCTAAAAGAGGGTTATCATGCACCATGTTGAGTTAAACACTTATAGCTCATTTTCTAGATTAAGCACTAGGTTTACAAACCCACAAACATGTCATATGCTACCACTAGATCATTTCAAGCATACAAGCAATAGTGGTACCATACAAGCATCAAATTCATTTGATTTTAATGAATGAGCCTAAGACATGATATGAAAGATTAGATGCACTAAACAAGTCCTTAGCAATGGATGAATGACATGTCAATCAACTTTACCTTGCTTTGCTCAAAGGAGAGGCATGTCATATAGTGGGGGTGCATCAATACATATTGGAGAAGTCAAGTATGTTCAATTCATTCCTTAGCTTGCAAAACCTCTTCTCATCAAGTGGCTTGGTGAAGATATCGGCAAGTTGATCATCAGTGCCAACACTCTTAATATAAATATCCCCTTTTAGTTGGTGATCTCTTATGAAATGATGGAGGACATCTATATGCTTTGTTCTTGAATGTTGAACCAGGTTGTTGGTGAGCTTTATGGCACTCTCATTGTCACATAGCAATGGCACTTTCTTGAACTTGATTCCAAAGTCATTCAAAGTAGCCTTCATCCAAAGTAATTGAGCACAACAACTACCAGCCGAAATGTACTCCACTTCGGCGATTGAAAGTGCCACACTATTTTGCTTCTTTGATGACCAAGACACAAGTGATGTTCCCAATAGTTGACATGTGCCCGATGTGCTCTTTTTCTCAACTTTGCATCCTGCATAATCGGAGTCCAAATATCCAATCAACTCAAATCTTGCTCCTTTGGGATACCACAATCCAACATTTTGTGTATGCTTCAAGTATCTCAATATTCTCTTTGTTGTGTTCAAATGACTTTCTTTTGGTGAGGCTTGAAATCTAGCACACATGCATACACTAAATATCACATCTGGCCTTGATGCGGTCACATAGAGTAGGCTTCCAATCATAGACCGAAACATCTTTTGATCCACCATGTTGCCACTAGCATCACTATCTAAGCTTCCATTTGTCCTCATTGGTGTACTAATAGCTTTAGCATCATCCATTCCAAACTTCTTGAGCATGTCCTTGATATAATTGCCTTGACTCACAAATGTATCATTCTTCATTTGCTTGATTTGAAGACCAAAGAAGTAACTAAGCTCTCCAATCATGGACATCTCAAACTCACTTGCCATCATCTTGCCAGACTCCTCACAAAATCTTGATTTGTTGACCCAAATATGATATCATCAACATAGATTTGCATTACAAATAAGTTATTTCCAAGCTTCTTGGTGAAGAGAGTGGTGTCAACCTTTCCCATCTTGAATCCCTTAGAGCGTAGAAAATCCCTCAATCTCTCATACCATGCTCTAGGTGCTTGTTTCAATCCATATAAAGCCTTTCTCAACTTGTAAACATGGTTGGGTTTCTTTTCATCTTCAAAACTGAGAGGTTGCTCAACATACACAAACTCATTGATGTACCCATTGAAAAATGCACTCTTCACATCCATTTGGTACAACTTGATGTTGTGGGCACAAGCATAGGCTAACAAAATCCTAATTGCCTCCAATTTTTACAACCGGGGCATATGTTTCTCCAAAGTCAAGACCTTCAACTTGAGTGTAACCTTGAGCCACTAATCTTGCTTTGTTCCTTACAACTATCCCATCTTGATCTTGCTTGTTCCGAAAGACCCACTTGGTTCCAATTACATTATGATCCATAGGCCTCTCAACTAACTCCTATCCTTGGTTTCTTGTGAAGTTGTTTAGCTCTTCATGCATAACATTGACCCAATCAACATCCTTCAGAGCTTCATCTATCTTCTTAGGTTCAATGGATGACACAAATGAGAAATGTTCATAAAATAAAGCTAATCTTGATCTAGTTTGTACACCTCTTGAAATATCACCAATAATAGTGTCCAATGGATGATCTCTTGCAACATTAGTTGGTTGAAGCACTTGCACTTGATTGCTTGCATTTGATTGATCACTTGGTTGAGATGATGAAATAGACATTTGTTGATCTTGCACTTTGTCATCACTAGTTCTTGCTTGAACTTGATCATGAGAACCACTAGCTTGCACATTTGAGTTAGAGAGCACTTGATTCTTGTCATCTTCAACATCAATCACCTCTCTAGGCCTTATATCACCAATGTACATGTTCTTCATTGTATTGACCAATTGAGTGCCTCTTACATCATCTAGATTCTCATCTTCCTCTTGGGAACTATTTGTTTCATCAAATTCCACATCATGAACCTCCTTAAGAGTACCACTGGCCAAATTCCAAACTCTATATGCCTTGCTAGTAGTGGAGTAACCAAGCAAGAAACCTTCATCACATTTCTTTTCAAACTTGCTCAATCTAGTGCCTTTCTTCAGTATGTAGCATTTATAACCAAAAACCCAAAAGTATGCTATGTTGGGCTTTCTTCCATTCAATAGCTCATAAGGTGTCTTCTCCATCATGTGGGGACAATAGAGTTGGTTGCTATAATAGCAAGCTATGTTTATTGCTTTGGCCCAAAATGAATGACTCATATTGTACTCACTCAACATTGATCTTGCCATGTCAATCAAAGTTCTATTCTTTTTTCAACTAGGCCATTTGATTTGTGGAGTGTACTTGGCCGAGAATTGATGTCTAATTCCAAATTCATCACACAACTCATCAATTCTTGTGTTCTTGAACTCACTTCCATTGTCACTTCTCACTTTCTTGATGGTTGTTTCAAACTCGTTGTGAATGCCCTTGACAAATGATTTGAATGTTGCAAACACATCACTCTTGTCAACAAGAAAGAACACCCATGTGTATCTAGTGAAATCATCCACAATCACAAATCCATATTTGTTTCCACCGATGCTAGTGTATGTGGTTGGACCAAACAAGTCCATGTGCACCAACTCCAATGCCTTTGATGTGCTCATCATGCTCTTCTTAGGATGTGTGTTACCAACTTGCTTTCCGGCTTGACATGCACTACATAGCTTATCCTTCTCAAATGTGACATCTTTCAAGCCTCTAACTAAGTCATGCTTGATCAACTTGTTCAATTGTTTCATTCCAACATGACCAAGCCTTCTATGCCATAAACAACCCATGTTAGACTTAGTGATCAAACATGTTGACAATTGAGCTTCTCTAGCATTGAAATCAACCAAGTATAGATTCTCATATCTAAATCCTTATAATATCAAGTTAGAGCCATATACACTTATGATCTCTACATCATCCACACCAAATATGCACTTGAAACCAAGATCACACAATTGAGCTACCGATAATAGGTTGAAGTTCAAGCTCTCTACAAGTAGCACATTGGAAATGCTCAAGTCATTGGATATTGCAATCTTACCAAGACCTTAGACCTTGCCTTTGCCATTATCACCAAATGTGATACTAGCAATCCATTGCTCTTATTTCCATTGATTGAATTGAACATTCTTGGATCACGGGTCATGTGTTGTGTGCACCCACTATCTAGCACCCAATGCCTTCCTCCGGCTTTATAATTGACCTACAAAAGAAGATCAATTCTTTTTAGGTACCCAAACTTGCTTGGGTCCTCCGGCTTTATAATTGGCCTACACTCTCAATGCAAATGTCCCTTTTTGTTGATGATCTCTTATGAAGTGATAGCAGACATCAATGTGCTTTGTTCTTGAATGTTGAACCGGGTTATTGGTGAGCTTTAAAGCACTCTCATTGTCACAAAGTAGTGGCACTTTCTTGAACTTTATTCTAAAGTCACTCAAAGTAGACTTCATCCAAAGTAATTGAGCACAACAGCTACCGGCCGAAATGTACTCCGCTTCGGCGGTTGAAAGTGCTACACTATTTTGCTTCTTTGATGACCAAGACACAAGTGATCTTCTCAATAGATGATATGTGATTGATGTGCTCTTTCTCTCAACTCTGCATCCCGCATAATCAGAGTCTGAATATCCAATCAACTCAAATCTTGCTCCTTTGGGATACCACAATCCAACATTTTATATATGCTTTAAGTACCTCAATATTCTCTTTGTTGCCTTCAAATTATTTTCTCTTGGTGAGGCTTGAAATCTAGCACACATGCATACACTAAACATCGCATTCGGCCTTGATGCGGTCACATAGAGTAGACTTCCAATCATAGACCGATATATCTTTTGATCCACCATGTTGCCACTAGCATCACTATCCAAGCTTCCATTTGTCCCCATTGGTGTACTAATAGCATTAACATCATCCATTCCAAACTTATTAAGTGTGATAGAACCGCCCAATTTATACAAGATCAAGTACGGTTGTCCCCGCTAACACGTTGACACACCCATACTTTCACTCATATAAACCCGGTAGTCCGCCGAGTGTCCCGAAAGACCTCGGTAAATCAACATCACAACCAAGATCGCGTGATTAAGCAAATACACATCACATACATCAGGTTGCAGCGGAAATAATATTACAAAGGGGTTAACAAATAATAGTACAAGTTTGGGTTTCAAAACCGCTTAGTGAAAACAACATAGCTTTCAAATGATTACATTAATATAAGTTCCAAATATATTGCTAGCATAGTGACATCATCCGACAAAAGCATATAGATGAGAAGTAAGTATAGAATCACCGAGCCCACCGGTGGTTAGCCACCATCATCAACAGGTCGAGAACATCACCTGCAACAAGGTGGGATAAACCCTGAGTACTCGAATGTACTCAGCCAGACTTACCCGTCGGAAACCAAAACAAATGACACCAAGGATCATGCAAGGCTTTCTTTAGTGGGCTAGCTGACTTGTTTGCGAAAAGCATAAGCTATCATGAAGAAACCATTTTAAGTACTTTGCATCATCTTTATTATGGCCTATCCATCTAGGTAAGCACCTGTACTATAGCAATCACTTGATTAACCAATAACATCCAGTTACCAATTTCGATTTAGCATATCCCATACCATCCAGATAACCATCATTGTTCCATAATAATTACTACGATGCAGTAACTCGAGTCAAGTGCTCACTATCCAGGAGCGATGGCGATTCGAATCGATTCCTAACCAGCTGGTGATTTATTCCTTACACAAACCTCACTCACCCGCTAAAGTGAGATATTGATCACCGAGTCAACTATCCAGGAATCTCGAGTTTGCCAGGAACCACATGTACCCGGGGGCCGACCGACTGCACTTTGGTCTTATCATCTCGCCCCCGTGTCCTACCACACCTGCTCCGGCACAGTGCGCTGCGGGCAATCTACTCGGCCCGAATAATCTCCCAGCTTCGTGGTCGGAAGGTACTTTATCCGGCCAGCTAAATGTAAGGCATGCGTTCAACATGACTCGAGGGCCAACAACGGTCGGTCCTTAATCGACACAGATGGAAACTAACAGCACCCTAGAACCCTGTCTGGTTGCCTCCAACTTTTCCGTCCGGTCTCCAATTATCCATCACACATGGTTACTTTCAGGATATCATTCTTTCCATAGCTAAATTCTTCCAGTAACCACCGATAAATGTAGGTGACCGGATATCACCGATCGCTACCGGTCTAAGCAAGGCTAAGCAGTTATTCGATCCTGACCTAACAGGGTAAAAGGGTAATAAGATAGGCAAGGATAGTAATAAATGCATCAACGGTTTCGATCAACTCCTACAACTTAATGCAACAATATATAACTCATATATAGAAAGAATTGCTTTTATAAATTAGGAGACTTATAATGCTCCGGGGCTTGCCTGGGATCCGACACAAGTCAGTTCAGTTAGCTTGCATCGCCCTGGTGACGTCTCAGGTCCTAGCATTCGCTTAGTCCTTTCATCTTCGGGACAGATCTATCAAACACCGTCTTCGGGTTTGGCTCCAACATCACGTCCTTCACGTGGTTCATCTAGCGTACCTAGCTGAGATGCAATATGCAAGTGCATAAATATGAAGAATAGTACCATGAGACACATCACAAAATAGCAAGCAAGACAAGCATAGTTTACACTAACACACTTAAGTACTTTGCGATGCTTAACTTAAACATCACACAATCTATCATGCTAAGATGGCAAAGAAGACGACAACACCAATCATGACACAAGTTTCCCCAGATCTCAAGTGCTCTAACTCAGTCATCATTCAAGGCATACGTCACACTTAACAATATACAAGCAAGCACTATAATTGAAATCTGCCAATTTCTGGACATGCAAACAGCAGCTACAAGATTTAGCTATAACTGGAGTTACACAAATCCAAATGACTTGCAAGAAGACATTATGGAAAGCTTATGAAATTTTCTACAATTCATCTTTAATCATCTTAGCATGATTCTCAAGTTAACTAAGTCAAATATACTCATTTACAGAAACTGGTCTACAATTGACAGAAAGCAGTCATTCCTGAAACCCAACTTTAAACAGCTATAACTCTTAAACTACTTGGCCAAATGACACCAAATTTTAATAGAAGCTAGATACATGAATTATCTACAACTTTTGTATAAACAAGTTTCACAACAAAGCACATTATCATGAAGAACTTTGCTAAGTTCCCAGATCTGTCCATAAACCACATCGGCAAGAAAATAATTATTAACTTATGTTGCAAATGCATAATTGGGCAAAACCAACTTTACCAACATTTCACACATGACTAAAGAACACCAGAAAACCTAGTGTCTATGACCAAATAAATTCTTTTAATGCATTTCTTAATTTATTTTAGATAACAAGGTGACTTAATGAACATATACCAAAAGTATACAATAAATTCTACAAAAATTACAGTGGCTCACATATCCTCTCAATAGTCTACTGTACAAATTTCACTCCATTTGAATATGTATAGCAACCTCTATGAAAAAGACAAGTTGCTAAAGCAAGAATTCATGTGAGAGCAAGATAAACCAATAACTCACTCATACTTCATCCAATACTCATGAAATTTTTACCACACATCAACTATCACATGAGTACCATGCCACAAAAATTTCACTTCATTTGGAGCCCTAGATCTACAGTTATGAAAAATAACAAATTCAACTAGCATTACAACCTTCCTGCACAAATCTATTTTTACCGCAAAATATTTAAACTAAAACATGCCATATTATAGATCCACTGCATAGACAATTTCACAAGGATTCCAAAAAGTCCTCATTTGCTATTTTACGAATTTCCTATGAATTACTATGAATTTCCAAATTTTCTGCAAAATAATTACAACCCAGTCCTTATGGCACTATTCACCTGAGTCTATGACATTGCAGATAAGACCCTCCCTTTCTTCGAATTCTTGCGCGAAGTCCTTGACGGGGTTCAAAGCAGAGAGGCCGTCGGAGGCTCGCGGTGCCGGCCAGGGGAGGCTCGCCGGCGGCGATGGAGGGGCGGAGGAGCACCAGGGGGTCCCCGCGCATCCCCTGAGGCTCTCAGCTTGGCCGGAGACGACCCAAGGTGGCCCGGCCATGCACGCCAGCTGCAGCCGCGACGGCGGCACCGGTGGCGGCGAGCTGCAGGAGCGAAGCCGGCGAAACAGCTCGATGGGAAGGTGCGGCGCGAATGGAGGAAGGAGTAGGCGAGGTTGGTGGGGCCTGAGGAAAAGCCGAAGCTGAAACGAGGCGGCCATGGAGCTTCGGCAGCGGCGGCCATGGCGGCATCGCTCTGGTGCGGCCAGAGCGCGAGCGAGAGAGAGTGAGAAGGGACGGAGAGGGACGGGGCAGCCCTGGCGCTCTGTTATGGAGGAGAAAGGCGTTCAGCAGCGCGCGGCACGAGGTAGGACGCGCGTCGGCCATGGCGGGACGCGCTCCGGTGCATGGCGACCACGTTGGCGTTCTGTCGAACAGGTGGCAGGCGCTGGAGTGGGCGAGGTGGACGCCGGATTGGGCCAGATCTAGGCCGATTTAGACCTTGGGCCCAAAACAAAGTTTGAAGCCCGCGAGCTGCTCTACATTTTCTATTTAGAGACCAAGGTCATTAGATCTCTTCAACAGCGGGTAATTAAGCCACAAACTGTCAGTGTCAGCGCCTTGATAACGGTCACGGAAATTCACTTTCGGAAGTCAAAACTCGGTCAAACTCAGTGCAACTTTTTGCATGCTCTTCTCCATAATATAACCTTCAACTTTTATTTTTGGACCAACTCAAGTTGCTTAACGAATTTCGGAGAACGCGAAATGCCAACGTCGACAACGATGAATTCCAGACTTAGAAAAATTCTAAGTCTGAAAACAACAGCAAATTCGATCTTGTGACCTCGATTTGACTTACTTCCAAGCTGATCTAGCTCTTAGTCCAAAAACAAAGTTTGTTCTACATGATGTGGACTACAACTTTCATTTAAGGTCCAACCTCAAAACTGGTATAGAACCTGCTGTTCTACTTTGACTAAAGTAGGATCGCGATGAAGCTTAAATTATCCTTTTTGATCCATTGGAGCATTTTCTTGGCATTTGCCAAACATGAACCTTTCATGACTTTTGTTGTAGAGTTCATCTAGAGTCATTTGGGCATGGTTGCAAGATTTGGTTGACGATCGAGAATTCCATTCACTTTATAAATTAATTCAAGCAAGGACATAACTTGTCATTTCATGTGACTTTTTGATTCCAAACTTCATGAAACTTTTCGAGTGCCCAATATAGATGGGTATTGATGTGAGACACATGAAGATATCCCAATCACACCACCCAAGCATATATCTTGAAAAGGGGTCTATAGGCGAGCACAGGTGCAATATCCAAGTTTAGGTTAGGGCTCGTTTCTATAGGTTTGACCTTGACATCTTCATCATCACTTAATATACCATGTTTTAGCTCAAACCCATTGCTTAACTAGTGGCAAACACCTAGGGTGTTACAGCCCTCCCCCCTTAAAGGAATCACGTCCCGAGATTCGATGCGAAAGACTTTTAAGGGAAGAGAAACATGTCATCCAGTTTCCAACATCAGTGATAGCATTAGGCTACTTAACTTCGGAGCATTAGAGAGGCTAATTTGGTCATGACACTTTCTGATACTTGCTCTCTGTCGTAAGCTGTTGTTTGAAGAATTTCCTTCTTCGGCCTTCATGAAATATTGTTACTTTGGGAGGATCCAAGATAGCAATGTCCTACGTACTTCGTCCTTGATGTACGAAGAGCGATACAAACGTAGACTAAATACTTGCAGCATCTACTTCCCTAGTGGATACAGCACATACCATATGGACTTTGCACTAGATGATAATCTTCTGAAGGATACTCATTGCAATGGTTCCATGTGTGCAGTTCTCTTTCTTTGATAACAATATTGTATGGTCTGAGTCTGCTGAGTGAGTGGTAAACATAGTAGCTGACTCCGTCGGCTCAACATTCTCGATGATCATTCCTTAGGGAGCCTTTGGATCCAAGTTGCAACAGCGATTCTGGGTGGAATCTGATGCAACCTCTTGGGTAAAAACACATATAAGGTACCAAAGCATGTCAGCATTAGAGAACCATTGACGTAGAAGGATGTTAGCGAGGCTTGGAGGACAACACAAGTTGCAAGTAATCACAAAACTAGGGACTAGTTCACTACCAAGCAGGTTGAGTACAATTTGCCTTCGTGGTGCAGTTGCACAGCAAGTTGGGTTGACTTGCATCGTAGCAAAACCAGCTTTCTTGAACTATATTTGACCTCGAGGCTTCCATTCTTAGGCCAATCAATATCTCAAAACCATAATCTGAAAATCTGCGGTCTGACACCTTTCCAATTGCTTTCGAATTGCAAGGGCACAATTTTGACTTCTAGAACACTTTGACTGCTTACGCATTGCTGATCTAAGAGGGCAAAAGCAAGGCACATAGGGGTGCAATTAGTCTTCTCAAGGGTATGGAGGGTTGTCTAATCAGCAATATACCTACAAGTTGTAATTCCTTGGCATGAATTACAAACACAACCGTTTAATGCAAATGATGATCGCAGTCACAGTGAAATTGCAGATTCTGTACCCTTTTGTTTTCTATTCATATCTCACAAACTACTGCTCCAATATGCACAAAATTTGGTGGGCTTGTAGATCCATGGGTCTTCTAACTACTCACCAAAAAATCAACTCAAACGGACACCGTTTGACCATCCAAATAATTCCTCTACCAAAACTGTTGTGTTCTGAAATGGCAGCAACCGAGCCGACAAGGTATCTCTCAAATCCGATGTTTTACTCAGCCAATACTCAAACCAACTTAGGACATTGAAGGGTCCTAAGCAAAGAATGAGATCACCAAGTTTGGGGTCAATTCAACTTCGTTTGAGTCACTAATCGCTGGCTTGAAGATAACCGGTTTAGTGCCACAAAATCTAGACAGATTTTTTGTTCTCCCTTTTTTTTGCTTCACCCGTTGAGGTGTGTGTTTTGCACTCTCTACTTTTCTCATAGCAGCAGCAGCCTTTCCCTAGCTAAGGATGGAGGCTAGAGTTTTCCTTACATGCTTCTCTCTGGTAACACTTTAACCCTCGTTCTAGACACCAACTTGACTATGCACAAGCATTGGACTTATGGGCTGTTTTCGCAGGGCACAAAACATTATTCCACATGTAGGGTATTTCTACATTGACAAGGAACCATTCCTATATATCCTTGGCACTTCATCCAATAGAGTCCGGACACATGTGTTAGTGGCACCTTGAGGCATAAAGATGCTGACTAAAGCTAAGGACGTGCTTTCGCTAGCTCCTACCTAGCCGACACAACATCTTGTACTATATACGTGATTGTCCAAGATGGAATTGACTTGATAGCACATTTGGAGAAGAAGTAGCACTTGCATTGTGGGGCCAGGTTTGATGTTTCCTTGATCAACATTGTTCTGTGAGATCTGGCCTTCATAGTTACCAAATAGTCGTTACTTAACTGAAGACTAACTTTCCTACTGGTAACAAATCAGTTGTCCCTCAACACTAAAAAGGTTCCAAATCTTTACTCTTGATAATAAAATTTGTGGTCGAAGCCTACAGATGGTCGCCATTGAAGTCAGCAGAAAGGGGTCACACCAAAGAAGGTCGGTTCGTCTACGTGATCCTTATGCACCTAAAGATTGAGAACTTGGATAGGAACTCATATATATCAGGTGACCTATCACAGCACATAATATCCTGGTCCATTTACCTTTTGACTGATAACTTGTTCAACCTTAAGTGTGGTGCACCTTTCTGATCCAATGAAAATGACATAAGTTGCTCACTAGATGATCGACGTCATTACAGGGACAGTCACGTCGAGTAGAGTTACTTGTCTACCCTCTTGTAGTCTGTTTATGTTCCTGTTAGTGACCTGTTCTTCAAGGTTAACCGTTGGACGACTTCACAAGGGAGTCCTATTGCATTTAGTTTGACATATATATCTCTTGACATGATAAGGAGAGATAACCAAGGAAGAGCTCAAGTGAGAATAACATATCGGTGCAGTTCTGCAATGGATCATGACTAGAAACCTCGATACCAGCGCGTGCCGAGCAGCACAACCTTGTGTGCGCGCCCACAGGAGGCTCTCGGTTTCGTCGCGGCACCATAGATCGCTAATCGTGGCACCATTACTGAACATACAACCCACAAGAAATCTCACATGGCATAAATTGGGTTGCATAGGAGCAAGCACTATGCGAAGGAGGGATAGCAAACAAAGGTAGTCACAAGGTTAGGAGTCAACAAGCAGGGGATCTGAAGATTAAAACACAACGCAAGGGAGCATAGCTTAATTGCCAAAGACAACTGAGCAGGGGACTTCTTGCCAAATTCCATATACGTCTTGTGTCCACCAAGTGATTACCAAAACTTGGACGTGGTTCTAGGATAGCGCTCTTCAACACTCGTATGCTTACCGAGGACAAAAGGGGTGATAACTATGGCACTAATTAGATAACAAGCATACATACCCACCACTTGGCTAAACTATAGGACATTAGAGGTTAAGCATGTAACCACAATTATTTCTAGCAAGGCTAAGCACACACTTTTCTCAAGCACTTCCTATTCAAACAACATGGAACAAGGCATTCTTGTTTAACTCCACACAAGGAAGATAGTGCAATACATCGACCACAAGTTACTTAGTACTCAGAACAAAGGAAGGGAAGCATATTTATGCACAAGCACAATCATGATGCATGCTCGTCCTATTCGTCCTCACGAAATTGCCAGCCTAAGGTGGCAATCACGTTCTATGTCGGTGGCATAACACATACTCTCTCGATATATAGCTAGTCGTCAGCTACATTCAATCTACGCATTCGTGGTTAGCGTACCTGCAGGCAAATTCATTGCAGCCCATTCCCATAAGAGATAACTAAGCACATAATGAAAGCAGTAAACTAAGATACTTTCCATATATACATCCCCAGATGTATATACTTCGGTATCCATAGCTACCCGGTAGATATACCCACAATTAAGTACCATCATATATACATGTGTGTAACATGTAAATATTCCAGTAGCCACAGCTAACTCTCCCTTAGACCGATAGTTGGACGGTCATGCTCTCACAACTCACACTTACGGGCGACGAGAGGCAATTGATCCATACATTACCATTCAAGCGAATGTCATCCATACAATAGCACGCCGTATGGACGATTTAAAGAAAAATTGCAATAAAGTACATCCCTTAAAGTTAGTACTTAGATAGCCACCTAATAGTCCTTAATCGGGCATAAAGGAAGATGTCGCTAGCATAGTTTTACAAATAAGTTCGACAAATTTGCTCGTAGCTAAAGTTTTAGTTAAAATAGACTTTTAAAACCAAAACTTGGCTTTTAAAACTATGTACCGACAAAGATTATGCTTAATCTCGCTCGATACCAAATTGTGATGAGAACCGCCTAATTTATACAAGATCAAATACGGTTGTCCCCGCTAACACGTTGACACACCCATACTTTCACTCATATAAACCGGTAGTAGCCGACCGAGTGTCCCGAAAGACCTCGGTAAATCAACATCACAACCAAGATCGCGTGATTAAGCAAATACACATCACATACATCAAAGTTGCAACGGAAATAATATTACAAAGGGGTTAACAAATAATAGTACAGTTTGGGTTTCAAAACCGCTTAGTGAAAAAACAACATAGCTTTCAAATGATTACATTAATATAAGTTCCAAATATATTGCTAGCATAGTGACATCATCCGACAAAAGCATATAGATGAGAAGTAAGTATAGAATCACCGAGCCCACCGGTGGTTAGCCACCATCATCAACAAGGTCGAGAACATCACCGCAACAAGGTGGGATAAACCCGAGTACTCGAATGTACTTCGGCCGGACTTACCGTCGGAAACCAAAACAAATGACACCAAGGATCATGCAAGGCTTTCTTTAGTGGGCTAGCTGACTTGTTTTATGTAAAAGCATAAGCTATCATGAAGAAACCATTTTAAGTACTTTGCATCATCTTTATTATGGCCTATCCATCTAGGTAAGCACTGTACTATAGCAATCACTTGATTAACCAATAACATCCAGATTACCAATTTCGATTTAGCATATCCCATACCATCCAGATAACCATCATTGTTCCATAATAATTACTACGATGCAAGAATTTCGAGTCAAGTGCTCACTATCCAGGAGCGATGGCGATTCGAATCGATTCCTAACCAGCTGGTGATTTATTCCTTACACAAACCTCACTCACCCGCTAAAGTGAGATATTGATCACCGAGTCAACTATCCAGGAATCTCGAGTTTGCCAGGAACCACATGTACCCGGGGGCCGACCGACTGCACTTTGGTCTTATCATCTCGCCCCCGTGTCCTACCACACCTGCTCCGGCACAGTGCGCTGCGGGCAATCTACTCGGCCCGAATAATCTCCCAGCTTCGTGGTCGGAAGGTACTTTATCCGGCCAGCTAAATGTAAGGCATGCGTTCAACATGACTCGAGGGCCAACAACGGTCGGTCCTTAATCGACACAGATGGAAACTAACAGCACCCTAGAACCCTGTCTGGTTGCCTCCAACTTTTCCGTCCGGTCTCCAATTATCCATCACACATGGTTACTTTCAGGATATCATTCTTTCCATAGCTAAATTCTTCCAGTAACCACCGATAAATGTAGGTGACCGGATATCACCGATCGCTACCGGTCTAAGCAAGGCTAAGCAGTTATTCGATCCTGACCTAACAGGGTAAAAGGGTAATAAGATAGGCAAGGATAGTAATAAATGCATCAACGGTTTCGATCAACTCCTACAACTTAATGCAACAATATATAACTCATATATAGAAAGAATTGCTTTTATAAATTAGGAGACTTATAATGCTCCGGGGCTTGCCTGGGATCCGACACAAGTCAGTTCAGTTAGCTTGCATCGCCCTGGTGACGTCTCAGGTCCTAGCATTCGCTTAGTCCTTTCATCTTCGGGACAGATCTATCAAACACCGTCTTCCGGGTTTGGCTCCAACATCACGTCCTTCACGTGGTTCATCTAGCGTACCTAGCTGAGATGCAATATGCAAGTGCATAAATATGAAGAATAGTACCATGAGACACATCACAAAATAGCAAGCAAGACAAGCATAGTTTACACTAACACACTTAAGTACTTTGCGATGCTTAACTTAAACATCACACAATCTATCATGCTAAGATGGCAAAGAAGACGACAACACCAATCATGACACAAGTTTCCCCAGATCTCAAGTGCTCTAACTCAGTCATCATTCAAGGCATACGTCACACTTAACAATATACAAGCAAGCACTATAATTGAAATCTGCCAATTTCTGGACATGCAAACAGCAGCTACAAGATTTAGCTATAACTGGAGTTACACAAATCCAAATGACTTGCAAGAAGACATTATGGAAAGCTTATGAAATTTTCTACAATTCATCTTTAATCATCTTAGCATGATTCTCAAGTTAACTAAGTCAAATATACTCATTTACAGAAACTGGTCTACAATTGACAGAAAGCAGTCATTCCTGAAACCCAACTTTAAACAGCTATAACTCTTAAACTACTTGGCCAAATGACACCAAATTTTAATAGAAGCTAGATACATGAATTATCTACAACTTTTGTATAAACAAGTTTCACAACAAAGCACATTATCATGAAGAACTTTGCTAAGTTCCCAGATCTGTCCATAAACCACATCGGCAAGAAAATAATTATTAACTTATGTTGCAAATGCATAATTGGGCAAAACCAACTTTACCAACATTTCACACATGACTAAAGAACACCAGAAAACCTAGTGTCCATGACCAAATAAATTCTTTTAATGCATTTCTTAATTTATTTTAGATAACAAGGTGACTTAATGAACATATACCAAAAGTATACAATAAATTCTACAAAAATTACAGTGGCTCACATATCCTCTCAATAGTCTACTGTACAAATTTCACTCCATTTGAATATGTATAGCAACCTCTATGAAAAAGACAAGTTGCTAAAGCAAGAATTCATGTGAGAGCAAGATAAACCAATAACTCACTCATACTTCATCCAATACTCATGAAATTTTTACCACACATCAACTATCACATGAGTAGCATGCCACAAAAATTTCACTTCGTTTGGAGCCCTAGATCTACAGTTATGAAAAATAACAAATTCAACTAGCATTACAACCTTCCTGCACAAATCTATTTTTACCGCAAAATATTTAAACTAAAACATGCCATATTATAGATCCACTGCATAGACAATTTCACAAGGATTCCAAAAAGTCCTCATTTGCTATTTTATGAATTTCCTATGAATTACTATGAATTTCCAAAGTTCCTGCAAAATAATTACAACCCAGTCCTTATGGCACTATTCACCTGAGTCTATGACATTGCAGATAAGACCCTCCCTTTCTTCGAATTCTTGCGCGAAGTCCTTGACGGGGTTCAAAGCAGAGAGGCCGTCGGAGGCTCGCGGTGCCGGCCAGGGGAGGCTCGCCGGCGGCGATGGAGGGGCGGAGGAGCACCAGGGGGTCCCCGCGCATCCCCTGAGGCTCTCAGCTTGGCCAGAGACGACCCAAGGTGGCCCGGCCACGCACGCCAGCTGCAGCCGCGACGGTGGCACCGGTGGCGGCGAGCTGCAGGAGCGAAGCCGGCGAAACAGCTCGATGGGAAGGTGCGGCGCGAATGGAGGAAGGAGTAAGGCGAGGTTGGTGGGGCTCGAGGAAAAGCCGAAGCTGAAACGAGGCGTGCCATGGAGCTTTGGCAATGGCCATATATGGCGGCATCGCTCTGGTGCGTGCGAGCGCGCGAGAGAGAGAGTGAGAAGGACGGAGAGGGACGGGCAGCCCTGGCGCTCTGTTATGGAGGAGAAAGGCGTTCAGCAGCTTGCGCGGCACGAGTAGTAGGACGCGCGCCGGCCATGGCGGGACGCGCCCGGTGCATGGCGACCACGTTGGCGTTCGTCGAGCAGTGGCGGTATTTGGAGTGGGCGAGGTGGACGCCGGATTGGGCCAGATCTAGGCCGATTTAGACCTTGGGCCCAAAACAAAGTTTGAAGCCCGCGAGCTGCTCTACATTTTCTATTTAGAGACCAAGGTCATTAGATCTCTTCAACAGCGGGTAATTAAGCCACAAACTGTCAGTGTCAGCGCCTTGATAACGGTCACGGAAATTCACTTTCGGAAGTCAAAACTCGGTCAAACTCAGTGCAACTTTTTGCATGCTCTTCTCCATAATATAACCTTCAACTTTTATTTTTGGACCAACTCAAGTTGCTTAACGAATTTCGGAGAACGCGAAATGCCAACGTCGACAACGATGAATTCCAGACTTAGAAAAATTCTAAGTCTGAAAACAACAGCAAATTCGATCTTGTGACCTCGATTTGACTTACTTCCAAGCTGATCTAGCTCTTAGTCCAAAAACAAAGTTTGTTCTACATGATGTGGACTACAACTTTCATTTAAGGTCCAACCTCAAAACTGGTATAGAACCTGCTGTTCTACTTTGACTAAAGTAGGATCGCGATGAAGCTTAAATTATCCTTTTTGATCCATTGGAGCATTTTCTTGGCATTTGCCAAACATGAACCTTTCATGACTTTTGTTGTAGAGTTCATCTAGAGTCATTTGGGCATGGTTGCAAGATTTGGTTGACGATCGAGAATTCCATTCACTTTATAAATTAATTCAAGCAAGGACATAACTTGTCATTTCATGTGACTTTTTGATTCCAAACTTCATGAAACTTTTCGAGTGCCCAATATAGATGGGTATTGATGTGAGACACATGAAGATATCCCAATCACACCACCCAAGCATATATCTTGAAAAGGGGTCTATAGGCGAGCACAGGTGCAATATCCAAGTTTAGGTTAGGGCTCGTTTCTATAGGTTTGACCTTGACATCTTCATCATCACTTAATATACCATGTTTTAGCTCAAACCCATTGCTTAACTAGTGGCAAACACCTGGGGTGTTACAGCCCTCCCCCCTTAAAGGAATCACGTCCCGAGATTCGATGCGAAAGACTTTTAAGGGAAGAGAAACATGTCATCCAGTTTCCAACATCAGTGATAGCATTAGGCTACTTAACTTCGGAGCATTAGAGAGGCTAATTTGGTCATGACACTTTCTGATACTTGCTCTCTGTCGTAAGCTGTTGTTTGAAGAATTTCCTTCTTCGGCCTTCATGAAATATTGTTACTTTGGGAGGATCCAAGATAGCAATGTCTCACGATTGCCGTCCTTGATGTACGAAGAGCGATACAAACGTAGACTAAATACTTGCAGCATCTACTTCCCTAGTGGATACAGCACATACCATATGGACTTTGCACTAGATGATAATCTTCTGAAGGATACTCATTGCAATGGTTCCATGTGTGCAGTTCTCTTTCTTTGATAACAATATTGTATGGTCTGAGTCTGCTGAGTGAGTGGTAAACATAGTAGCTGACTCCGTCGGCTCAACATTCTCGATGATCATTCCTTAGGGAGCCTTTGGATCCAAGTTGCAACAGCGATTCTGGGTGGAATCTGATGCAACCTCTTGGGTAAAACACATATAAGGTACCAAAGCATGTCAGCATTAGAGAACCATTGACGTAGAAGGATGTTAGCGAGGCTTGGAGGACAACACAAGTTGCAAGTAATCACAAAACTAGGGACTAGTTCACTACCAAGCGAGTTGAGTACAATTTGCCTTCGTAGTGCGTGTGCTTGCACGACAAGTTGGGTTGACTTGCATCGTAGCAAAACCAGCTTTCTTGAACTATATTTGACCTCGAGGCTTCCATTCTTAGGCCAATCAATATCTCAAAACCATAATCTGAAAATCTGCGGTCTGACACCTTTCCAATTGCTTTCGAATTGCAAGGGCACAATTTTGACTTCTAGAACACTTTGACTGCTTACGCATTGCTGATCTAAGAGGGCAAAAGCAAGGCACATAGGGGTGCAATTAGTCTTCTCAAGGGTATGGAGGGTTGTCTAATCAGCAATATACCTACAAGTTGTAATTCCTTGGCATGAATTACAAACACAACCGTTTAATGCAAATGATGATCGCAGTCACAGTGAAATTGCAGATTCTGTACCCTTTTGTTTTCTATTCATATCTCACAAACTACTGCTCCAATATGCACAAAATTTGGTGGGCTTGTAGATCCATGGGTCTTCTAACTACTCACCAAAAAATCAACTCAAACGGACACCGTTTGACCATCCAAATAATTCCTCTACCAAAACTGTTGTGTTCTGAAATGGCAGCAACCGAGCCGACAAGGTATCTCTCAAATCCGATGTTTTACTCAGCCAATACTCAAACCAACTTAGGACATTGAAGGGTCCTAAGCAAAGAATGAGATCACCAAGTTTGGGGTCAATTCAACTTCGTTTGAGTCACTAATCGCTGGCTTGAAGATAACCGGTTTAGTGCCACAAAATCTAGACAGATTTTTTGTTCTCCCTTTTTTTTGCTTCACCCGTTGAGGTGTGTGTTTTGCACTCTCTACTTTTCTCATAGCAGCAGCAGCCTTTCCCTAGCTAAGGATGGAGGCTAGAGTTTTCCTTACATGCTTCTCTGGTAACACTTTAACCCTCGTTCTAGACACCAACTTGACTATGCACAAGCATTGGACTTATGGGCTGTTTTCGCAGGGCACAAAACATTATTCCACATGTAGGGTATTTCTACATTGACAAGGAACCATTCCTATATATCCTTCGGCACTTCATCCAATAGAGTCCGGACACATGTGTTAGTGGCACCTTGAGGCATAAAGATGCTGACTAAAGCTAAGGACGTGCTTTCGCTAGCTCCTACCTAGCCGACACAACATCTTGTACTATATACGTGATTGTCCAAGATGGAATTGACTTGATAGCACATTTGGAGAAGAAGTAGCACTTGCATTGTGGGGCCAGGTTTGATGTTTCCTTGATCAACATTGTTCTGTGAGATCTGGCCTTCATAGTTACCAAATAGTCGTTACTTAACTGAAGACTAACTTTCCTACTGGTAACAAATCAGTTGTCCCTCAACACTAAAAAGGTTCCAAATCTTTACTCTTGATAATAAAATTTGTGGTCGAAGCCTACAGATGGTCGCCATTGAAGTCAGCAGAAAGGGGTCACACCAAAGAAGGTCGGTTCGTCTACGTGATCCTTATGCACCTAAAGATTGAGAACTTGGATAGGAACTCATATATATCAGGTGACCTATCACAGCACATAATATCCTGGTCCATTTACCTTTCGACTGATAACTTGTTCAACCTTAAGTGTGGTGCACCTTTCTGATCCAATGAAAATGACATAAGTTGCTCACTAGATGATCGACGTCATTACAGGGACAGTCACGTCGAGTAGAGTTACTTGTCTACCCTCTTGTAGTCTGTTTATGTTCCTGTTAGTGACCTGTTCTTCAAGGTTAACCGTTGGACGACTTCACAAGGGAGTCCTATTGCATTTAGTTTGACATATATATCTCTTGACATGATAAGGAGAGATAACCAAGGAAGAGCTCAAGTGAGAATAACATATCGGTGTGGATTCGCAATGGATCATGACTAGAAACCTCGATACCGGTAGCGTCTTCGAAAGCAAGCACAACCTTGTGTGCTTGGCGCTACCAGGAGGCTCTCGGTTTCGTCAGCGGCACCATAGATCGCTAATCGTGGCACCATTACTGAACATACAACCCACAAGAAATCTCACATGGCATAAATTGGGTTGCATAGGAGCAAGCACTATGCGAAGGAGGGATAGCAAACAAAGGTAGTCACAAGGTTAGGAGTCAACAAGCAGGGGATCTGAAGATTAAAACACAACGCAAGGGAGCATAGCTTAATTGCCAAAGACAACTGAGCAGGGGACTTCTTGCCAAATTCCATATACGTCTTGTGTCCACCAAGTGATTACCAAAACTTGGACGTGGTTCTAGGATAGCGCTCTTCAACACTTTCATTATGCTTACCGAGGACAAAAGGGTGATAACTATGGCACTAATTAGATAACAAGCATACATACCCACCACTTGGCTAAACTATAGGACATTAGAGGTTAAGCATGTAACCACAATTATTTCTAGCAAGGCTAAGCACACACTTTTCTCAAGCACTTCCTATTCAAACAACATGGAACAAGGCATTCTTGTTTAACTCCACACAAGGAAGATAGTGCAATACATCGACCACAAGTTACTTAGTACTCAGAACAAAGGAAGGGAAGCATATTTATGCACAAGCACAATCATGATGCATGCTCGTCCTATTCGTCCTCACGAAATTGCCAGCCTAAGGTGGCAATCACGTTCTATGTCGGTGGCATAACACATACTCTCTCGATATATAGCTAGTCGTCAGCTACATTCAATCTACGCATTCGTGGTTAGCGTACCTGCAGGCAAATTCATTGCAGCCCATTCCCATAAGAGATAACTAAGCACATAATGAAAGCAGTAAACTAAGATACTTTCCATATATACATCCCCAGATGTATATACTTCGGTATCCATAGCTACCCGGTAGATATACCCACAATTAAGTACCATCATATATACATGTGTGTAACATGTAAATATTCCAGTAGCCACAGCTAACTCTCCCTTAGACCGATAGTTGGACGGTCATGCTCTCACAACTCACACTTACCTGGACGTAGAGGCAATTGATCCATACATTACCATTCAAGCGAATGTCATCCATACAATAGCACGCCGTATGGACGACGAAAGAAAAATTGCAATAAAGTACATCCCTTAAAGTTAGTACTTAGATAGCCACCTAATAGTCCTTAACTGGGCATAAAGGAAGATGTCGCTAGCATAGTTTTACAAATAAGTTCTGACAAATTTGCCTGTAGCTAAAGTTTTAGTTAAAATAGACTTTTTAAAACCAAAACTTGGCTTTTAAAACTATGTACCTGACAGTATTATGCTTAATCTCGCTCTGATACCAGCTGTGACAGAACCGCCCAATTTATACAAGATCAAGTACGGTTGTCCCCGCTAACACGTTGACACACCCATACTTTCACTCATATAAACCCGGTAGCCCGCCGAGTGTCCCGAAAGACCTCGGTAAATCAACATCACAACCAAGATCGCGTGATTAAGCAAATACACATCACATACATCAGGTTGCAACGGAAATAATATTACAAAGGGGTTAACAAATAATAGTACAGGTTTGGGTTTCAAAACCGCTTAGTGAAAACAACATAGCTTTCAAATGATTACATTAATATAAGTTCCAAATATATTGCTAGCATAGTGACATCATCCGACAAAAGCATATAGATGAGAAGTAAGTATAGAATCACCGAGCCCACCGGTGGTTAGCCACCATCATCAACAGGTCGAGAACATCACCTGCAACAAGGTGGGATAAACCACAGTACTCGAATGTACTCGGCCGGACTTACCCGTCGGAAACCAAAACAAATGACACCAAGGATCATGCAAGGCTTTCTTTAGTGGGCTAGCTGACTTGTTTGCGTAAAAGCATAAGCTATCATGAAGAAACCATTTTAAGTACTTTGCATCATCTTTATTATGGCCTATCCATCTAGGTAAGCACTGTGTACTATAGCAATCACTTGATTAACCAATAACATCCAGTTACCAATTTCGATTTAGCATATCCCATACCATCTAGATAACCATCATTGTTCCATAATAATTACTACGATGCAGTAACTCGAGTCAAGTGCTCACTATCCAGGAGCGATGGCGATTCGAATCGATTCCTAACCAGCTGGTGATTTATTCCTTACACAAACCTCACTCACCCGCTAAAGTGAGATATTGATCACCGAGTCAACTATCCAGAATCTCGAGTTTTGCCAGAACCACATGTACCGGGGGGGCCGACCGATCGCACTTTGGTCTTATCATCTCGCCCCGTGTCCTACCACACTGCGCCCCAAGCACAAGGCGTCGCTGGGCAATCTACTCGGCCCGAATAATCTCCCGGCTTCAAGCGGTCGGAAGGTACTTTATCCGCCAGCTAAATGTAAGGCATGCGTTCAACATGACTCGAGGGCCAACAACGGTCGGTCCTTAATCGACACAGATGGAAACTAACAGCACCCTAGAACCCTGTCTGGTTGCCTCCAACTTTTCCGTCCGGTCTCCAATTATCCATCACACATGGTTACTTTCAGGATATCATTCTTTCCATAGCTAAATTCTTCCAGTAACCACCGATAAATGTAGGTGACCGGATATCACCGATCGCTACCGGTCTAAGCAAGGCTAAGCGGTTATTCGATCCACGACCTAACAGGGTAAAAGGGTAATAAGATAGGCAAGGATAGTAATAAATGCATCAACGGTTTCGATCAACTCCTACAACTTAATGCAACAATATATAACTCATATATAGAAAGAATTGCTTTTATAAATTAGGAGACTTATAATGCTCGGGGCTTGCTCGGGATCCGACACACAAGTCGATTCGGTTAGCTTGCATCATACGGTGACGTCCTCGGTCCTAGCATTCGCTTAGTCCTTTCATCTTCGGGACAGATCTATCAAACACCGTCTTCGGTTTGGCTCCAACATCACGTCCTTCACGTGGTTCATCTAGCGTACCTAGCTGAGATGCAATATGCAAGTGCATAAATATGAAGAATAGTACCATGAGACACATCACAAAATAGCAAGCAAGACAAGCATAGTTTACACTAACACACTTAAGTACTTTTGCGATGCTTAACTTAAACATCACACAATCTATCATGCTAAGATGGCAAAGAAGACGACAACACCAATCATGACACAAGTTTCCCCAGATCTCAAGTGCTCTAACTCAGTCATCATTCAAGGCATACGTCACACTTAACAATATACAAGCAAGCACTATAATTGGAATCTGCCAATTTCTGGACATGCAAACAGCAGCTACAAGATTTAGCTATAACTGAGTTACACAAATCCAAATGACTTGCAAGAAGACATTATGGAAAGCTTATGAAATTTTCTACAATTCATCTTTAATCATCTTAGCATGATTCTCAAGTTAACTAAGTCAAATATACTCATTTACAGAAACTGGTCTACAATTGACAGAAAGCAGTCATTCCTGAAACCCAACTTTAAACAGCTATAACTCTTAAACTACTTGGCCAAATGACACCAAATTTTAATAGAAGCTAGATACATGAATTATCTACAACTTTTGTATAAACAAGTTTCACAACAAAGCACATTATCATGAAGAACTTTGCTAAGTTCCCAGATCTGTCCATAAACCACATCGGCAAGAAAATAATTATTAACTTATGTTGCAAATGCATAATTGGGCAAAACCAACTTTACCAACATTTCACACATGACTAAAGAACACCAGAAAACCTAGTGTCCATGACCAAATAAATTCTTTTAATGCATTTCTTAATTTATTTTAGATAACAAGGTGACTTAATGAACATATACCAAAAGTATACAATAAATTCTACAAAAATTACAGTGGCTCACATATCCTCTCAATAGTCTACTGTACAAATTTCACTCCATTTGAATATGTATAGCAACCTCTATGAAAAAGACAAGTTGCTAAAGCAAGAATTCATGTGAGAGCAAGATAAACCAATAACTCACTCATACTTCATCCAATACTCATGAAATTTTTACCACACATCAACTATCACATGAGTAGCATGCCACAAAAATTTCACTTCATTTGGAGCCCTAGATCTATAGTTATGAAAAATAACAAATTCAACTAGCATTACAACCTTCCTGCACAAATCTATTTTTACCGCAAAATATTTAAACTAAAACATGCCATATTATAGATCCACTGCATAGACAATTTCACAAGGATTCCAAAAAGTCCTCATTTGCTATTTTACGAATTTCCTATGAATTACTATGAATTTCCAAAGTTCCTGCAAAATAATTACAACCCAGTCCTTATGGCACTATTCACCTGAGTCTATGACATTGCAGATAAGACCCTCCCTTTCTTCGAATTCTTGCGCGAAGTCCTTGACGGGGTTCAAAGCAGAGAGGCCGTCGGAGGCTCGCGGTGCCGGCCAGGGGAGGCTCGCCGGCGGCGATGGAGGGGCGGAGGAGCACCAGGGGGTCCCCGCGCATCCCCTGAGGCTCTCAGCTTGGCCGGAGACGACCCAAGGTGGCCCGGCCACGCACGCCAGCTGCAGCCGCGACGGTGGCACCGGTGGCGGCGAGCTGCAGGAGCGAAGCCGGCGAAACAGCTCGATGGGAAGGTGCGGCGCGAATGGAGGAAGGAGTAGGCGAGGTTGGTGGGGCCTGAGGAAAAGCCGAAGCTGAAACGAGGCGGCCATGGAGCTTCGGCAGCGGCGGCCATGGCGGCATCGCTCTGGTGCGGCCAGAGCGCGAGCGAGAGAGAGTGAGAAGGGACGGAGAGGGACGGGGCAGCCCTGGCGCTCTGTTATGGAGGAGAAAGGCGTTCAGCAGCGCGCGGCATGAGGTAGGACGCGCGTCGGCCATGGCGGGACGCGCTCCGGTGCATGGCGACCACGTTGGCGTTCTGTCGAACAGGTGGCAGGCGCTGGAGTGGGCGAGGTGGACGCCGGATTGGGCCAGATCTAGGCCGATTTAGACCTTGGGCCCAAAACAAAGTTTGAAGCCCGCGAGCTGCTCTACATTTTCTATTTAGAGACCAAGGTCATTAGATCTCTTCAACAGCGGGTAATTAAGCCACAAACTGTCAGTGTCAGCGCCTTGATAACGGTCACGGAAATTCACTTTCGGAAGTCAAAACTCGGTCAAACTCAGTGCAACTTTTTGCATGCTCTTCTCCATAATATAACCTTCAACTTTTATTTTTGGACCAACTCAAGTTGCTTAACGAATTTCGGAGAACGCGAAATGCCAACGTCGACGACGATGAATTCCAGACTTAGAAAAATTCTAAGTCTGAAAACAACAGCAAATTCGATCTTGTGACCTCGATTTGACTTACTTCCAAGCTGATCTAGCTCTTAGTCCAAAAACAAAGTTTGTTCTACATGATGTGGACTACAACTTTCATTTAAGGTCCAACCTCAAAACTGGTATAGAACCTGCTTGTTCTACTTTGACTAAAGTAGGATCGCGATGAAGCTTAAATTATCCTTTTTGATCCATTGGAGCATTTTCTTGGCATTTGCCAAACATGAACCTTTCATGACTTTTGTTGTAGAGTTCATCTAGAGTCATTTGGGCATGGTTGCAAGATTTGGTTGACGATCGAGAATTCCATTCACTTTATAAATTAATTCAAGCAAGGACATAACTTGTCATTTCATGTGACTTTTTGATTCCAAACTTCATGAAACTTTTCGAGTGCCCAATATAGATGGGTATTGATGTGAGACACATGAAGATATCCCAATCACACCACCCAAGCATATATCTTGAAAAGGGTCTATATAGCACACAGTGCAATATCCAAGTTTAGGTTAGGGTGCAATATCCAAGTTTAGGTTAGGGCTCGTTTCTATAGGTTTGACCTTGACATCTTCATCATCACTTAATATACCATGTTTTAGCTCAAACATATGTGTCATTCTTCATTTGCTTGATTTGAAGATCAAGGAAGTAACTAAGCTCTCAAATCATATACATCTCAAACTCACTTGCCATCATCTTGCCAAACTCCTCACAAAAATCTTGATTTGTTGACCCAAATATGATATCGTCAACATAGATTTGTAATACAAATAAGTCATTTTCAAGCTTCTTGGTGAAGAGAGTGGTGTCAACTTCCCATCTTGAATCCCTTAGAGAGTAGGAAATCCCTCAATCTCTCATACTATGCTCATGGTGCTTGTTTCAATCCATACAAAGCCTTTCTCAACTTGTACATATGGTCGGGCTTCTTGTCATCTTCAAACCCGGGAGGTTGCTCAGCATATACTTCTTCATTGATGTAACCATTGAGAAACGCACTCTTGACATCCATTGGATAGAGTTTGATGTTGTGGGCACAAGCATAGGCTAGCAAGATTCTAATTACTTCCAATCTAGCAACCGGGATATATATTTCTCCAAAGTCAAGACCTTCAACTTGAGTATAACCTTGAGCCACTAATCTTGCTTTGTTCCTTATTACTATCCCATCTTGATCTTGCTTGTTCCGAAAAACCCACTTGGTTCCAATTACATTATGATCCATAGGCCTCTCAACTAACTCCCATACTTTTAGCTCTTCATGCACAGCATTGACCCAATCAACATCCTTCAAAGCTTCATCTATCTTCTTAGGTTCAATGGATGACATAAATGAGAAATGTTTACAAAATGATGCCAATTTAGATCTTATTTGTACACCTCTAGAAATATCACCAATTATAGAGTCTAAAGGATGATCTCTTGCGATATTGGATGGTTGGAGCACTTGCACTTGATTGCTTGCATTTGATCGATCATTTGGTGGAGATGATGAACTAGCCACTTGTTGTTGATCTTGCACTTTATCAACACTAGCACTTGCTTGACTTTGATCTTGAGAACCACTAGCTTGTACATTTGAGTTAGAGAGCACTTGATTCTTGTTATCTTCAACATCAATCACTTCTCTAGGTCTTATATCACCAATATACATGTTCTTCATTGCATTGACTAATTGAGTGCCTCTCACATCATCTAGATTCTCATCTTCCTCTTGGGAACCATTTATTTCATCAAATTCCACATCATGAACCTCCTAAAGAGTACCACTAGCCAAATTCCAAACTCTATATGCCTTGCTAGTAGTGGAGTAACCAAGCAAGAAACCTTCATCACATTTCTTTTCAAACTTGCTCAATCAAGTGCCTTTCTTCAATATGTAGCATTTACAACCAAAAACCCAAAAGTATGCTATGTTGGGCTTTCTTCCATTCAATAGCTCATATGGTGTCTTTTCCATCATGGGGTGACAATAGAGTCGATTGCTATAATAGCAAGCCGTGTTAATTGCTTTGGCCCAAAAAGAATGATTCACATTGTACTCACTCAACATTGATCTTGCCATGTCAATCAAAGTTCTATTCTTTCTTTCAACTAGATCATTTGATTGTGGAGTATACTTGGCCGAAAATTGATACCTAATTCTAAACTCATCACACAAATCATCCACTCTTGTGTTCTTGAACTCACTTCCATTGCCACTTCTTACTTTCATGATGGTTGTTTCAAACTCATTATGAATTCTCTTGATGAATGTCTTGAAGGTTGCAAACACATCACTCTTGTCAACAAGAAAGAACACCCATGTGTATCTAGTGAAATCACAATCATAAATCCGTATTTGTTTCCACCAATGCTAGTTTATGTGGTTGGTCCAAACAAGTCTATGTGCACCAACTCAAATGCCTTAGATGTGCTCATCATGCTATTCTTAGGATATATGTTACCAACTTGCTTTCTGGCTTGACATGCACTACATAGCTTATCCTTCTCAAATGTGACATCTTTCAAGCCTCTAACTAAGTCATGCTTGATCAACTTGTTCAATTGTTTCATTCCAACATGACCAAGCTTTCTATGCCATAACCAACCCATGCTAGACTTAGTGAGCAAACATGTTAACAATTTAGCTTCTCTAGCATTGAAATCAACCAAGTATAGATTCTCATATCTAAATCCTTTGAATATCAAGCTAGAGCCATCTATACTTATGATATCTACATCATCCACACCAAATATGCACTTGAAGCCAAGATCACACAATTGAGCTACCGATAATAGGTTGAAGTTCAAGCTCTCTACTAGTAGCACATTGTAAATACTCAAGTCATTGGATATTACAATCTTACCAAGACCTTTGACCTTGCCTTTGCTATTGTCACCAAATGTGATACTATCAATCCCATTGCTCTTATTTTCATTGATTGAATTGAACATTCTTGGATCACGGGTCATGTGTTGTGTGCACCCACTATCTAGCACCCAATGCCTTCCTCCGGCTTTATAATTGACCTACAAAAGAAGATCAATTCTTTTTAGGTACCCAAACTTGCTTGAGTCCTTGAAGGTTAGTTACCAAGGTCTTTGGTATCCAAATGACCTTCTTCTTTGGGCCCACAATTGGTGTACCAATGAACTTAGCCTTCACACCATTGGCACCCTTAACAAGCATGTAACAAGAATCAAATCTAATTGAGGATACATTAGGTTGCTTGTTCTTGTTAGTCTTGCAATATTGCTCTATATGCCCAACTTGCTTGCATCTATTGCAAAACCGACCATTGCCCTTCACAAAGCTAGCTTTGGGAGTGGCAAAGGCCATCTTGCCTTTCTTAGGGTTATAGCATAATCCCTCTTTGTTGAGAGAAAACCTTTGGCTACCCAAGCACTTTAGCAAGTGGGCATCTCCACCATAGGCATTGCCTAAGGCACGAGTGAGCTCATTCACCTCCTTCTTGAGGGTCTAATTTTCCACTATTAGTGAGGCATCACAAGTGAAACCATCACTCAAAAGTGAAGTAGAAGTAGTAGTGCTACAAGAAGGGTTAGTGGGAGCAACAATAATGGGCTTATAAAAAGATTCATCAATAATATCACACGTTAGTCCCACATCACATGACACAATCACTTGCTCCTTCTTGGCTTCCTCCATCTTGACTTGCTCGATGAGAGAGGAGTGAGCCTTTTCAAGTTTAGAGTGAGCTTTGCCAAGCTTCTCATGGGCTTCTATTAGCCTCTCATGAGTGGCATTTAGCTCATCAAAGGATTGCTCAACAAATTTGACTTTCTTACGCAATTCTTTACACTCCATTCTCTTCATCTCAAAGCAAGTGTGCACTTGCTCACACATGTCCATGAGCTCCTCCTTGGTGTACTCCTCATCATCGTCATCACTCCTACAAGCATCACTTTCACTTCATCATCATCACTAACATCATATTTTACCTTGATAGGCTTTGCCATGAGGCATGTTGATGGAGTGTCGAAGATGGAGGGCTTGTTGTTGATGGCGATGCTTGCTAGTGCTTTCTTGATAGATTTCTTGCCTTCATCACTAGAGCCATCACTATCGAAAGAGCCATCACTATCCCAAGTGACCACATAGCCTCCACCCTTCTTCTTCTTTTGGAAGGTCATCTTCTTCTCCTTCTTTTCCTTCTTGTGCTTCTTCTCACCCTCATCATTGTCACTATTGTAGGGACAATCCGCTACAACGTGATCGGGGCTCTTATAATTGTAGCATCTTCTCATATATTCTTTGCTTTTGGTGTGATCTCTTCTCTTTCTTACACCATAGCCCTTCTTCTTCATGAATTTGCCCATCTTGCGCACAAATAGAGCCATGGCCTCATCATCAATGTCACTAAGATCCTCATCATCACTTGATTCTTTCTTGGACTTGCCCTTGTTCTTGGATGATGAGCTAGCCTTGAATGCTACACTCTTCTTCTTCTTCTTGTCTTCGTCTTCCTTCTTGTCATCCTTGTCAACCCCTTCTCTTTCCACACGGTATGTCTCTTGTGTTATGACATCACCTAGTACTTGGTTAGGGGTAATCTCCTTCAATCCTCCTCTTATGATAAGCAATCTCAATATCTCAAATCTTGGAGGTAAGTACATCAAGAACCGATAAGAGACATCATCATTATTGATCTTTTATCCCAAAGCCTTCAAGTCATTAACAATCACTTGCAACTGATGGAACATCTTCGGAATGCTCTCATCATCCTTCATTTTGAAGCTTGTCAACTTATTCTTGAGGATATACAACTTAGCACTCTTCATCGCCGGTGTGCCCTCATATGTTTCCTCCAATCTCTTTCACACCTCATTAGCTCTATCACAATCCTTGATTTGCTCAAACACCTTGGAATCAATGGCATTGTATATGGTGTTGAGAGCCATTGTATTGCATTGCTTGTTGGACTTGTCTTGCTTGGTGAGATTGTCAGGATCAATGATAGCATAGTCACTCTCGATCACATCCCACACTTGATCATTGATTGAACCAAGATACATCTTCATTTTTCTCTTCCAATAATCATAACATGTGCCATTTGTGGCAGAACCGCCTAATCTAATGCCTCCCAGGAGTACTTGTCTTCTATTAGACACTAAGTACTCAAGGGAGGGCACCAAATTACGCAGTTCCATCGAGCACACCCCAAGGGAGAACCCGAAAATTCACATTTTTCCATCAGGATCACAAATGAGAGAATAAAACTTACAACATTCTTAACCATTTTCTTTTACATCCTTTTCCATGCAACATCAGAGTATAATATTTATTGTTTATATAAGTGGAATATGATCATGTTATCAGAGTTATAAACAATTTAATTTAACAGCGGAATATAAACATGTGAACAGAATTACAGCGGAAATAAATATCTATTCATGACATGATAAAGCATTGATATATAGACTATGACAATAGATTATAAAACTTCCATTTATAAAAACATTTATTGAGAGTTATAAATAAAGACTATGATCGTAGTGTAAAGGAACACTCGTTGAGCCCACTAGGAGGTTCCCGCACACAAGTGTCAGCTCTAGCATCCGCCTGTCACCTGCAACAGGGGAAAATAAAACCCTGAGTATTCAATTGTACTTAGCAAGACTTACCCGACAGGACAAAAGAAAAGACTCCAAGAATATGCAAGGCTATCTGGCTTTGGGTTTATTGTATCTGCAGGAGCATTACTAAAAGTGTGTCCTTATATTCAATTTTATTAGAAGTTAACATTGGTTCATTAACTAACCATTCTACGTAAGCACCTGTGCTACATTCAAACAGGTGGTAAGTAATCAGAATCATTTTACCATCTTTCATCTTCCTGTTCTTACTACGTTGCTAGACTGTAGACAAGTCATACCGGATCGTCGGCGATTCGTGAATAAATGTGCCCAGCTGGGTACCCTGAAACACATGCCCCGCTTGTACCCCAGGCACAAGCAAAATCAACCCACTACCCTCCTGTCATGGGGTCTAGGTCCCTGTCCAAACTTGGACTCCAAGCCCCCGCTCCTGAGTCCCGGACTCAGAGCGGTGCTTGGACCTCCACCCAGAAACAACCCTGAAAGTCGGTTCAAAAAGAGCCAGAACCCATGACAAGAGAGTGACAAGTCTTCTCGCGCACATACACAAGTATGTGTTCAGGATAATAAGTCTGTGACCTGCCTAGAACCCAATGCAACGACCAGTCCTTAACCGACACAGACAGGGAAACAGTGTAACCAAGCTATGCCCCATTGGCCGTAGAACACAACCTCTTACACCCACCAATACCCAAACCATATCCCTGCTCGGTCTCCATTTATCATTCATATTTATATTCCAAGTGATAATAATATAGTAATAACAATAATATATTTCCTATCTCTCATGAGTGACAGGCAATCACTCGACTTCTACCGGAGTCTTGTAGCATAGCAATCTACACAATCCTATCATACTAGTAAGACTCATGTGATATATATATATATATGCAAGTGGGTTTCATTCAACTCCTTAAAACTTAATGCACAAATATAATTTAAACTGTAGAAAAGTAGGGGTTATGCACCAGGGCTTGCCTGGGTAAGATATAACCAAGAGTTAGCATTCCATCTTCGTGACATAATCACCATGGCACCATCTTTTCAGTTAAACACCAAGTCCTCCGGTTGATCCATTGATTCATCATCGTTCCTATTACAATATGCAATGAAATGCAGAGATGATGCAACAGATAATTAACAAGGCAACTACAACTCTTAAAACATAGTACATATTATGAACTAACAAGCTAGCTCTAATGACTAACGTACTAATCTACGTATCAACATCATCGAGAAAGGTGTCATTTCCCAACAAGTGTTTTAGTTATACAATTCCAAGGTGTTTATTTATTTCATTTATTTGATTTACTATATATTCAAACTAGGGCTCATTTGCTATCTTAGCAATTTAATTTCTCTACGGCTACAAAAATTACAGTGCACACCTAACCATATGATGAACCTACCCTAAAAATTTCATAGCATCGAGCAAGGAACTAATTTAATTAATTACCACAACAATAGATTAATTTTTAAGGCAAATTATTTTGCACTAAAGCATACGATTTTATGTGTTCACTGTGTAGTACAATCTGTGTAGAGTCCAACAAAATTGGATTTGTCATTTTACGCTTTTTATTTGATTTATTATGAATTTTACAAGTTTTAGCTATTTTAAACAAAAACTAGAAAAAGAAAAGGGCACTTGGGCCTGGCTTCGACTAGCTCAGCCCACACTGGGCGGCCAAGAGGCCCAAGCACACGCGGCCCAGCCAGCCAGGCTGGCGGCCCACCAGCGTGTATGCGGCAGCGGCCCATGGCTGGCTGCGGCCCATGCGGCCAAGGCCAAGAGGGGGGCGCCACTTTTGCAGAAAGGACCCCACGCTTTTCTCTATTCAATCCGAGATCCACAAGCACTGTGATGCACTATTCATTAGAGTCATGCAATTTGCATTCAGATCTAAGAAATATTTTCTATTTTTACCTTTCTCCCTCCCCTCGATGCACGGAGCAGAGGAGCACCGGCCGGCGGTCAGTCCCGACTGGGGAGGGCACGGCGACGGCGGAAAGCCTGCCGGCGAGGTGCATGGGAGCCCGCGCGACCTCAGGCTGGCCACGGCAAGACCTGAGCCAGCCCCTGGCAACTTGCCCACACGAGCCGAGGTGGCGGGCACGCCGCCTGCAGTGGCGCCGGCCAGGCGGGTGGTGGCAACGGTGCTCCTGGAGCGGGTGGCTGAGCAGCGGCGGCACGCGTACGCGAGGAGTAGGGCGAGGGCTGGGGTGGTGGCGGCCATGGCCTAGCAATGGCCAAGGTGGCTAGGCAGCGTGCTCCGACGGCGGCAACTGTGGTTGTGGCGCTGTGGGGCACAGCGGGGCCGGGGAAGGGGCGGTGCTGGCAGGGGAAGGCGGTGACAGTGGCGGCTGCTTACCGGCAGTGAGCGGGACCAAGAGTTGGTGCCTGAGATGGCATGGCGACCATGGAGGCGAAGGCGAGGTGGTTAGGCCAGGGAAACATTGGAGGAGAAGTTGTTGCGGTGCTCCAACGGTGGCCATGGCTAGTCGAGAGAGCACGAGAAAGAGAGAAGAAGGGAGGCAAGTGCGAGAGTAGAGAGGGCGCAAGGGCAATACGCGGCAGTAGTAGCTCGGGTAGGTGAAATGAACGGCCGAGAGCGAGCGGGGCGAGGAAGTTGAGGTGAGCAGCTGAGATCGCCCGCTACAGGTGCCGGTTCACGAACAGAGCACCAACGACATGTTCTCAACGCGTTCTAGCGAAGTTCGGTCAATTTTTGCGTGTGCATCATAACTCTAACGTAACCACGACCTGCACCACGTCCTAGTATACACCTAGCTGCAACCGATCGTGCGAAAACATAGATGTAGTGCTTAACCACTTTTTTTTGGAAATCGAATGCTAAAATGGCATTGTCTACTATCGTTTCATACTTAAAAGAATTCAAGGTTTCAGTTAGAACTAATGTTCCTAAGCACTTTTGGTTTAATTTTTAAACGGTCTAAACTTCACCAAACTTCTCCAACAACCATTTCACGGCATAGCACACACTTTATACCAAACAATAGAACCAAAACATCATGGCGTTATTTAACTATTTTGCATTTTATAAATCACCAAAAAGTGTACTTTCAACACAACTTTGAATTTTTGCTGATTCAACAAAAAGGGCAAATTTTAATTTCCAATTCGATTTTTGAGCCATCAGAAATACCATGGAACAACATCTATTCTCCAAATCAACGGTTGCATTTTCATCTACTAAACTTGCACTTCAAATTTCATTTAAGTACCAATTACAAGTTATATTTTATTTTTGTTTATAAAAAATTGTTTTTCATGCTTAATCAAATAAACAAGCCATTCGCTATTTAATTGCTATCAGGCATTTTAAGCACTTTCTTCCTACTTTTTTAAAACAAGCCCTAAACAACTTTTGTCCACAAGATTATTTAAAAGTTGTTAAGCACCGAGACAAGTTGACTAGCGACACTTATTTGTTTGTTTTATTCACGAAAGCAAGTCACACAAGATTCGTTTAAAATTCCATGTGTGCTTTAAACTTTTAAACCCAAAAACTTGTTTTGCTAATTTCTCTTAGGCATTAACCTAGGTGCTAAGCAAGCTCATAACACTAGAGGTGTTACACCATTAAAGAATGATGGTATGCCCCCCACATGGTTGAACACAACTTGAGCTATAATTTGACACCGAGGTTGTTAAGCCTTCAATCAAACGGTGATCATGGCTCTGATACCACTTGAAAGGTCCTAATATGGCTAGAGGTGGATGAATAGCCTATTTAAAAATCTACAAACCAACTAGAGCAATTTGATTAATATGACAAATAGCAAAAAGCAAACTTGCTCTAGCTCTACAAAGGTTGCAAGCCACCTGTCCAACAATTCTAATTACTATGATCACTAGACACACAATTTACTAAGTCACTACTCACTAAGAGCTCTCACACTTGCTACACTAAAGAGCTCCACTAGATAAACTTAAGCTACAAAGCAGGCTCTCAATTCTAGCTACACTAAAGAGCATGCTACAACTAGTTTGTGGGAATGTAAATGAGTAAGTAAGGTGATTATACGGCTGCTTAGAGGAGTGAACCAATCACAAGATGAATACGAATTCAATCATTGGGAGAATACCAAAGGGCAAGAGACAACCAATGTTCTTCTCCCGAGGTTCACGTGCTTGCCGGCGCGCTAGTTCCCGTTGTGTCGACCAACACTTGGTGGTTCGACGGCTAAGAGGTGTTGCACGAACCTTGTCCACACAATTGGACACCGCAAGAACCTACCCACAAGTGAGGTAACTCAATGACACAAGCAATCCACTAGAGTTACCTTTCGGTGCTCCATCGGGGAAGGCACAAGACCCCTCACAATCACTGCGATCGGAGCCGGAGACAATCACCAACCTCCGCTCAACGATCCTTGCTGCTCCAAGCCATCTAGGTGGCGGCAACCATCAAGAGTCACAAGTGAATTCCGCAACAAAACACAAACACCAAGTGCCTCTAGATGCAATCACTCAAGCAATGCACTTGGATTCTCTCCCAATCTCACAAAGATGATGAATCAATTATGGAGATGAGTGGGAGGGCTTTGGCTAAGCTCACAAGGTTGCTATGTCAATGCAAATGGCCAAGAGAGTGAGCTTGAGCCAGTCATGGGGCTTAAATAGAGAGCCCCCACGAATAGAGCCATTGGCTCCATTGTCCAGTGAAACACAGGCTGACCGGACGCGCCGCTCAAAGTGATCGGATGCTCCATCACTAAAGTCTGGTCATTTCCAGTAAGATTCTAGAACCGGTTTTTCTTGATCGGATGCGTCCAATCATAGGCGACCGGATGCGGACCAGAGTCCGGTCGTTTCTAACCTGTTCAGATGCTTTCGTCAGCGTACGTCATCACCTGACCGGACGCTCCCCCAGCGCGTCTAGTCCTATTTCTTCTCAACGTCCGGTCAAAGGACCGAGGGTGGCCTTCACTGCTCACCACTGATCGGACGTAGGGTCAGAGTCCGGTCACTGCCCAAGGCAGAGTCCGGTCAATACAAAATAGCTCCTTTTGACCCCAAACTTCACCACCCTTGATCAAATGTGCCAACCACCAAGTGTATCACCTTGTGCACGTGTGTTAGCATATTTTCACAAACATTTTTAAGGGTGTTAGCTTTCCACTAGATCCTAAATGCATATGCAATGAGTTAGAGCATCTAGTGGCACTTTGATAACCGCATTTGGATACGAGTTTCACCCCTCTTGATAGTACGGCTATCAATCCTAAATGTGATTACACTCGCTAAGTGTCTCGATCACTAAACCGAAAAGCTCTTATAAATTTCACCTTTGCCTTGAGCTTTTTGTTTTTCTTTTTCTTCTTTTTCAAGTCTAAGCACTTGATCATTACCATGGAATCACCATCATCATGTCATGATCTTCATTTGCTTCACCACTTGGAATGTTCCACCTATCTCATAATCACTTTGATAAACTAGGTTAGCACTTAGGGTTTCATCAATTCACCAAAACCCTCAGTGTCATCTACGGTCGGCTTGGGCTCCTTCCTATGCTCCCCCTTGTTGGAGCCTCCAGACAAGAACAGCTTCAGGAGGACGCAGTCCTTGTATAGGTGCTTGACGGGGAAAGCACGGTTCGGGCATGGCCCTTTGAGTAGTTTCTCGAAGTGGTCTAGGGTACCCTCGGTGGTCTTCCGACCCCCCCTTGCGGTCGGTAGTGGCCACAAGTGAGCCCTCGTGCCGCTGCTTGTCCTTCTTCTTGTTGGGGCAGTTGGAGGCGCCTTCGTCGGTGTCCTCGTCCCGCTTTGCCTTGCCTTTGGGGCGGTCAAAAATCGCCCCGACCACCTCCTCGCCCGAGGTGTGGCTGGTGGTGATGTCGAGGAACTCCTTGGTGGTTCACAAGCCCTTACATCCTAGCTTGTAAACCAAGGACTCGCAGGTGGTCCTGGATAGGAAAGCTCCTATGACGTCGGTGTCGGCGACGTTGGGCAGCTCGTTGCACTACCGGGAGAAGCGCTGGATGTACCCACGAAGAGTTTCCCCGGACTTCTGTAGATAGTTTTTGAGATCCCATGGGTTCTCAGGACATGTGTATGTGCCCTGGAAGTTTCCCACGAAGATCTCTTTTAGGTCCGCCCAACTTTGGATTCGGTTGGGCGGAAGGTGTTCCAACCACAATCGCGCCGAATCGGACAGGAACAATGGAAGGTTGCGATAATGAAATCATCACTATCCGCTCCACCGGCTTGGCAAGCAAGCCGATAATCCTTGAGCCACAGTTCGGGGTTTGTTTCCCCGGAGTATTTCGGGATGTTGGTCGGCGGTCAGTACCGCGGTGGGAAGACGACGTTGAGGACGTGTCGGCCAAAGGCCTGAGGTCCCGGCAAGTCGGGGTTCGGGCTTCAATCCTCACCACTGTCCTAGCGTCCGCCATGATGAGGGTGGTAGCCGTGGCTAGCCTCCTCCCTCTTGTTGTCGTGGGCACGCCTACGGGCATCCAGGGTGTCACGCGCATCACAGTGGAGGCCGAGACGCTCATGCACCGGGATCGCGGCGCACGACCGGCCACCTCACTACGCCTGGTGGACTGACACGTCCCTATTGGGTCGCTCTGAGGGCGCGCACTGGCTGGCGTCGAGCTCGCATCGTCAGGCCTGAGGTCGATTTGAACCGGCGTCAGTGGCCGACCGGGGGCAGGCTAGGCATGCCGCGTGGTGGCCATACGTCAGCGCTGGCCTGGCCAGTCAGGCCAACGCAGGGAGATAAGGCGCGCGATGCCAGTGCTCGCCTCATTTCATTCTCGCACCTCACCTCTCGCGCACGCTAGGGCAAAGCGGAGCACCGCGCCACCATCGCCATTGCCGAGTGTCGCCGCATTCTCTCACGCTCCACCACCACACCTTCGGCCACTACCGCTCGCCCACCGCTCCACCATCATCTTCTCCACCTCCCCGACCCACTCGCACCAGCATTCGAGCCGAGGTAAGCTTCATGGCGTGTTCGCCGTCACCGCGACCATCACCGGAGCACCGCCATGCTCGTGCTCACCGTGGTTGTGCTCCACCGAGCCGTCTCGCTCACTCCTTTCTCGCGTTAAGGCTAGCCTAGAGTAATGTCTAGCTCACGCCAATGACCGCTGGCCAATGCCGACGCGCCGGTGTCGGTACGTGGCCTTCTGCCGTCATGCTCTCGCTGCCGGGACGCCATACATGCAGTCAAGCTCACCAGCGCCACTCCGGACCCTAACCTGCATCCTTTAGCTTTGCTAGGTCACCGCGTAGATGTAGCGAGTCTCGCCTGAGCTTACCATGGCCAGAGCTCATCAGAGCGTTGCTGCACAGCTCTGCCGTCCACCATGGCCGCCGTCGAGCCTACTCCGGTGAGCCTCTGAGCCAACCAGTGCACCCATCGATGCGGGACGTCGAGGCGAAGCTGTCAGTGGTGACCTCACCGCCGGTGACCTCGCTAGCGATGAGCTATGGCTGGTCAACCGCCGCGCTCTGTTCCATGCGACTGACGGGTGTGTCCCCGTTGAGCTCGATGATCCTCAGGTGTCGCGGGCTCCGAAAGCCCCCGAACCAAGGCCGTCGCGGCCGCAATGTTCTAGCTTGCCCGGGTGAAGTGTGGGAGGGCTTCGTCGTCCTCGATGATCCTCTGGTTCATGTCCCGGGCCACAACGCGCGCACGCCCACCGTCTCCATGGCGCTCGATCTCTCACTCAAGCTCGTGTGTTCCTGCTCGAGCTAGAGTCATGCTTCCTCGAGCTCTTGGTGTCGCGCCCTCAGCTGCTCTACCCGCAGGCGAGGTAGGGCCCCTACATCCCCCTTGACCTCGTCGTCGAGGTCGTCTATTGGGGTAGCCCCTCCCTCATGAATGCTTTCGATGTATCCCTCGGGGGTACCTGCCATGAAACACTCTCGCGAGGGGTGATGGTTCCCTCTGCAGGAGTCAGAGTCAGTGGGCGACTTCGATTCTCCTGTGAGAAGGTCGTGGAAAGATTCCGTGATGTATTCGGTCATCCCCACGAACTCGTCGTTCATAGGGGATGGGGGCGTGCGTTGCGCCACAAGGTGGCCAACGGTCTCTGTGGCGTTGCGCAGACCGAACGAGAGCGATGTCAGGGCACTCTGAATGAGGTATTCTAGGGAGAGCGGCTCTCCTCCGGCAAGCTACATCATGATGTTGGCGAACAAGAAGGTGAGGCAGCCCAGGTCCTCCCGGGACGGTCGGGGTCCTAGGAAGGGCGCCGTGCTGGCGCTCTAACCTCCCGTAATTGAAGCCGAGGAGCTAGTCGCTCCCGAGGGCGCGGGCCTCCGGTGGGTGCAGCTGCAGCTCCTCAAGCGCCTCAGCAATCTCGTCGAGGCTGGCGTAGTGGAGCGGTTGGACGGCAGCAGGAGCCTGCTCCAACTCTTCCTCCGTCGTAATGATGAAGTCTAGGTTCTCGAAGCGCACGTGCGTGCCTGGGACCCAGCTGACGTCGTGACTAGCCATCCGAGGCCTGGTGTGGACGTCGAGACATGCAAAAAGCCTCTACCTGGCGCACCAACTGTCAGTGTTTTCAGACCACTGATGAGTAAATTTGTATTTGCGCGTCTGGCTCGGATGGTGTGCTCGGAGGACACAAGGGTTTATACTAGTTCGGGCGGAACATCCCTATGTCTAGTTCGTTGTTGCTCATGTTACCGACACTTGGTTTGCAGTAGGGGTTACAAACAGGCGAGAGAGGAAAAGGATCCCAAGTCTTTGATGGAAGGAGTGAATGGGTGCTGAGAGCTCGCTTGCCACTCAACCGTGTGCTCGTGTCATGCTCTTCTGTTCCAATTCGTCCCCTTTCATAGGGTGCCCTGCTTCCTCTTTTATAGGCGAAGGGAAAGTGCGGGTTACAGCGGAGGAAAAGGAGAAGAACGAGAGAGAGAGAGAGAGAAGAGAAGGCTTCTAGGGTTGACGGGCCCTTCTTCTCCTTCATGAGGGTCCCGCCTATCATGTAGATGTCAATAGGGATGGCTCCACATTGTGGCTCTGTTCGTCACTAGCGCCATGCGCAGGCGTCGTCTGCCAGACATGGCATTCCACTCTGTCCCGGCGGACGTCGTGGTGAACTGACTCGCCTGTCAGCCTCCGTACGAGGGTTAGGCAAGACAACAACGACGCCCGACACTGTTCTTGATGTGAATCCCTAGGTATGGCCGTCATGACCACAGGTTACATCGAGGTGTGTTAATATCTTCCCTGGTGTTAGAGTTTTGACCCAGGCCCATACGCTTGGACCTAGAGTGGTTGGCGGCGGTATGGGTCCCCGTCGGACGAGATGGAAACCGCGTCCTTGGGGTCGAGCGAGAGCCTTGGGCGAAACGGAAACCGAGTCCTTGGGGTCGGGCGAGACGGAGCCCGCACCCAAGGGGTCGGGCGAGACGGAGCTCGCGGCCTTGGGCGAGACGGAACCCGCATCCTTGGGGTCAGGCGAGACGGAGCCTACACCCAAGGGGTCGGGCAAGACGGAGCCCGCGGCCTCGAGGTCGGGCAAGATGGAGCCCGCGGCCTCGAGGTCGAGTGAGACGGAGCCCGCGGCCTTGGGCGAGACAGAACCGGCGTCCTTGGGGTCAGGCGAGACGGAGCCCGTACCCAAGGGGTCAGGCGAGATGGAGCCCGTGGCCTCAAGGTCAGGCGAGACGGAGCCCGCGGCCTTGGGGTCGGGCGAGACAGAGCCCGCGGCCTTGGGGTCGAGCGAGACCTTTTAATACGTCTTGATCCATCCGGGGAAGTCAGCGTGGGAGCTAACTTTCTTGCTTTGGGTATCCCTAATATCGATACCCGACAATAAGTTTAAGCGAATTTAATGATGAACATAGCAAATTTTAAGTGTCATATATGTGTTAACCAAACAAGTTTAAATGAAGCACATGTTTAAATGCACATAGCAAGTTTGAGTGTCATGTAAGTTTTTTGTGAACAAGTTTAAATGGTAGCCTAGACGCTAGACGCAAGACAATCAGGCAACCTTCCGACCTTCTAGACGGTCCAGACAAAGATTAGACGTGTCTAGACGTATTAGACGATTCTGTATTGCAGTAGCTAAAATTTCATACAAATATAAAAAAATGCACATGTAGTTGGCTAAGTATACTCTAGCATCCAAAACACAAAGACAATATTATGAGAAGGTGATAACATATGAGCAATTCAGATTTGAAATACAATAGCTCCAAGTTCTCGGTTTATCACACATCTAATTCATTATCTCTCTAACATATAGACATGACAATTTGCAATTTATAGAAACCAAAAGAAGCAAAGAGAACCACATATTGTCATAGTGACATAGTACTTAGTTCTCAGTTTTCACTATGCCATGCTATATAGTTGATATGACATGATAATTAATTAAATTCTCAACTATATCATTATCAGATCAGATAACTAGCTAAATTATAAGCTATATCATGATATGATATGATTATTAACTTAATTATAAGCAATATCAATCTACGCAGGATGGCTGAATGCTTCCTTGTACGTTGTCCGGGTCAAATTTGGGCTGTCTCATTGACTAGACTTAATGTCTAGGACACCTTGTCGATCGTCAAATAGAGTCTAGTTCATGTCTTGCCCTCATGTCTAGACGGTCTTTGACTAGAGTTGACTGTCTAGACGTTCTAACTGTCTAGCCCAAGTCCTAGGGGCCAAAGTAGTCGTTAACCCCATGACTAGCATCTGACGGGCTAGACTTATATCTAGGTGAACACTGCCATATGCTTCAGTGAACATAGCAAGTTTTAGTGCCACATGTGTTTATATATAAGTCATAGCAAGTTTATGTGTTTACATATGTTAACAAGTTTAAATGTTGCATATTGTATGTGCTAAAATAGACATATTGTGATGTGTATGATGTAGCTCATAAGGATTACTCCCTCCGACCCAAATAAATTAATTCCTAAAGTTGTTTAAGTCAAACTTTTTTATGTCTGACCAAATGTATAGAACAAAATATAAATATTTGTGACATCAAATAAGCACATTATGAAAATATAGTTTTTGGTGTATCTAATAATACTTTGTGTCATAAATCTTAATACTCTTTCATATAAATTTGGTTAAACTTAAAAAAATTTGACTTTAGATAACTCTAGAAATCGATTCATCGAGAGAGAAGTATCTAATATAATAATACTAATGTGTTTAGGAGATTGGAATAGTAGTTTATTTCATTCACCAAGTTCACTTCGTGCCTACTTAAAAAAATCACTTCGTGCCAGCACATGGTGCCACTTATATTGACATCATGCTCGCAACCACGCAGGGCATTTAACTGGTTTTCCCAAGCTTGTGCTTGAGCTTGAACTTGCTATTATCTCAAGTAACGAATGACATCTCACGTGCCCAATGTGCCGTCCTCATTGACCGTAACAAGAACAAACACCGCTATTACCAATACGTGGAACTGTTTGATTGATGTTTTCTTCGTCTGCGACATGTTTGACAATTATTTAACTCTCTCGTTGGCCTCCAAATTTCTAGCTGTCTCTCGGTCCCTATGGCATAAAACTCGCGTGTTTCCTACTAGACAGAGGCACAGAGTTCAGCTTGGCGCCACAAGAAATAGCACTGCAGTTCAGTTTTGCATTTTGGATGCATGGAAACAGAAAACACCCCATAATAAGACTTTGAATGAATTAGAAAAGAAGAAAAGGAAGACCAAGCCCAGGAGGCCAGGAAGCTAGGGTCGCACGTGCAAGGTCCATGGGCTGGATTCCCAAGCCACGCCTTCCCCGTTCCTTCGGATCTGCGGCCCGTCTATCGATGCACCGTTTCATCAGGTCTGCAATTTTGCCATATCATATTCAGAACTTGCCTCGAGCTCACAAAAAACAGGAAACGGAAGACACCGCAAAACTGCAAACTATAGAATACTAGATCTGAGCCTTCAACATACATGCAATTGCAATGCAAACCATCTAAAAGAAAAGGGCTAGATAGTCAGGTGAATGGTGAAGTGAACCCATTTGCTACTACCACTCCTGTTTCCACGTTCAGCAGGATTGTTGTTTTCTGCACAAGCCAATGACGAATCATGAATTGCGTCTAAAAAAACTGATACAGAAACAATGCACCTCAACTAATGATACATGTGCAGAAAGTTCAGGTCTTTATCATGATGCAAATGCAGGAATATGTGCTCCTAAAAAAAGCAGCAGCAGCAAATCTGGGTCTAAGCACGGCACGGCAATACAGACTGACGACCACAAAGATCACAGATATAGCTAGATGCGATGCATGCTCTGGCCAGCTACTCCCAGTAATATAATCGCCATATGTCCACATCAGCATTAGTAGCAAAGCAGAACTACTGACAGAATAATCAGAATAGACTTAGAAACACTAATAGATTGATAACCACAAGAATAATCAGAATGTACTAAGAAACTTAGAAACTGTAATAGATTGATAACCACAAGGACCATACATCCCGTGACATTATTTATTCAGCTATAAAAAGGGGCGTACCCAGTGCATAGAGCTCTCACTCTGTGCGGGGTTTGGGGAAGGGTGTCAGTGGCAAGCCTTACCCTCGCCTGTGCAATGTGAGGAGACCGCGACTCGAACCCGGGACCTTCCGGTCACAGGCGGTAAGACTCTACCGCTGGCACCAGACCCGCCCTTCTATTTATTCAGCTATAGTTCCAGATAAATCTCACAACCCTCTTTCAGCCAAAATTATGATAGCAAACGATCTGCCAATTACAAAAGAGTAAACTGAAACAGCGGGAAACATGGTTCATATGAAAAGGAAAATTGCTAAGAGAAATGATATGGTTATGAGATAATTAAACTGGGACTCCTCCGAACAAGCTAATAAGCAAAGGACGGTTCACTGGGCCGGAAGCTCCTGTAGATGGAGGCTGCAACCGGTATGAGACCCAGAAGTGCGATCTGGACCTGTTCTGAGGTGCTTGTCCTGACAGTGATCTGCCCACTCAACTTGTTGTTCAGACCAAGTCGCACTGCCATCTTCGACCCCCTTCCGATGGAGAACTGGGACTGCAAGTTTGCGCCCAGAGCAAGGTCCCGACGCCACTTCATCAGAGAGAGACCCAAGGTTGAGAGGGACTGGCCAATCGGATAGTCTTTGTCCTTCAGGCGTGCCTCCAAGTTAGCTCCATATGCAGTGTCCCCTTGGGCTCGCATCGCACCAGTGCTGGCAACTAGTGACAACCTCTTCCCAAGGGAGAGTTGGTCCTCGACCTTCAGTCCAGTTGCCACAATGTCGCCCAGGAAAGTTACTGAGAACCCTCCAGTGGTCTTGTTCTTCTTGATATTCTTGATTTTTGTCTCACCACGGAGAATATATGCAAGCTGCCGCCCCACAGTCTGGATATCAAAACCAGCAAGCGATGATGCATTCTCTCCATGCTTTGCTGCGATGGAAGAGTCCAAATGGATGCTAAATTCCTTCTTGTCCTTGGTGACCTGAACTGCTACATTTGCTGGGAACCTGCTAAGGATAGCTAGTGTCTCTTCAACGCTCACTCCATCATAACCACAGTCATGATCCCATCCTTGCGCATCTAAAACAGGCCTTGCTAGGACAGTCGAAGTTGGCTCCAGAAAGCGGTACCGGTATGTGGGATTGTCACAATCAAATGAAGGAGGCAGCACCATATCAGGTAAGGGAACTGATACATTCTCTGGAGGAGGATCCTGATCGTTCTCACCAGCGATATTTGCATACCCATAATCATCAAGATCAGTTTTCCCCCTCTTCTTCATCTCCTTTAACCTGCGGATCTCATCCTTCCATTGTTTCTTCTGGAGAAGCTTGACCCTGTAGTCATACTCATCAAAATAAGCATTCTTCTGCTCCTTTGTGAGCCTTGCAAGCTGAGCTTTGGTCAAGGGCTTGAAGGGTGGAAGCTGATCATATTCTTCTTCGTCATCATCTTGTTCTACATCAGAATAGTCATCCAATTCAATATCAGAATCACCTTCATTGCCACCCTGCTCAGCAGAAAGTTTCGGGTGGGCTCTAGACTGCAAGAGTGAGGACAACAAGAAAGGAAGAGGTGGGGAGCGGAAACGGAAGCCAAAAAGCTTTCCAGGATTAGGATCCTGAAGCTTCAGAAGTGAGTTGGCTTCCGATAATATCTTTGAGGAGTAGCACAAAAGCAACATCTGATGCCTCCAGCTTTGCCCATTCGGAAGCACTTTCTGGCCCTCACGGTTTTTCCTGCACGAAGGATGGTTCTCAACAAGGGCTACTGGGTTCATCAAGCGCATATCTCCAGCAGCCTGCCTGATGGACTGCTGGATGATGTGGGATCTCTGAGCCATCAAGACCTCATATGTCATGGGAGCACCATTCAGGCCTTCAGGAGGAGCAGAGGCAGCATGTGTGAGTGCAACAATGGCATTGAACCATATGGATGAGCCAAGAACAGCAGTAATTGTCTTCAGAAGAGGCAAATCATTGAGATCACGGCTCAGACTATCCAGACGATCCACATATAGAACAATATCTGGCGGACATTTCTTGGTATATTTCTTGACAGCAGCAAGAATCTTTCTGTTTGATCCTTGGTCCATAACGTTGGGTCGAAGGCCAGGTGTATCAATGATTCTAATCTTGACACCATCCACATCACCAACGATTTCCCGCACATTGGTGGTTGCTGAGCTAAAGGCATCAGTTTTGGACTTCTCTTCACCAAATATAGAATTGATAGTTGCACTTTTACCAACTCCAGTCTTTCCTAGAACAAGTATGTTGCATGAGAAGTTCAGATCCTCCTTTCCCTCAGCTTCAAGAAGTAAGGCCTTCCTCCGCGCATTATCAAGGCTGAATGCTCGGTTTGTCTGCCTACCATGTCGGATACCCTCAGCAAGGCTCAGACGGTACAGCACCTGTGCTGCAACCGTTTCTTCAGGAGTAGCTCCCAGTCTGTAAACCAGACGCAGAAACTTTACTCTAATCAACTCAACCTTGTCGTGTAGCTTCTTCTCTTCCTCGGTCATCCCTTCTGTAGGGTCAGCAGTAACTGCTAGCTCCGAGGGGCTGAATAGGTTTGACCGGGCAGGTTGGCGAGGCGCAGTCGGCCTCAGAGAAGGGGCTGATGAACCAAGACCAGCAGGTCGGTCCATGGTGAATATTCTAGAACCATCTTGTGAAGAAACTGTGATATTCCCATCTGACGATCCACCGGTTGCTGCTTTCAGAAGGGCCGCCAAGGCAGCAGAATCAAAGCCCTTCTCATCCCCATCATCATTATCATCATCGTCATCATCATCCTCAGAATCATCAAGCATAATTTGCCCATCCATGCTATTGGTGAGGTCTCTTGAGACACTACCACTAGAGCCTTCTGCAAGCTCCTTCATGATCTGCTTCGCAGCTTCAGAGCTCTCTAAGATTGCAACCCGTGCGGGACTCGTGTCAGAGTTCGCCCCGTCATCATCGTCGTCAGCCTCATTACCAACCCCATCCTCGTCATCTGGCACAGCCTCAATTATTTCATTATCAGCAGCCTCCTCTTCACGATCAACAACCTCAGTGGAACCTTCAATCTCATCAGCACCATTATTTCCATTGCTTGATTCTGGAGCCAACTCTCGAGACAAGATAGCAACATTCTCAACCTCTGTGGGCTTGTCGACACCAACATCTTCCACCACTTCACTGGCAATGGCCTGGTCTTCAGCACTCTGCCCCTTCTCAGGACTATCCTCAAGCACATTGTCAGCACATGCAGGAGCATGCTCCTCTATGCTTCCATCATTCAGAACCTGGGTTGGTGTAACATTTGAATTGTTTACATCCCCACTAGCATCAAGACTACTAGCAACAAAATCAAATTGAGGATGCTCACTTACCACTGGACTTGCCTCACTCGGTGGCTCAGGTTTGGTGGCTTCATCTTCAACATCAGCATCCTTCTTAGTTGATTCTTCTGGGGATTCTTCACCTCCCAGAGCCACCACATCATCACCATCAGCATCCTTGTTAGTCGATTCTTCCGGAGCTTCTTCGCCTCCAAGAGCCACCACATCATCACTCGCTTCCTTCTCATCACCTAATTCACCATTAGCTTCAGAAACGTCGGCTGCCTTATCCTCTGGTTCAGCCACCTCCTTGCTTGGAGGAGAGACCTCAACCTCCTTCTCGTCGCTCAGCTCACCACCATCTCCACTCCCAGAACCTACCTCCTCGCCCTTCTCAACTTCTGGTTTCAGTTTCTCCTCTTCGGCCACCGGCGACTCGGCATCATCTGCCACCTTATCCACAACCTTTACCTCCACTGCAGCACCTGTGTCCTCCTGCTCCTCCCGCAATTCACCCTTCTCATCACCTTCCAGCGCATCATGGAACGCCAGAGAAGGATCCCCCTCCCCCAATTCGCCGTTATCCGACTTGGACTCCACCACTGGCACGGGTGCTGCCACAGAGGCGGCTGCCTCCCCGTCCTTCGACGCCGGTTCCTCGCCGCCGTCATCCTTCCCAGCCTCCGCCGCTCCCAAATTCCCACCTTTACCATCGTCCTCCGCCTCTTTTACCTCCCCGCCATCATATCCTCCTCCGACACCCTCCGCCTGGCCGTTCTCGGCCTCTGGACCCCCAAAACCCTCACCTTTCCCATCCAATCTCACGTCCTCCTCCTCCTCCTCCTCCTCCTCTCCCCCACCCGCCAAGACCTTCTTCGGCGCCTCCCTATCCTCCTCCTCCTCCTCCGCCGCCGCCGCCGCCGCCTCAACTTTCTTGGTGGGCTCCTCCTCGGCCGCCGCCGCCGGGGCCGTGATTTCGTCCTCCACGGGCGCGGCTGGGGCGGCGTCGGAGGTGACCACGGCCTCCTCGACTTTCTTGGGCAGCGCCTCCTCGGCGGCAGCCGGGGCGGCACTCTCTTCCTCCACGGACGCGACTGGGGCGGCGTCGGTGGTGGTGGCCATGGCCGCCTCTTGCTCCGCCAGCACGCAACGAAGCAAGAAAACAGCGGCAGCAGTAGTAGGATTCGAGGAAGCCGGGTGGGGGAGGCGAGGCGATGAGAAGATAAGGTGAGGGTTTTAGGTCAGGCTGGGGAGTAAAATTATCTCCGGGATATTTATATGTGGGTTTCTTCCGATTTCAGATTTTTGTAGCTGGAAAATACAGATGGTTTTTTTACCTTGGTTTGGCGTGTAATTTTGGGAGGAGATGGCGCCACACAATGGCACAACTACGCAACAGCACAAATCATGGTGAGATGACCAGGCACCAAGCAGGCAGGCAAGCAAAGCTAAGATAAAGTGTGCTATCTTCGCCTTCTTTGGTTGCTTTGTTTTGCTTTGTATTTGCAGATCTGTGTTCTGGGTTGTGCTAAGCTTTTGTTCTTTTTAAAAAAAAAATTGGAAGGGCTTTTTGTTATTTAATTGGCTTGCCTTGGAGTAATGGGGAGAAATATCTTCATATGGTTTTATTTCACTTTGATTTCAAGGACCACATAGTATTTGTGTGATCAGTTATTGGATGTTGTATTTGACAGAACTGAAGCCATCCATGAAATAGAAGGTTCTGATTTGCTCATCGCATTTTGGGTTCAAGCATTTTTAAAGGCAAAGAGACAGCTGCAGAATGCCTCTCCGAGGGCCTCTCTACCCCCACCGAGCACGGAACTCGACCCAGCCCGACGCCGCCCCCTCCTCCCCTTCCCTCTCCACCTCTCTTCCCCTCTCCTCCCCAAACATCGACCAGTGTCGTGACCCGCTCACGCCACCGTCGACGCCGGCCGCCGGCGCCGTGGCCGCCACCGAGGGCACCCCCGTCGGATTCGGCACCGGGGCGCCTCCACGGGCTCCTTCATCGCCCGAGAAGCCGGCGGCACCCGGAGACGCCATGGTGGCCGTCTCTGAGCCCACCCCCGCCCGATCTAGAGTTGGGGCTTCTCCGTGGCCCCTCTCATTGAAAGCCGTAGTTTGGTTTTGGATAATTGATGAAACTTAGGACTAACATTTAATCTAAGTGTGTGAATTAGATAAGGTAGTCCAATCCAAGTGGTGGAGTTGAGATGATGGTCATGGTGAAGGTGATGGCCACAAGAGAGATGATCAAGTGCTCCATCTTAGAAAAAAAGAAAGAGAAAAACAAAAACCAAGGAGATCAAGGCAAATGTATCAAATATGTTTTTATTTTGGTGATCAAGACACTATAGAGAGTGTGATCACGTTTAGGATCAATAACCGTACTATAAAGAGGAGAAATCTTTAGCTAAGCGGTTATCGAGTGCTACTAGGTGACATGATTCTTGCATATGCATTTAGAAATCTAATGTGCTAACCTTAACCTTTGTAAAATGTTTTGAAAAATGCTAACACACGAGCACACAAGTTCTACACTTTATGGTTAACAACTCGGAAGTAAGAGTAAAGTGTTTAAGGAGATAGAAAAAGAAAAGGAGACATAGGTGCAGGACCAGACCCTGCCCAGGTGCGTCCGGTCAATTGTTTGCGCTTTAGGCCAAGAGGGCCAAGCATGACCGGACAACAGAGAAGGCACAACGTAGGCTTGTGATCGAATGCAGGTAAAGGCGCGCGACCGGACGCGCACGCATCGCGTCAGGTCGCGCGTGACGTACGCTGACGTCGGCATGGTGCAAGGGCACAGGGTGGACCGGACTCACTAGCGCGTCTGGTCGCCTAGGACTTGACGCGTCCGGTCAGAGAAAAACGTCTCTGTACTCGATCGGACGCGCTGTGTACGTGGGTCCGGTCATTTCGAGGGTCGCGTCCGGTCAGTGATTGGCTGACTACGCTGACGGTTTTCGACCGTTGAAGATCAATGCGCGGGATTTAAACAGGGCCACATGGCAACCATCGAGTGATCGAACGCTAGGGTTGCGTCCAGTCAGTGCGTCCGGTCACCCCTGCGTAGAGCCAACAGCTCTATTTCGTGAGGCCGCCTATTTATAGCTCTTGGCCGGCTTAGGGCTTACATTCTTGGCACTTTGACATTGTTGACACCCTTGTGAGCCTAAGCAAACACCTCCCACTCATCTCCATCATTGATTCATAATTATAGTGAGATTGTGAGTTATTCCAAGTGCATTTGCTTGAGTGATTGCATCTAGTAGCACTTGGGGATCGTTGTGGCTGTGGATTTCTTATTATTCTTGGTGGTCGCCGTCACCTAGACGGCTTGGAGCAGTGGAGGAGCATCAGCACGAGTTGGTGATTGTTCGTGGCCGTCTCTCAATGATTGTGAGGGGTCTTGTACTTCCCCTGGCGGAGCGCCAAAAGGTAACTCTAGTGGATTGCTTGTGTCATTGAGTTACCTCACTTGTGGATAGGTTCTTGCGGCGCCATTTGTTGCCTAGGTGTGTGATACCTATTAGCCACCGAACCACCAAGTGTTGGTCGACACAACGGGGACTAGCGTGTCGGCAAGCACGTGAACCTCGAGAGAAAAATCTTGTGTCATCTTGTGATTGGCTTTCTCCCGGTGTTTGAATTGGTATTCATCTTGTGATTGGTTCATTCCTCTACATGACGATATAATCACCCTACTCACTCTCTTACTTTCTTTAAAACCAGTTGTGTAGCAAGCTCTTTAGTGTAGTTAGTTTTTGAGAGCTTGCTTGCTAGTTTAGTTTCACCTAGTGAAGCTATTTAGTGTAGCCTTATTGAGAGCTCTTAGTGGGTAGTGACATAGCCTATTGTGTGCCTAGAGATTATAGCGACTATAATTGATGGGTAGGTGGCTTGCAACCCTTGTAGAGCTAGAGCAAATTGTATTTCACCGTTTAGCGTACTAATAAATTGCTCTAGTGATCTTGTAGAGTTTTAAAATAGGCTATTCACAACCCCTCTGGTCATATTAGGACATTTCACTCACCATCAGTGCCGCCGCCGCTGGGGTCGCCACCGAGCCTGCCCCTGTCGGATCCGGTGCTGGGGCTCCTCCGCGGGCTCCCTCGACGCCCGTGCCGCCGCTAATTCCGGGCGCAGCCGCCCTGGCCGCCACCAAGTCTGGGAAGGCGCGCCTAGAGGCCTTCTCGCTGCCTGGCTCAGCGGACGTCCCAGTGTTGGCGGCCTCAGCGCCTAGCTCGCTGCATTTCTCATAAGAAAGTAGAAACAACACTTTCTTATGTAAATTAGTATTGTTCACTCTAGAAAGACAGAATATTTCACATAAGAAAGTAGAAACAACTTTCACATGATCACCTCCACATACAGAAACATACACGATTATTTTCAGTACTTTTCAATATAGTACTATAGATTTCTTCTTTTCTACCGGTCAAGTTTACGGAACATATATGATAGGCGTAGCGTTATGGAAACACTTCAAATAAAATTTTCTAACAAAACAAACATGAAAACGATGGAGATTCAACGAGGTCAAATTTCTTGTTAATAGAAAGCAACAAAATAGTGCAGGGGATTCTAGATAACAAAATAGACACAGCTCTCGTTTGCTGCCACATGGAATCTCCCTAATGAAGCCCTGCCCGCTCAGTGCATGTTTCATTTCGTGTTGTCGTCTCGTCAGCATAGGTAACTGTATTGGCAAAGTTTCATCTTCACCAAACTCAAATCATCCCTCTCTTCTTCATTATCCTTAAGTCATCTAAAATACTGATGTGGCAAAGTATTTAATGCCAATAAAATTGCTACTAAGACTGATCATAGAGAAACTAGCGGGAAAACTCGTCCCTAGATGGCCACACGGGTTTGTTGCTAGATTTAGATTTAATCATATTCTTTTTTTCTAGAAAACTTACATACTTAATTACTTTTAAGTATTTTGTTTGCGTATTAGGAAGACCAGCGTGATCACTCATCACTAGATTAGGGATCTCGCCCAACAATAATATCAAGTATTCATATCACTTGAGTTTTCTATCGACTAGAAATCTACCATCTCTTATGTTTATATCTCAAACTATCAGTATGCATTTGAATTATTTACATTGTAATTTGTCGAAGTTTTCAATTTAATATTTGAAACTAAGACTTATTATGTTATTCGTGTATGTATACCGAATAACACACAATTTTATAATTGTTTACCGAATTAATAAATGATTTTATCAAATTGCATATGATTTTTTTATGGAGCATTCCCTTTGGTAGAATTTATTGTGGGGGGCATACCAAATTACCAAATGGCGTATGAAACTTTTTGTGGGGTTTACCCTTTGGTACAATTGTTTACCTGCAGCGATTCACACTGCTCTGCAAGGATTTTTCTTGTCCCGCATCACCAGTTTCGTATTTGTCCCAGTTTCAAATTTTAGAAGACCATATAAAACTTAAATAAATCTAAGAAAGGAACAAAACATAGAGCATATTCTAATATTAAATTATCTATGAATTTTCTAATAATTCTAATAACTAGTTTTATATTTTTCTAAAAATTATCTATGAATTTTCTAATATTAAATCAGATTATAGTATTTTTAGATGCATTTTAATTCCAAAAAAAATTTGCATATTTTCAAAAATCATTTATATAGTTATTTGATAAAGTTTAATTGAGCCCTAAACTACTGTGAAAGTCTGGTTAGCTTCCTCGTGGTTGACATGGCGGTACATATGACAGCTAATGTGGCGCCAAATCAGTTAAAACCGTTTTTAAAATCGTTCAGGAGCTAAACGGACAGTTCTAAAAGTTTGATGTGCCTACAAATTTAGTTTTGTGATCGAGAGACTTGTGAGAGTGCAATAGTTGAGGTGAAAATGACCTTTTCTTCTGCTTTTCTTAGTTGGAAAAAGTCCACATTATCTCTCTCAATTTTTATGAAAGTCTTCTTTTTCTCCCTGAACTCTAAAATCGGGTAAACCACCTCCTTGAACTTTTAAAACCGTTCATTTTACCTCCCTGACCGATTATAAGACATTTTCAAAGGCGGTTTTGTCTTTTTTCTTTTTTATTTATTTCGGCTGAATCTTTGAAAAATCATAGTAAATCACAAAAAAATTATATAATGTAAAATCTATAATTAAGTTATACATGATCTAATGAGTATAAAATTTTACTACATTTTAAACATACAATAATTAGTCCACCATAAAAATTTCACCATAATTGGACCATAGAAACTGTAGCTATGAATTAATTACAAAAAACATAGATCTAAAACTACAACAAAAAGTTTGTACTAAAGCATACCATATTATATATTCAATGTGTAGATCTACTCATATGGAGTCCAATAGAATTTGATTTTATATTTTGTGATTTTTCTGTGATTTACTATGATTTTTCAGAGGTTCAACCAAAATAAATAAAAAAGAAAAGACAAAACCGCTTTGAAAACCACTTATAACCGGTTAGAGAGGTAAAAAGAATGGTTTTAAAAGTTCAGTGATGTGGTTTACCCGGTTTTAGAGTTCAGAAGGAAAAACAGACTTTCGCAAAAGTTGAGGGGGTAATGTGGACTTTTAGTTAGAAAAGTACATGCAAGAGGGTCCATCGGTAGAGTTTGGGCTTTAATTAGGCCCAAAAGTGTAACTGCAAGCTAGATCCGGCCCACGGCCCACCTTCCACACGCTCCCCGAGAACTCCGCCCACTCGCACAAACCAAGACAAAGTTGCGATGCTCCATGCTCCACGTCGCGCCGCCGCACCTAACCCTCCGGCGACTCACCGCCGGCGAGCCGATCCGCCATGCCATAGCCTCGTTCTGAAGCGCAATTAATCCTACGCCTCGTTCCTCTCCCGCCCCCGCTACCCTCCATAGGCATGGGAATGGGGGCCGCGAGAGGGGCCGCAGGGGGCTGGCTTCCCGGCGAGCGGTGGCGGCGGGTCCTCTTCCTCGCGCTGGCGTCCGTCTCTTTCCTCATCTCGCTCATCCTCCTCTTCCTCTCCGCGCCGCGCCTCCGCCTCCCGAGCGTCGTCCTGCCTTACACCGCGGCTGCCGCTTCCGCCGTCCGCCGCGGGCCCGACGCGCCGCCCTGCCTCGCGTACCTCCTAACCGGCGCGCGCGGCGACGGGCGCCGCCTCCTCAGGCTCCTCCTCGCGGTCTACCACCCGCGCAACCGGTACGTGCTCCACCTCTCCGCCGACGCGCCAGACGACGAGCGCCTGAGCCTCGCTGCCGGGGTCGCCACCGCCGCGCCCGCTGTGGGAGCATTCGAGAACGTTGCTGTTGTCGGCAAACCCACCGCTGGGACGCCCGTGGGGTCCTCCGGGCTCGCCGGCACGCTCCGCGCTGCAGCCGTGCTGCTCCGGCTCCACGCTGACTGGGACTGGTTCCTCACGCTCAATGCCGCAGACTACCCCCTCGTCACACAGGATGGTAGGGCAACACTGGCATCTATGCATCTCTACATTAGGGGAAAAAAACTTCGCTTTTTCCTGCACACATTTCACGTTATGGTCTTGGGGGGTTTCTAATTGGTTGGATTAGCTGGTCCAATCTAGGTTACAAAAGAATGGCAATTGGTTGTCTTCTTCCTTTTATTATATGAACATTGCAAGTAGTCTTCTAGTAGCTATTACATCGAATGGAAATGCAAGTTCTGCTTGATTGTGCTGACTGATAGCAAATAAATACTTAGGACTTGGAAGAGCTGCACACCCAGTCATGAGTCAACCATACACATTTCATATAATTCCAATTGCCTATTAGGCACACTGTCAGTCTTATTTTGCATTGAAAGTTGTACTCTCAGTATAATTAATAATAGATTGAGGCTCCCCTTATTTATTGATTATTAGTAATGCACATGCTAAAACTTGTGCTGCTGCTATACTTATATCTGTTAAAGTGTTATAGGTCTGTTGTAGAGCCTATGCCAAATGATGTTCATGATTACAAATTCTGTTATACATCACTCTTGAATTCTGTTATATATCATGCTTATTCTGGTTCTCCACAAAAACTATTTATCTTTTACAGAAATCTGCTTGGGTGTTTCATTAATTATTCCAGCAAGTCATCATTGTGTGATTATCCTTATTAATTAATGGAGATCATTATAAATCTTTATGTTTTCTCCCTGTTGCAGACCTGATTCATGTCCTTTCTTCTGTTCCAAGGGATCTTAACTTCATTGACCACACCGGTGACATTGGATCAAAAGAGTATGGGGCATCTAAATTTTCAAATAATTTTAGCTGTTGGCAGCATTGTTACTGATCAAAATTTCTATGCAGACCTGAGAAAGTGCAACAAATTATAGTTGATGCTGGAATTTACTTGTCAGGGAGGACCAACTTCTTTCGAGGAACACAGAAACGACCAGCTCCTGAGGCTTTTAAGTTCTTTACAGGCATTTCTTGCTCTCTGTCCTTGGTTTGTTTCCATTGGTCTTAATAATTTCCTCACCAGTTTATCTCCTTATTAATAGGTTCTCCATGGGTCATATTAAACCGGCGATTTATAGAGTACTGTGTTCTTGCTTGGGAGAATCTCCCTCGGATTCTTCTCATGTACTTCAACAACGTAATACAACCCCAGGAAGGATATTTCCAGTCAGTCATCTGCAACTCACTGGACTTCCGCAATTTCACTGTGAACAACAACCTGAGGTTCGTGGTGCGGGATGATTCCGCTCAGACAAAGCCCCTTTTCCCGAGCAGAGAACATTACGGCCACATGGTGGATAGTGGGGCGCCTTTTGCAAGGCCGTTTCAGGAGAATGATCCTCTGCTGGACCAGATTGACAGCAACATACTCAAGCGTTGGAGCCATGGACCAGTTCCTGGTGCCTGGTGCACAGGTAAGAAGAGGTGGTTCAGTGATCCATGTTCCCAGTGGGGCGATGTGAATATTGTGAGACCAGGCCCTCAAGCAGTGATGTTGCACCAGTATGTAAATCAGACCTTAGAAGAAGCAAAGTCTAGCAGCAACTCATGCAGGCGGTAGCAGCATTGGCGTCAAGGATCTCATATCCCATGGTTGAAAGCTTTGAGCTTTTTCCACTTATCCACCAAGGGTTAACCACTGCTGAATAAATAGCCGCCACATGCTCTTTCCTGATATTTTCATGACGATTATCATAGTCACAGATCAGGGGTTCCACTTGGGTCTGTAATTAATCTGCTCAATCCCCCATATTTGGCTCATATGACACCTCAAGGCAGATAGCTTAGACCCGATAATAGGTAGAAGCTTATATAACTACTGTTGTTTATATGTTGTGGTCATTTATTGAACAGCTTATGTTCGTGCTAGTAGACAAAGTTATGAATCCCTTATGCTCCCCTGTTGTGAGGACTGGAGACGGTGTAGAATAAGGGATCTTGTTACTTCTTAGTCTTACTGAATCCACGTTGTGCTTTTGACTTACATAATATATGCCTAGTCCTGTACCTATAGAACTAGGCTCCAATTGTCCCAGTTTACCTTTGAATTTTTTCTTCTCTTGCATTGTTGTACCGATACTATATTTTTTCTCTGGAAAATTCGCTGTATGTGCATTTGGACACTAAAGAATTTGTTTGCTCAATGCCGATTCAGTACTAGAATGCTGATGCTGTACTACAGTTTGGCATGCGGCCATGGAGAAATCTAACTTCAATTTGGATGAAAGAACCTGTTTTATATAAATCGGGAAGGAATTCTTTTGTGGGTTCTATGCTCAAATGTGAGGCAAAAATTTCGAATGAGATTTGAACCTTCCAAAATTTCTTGATATTTTCCGTCGTGCCAGGTGGAGCTCGGCAATTCCAAAAGTTTGCAGGGTGAAACTGAAAAACATATACAGCACCTCGGAACCCAAACTCAAAATGGGTGTCCAATATAGTATTTATAGCCTCCAACAGAGTATCTATTTTGGGTGTTAGAAGATGCGTAATTTAAATCTGAGTATCCTTTCTTCTAAAAATCTATTTGCAGAAAGAGTTGTCTTTTAGGTCTTGCTATTGGAGAAGACCAAAAATGAATATTAAACCATTTTTTCGTCTAGCGCCATCAAAAAAACGAATATGTCTGGTATTTTGGCACGTGATCGTCAGAGACAGTCCTAGGCGGCTGCAAAAGGCCGCTACCACTACCAGTGTTTTAGAAGTCGGAACTCGACATCTTCAGAGGGTTGCTCCAGCGAGCCATGTAGCCTGAGTCCTTGCTGAGGTTGAACTGAAGCTTGAGGAAATCAGGGATGCGCCTGAAACGGCAGAGCCGCCTTCTCCGGGATGCGCTGGTGGCGCCCACAACAAGGAGAAGGAGGAGAAGGAGAAGGAGAAGGGATCCTCCGGGGCGCGGCCGGCGGGCGCAGCGGCGGCGGTCGGGTACGTGCCGGTGGAGGACGCCGACGCCCTCGACTGTGGCGTCTGCTACCGCCCGCTCAAGCCCCCCATCTTCCAGGTACACCCTAAACCCTACACGCGCCCACGCATTGCCTGGAACCCATGTCCTGCAACTGCAACCAGTACACAGCGCTCTAGTATGAGTACCTAGCAACCTGATTTCCAGCAGTTCCTTTTGAAAGGGGGCACATTTTTGACATTCAAGAAACGTTTCCACCAGCTGAAACCACAGGGCACTTTCTTTCAGTTAATAAACTGCAGACATGCTGCATTATGAATTAACAGCCTGTTCGGTTGGCTGGTTCGTATCGTTGCTGGTTCGTGAAGAAGTACGGCTGGCTGGTTTGTGTGAGAGAAAAATATTGTTCCGGCTGAAAATTTACGATCGTTTACGACAAGCCACAGCCAAACGAATAGGCTGTAAGTATTCGTGGCTCATGGATGCCTTCGCATCCGCAAAGCCAAAGGCCAAAGCATCATTTCTATCCCTGCAAATTGCATAGCAGCGACAACTTTATCATCTGTAGTAAGCGACACAGCCCATGATTGCAAACAATTGGTTGCATACAAGAAATTTGATGGTCATGTGTTTCTTCCTATATGTCATGTTTTTACGCTATTTCAATGACCCCCAGATTTGCTTCACCCACAAAATCTGCCCAAATTGCAATTCAATAACCCTGCACCAAAAACATGATCCCCAAATTGTAAGGAAGTTGCTTTATGAGCCCCAACTTGTTATAAACATGTCCATCCTTGACTGCCTACAGCAGCACAGTTAGGAAATAATTTCTTCCCTAAACTGGCCCCGTTCGCTGGTCTGAAAGTTGGCTGAAAACACGGTTCCGGCTGAAATGTTGTGAGAGAAAAACACTGTTTAGCTGGTTTGATGAATAGTAAATTAAGAGGGGGATCAACCGACTGGATGGTTTGGACCAGACCAGCGAACAACCCCAGAAAGATGGTCTACAGGTTCATCCTTGTCACAAAAATCACATTTTATATCCGAATGGCAGCTGTGCTGAGTAATTGATATCTAGTGAGTGTTGGTTAAGAAAACCCCGCTTAATATAGGGATAAGAGGAGAAACACCGCAGAGGTGGAGGGGGACAGTAGGAGTAAAACTCTGAAACAGATGAGGAAACAGAAAGAGAAAGCTAAATAAACTAGGACAATACTGTCAATACTATGGACCCGTTCGCGTGCCCTTAAATCCGGCTTGATCCGCTTATTTTTTCATTCGGAATAATATTTTTCTCTCACAAATTCCTTCAGCATTCCTCCAAACCATCCAGATTCCTCCAAAATTCAGACAAACGAACAGGCCCTATCTATGTACTTAGTATGCTGTAGGTCCAGCCGAATATGAGTTCATTACAATTCTAGGAAATTTCTTTTTTCCTTTGACATTTGACCCCAAACTTTCTATCGATAACAAAACCAGAATACCTTAATCCTTCGAGATATTTAGTATCATTCCAACATACGAAGTGATGTCTTAAAAAATGCAAGATTCAAGTGTCATCCGTCTATCCCAATATAACCCTTTATATCAAGAGATGCACATCTTTTATGGAAATTGATGACAAAGGAAGAGAGATTAGTACAAAGATAATGAGGGCAGTTGGATTTGGACATAAATATGGACAAAGAAGGAGCAACATTGAAAAATATGAGAGGATTAAAAATTTTGGACAAGAGAACCACACAAGTAGGGGGACCAAGCTCATGAACTTGTTTGATTGCATTTGATATGTGCATATTCATATGTTTGCTTGCATTGCATAAGATTTTAAATTTGATATGCATGCTTGTGTGTTGTATGCTAGTTGTAAAACTTGAATGATGATTTGATAACTAGCATGCATAGGATGGTAACTAGACTTGTGTTTTTCAAGCAAAAACTAGAACCTTACTTATAATGTTGATCCCATGGGGTTTCTAGTGTTTTTTGTCTAGCTACTCATGGTGCTAAAGATGGTGTTAAAATGCGCACTCCGATTGGTATTACGCATCAAAGGTTAATTCTTTACACCTTAGCATCATTGGTAGTAATTACTCTCCCACAATTTCAATCTATGCATATGTGCGAGCTTCAAACAAACACTCTAACATATATGTAGGGGAAGCTAATACTATCAATTCGGGATTGTGGTACCTGTCCAAAATCATTTACACATGGTCAAATTGCTTGGGCAAGCAACATGAATCTAAAAGTGCTTAAATTTCTATATCTTTGTACAGTTGTCATCAATTACCAAAAAGAGGAGATTAAAAGGTTCCTAGTTTGATTTTGGTAATTAAGTGACAACCTAGGTGGACTAATGTGTTTAAATATGAGATACACAGATAATTAGTCCAAAGGTACACTTGTGTGAGCAACTCATGCCATGACGGTGAAGATGACTTGAACTTGTTGCAAGGCTCACACATGTGCTGAAGGAGCTCATTGTATATGAGACATGACATGAAGGCATGTGACTAAGGTGGCGAAGATCAAGACAAGACTTGGCTTGATGGACCTGGTTGCAAGCGAGAAGAATAAGTTAGAGGCTTTAGAGCGATGGACCGCGTGGCGGTGAAACTTGAGCAAGACTTGGCGTCGATGGATGAAGGCAACGGTAAAAAGCAAGTGAGGTCAAGATCGATGAACCAACAATGTCATGTGATGATATGAAGTGGATCATATCATTTGTGATATGGTTGGTACATGTGTTGCATCAACGCTGGAGGAGATGGAATAGAATGCGCAAGGCAAATGTATAACATATAGAGCATTTTATTTCATCGGTCATAGGTGAGTAGAGAAGTGTATGACCGGGTTTAGGATAGATGGCCGTACTATCAAAAGGAGCAAACTTGTTTGCATATCGGTCATCTAGTGCCACTCGAGTGATCTAACTTTGCATTGTTGCTAGGATCGAGAGGCGTGGTGAATTGAATGACTAATCCTTGGGAAAATATTTGTGAAAAGCTAATATATGTGCACAAGGTGATGATCACTTGGTGGTGTTAGCATATTTGCAAAGGTGAAAAAGTTGGTAAAGAAGAGATGAAACCGGGCTTGGAGTGCTGCCTGGGTGGCACCGCCACCGGACCTGCCACCCCTAGAGCGGTGCCCGCTTGGAGACCGAGAGGTAGGAGTTGGCTGGTACCACCGCCACTACCTGTCCGGTGGCACCGCCACCCCTAGGGCGGTGCCCACCAGACCGTGGCCAAGAGCAGCAGTGGGTGACTCGGTCACCGCTGTGTCTGACGTGCACCACCGTATGGAGGGCGGTGGCACCCCCAGGGGCTGTTCGGTGCACTGCCCCTTTTCGGCAGAAAGCAGGAGAAGGTGAGGGGGTCACCGCCGTGCCTATGGTGGCTCACCGCCCTATTTTTCCTGAGGGTGGGAACTTTGCGGGGTTGGCCTGGGTGGTCATCACCACCCCTAGGGCGGTGCCACCGCCTCCCCTGTCCAGTGACCAGAATTTGACCATTGGGAGGGGCACCGCCGTGTCCGGTGCCCTCGCAGAAATCAACAACTTTGCTCTAACGGCTCTATTTGGCTTGGGGGCTATAAATAGCGGTGGAGCTCGGGCATTTGGCTGGCTGAGAACACTAGAGCCTTGGTGGCTTATGTGGTGGTGCTTAGGAACCCTCTAACTCACTTGAGCTTGATAGTGATCATCCGATCGAGTGAGTGAGCGATTCTAATGCGATTGCATCGTGAGGTTGCATCAAGTGGCACTAGGTGATCATGTTGTAAGTTGGTGGCGCTTGTTATTCTTGAAGGTTGCCACCTCCTAGATGGCTTGGTGGCTTGTGACTCCGTTGAAGCACGTGAGAAGATTGTACGGTGTTCCGGAGGAGGATTTGTGAGGGGGATTGTGCTCACCCCACGGGGATCGCAAAGAGTAACTTTAGTTGAGCGTGTCATTGAGCTACCCTCACTTTTAGGGTAGGTTCTTGCGGTACCCGACGTGTGGGCTTGGCGGGTGATGCCAATTAGCCACCAAACCACAAAGTGAGCGGTCGACACAACAGGGACTAGCATGTTGGCAAGCACGTGAACCTCGGGTTAAAATCATCGTGTCATGCTTGTCTTCCCATTGGTTTGCATCCTCATCACACAAGCTTGTATTTACTTCACATACATTGTGCTTGTGTAGTTGCTCTTGTAATTAGTTGACTTGTGTAGTTAGCTAGTTACCTTTTTGCTTGTGTAGCATAGAAGTAGCTCCCTTACGTGGCTAATTTGGTTTTAGTAACCTTGTTAGTTACATTGCTTAGTTTGTATAGCTAAGTAAGTTGTGCTCTTTAATTTGGCTTGTGTAGCCTTGTTATTGAGCATTACTAGTGAGCTTTGGAGCTTTATGCTTTTGCTTACTAGATTGTGTAGGAGCTCCTCCGGTTGTTTAAAGTACTAGTGCACATGTTTGTGTGACCTTGCTCTAGAATTGATTATGTGAGCTCTAGCTAGCCCGGCACCTTTGTTTCCTAATTAGGATCTTTATAAGGTGCTTGTGAATTTAGATAGAGGGGTGTAATCTTAGCTAGACCGATAGTTTTAATTCTACATTTGTTACGGTTAGCCAATGCGATTAATTTTAGAAAAGACTATTCACCCACCTCTAGTCCGTCATCTCGACCCTACACCCCCAACCTATAGGGCAAGGGGATGTGCTAGGACGAATACTCGAGGTGGCTCCTCTGCTAGCCCCTCAGCATATCGTTTAGGCGAAGGGAGAAACGCCGCCCCCCCAACCTTTAAGGCGAGGGGAAACGCTAGGACAAATACTCGAGGTGGCTCCTCTGCTAGCCCCTCGGCATATCGCTTAGGAGAAAAGACATTGTGCCCCAATCCTTTTTAGGGTGAGGGGATATGTGAAGGCGCGAGTTCTCGAGATGGCTTCTTTGCGAGCCCCTCGGCATATCGTTTAGGCGAAGGGAGAAACGTCATCCCCCAACCTTTAGGGCGAGGGGATATGCTAAGATGAATATTCGATGTGGCTCCTCTGCTAGCCCCTCGGCATATCGCTTAGGCGAAAAGACGCCGTCCCCAATTCTTTTTTAGGGCGAGGGGATAGCTGGTACGTTCGTCATCTTGATATATTTTCATTTTTCTTTTCGATCTTGGTTGTTTTACATTTGATTTCAGGCTAGGTGTATTGGCAGATATGTACAATCAGTATCTTTTCTTCTACTTCTTGGCTTGCAACATCTAGTTTGTTTGGATAATTCGCTAGAGTGAATCAGCACTATTGCTGGGCGAATTAGCTAAATTGACGTGCGGTGTTGTGATGTCGTGCTTCCCAGCACAGAGCTATGTAAGAATCCTGTCTCGTGTAGGTACATGGCCTTCCTTTGTGGTTTCACCGTGTGAGGGGATGTGACGTTTTTTCTTGCAACGTCCCTCCATGCTTGCTTGTCGCTGTGTCGCGGCCACATCATCTTGCCTCATCATTCAGCTCTGTGGCTGGCGAATATGAGGTGCATGCTCCTCTTGGATAGTATGCACCCTAAGCTTTACGTGGTTTCTCGCAACATCCAATTTTCGCTACTAGCGGCCTTGTGCTTGTACAGCCTTCTATCAAACACTCGAGACTTTCCTATTTCGGCAAACGCCGAAAATCCTGACACTCTCAAGCCCACTCATCGCCTTTATGAGGCGAGAACTCTCTCGCTATCGCTCCTAACTTGAGCGGCGTGGGTGCCTAACCTAATGCTTTTGCTCTAGACTAAAACTTGATATGCTACCTAGGGTTGCTCGGGCCTCTTATTTATAGGGTTCTAGGGGTTCGGTGTCATTAATTTTGGTTGTTGCGGTTGGTAGCGATATTTAACGCCAGTGTTTGGTGCCGTTCTTAATCTTGGTAGTCCTTTGCAGTACATGTACGTATTTGCGGATGCGCTTCTTTATAACGCTTTTGCTTTTATGACAATGTGAGTGGATCCTTTCGTACTCATTTTGCGACCCTTGTCTCCGCGCGCTTTGTGGCTCTTAAGCCTTTCTTGTTTGTCACCACTCCTTTTTGGAGGTGTGAATTGTTTTTAGCCTACCTGGCTTTCTGTGTTCGTCTACACTCCTTTTTGGTGCGACAAGACACTTGCTATGGCTTATTGGCCTTTTCCTTTCGCTCACTCCATTATGGTGAAGCGGAAGGTTTTTGTAGCCTTTAGGCTTTTTTGGGTTGTTCAGTTTTTGCTCGTGACATTTCGCATGAGTGCAAAATAGTGCAACTTTCTTTGGTGCATGCTGTCGTCGATATCCATGATCTGCCGAAGCCAAGTTTTGTTTCGATGTCTTACTTTTTAGATCTTTTGTGGGGAAAGGTTCAACTTAAGAAGGGTACATGGGACTGCCTCATTAAAAACCTCACGCCTTTTTGCTAAGGCTTCCCCTGTGAGGAAAAAGAGTGTGGATCCCTTTTTTGATGTTTACAGAAATGTCAAAAAGGAAAAATTACAACCCTCTTGGGGCGAAATTGCTATGGGTAGAAGCGACGCAAGTTGTCCGCGTTCCACGTGTGGCTTGTTTCGACTCCTTCATTGAGTAGCATGTATACCCCTAGCTTAACCATGTTTGCCACCACGAACGGCCCGTACCACTGGGATTGTAGCTTGCCTTGGTTGTCAGGGTGACGTATCAGCACCATGTCACCTGGATTCATGTTTTTTCACAGAATTTTCTTGTCTCTCCAGGTCTTTGTTTCTTCATGATATTTGTCGAGGTTTGTCGCCGCATGTAACCTGGTGTTTTCTGCCGCTTCGAGCTCCACATATCACTGTATTGGAGTGGTTGCTACAATTTGGGTACGGAAAGACCCTAGCTTGAGCTCCTCTGGCGTGATTGCTCTTCGCCCTACAACAGGCGAAAAGGGGTGAACCAGGTTGTCCGAGTGCGCGAGATGTTGTGACCCTAGACAGAAGTGACCAATTCCTAGGCCTATTTCCTTTCGGGAAGTTGAATAGTGTTTTTGATACTGCACTGAAAATCAAGCCATTTGCCCTTTCGACTGCTACGTTGCTCTCTGGGTGGTTCACTGAGGCGAATGTTAGTTTGATCCCCAACTCGCTGCAAAAATTTCTGAACTCCGTGCAATCGAGTTGCTTTTCGTTGTTGACTGTGATGTAGGACGGGACCCCAAAACGGTAGATGATCATTTGCCACATGAAACTGATTAAGGTACCCGAGGTGATTTTCGCTAGTGCCTTGGCCTCAATCCACTTGGTGAAATACTCTAAAGCTACTGCTACGAAACGCACGTTGTCGGCAACGGCCCCACAATGTCGACTCCCCATCTCTGCAAAGGCCATGTTGGGATGATTGACGTGGTCAGATCAGCTGGGGCTCTCTCCTTTTCGGCGAACATCTGGCAGTTTTTGCAACTGTGGACCAGCTCTTTTGCATCTTCTGCTGCTGTCGGCCAATAGATCCTTGCCTCATTGTTCTACGAGCAATTTTCGTGTGGTCCCCTATGAGCTCCGCACATTCCAGCGTGCATTTCGCTTAACAATTCGATCCCTCGCTCTCTGCTTATGCACTTTAGCATTGGTGCGGCTATTCCGCTCTTGTACAGCTCTCCCGCTATGATGGAGTATTGTTTCATCCTGGAATTCATTCTATGTGTCTCATGCTTGCTATGCGGCTCATGGGTTCCATTGAGGTAGGCGAATATGAGCGATCTCCAATCCTTACTTGAGATAATATGCACGGTGTTGGGTTGTTCCTCTTCTTCTCGTATTGCTTTGACTAACAACTCTTGATAAAAAAAACATCTGCTAGCATTGGTGCTCTCTGCGCAGCTGCTTTTGCCAGCTCATCGGCTTCCGCATTCTCGCTTCTTGGAATGTGGCAAAAAGTGAAGCCGGTGAAATGCTTCTCCATTCTTCTTACCGCTGCCAAGTACTTGATCAACTCAGGTTCCTTCGCAGTGAACTCTTTTTTGACATGTCCCACTATTACCTGAGAATCTGACCTGACTATACACCTCCTGACTCCTAGAGCTCTGAGCTTTCGCAACCCCAGGAGCACTGCCTCATATTCGGCTATATCGTTCGTAGTGAGGAATTTGAGTCTTGCTGCATAACGAAGTTTTGGGCCTTTTGGCGGCGTTAGTATCGCTGCTATTCCTGCACCATTCATTCCCCACGCTCCATCGTAGTGCATAGTCCAAATTGGCTCTTTAAATTGTATTGTTGTGTCGTAAGCTGCTGGGGTCCAATCTATGATGAAAACTATGAGTGCTTGAGACTTGATAGCGGATCTGTGTTTGAAATCCACTACGAATTCGTTTAGCTCGGTGGCCCATTTTCTGATTCTGCCGATGGCTTCGCTGTTGCGAAATAACGCTTCCAGCGGTTGCGCTGAAACGACTTTGATGCGATGGGCTTGGAAATAATGTTTCAGCTTTCTTGATGCCATGACCACAGTGTATGCTATTTTTTATTGTTCGGAATAGTTGAGCTTTGCTCCTGATAGGGCCTCTGATACGAAGTATACCGGGAACTACATCTTGTTTCAATGTTCCTTTTCTTCGACTAGCACTGTACTGACAGTTGTTGGCGATGCTGCTAGATATAACAGCAACGTTGTCGATGGCGACGGTTTGGACAAAGTTGTCAACTTGGTTAAGTGTGTTTTGAGTTCATCAAAAGCGTGCTGCTGCTCATACCCCCATTCAAAATGGTTTGAGTTTTAAAGAGTTCTGAAAAATGGTAGGCCCTTTTCGACTGATCTCGAGTTGAATCTGTTCAATGCTTCTAGCCTTCTCTAATAAGTTCTTGAGATGTTTACCCGCAAGATTTGGCATGTGGGTCACCTTGCTAGTAAGGGCCGGGTTGGACACAATGACACCAAACCAAATCTTAGGAGATATCATGACCGATGATGCTTATAGAGATGATGATGAGAAAGAAGAAAAGAGGGAGAAGAAATATGAAGAAAGATGACAAGAAGAAAAGCGTAGCATTCAAGGCCACATCATCCAAGGGCAAGGCAAAGCAAGAAACATCAAGTGAAGATGATATTTCATTTGATGAGATGAATGATGAGAAGATAGCTCTCTTTGTCAAGAAATTTGGCAAGTTCATGATGAAGAAAGGATATCGTGCTAGAAGAAAGAAGTCTTAATCCAAAAACAAAGAAGAATCAAGAAGGTGCTTCAAGTGTGGAAGCAAAGATCGTCTTGTTGCTCAATGTCCATACAATAGCGACAATGATGATGATAACAAGAAGAACAAGAAGAAGGACAAGAAGGAAAAGAAAGAGAAGGACAAGATGGCCTTCAATAAGAAGAAGGGTGGTTCGTATGTGGTCACTTGGGATAGTGATGCTTCCTCAAGTGATGATGATGACGATAGTAATGATAACAAGACCATCAAGAAGAAGGTTCTTGCAAGCATTGCTATCAATGAGAAGCCTTCTCTCTTCGACTCTTCATCATGCTTCATGGCTAAGGCCACTAAGGTACAAACTTGTGATGATGAAAGTGATAAAGAACATGATAATGAAAATGAAAATAATAGTGATAATGATGATGATGAACCTACTGAGGATGAATTATTTGACATGTTAGAAGATGCTAGAGAATACTTTGACATCAAGAGAAGGGAATACAAAAGCTTGCGTAAGGAACTAAAAGCCCTTAAGCAAGCCTTTGATGAGCTCAATACATCTCATGAGATGCTAGAGGAAGCCAATGAGAAGCTTGGCAAAGCTCACAAAAAGCTTAAAAGGCTCATTCCTCTTTGCTTGATGAGCAAAAATAAAAAGAAGCATGCTAAAACTTGCAATGTAGGTTTAACTTGTGATATAATTGAAGAATCATTGTCTATGCCTATCATTGTTGCTTTCACTAACCCTTCTTGTAGTACTTTCACTTCCACCTCATCTATTAGTGATGGTCTTACTTGTGATGCCTCACTAGTGGTTGAGAATGAGAACCTCAAGAAGGAGGTTAACAAGCTCACTCACACTTTGGCTAAGGCCTATGGTGGTGAGGACCGCTTGCTTATGTGCTTGGGTAGCCAAAGAGCTTCTCTCTACAAAGAGGGATTGGGCTATACCCCCAAGAAAGGCAAGGTGACCTTTGCTCATCACAAGACTAGTTTTGTGAAGAATAATGGTCGGTTTTGCTTTAGTTGCAAGCAAGTGGGTCATAAAGAGCATGAATGCACCAACAAGAGCAAAAATGCTAATATATCATCCCTTAAGCTTGATTCATGCTATATGCTTATTAAGGGTACAAATGGTGTGAAGGCTAAGTTTATTGGTAAACCATGGATTGGCTCAAAGAAGAAAGTCATTTAGGTACCAAAGAGCTTAGTGACTAACCTTCAAGGACCCAAGCAAGTTTGGGTACCTAAAAAGAATTGATCTTCTTTTGTAGGTCAATTACAAAACCGGAGAAATGCATTGGGTTCTTGATAGTGGGTGCACTCAATACATGACCAGTAATGCAGGAATGTTCAACTCAATCAACACCAATGACAATGATGGTTATGATAGTATTACATTTGGTGATAATGGCAAAGGCAAGGTCAAAGGGCTTGGTAAGATTGCAATATCCAATGACATGAGCATATCCAATGTATTGCTAGTAGAGAGCTTGAACTTCAATTTGCTATCCGTGGCTCAATTGTGTGATCTTGGATTCAAATGCATATTTGGGGTAGATGATGTAGAGATCATAAGTGTAGATGGCTCTAACTTGATCTTCAAAGGCTTTAGATATGAGAATCTATACTTGGTTGATTTCAATGCTAGTGAAACTAGATTATCTATATGCTTGTTCACTAAGTCTAGCATGGGTTGGTTATGGCATATAAGGCTTGGTCATGTTAAAATGAAACAATTGAATAGATTGGTTAAGCATGACTTGGTTAGAGGCTTGAAAGATGTGTTTGAAAAGGATAAGCTTTGTAGCTCTTATCAAGCCAGAAAATAAGTTAAAAACACCCATCCTAAGAAAAGCATGATGAGCACTAGTAAAGCATTTGAGTTATTGCACATGGATTTGTTTGGGCCAACACAATATACTAGCATTGGTGGTAACAAATATGGATTTGTGATAGTGGATGATTACACTAGATACACTTGGGTATTCTTTCTAGTGGACAAAAGTGATGTGTTTGCAACATTCAAATTATTTGTCAAGGTATCCACAATGAGTTTGAAACAACCATCAAGAGAGTTAGAAGTGACAATGATAGTGAGTTCAAGAACACTAGAATTGATGAGTTATGTGATGAATTTGGAATTAAACATCAATTCTCGGCCAAGTATACTCCACAATCAAATGGCCTTGTTGAGAGGAAGAATAGGACACTCATTGATATGGTAAGGTCTATGCTTAGTGAATACAATGTGAGTCAATCTTTTTGGGCCAAAGCTATCAACACGGCTTGCTATTGTAGCAACCGCCTCTATTGTCACCCATTGAAAGAGAAGACACCATATAAGCTCTTGAATGGTAGAAAGCCCAATATTGCATATTTTTTGGTCTTTGGTTGCAAATGCTATATCTTAAAGAAAGGCACTAGATTGGGCAAGTTTGACAAAAAATGTGATGAAGGATTCCTACTTGGTTATTCCACTACAAGAAGTGTTGTTGTAGAAATTTTTTATTAGGCTATTCACCCCTCTTCTAGCCATTAGGACCTTTCAGGGCCTTGCCTGCTTGTCTCCATGAATTCCTTGTTGCTTTTCGCTTCTTCAAGTCATCATATGATCTTGCGTATTGTCTCATCACCTCGAACAGCTCCCTTACGGAGGTGGGATAATTCCTGGCGAAATGAGCTGCACACTGGCCTATGGCCAACCCTTCCACGGCTGCTGCTATAACCGTCTTCTCTGGTGCATTTGGAACCTGAGCTTTGGTCTGAATGAATCTCTCCAAAAACTTAGACAAGGATTCGTCGTCTCGCTGGATGCAGTTTAGCAAATATCTCATTGTTTTCGTTCCTAGGTGGTATCCTTAGAAAGTGGACACTAGCTCTGCTCTGACTTGGCCCCAGGACCTGATAGATAAAGGCTTCAGCGAGGTGTACCAATCATGTGTGATGTCCTCGACCACCATGATGAGTGATTTTGCGAGGATTTGAGCGTCTTCCCTAGCTGATGTTACCGCAGTTTCATAACTCGCAAGGAACTTCCTCAGGTTTGTCTTTCTGTCGAAAACCGAAAGGCTAGGCTTGTAGCCGGCTGGCCACGGATACAGCTAGAGTTCTTCCGACAAGGGTGAAGTGGGGTCGTATTCACTTTCGTCTTCTTCCGAAAGATTATCATCTGGTATTACAATGTTTCCGCTAGCGCGATTGGCACCTCCTGCTCCTACTCCCTATAGTCCTTGAATTTCTCTCATCAATCTATCCCTCCGGATTTTGGCTTCCCTAATTGCCCTCTACATCTGTTCGGCTCTATTATGGGCAGCGGCTTGCCTGAGCAGCTGCTCCTTCTCGTTCTAGAGTTTGAGGATGTCTTGCTGGTATTGATTTAGCGTCTTCAGGTTTCTAGCTTGCATAGTGATCTCACCGTCTTCATCTTCTTTGACCTCATCGATGTTTTGGTCGATCTCGACTTCTTCGACGTCGCCTTTCGGCGTTTGCTCTCGCTCTCCTGGCGCTGCGGTATTATCCATCTACGGCTATGGCGTAGGTGGTTCCATAGTTGTTGCTGCATCATTTCATGCGTTTGCTTCCGCTGCCGCCACAATGGTTGTAGCTGCGGATGGTCCTGCTTTATCCGTCTTCTGCTTCTTTGGTGCCATGATAAGCTCGAGCAACAACCACGGTGGGCGCCAATGTTGTTCAAGTCCATGGCCTTCGAACACCAGTTGCCGCTCACGCGAAATCATGCATGAGAAATGGGCAAAGCGAGACTTGAGCGAAACGAGATGAACGATTTCATTAAACTTGTTTCCCTCCTCTTACAATCCCTCAACGGGGGCTATTTATACACGCCCATAGGTTTATCATAGGACATAAATGCCCTCTCAACCACTACAAATTCGGGGAATATTCCCCGCAGCTTTGGGTTTGTTCGCCATTTGGAGTACCCATCTTTCTCGGGTAATGCCGGCCCGGAGAGGTTCGACTAGCTCCGCTTTATGTCGCCAATCTAGCCGACCCAGGGGGCCACAGCGATAGAAGCTGTCGGCCAAGCGAAGGAGAGTGGCTCCTCCTTTGGCAAAACCTACTGAAACTATCAACCAAATCGTTAGCAACTATTTGTTTGGGCGAACAGCCAAAACCGACTGTGCGCCCTCCTTTGGCGAAATCTGCAGAAACAATCGAACAAACTATTAACAGCTATTCGCTAGAGCGAATAACCAAGACCGTCTGTGGCCCTGCCGCTAGGGCGAAGGGAAAAGATCTAGGCACGACTTGGTCCTGGCCGCAGAGTTCCTTTCGCCATGGCAAAAAGGGAACCCTAAGAATGGGACGGCAAGCGACGTCTTTACTTCACTAAGGCGAGAAGGGGGCTCGACTCATCCTTCTCTTCACACACGGCCAGCCCTCTTGCCTCTTATTATAGCGAAATGCTAAGCGCGCCGGAGTCCAACTCCCGTTATTTCGCTTTTGCGAGGAACTAGGATGGCGGTCGAGCCACATAGGGTGCCCATAGGCGGGGCACGCCCCCAACAAAGGTCATGTTGTTCGGAGGTACTTTAGGCAAGTACTTCCCGTTGTGACACGAGGAACAAGAGCACAGATCACTGATGCTACTTTACTAAAGTCATATATATGGGACAATGTGCGAAGGCTTTGGCTTATCCAAAACATGCGAGCTAAAAACGATAATTGGTTTGCAGATTACCTGTTAAGAATTTGGAACGGAACAGAAAAAACATTTGGTGATAATTATGTTCAATTGCCTAATGATATCATCGTAGAATGGAGGCAAGATTCCAGTAAGAATGCAAATAAAATATGTTCAAAAGACAATCCAATTGACAACCTTATCTAAAAGGTGTTTCCCAAACTCAAGGAAAATTGCACATCTGCAGATTATATGCGTGAACGTGCGATTCTTTCTACTACAAATGAGCATGTCGATGCAATGAATGCAATAATGATCGAGAAGTTTCCTAGAGATGAGAAGGTACAATGATACAAGGAATAATTACCCTCTTGATTTTCTAAGTTCTATTACACCTATTGGGTTGCCTCCTCATGAGCTTAAGGTTAAAAAAGACTGTCCTGTTATCCTACTACGTAATCTTGATCCTCACAACGGTCTTTGCAACGGCACTAGGTTGGTCATTAGAGGATCCTAGAACAATTCAATTGATGCTGAAATAGTTAACGAAGATCATGCAAGAACTAGAGTATTCATACAAAGGATTCCCATGTCCCCTCTGAAGACCTTACATTGCCATTCAAGTTTAAGCAAAAGTAGTTCCCAATAAGATTGAGTTTTGTATTGACAATAAATAAAGTCCTAGGTCATACAATACCAAATATTTGTGTTTATCTCCCTCAACCAGCTTTCTCCCATGGCCAATTGTATGTAGCATTGTCAAGAGGTGTTTCTCGTAAGAGCACATAGATTTTGGCCAACACGAATAAGGATGTTGACCCCATTGGAAAGAGCACAAAAAATATTGTCTTTAAAGATGTATTAGAGATATGATACCGGTACATTCAGTACTTTTATTTAATCTTATTTTAGTTTCGAAGATATAATACTAGAAATAAAATATTTATTGTACATACAAAATTTTCTTGCAGGAATGGCCTGAGGTTTTTTAGAGCACCAAAATGTTAGACCATGGATAGCTGATCTCATCACTTCCCTTGGGAGTTCAAGACTCCGTTAGAGCAAAGAACACTAGGAAACATGATTTATACAAATGTACACTCGCACCCAATGATTATGTAACATATATATGTATTTTCATTATAATATTACATGCAAAACCTTTATGTCTCACTTAAAATTATAGCCCAAAATTAATTCTAAATTAATTTGATCGTATGTTTTCTAGAAAATAGCAAATAAAAACGACAAATGTTTTCTAGACACGTGCGGATGTTAACTAGTAGTAATAAATCATTAATAAATCCTTCATGTCACATTGCATGCACATCATCACATTACCGGCCGGCCATTAAATTGCATCTCGCCGTCCCTCACGCGCCGAGCATGTATTATCATCGTTTCCTTGTCCCGTTTCTCTAGAATGCCCATCACCCAACCGTAACCCAGTGGATGATGAGATGCATGTGCTATGTGCACGTGCCTATCTGCTCAACATACATCACTTTTTTTTTTAATTTTTTTAGCAAGCTCAGCATTCATCACGTGCCGTCATGCTATAGACTGTAGGCGCAAAACTCGCTCGTTCATTGGCCCGCGTGATGTTTCGGCTGCCGTTTCATTGCCAACGAGTTCTCCACGAAATTAATCTCTTCATATATATATAGATCTATCGAATCACGTGCAGTGCCATAGACGTGCTGCTGCTCGACCATGGTGGTCGTTGGCTTAGAGCATCTCCAGCAACACTATCTATCCCCACTATGCAGTAAGGGCAAAAAAAAAACCCAGCTCTAACCTCCCGTGGATTATCTACTAGATTGTCAGATTTGTTGGCTACCCAAATCCCCCCTTTCCACTACCAATTCCTGTTTGGCCAACAATGGCTACCCAAATTTCTTCCGTTCCACCCGATGCTCGGTCGAGTGTGCAGGAGCCCGCCGCCTATTTCCATACTACCAATATTTTACCTGGCCCTTCGCCGAAGACATAACGAACGTCGTCGATGTAGGGAGAGGCCGGAGAGACCTTATTCCAAAGCGCCATCGTCGCCACCACCTCGTCGATGACACTAGAAACCAAACATTACTACAAACAGGGGAACAAACCTAGATCTACCAAGGAGTCGAGTCCCCACTTCTCAAACCACCGGTGAGATCACCGGATGGGAGTGAGGAGGACCGATGTGATGGCATTAGAAGCCAGTGGAGCAATTTCCGCGTGGGGGAAGTTCTGCGGAGACGCAACTTCCAAGCAGATTTGCAAAATTTTGACACTCAGGAAGTTACGATTTTACACCTCTTCTAAACTTAAGATTCAGTTGTTGTTAGTTGCAACATCTTTCCGGGCGGAAGATCTCAGTGGAGGGTTCTGTTGTTTTTCTGATACGATATATGGACTCTCTTGTGCAGTAGCACTTTGCAACTTGATAGTAAGGGGAAACAATGTGCGCTGGTGGGGAGCTAGCAGACGGTCAGTAGAAGTGGCTCGAAAGGTCCAGTAAAAATGGGTTCCACCTCCACAGGGTATGATGAAGATTAACGTTGATGGAGCTTTTATCTCCAGTTCGGGTACCGCGGCTGTGGGCGTGGTGATCAGGTATCATAATGGCCAGGTAAAATTGGCATCGTGGCGCTTGCTCCGTTATTGCAGGGACGCCAAGGAGGCTAAAGCTGTTGCCTATTGTGAAGGGATCGCCCTTGCTGCGCAGTGGCCTGATGTTCTGATGGTGCTGGAGACTGATTCTGCCATGGTGGCTGCGAAGCTGAAGCAATGTGATGGACCGATCGGTGGGCTGGTCCCTTGTTCAAGAAGCACGGACAAATATGGAGGAGCTGTGGAGTTTGGAGATGGCTAAGATTAGTAGGAGTTAGAATAATGTAGCGTATGTGCTTGCTCATTTTGCAATTAGGTTAGATCGCAGTGAAGTCTTTTTTGCTTCTTTTCTTGAGTTTGTTTTGTCTCGAGTCTGTAATGATACTACCTGATTTTTAATAAAGTTTCTGTTTCGCAAAAAAAAGTTGCAACATCTTAAGGTGATATGCGGCTTGCGGCTTTGAGTCATATTTGAATAATACTATGGTTTTCTCTCCTTTTTGTTTTTGTTTTTTTTCGTTTATCTTTTCTCCTTTTTTCCGTTCATGTGTCTTTTTTCTTTTTTGCGTTACGTCCTGAGACGTCAGCGCATTTTTTGTTTGTTTTTATTTTTCCATTTCATACGTCGGCACATTTTTACATTTATTTTTTCATTTTGCCATCTATCATGTTTCGTTCTTTTTTTCTTGGTTTATTTTCTAAATAACAAAGATTTCTAGCACTAAATTGTTGGTATCCTTATGAGTACAAACAATATTATACTTATTAAAGTCTGATTTAACCGACGTTCTAACTAATCAAATAGTTGAATAATACAAAAAGTAATATTATAATATATTTACGAGAAATTATTTTTGCTTGCAACGGAAAGAAAAATGATTTCCCTTTATAATAGATGTTCGATCTAGACGTCTGAGCCTTTCATCATAATGTGGATGTAAGATTTATAATATTTTGACACTCAGGAAGTTATGAGTTTATCCATTGTTTATTTAATTCATATTGTTATAGATCTGCTGATGTTTGTTTTACGTTATTTTACATCTACTAATTTATGTACAATCTTACATCATTAATAAAGTCCTAATTATGATATACTTAAGTAAATATTTTTGTACAATGCAATGGAAGAAAAAGAAGCTCCCTCAATAATACTCGTTCCATCTAGATGTCATCGTTCCGAGCCTTCCATCTTTCGTATGATATAAGATTTTTAAGATCTAAACACTTAGATCTTGTTTGGTTGGGCTTTTGGCTGTGGCTTTTGCCCAACGAAAAGGGGTATGAATCCATGGCTGCTTACACTGGAAGCTGCTTTCATGCCAGTGCAAATGCCACAGCACCTCCCACCCTGCTTCTAGCGGTTGTGAGATAGGTAACTTCACGAAAATTATCCACCTTGCCATCGGTTATGTAGCGTACCTTCTTTCTTTTTCCCCTTTCGCGTCAATTTCCTCGGTTTCATCTTCTCGGAAGAACACCGTGCATAGTCGTAGGGCTAGGGTTACAGGCGCGCCAGCCCTTCCTTGTCGTCGGCAACGCAACCGGTGCCCGTGCCTGCCTCGTCACCGACAGCCTCCTCTCCTCCCCTCTCGCTGCCCCGCTCGCCCGTTCTGGTCCCGCGGTCAGGCTTTCGCCTGATGGTGGCCGGATCTAAGCGGGCAAGGAGTCCGTGGCGGACGAGCAGCATGGCGGAGAAGCTTCCTGACCGACGTCCCTGGCTCCGATGTGTGCTCGGCGGTGGCAGACGTGCAGCTCGATGGACAAGCAGCCCGCCGGTGGTGGCTCCGAGCAAGTGGGCGGATGAGTGGATCCCCGTAGCTCCCTTTCTCCACCAGTGTGCGCCTGTCGGCAGTCGCCCCTCCTCTCATCCCCTGCCATGGCCCTCCTCTGCCACCCGCACACCATCTGCTCAATTCCCCGATCTAGAGACAACCAAGACTTGTACATGTGAATTGAATAAAGGACAAGGGGCTAACTATATAGCCATAAGAGACAAATCAAATAGTAGTAAAGTTATTTCTTAATTTGTAAAGAGAAAATGGACTAAACTATAAAAGTGACAAGCAGCTTCTAAATGGCTTTCAGCTTTCTCACAGCTGTCATCCCACGACAGCTTTTTCACAGCCCACAACCCACAGAAGGTTTTGCCCACAGCCACAGCTCAACCAAACAGACCCTTAGAAAGTTACAATTTTACCCTTTATTTGTTTTAAGTCAAGTTGTTTTACATCTGTCAATTTTTGTCTGTTTAAGTCACGTTATTTTACATATTGCTGATTTATGTACAATTTTAGATCATTAATAAAATCATAATCACTCATACTGTTTGTACGTGTACAATTTTATATCATTAGTCATATTCTATCATATATACATCACCGCATGGTCATGAAATCACCCTGTAGAGCACCGCTTGGTCCATAGTCCCCACTTCAGATCTTTTTTTTTGCACGGTGAACAAGCGACATCAGCTCCACTAGGCTGGTGCCACTCATTCAAATAAATTTGTAGATTTCTTTAATGTTTTATAGACCCAATAAATAATTCATTATCATATTTTTGAATTTAAAGAAATTGGTGATGGTAATAACATATCAAGAATTCAACTATTATTTCCATTATATTTGAAATGGTTTTTAGAAACACGTGATTGTCGCACGGGCGTATTTGTTTACTTGCGCCTGGGTTGTGTAGGCCTTTGAGCTGGCCAAAAAGCGGAGGGCTTGAGCAAACACTACCGAAAATATGTGATTTTCCGAGTGTCAAAATATTTGCCGAGAGCATTTCATCGGGCACTCGGCAAAAAAACTGTTTGCCGAGTGCTGCAGAAATCACACTCGGTAAAATAATGGCACTCGGCATACCAAACTCTTTGCCGAGTGCTGAAAAAAGATTACTCGGTAAACTAAGAAAAAACACTCAGCAAAACAGAGACACACGGCATAAAACCACCACGTGGACATCCGTCAGTTAGTGTGTCTGCCGTTAAAAGTTTACCGAGTGTCCGTTAGTGGCACACGGCAAAGAAGTAACTTTGTTGAGTGTTTTCCTTTAGTACTCGGCAAAGAAATAATTTTGCCAAGTGTTTGTTTTTGCACTCGGCAAATAAATCAGTTTTTTTTTTCTCTTCTGACCTTGAAACTTTTTCTACTCTCCACATAGAATATGTGGTACTTCATGTTAAGATTTGGTATATTTCTATATTTGTTTGCTATATTTAATTAATTTATTGAATTTCAAGGAATTTTTTGGTATAAGTCAAATTTGAACTGCAAATGATTCGAATAATAGAATAAAATGAGTAAAAACGATATTCATGTTATTGAGTCCAGTGTGAGGCCTTACCCCATAAATGAAAAGAAATTTCGAAGATCTTGCTCAGGAAACACGACCACGAACGTGTGGCCGAATGGTTTTCAAATTCTAAAAAAGCAAACGAAGTTTGAAAATCATGAGATTTGTCAAGATCTCATGATATCATATGTGGAGGCCATGGTAAAAAATTGAGAAGGTTTCACACAATCTGTCACGTACAATGTTTACAAACCGAAGTATCTCAGAAAAAGAATCGTAGCGTTGAGAAGGATTCGGTAGGATTTGGAGTCAAAGTGACGGTCGAATTAGGGTTTGACTTCAAAACTTTTTGTATAGGCAATAGAGAACATAGATTGAATCATGTGAAATTTTGGTAATTTTTTGGATCCGTTTGATAATTTTAATTTATTAAGTGCAATTATAGGATTTTAATTGATATAGATTGAATTTGAGCTATAACTGCATGAAATAATAAGTTTTTTCTCTTCTGACCTTGAAATTTTTTCTACTCCCCACATACAACATGTAGTACTCCATGTTAAGATTTGATATATTTCTGGATTTGTTTGCTATATTTATTTAATTTATTGAATTTCAAATAATTTTTTGGTATAAGTCAAATTTGAACTGAAGTGATTCAAATAATAGAATAAAATGAGTAGAAAAATGATATTCATGTTATTGAGTCCGGTGTGAGGCCTTAGACGGGAAATGAAAAGAAATTTCGAACCTCTTGTTCTGGAAACACGACCACGAACGTGTTGCCGAATGGTTTTTAAATTCTAAAAAAAGTAAACGAAGTCCGAAAAATATGAGATTTGTCAAGATCTCATGATATAATACGTGGAGGCCGTGGTAAAAATTTGAGAAGGTTTCGCACAATCTGTCACGTATGTTGTTTACAAATCGAAGTATCTCAGAAGAAGAATCGTAGCGTTGAGAACGATTCGGTAGGATTTGGAGTCAAAGTGACGGTCAAATTACGGTTTAACTTCAAAACTTTTTGTATAGGCAATAGAGAACATAGATTGATTCAAGTGAAATTTTAGTAATTTTTTGATCTGTTTGATAATTTTAATTTATTAAGTGTAATTATAGGATTTTAATTGATATAGATTGAATTTCAGCTTTAACTGCATAAAATAATCAAATAATATTACTAGAAAAATGAAATATATATTGTTCAGTGAATTTGAGAAGGTGTTTTCAAAGTACATTGGAACAAATTGTGGAAAACACGTTATGGAAAATGAAAAAAAAATGTTTGTCGAGTGCCTATGATCTGACACTCGGTAAAACTAGGTTTTGCCGAGTGTTAGACCTGGAACACTCGGCAAACCGCTTCATGGCCCCACACACGCGTAGTAGTTTATGGTTCAAAAATGAAAAAAAATGGGTTTGCCGAGTGCCCGCGATCTAGCACTCGGCAAACCTCCATTGTACACAGCCCAGGCCGCACACACATGCACACACTCACACACGCACACCCTTGCCCGCACACACACGCAGCCAATCGCCGGCCCCATGCCCGGCGCCAAGCCTCCCACGCCTAGCCCCCGCGTGCTGCCGCCGATCGCACGACCACGCCCACCCCGCTCTAGTGGTTTCCACCGGCCGCCCCGCTCGACTGCGCCTTTGTCGGCTCGCGACGTCGTGCGCGTGGCCGCGCCCCTCTCGTACTCATCCAAGCGCCCAAGCCGAGCAGGAGTAGGCAAGCCACCCCGTGCGCAGCCACCCTCGCCGCCTCGTGCGCCCTCCTCCCGGCGCCTTGCCCTGCGGTAGCCGGCACCATGCGCCTCGATCAGGTAAGCACCCTACGATTCTAGAATGACTAATCATTGTAACATTATTTTATAAGCACCCTGTTTAGCAACATTACCTTATCTGGTGACACTAACATAGCAATGTGTCAATGTTAGTACCCCATAATAGTTGATGGAAACATAAAGATGTTATTGCTCTTAAGGCACTACTTTCGCACTTTGTAGCTAATTGAATGCACTGGAATTTGATATCGTTGTGTGAGCATCATTTATTTAGCACAGCTTCATCTGTTTTCACATGAAATAGTTACATGTTTTGGAGCATATGATGTGTTAAATGAGGATGAAGCTACATAGCAAATGCTAACATGATTTTGTCCACTGGGATTAAAAACAGAATAAACTATTGTGTACTTTCATATCTGAATCTGGATAGTACCTGCTATTGCTAGATATTCGATCAGATTTTATTCTTAGTTCGATCTGATGGTCTGGTGAGTGTTATATTGCTATGTATGTGGTTGTCAGCCATCGTGCCATTGGTTTGTTGCAGGTTTTGGTTACCTCACCATGCAGGGGAGGTGCTGCCAAAATTTATAATTGACACTATTATGTTCCTTTTTTGCAGGAGAGGCTATTGCAAAGATTATTCCCCACCGTCCTTGACTCATCACTTTACAGGACAACAAGGTGAGGCATCCTACACCTCTCTTTCCATATGATGTTTGTATATCATGTAATCTAGCTAGGTGTCTCCCATTCGAAAGAGATACGGTTGGAAATATGTAGATCTTTGCATATCTATAACCGTATCTGTTTTGAATTATCCACGTTTTTTAGACAGCCCGAGTATGTGTAGATGGGGTTAGTTTCCATACTAATTGATTTATTATTTGTCATACCATGTTATTTTCTAAGTATATTTTGTTTATTTTGCATCTATTTTGATGTATTATCTGTGCTAATTGGTTTACTCTTTTTAATTGCAGGTGATTGAACAATGGTGGACGGTATGAAGAGAATAACGTCGCTTTACTCAAAAGCGACAGCGATGCGTAAAGGGTTCGATGCAGCTGAGGGGTCTAGGAAGAGACCTCGGGTAGACCCAAGGGTCGAGAGAAGGGTGGATGCAAGACGAGGCCACCGTTGCCTGTACCTTCATCGCCGTTTGAGTTACCTTCTGCTCACTCATCCTCTAAGGAGGAGGAGGTACGGGTGGAGGAGGAGGTACAGGTGGAGGAGGAGGTAGGGGTGGAGGAGGAGACAGGGGGTACCTCTTCCTCTACTTCGTTGCGTGTGTGGTTGTGAGGTCCCTTGACCCTCCTGAGGTGATCGATACCTCTTAAGAGACGCCCGCTGATTCGACCTGATGGAGACAAGTAACTAACTTTAGATGTTATCACTAATTTTTTGTTTGATATGTTCAAAATTACAATAAAAACTAATAATTTATCTTAATCACTTGGGCAGAGGTTGGAGGAAGGTCGATGGGGGTGATCACGCACGCCATGTGAACGGCATCCTTGGTCTTTTCATCAAGGAAAAGTTCCCTGGCCTGGTGCAGTTCGGTGAAACTATCGAGCCAGCCTACACGTGGGCCCACTATGCCGCTGTCCCTGATGCCCCTGATCGGGATGGCAGGGTATTCGCCGACAAGGTGCAGCCTGTCAAAGCCGAGCTTTGGGTAAGTCTTTCTCGCACTACATTGCTCAATGCATCGTATTGATTGGACATTCTTGAAATAATGACTGGATACATCATGTCTATATGCAAGATTTCTTTAGATGCAAGAAGGGATACGAGGCCAAGGCGGATGTTGTGGCTGACAAAGCCGCCAAGAAATTCATCAAGGACATGCACTACGAGGCGCGCATCCAGGCCGTGATCTAATACCACACGGAAATTCTTAGAGTGTAGCAAGAACCATGAGACTGACCCCAGAACAGTACCTGAAGGTAAATATAGAACATTAGTACTTATTTTTTCTGAGATTAATTATGCTTAATTTCATCTTCTTATATGTCATATACATGACGACCTAGGTGCCTCCGTGGTGGTGCGCCTACAATCTGCAGTGCTAGGCTCGGATGGTGGACAGGTGGTGCGACCCCGCGTAGGAGGAGAATCACAACGCTTGCCGGGAGCGGCATTTGCTGATGCCGGGTGCACCACACCATCAAGGCAACCTCAACCTCTCAGAATACGCGGCTAGATGGGTACGTGAATTCATTTGTTTATTCTAACGCTCAACTCTGCATAATTTCTAATCATATTGCTTTTTTTTGCAGTTGGCGGCACATGGAGGCGAGCCTTGCTCCCAGTTCATGGCATATGCTTTGGCCCACAAGGGCAAGGCGATGACAGACGTCGCCTACAACCCGAAGGACCCGCCCTTGGCGTACAACAACGAGTTCGTCCACAGCCGCCTTGATGGATACACATCGATGGCAAGGGCGGTCCATGGCCTAGAGTACGATCTAAGCGCCCATGACCTTGATGGAGAAGTGGTCATGAGGGCGAGAGGAGGCAAGAAGCATGTCCGGTTCTGGATTGGCGACGGCACAATCGACATGGCCAGTACTCCCACTCTCTCCCAGATTTGAGCACGGAGCATGAGTTCTAGCTCGGCGATACGCCCATGGCTGGACTCTACACGGTTCTAGATGAACGCACTCTAGGTTATTTCTGTTTTATTCATCGTTCATTGATTTTTACATACTTTTGCATTGCATTATAACATTGGGATAAAATATTATAGGCTCAGCTGGAACAAGAAACGAGGCGCCGGGAGGAGCTAGAGGCGAAGATGGAGGCAGAGCGGCACAGGGTGGAGGCCGAGTGGCAGAGGATGAAGGTAGAGCGGCTACAGATGTTTGAATATATGAGGGGTGTTTACGCTGCAATCGGTTAACCTTCGCCACCGATGCTAGTCCCTCCTCCTCAACCTACTCCAAATACTGTTTCAGGCACTGTGAGTCACTTTACAACCTTATAATCACCATTTCTAGTTTATGTAGAATCAATCTTACAAAGATGCCCAGACACTAGAAACTTAGTGACTAATGCTATATGTTTGTTACCAACTAGTACTTAAGCAATCATACTAGAGCACAATGCAACTGAGAAGATATTGCTGATAGTTGCAAGGGTTATACTAGTTAGGCAGCAAAGAGACCATACGTGTTGTTCAATCTTGTCTCACATATGCAATCTCTTCTCCTTTGTGTAGAATCAATCGGCGGCATCGAATGAGCCTCATGACCCAGCGTGGTCGCAGTGGAACCCGTGGCCTAAGTGACTACTTGTGATTTTATTTGCATTTGTATTTGTGGATTACCTATGACTACTTGTGACTATTTATGGTTGTGAATGAACCTACTAGTGATTCTGAAGTTTATTTGTATTTATGTCTTGTCGATATATCTACATGAACTGTCTGTGATGCTTATTGTGAACTATGTGTGATGCATGTAATGTTTATTTGAGTGGGGTACGTTATACATGACCGAACAATAAAAACAGAGAATATATGGTCGCTTTGCCGAGTGTTACACTCGGCAAAGAGGCCTTTTGCCCAGTTCTAGGGTAAAAACACTCGGCAAAGCGGACACGTGGCAAATTTCTGTGCATTTTGGGACTAAAGTGGCTTCTTTGCCGAGTGTCTGCGCTGTGACACTCGGCAAAGAAGCCAACATTTGTACGTTCTGGCCCAGTCTTTGCCGAGTGTCCAGTATTTGACACTCGGCAAAGAAGGCAGGTTTGCCGAGTGCCCAGGATTTGACACTCGGCAAAGAAGGCAGGTTTGCCGAGTGTCAGGTCCGGGACACTCGGCAAACGCGCCGTGGCCGTCTCCGCGCCGTCGTGTTACTTTTTTCGTCGAGCGTCGGTTTCAGCTCTCGGCAAAGTATTTGTCGAGTGCCCGATAGAAAACACTCGGCAAAGAGACGTTTGCCGGCACTGTAGATTACGTGTGCTATTTACCGAGTGTTACACTTGGCAAAGCCTTTACCGAGTGTTTTGTGGGCTTTGTCGAGTGCCTGTGGCACACGACAAAGCCACTGTTTCCGGTAGTGAAATAGCAAGTGAGATGTGGCCATCTTCTAAATTATATAGAGACCAGACACAAGTAGCGCAAATGAGTTGACTCATTTGATCTATATTTGCATGCTATGCATAGAGTAGTACAGTACTTTAGGTACAAGAAGAAAGTGTGAATAATTAGAGATTACATTTCAGTAGTACATGAATGGATGGAAATAGGACAGATCAACAGTAGATAGTTATAGGTTGTTAATATGATCAGAGACTAAGGCCCTGTTTGGTTGAGCTGTGGCTGTGGGAAAAAGCTGATGTGGGCTGTGGGCTGTGGAAAAGCTGCTGTGGACTATGAGCTGTAGAAAAGCTGAAAGCTGTTTGGTTAAACAAGTATAAAATATACCTTTTATCTTTATCTCTCTTGAAACAACTATGGAAGAGCTTTTTATTCCACCAATTTCGAAAAGCAGAAAGCCAAAAGCCAAAAGCAGGGTCAACCCAGCTTTCAAAAATGAACTACGGAAAAGCAGCTGCTTCTGAAAAAGCACTCTCCAAAAACAGCCCCTTTGGTTGGGCTTTTGGCTTTTGGGGCCAAAAGCTAAAGCCAAAAGCCCAACCAAACAGGGCCTAACTCGATCGATTCTGCTTGGTCAGCATTACATTTTGGTCATCCTATTAGTGACACATGCAATTTCTAAAGTTTCAATGCTTATTAGATCAGACATTTTTATTAGATTAGACATTCCCTGCTATGTTCTGAATTTGGCAATTTGCTTGAGGTGCCGCCATGTTATGAGTTTTTTTTCATTGCTCATGATAACCATGTCCTTCTATGTTATGTCCTTAAAAACTTGTAATAAGATCTCTAATGAAGAATCCGATGCAAGTCTTCAAAGATGGGCAGTGGATGATAGGATAACTTTTTTTTGCATACGATTCATGACATACAACCGCTCGTGGATTGTTTGTTGAAACATCAGTGGAGCCGAGCCTAAATATTTTTTTGAGTAAAGTTTATGGCCGGTCCTCGAGCTTGTGCGGGTGTGTTATCCCGGTCATCAAACTTAGAAAGTGTGTCATTCCGGTCCTTAAACTCTATTTGGGTCTCATGTATTCATCCAATGATCCAAACGGGTATATAGGCCCGCATGTCAGCTCTATCTTCCATCTCTCACCTCTCTCGTGGCTATGGCTTGCTCGTCTGCGTGCCGTTGTTCAGCCCGTGCTGCCATGCAGCAGCTGAACAAACGCAACGAGGAGTCACTCGCGTCACTGACCAGCAGCTTTGAGCACTGCACGTCCATGGCCCAGGACAAGCAGTCACAGAGGAAGCATGCAAGCTACATGCGGCCATTGATGGACTGAGATCTGAACATCAGCTGCTGCACGAGGCGCATCAGCAAGCCGTCCGCGCCGAGAAGACAGCCAGCGCGCAGGTCGGTCACATCACCGAAGACAAGAACTCACCGTGCCGTGTCTAAGAGAGTGCCGCATTGGAAAAGAGACTGGCACGGCGGCACGCCTCCTCGGCCCTGCGCGGGCGCGGCTGGTCTCGTGCGCGCCGGCGGCTCGCGCGCGTGCCCGTGCGCGGCCGCGGCCACGGCTCAAGCATGTGCCTGTGCGCGGCGGCGGCAGCTCAGCCGCGCCCATGTGCGGCAACGGCGGCGGCTCTTCTGTGCGGCAACAGCGCCTGTGCTGTGGCGCCTGTGCGCGGTGACGGAGTCTGGCAGGTGCCGTGTGGCGGCAATGGCAGAGGCTCTCCCGTGCGCATGTGCCGGCAGCAGCGTGGCAATGAGGAAGAAGATAATTATTTTCAAAATAGTATCACGTGAAGTTTGTAAATATTTGTGTAATATATGTGTGTGGACGATTTTGTTTATAACCACCGCTAATCTTTTTATTTAAGCAATTCAGTCTTATCTTTGCTTGCAGGCACAAATCCACACCCGTTTCGATGGGTATGAGACCCAAATAGAGTTTAAAGATCGGAATAACACACTTTCTAAGTTCGAGGACCGGGATGACACAGCTTGACAAGTTCGAGCACCGGCCATGAACTTTACTCTATTTTTTTAGAGTGATAATTACCCTTTTTGTATAGTTGATGGTATTTTGTGCCAATTTATATATGATATGTCTAGGTTTTGGTGCTTTTCTGTGCTTTTATGTAATGTGATATGCTAATTGAATTTTGCTGCCGTATAAATTATCCATATTAAATTTGAGATTCTTTTATGATTTTTTAGCGTGTTGTTTTGATGTTACATGAAACCAAAAAAGTGGAATTTTTTACGGTAGATATCAATTTTCCTGTCGGTTAATTGTGACAGGGATAGAATTCTAGACCTGATGGCCACAAATTTTCATGTCGATGTCATACCGACAAGTCCACCCACAGGAATTTTTTCTATTTTTGTCACTTTTGTTCTGTTGGTGTATTTCTATCGGTCAACCGCAGCTAGAAAAATAATCCGTATCTCGTATTTTCTTGTCGTTTTCGCACGGACAGAGAAATTTCTGACCAGTTTGAATTGCACGAAGAGCATGATTCTAATCGTAACAGCCATGCCGTGCATGGTAATACTGAGTATATAGCAACCGATGAACTAGAAGCAGAGAGAACTCCATATATATATGCAGGTGCAGCATCCGGCATCCCTCTACGAAAACATGCATGGCTCGTCGATCCGTTTTGGCGTGGAGTGCGGCGAGAAAGTAAAATTTGCCCTAAGGACATGTGCTCTCACACTGTAAACCGTTGGATTCTTACTAGGATACATGCACAGCAGGAGATATTGTCTCTCCTATTGTGTACGTATCCGGTGCGAATCCAATGGTTCACAGTACGAGGACACATGAGAATTCGGTAACGGCGTAGGTGTACCGTTGGTGCGTGCGCCTGAGTCAAAGCCTCGCAACGATATCATGCATGCATGTATCTCCCGCTTCCGCTGCGCACGCCGCCGGCCGCTTCCCTTCCACAGATCGATGCGCCCACCTCTTCCAGTTTCCCGGGAACCTAGGACCCCCCCGCCTGATACGCGAGCCCCGATGCGCCAACCTCGCCACCTCTCCTCCTGGAACCTCGATCTAGGACTAGTTTGTTGATTGAGAGAAAGAAAAAAAAAATCATATACACTGTATACTACCCTGCGGTTGCAGACTAGCTAGTTGTGCACTCACGATCTAGTTGATCAATCAACGTCGTCGCGATGAGGAGCGCATCAGGGCGTCTTCGCTTCCGCTTGATCCTCCTCCTGCTGCTCTGCAACCGGCGCCGTCTCGTGGAGCAGCAGGACCTCCTCCTCCTCCAAGCAAACCGACGACGAAACGCCATACATCATAGCCGACAAGCAAGGAGCGGCATCAGGATGAGGTGAGGTGAGGCTCGTCTGTGTTGGCCCACAGTTAGCCTCCCGACCACGGAGATGATCTCCAGACCACTACAGATAGCCTCCAGATCACCGATCAAAGCCTCCGACCACTACCTGATAGCCTCCAGACCACCGAGATAGCCTCCAGACCACTCCGTTAGTCTCACAGGATCACCGGCTCACGACCGTGAACCACTCCAGCCGATCTTGCCGAACATCGGCTCAGACGAGTGGAGCACTTGTCGGTCTCGCCGAGCACGCGCTAGTGTTGCCGAGCACCCACTAGCACGCACAATACAAGGCAACAGCGTTGGCCGAAGCCCTGTCTGTGTGATGGTAAATCTGAGCTCTCTTTACTGAGTTGCCATACATGTCTATTTATACAACTCTAACTATCTAGTCCATGTGCATCGCCCATCTTTGCACGATAACTAGATAACCCTGTGAGTCGGCTGACTCTGCCGCCCTTCGCTGTTCTCTGACAAGTTGCTGCAGTGAGCTGCGTCTGCGGCGCGCTGCACTGCAGCTCATTGTATCTGGCGAGAGAGGGCAAAGTCGGCGCCGCCTTCCCTTCATTGTGTTCACACACAGTGAGTGACTAAGTCGGCGCCGCCTTCCTCTGCTTGTGTTCTCACAAGGTGGGCGAGATTAGCTAACAATCTTCCCTAATCCTCTCGCTAACCCTTGTAACCCCTTTATGCCGATCATCTCCTTCACTCCGTGAGTGAAGTCTTCCAAGCGGCTTGGTGAGGACGTCCGCGAGTTGCCGACCGGTTTCGACAAACTCGATGACGATCGCCTCCATCAACACAGTCCACGAGGAAGTGGAACTTCACGTCGATGTGTTTACTCGATGCGTGCGAACCGGATTCTTCGCGAGGATGATGGCGGGCTGGTTGTCCACCATCAATGCTTTGGTGGGTGAGCTTCCACGCCGGTTAGCTCGCTTCAGCAGCCGCCAGCGTAGTAGCCACACAACTTGGCGCGTCATTGTGGCCGCCGCCACGTACTCGCCGCGCGCGCGTGAGATAGCGCTACCACCTTCATTTTGGCCGACGACCATGAAATTGGGGCCGACCGAGGAAGACGAAAGTACGCCAGAGGTGCTCCGTCGTCCGTCGATGTCCCCGCCATGTCTCGCATATTTGAACACCGTGGCGCTGCAGCCCTACTTCCCCGATCTTTGGGAAGATGATTCCATGATTCACCGTCTCCTTGGCGTGAAGCGTAGTAGCCGCTTTATCGCAGCCCGATGATCCTCTCTCGGGATCCTCCATGAAGCGATCGGCGTAGCCCACGGCGAACGCAATGTCCGCCTTGTGTGGACTAGATAGCGTGAGACCGCCGATGATGCTCCGGTAGAGTGTTGTATCTACTTTCGCCACGGTGTTGTCGCCCGTCGGCTTCAGCACCGCTCCTCCATCGAGTCACGCATGGCTTGCACTCCACCATGCCGCTCCTCTCCAATAGCTTGAGGCATCGCGCTTTGCCCGGCGTGAGTTCCTCCTTCCCTGTCTCACCTCGATGCCGAGGTAGTAGGAGAGAGCGCCGAGATTGCTCATTCAAAAACGAGCTGCCATCTCTCGCTTGAAGTTGTTGATATCCTTCGCACGCTATTTGGTGACAATTAAGTCATCCACATACACGCCGACCATGAGTTCTTCCTTCCCCGTCGTCGCGGCGTGTAGAGTGCGTGCTTTCGGTTGCGCGCACCTCTGAAACCCAAGCTCGCCCGGCGTGGTGTCAAGCTTGGCGTTCCATGCTCGAGGGGCTTGCCTCACCGTAGAGAGCCCTTTTTTGCGATCGGAGCACCCTGTGCTCCTCTCTCCTTGACAGCCGAACCACGGAGGTTGCTGGACGAAGACCATTTCCATGACTCGTCGTTGAGGAAGGCCGATTTAACGTCCAAGTGATGGACGCGCCAGTCCTTTGCTGCCGCCAAAGCAAGTAGCAAACGGACCAACTCCATGCGCGCTACTGGTGCAAAGACCTCCTCGAAGTCGATGCCCTCACGCTGGACAAAGCCTCGGGCGACGAGGCGTGCCTTGTGCTTGACAATGGCGCCGAGCTCGTCCCTTTTGACTTTGTACACCCACTTCAGGCTGATCGGACGGCATCTTGGGGGTGGATCGACGAGCTGCCAAGTCTCATTTTCCTCGATCGCCTTCATCTCCTCCAGCATTGCCCGTCGCCAGTTTCCATCACGCTCGGCTAGCGCGAACGTGGGTGGTTCCTCTGCACTGACGAGTAGCAGCTCTGCGTCATTGAGCAGCCTACCCGCCATACCTGAGGGACCTATGCCGCCGATGATGTCATCCAGCCTGCGGAACCTCAACTCCTCACCTTCGTGGTAGGCGTCCACGAACTCAGTGATGTCACTTGGAGGTGAGGCGAACTCGATTAGGGGTGATGGAGTTCCTTCTTCCGTCGGAGTGCCCTGCATAGCACCTGAAGTGCTCGGTACTGCTTCTGGACTGCTCATCATAACTCCTGCAGTGTTCGGCCACACTGTAGGAGTGCCCAGCCTTAGTCTTGGAGTGGTCGGAACCACAGTAAGACGTCTTGGCTCCGCCACGGGAGTGCTCGATACCCGTCCTGAAGTGGTCGCCGCCACTGTAGAACCACCTGGCTCCACTCCTGGCGTGCTCGGCATTCCTCCAGAAGTGCTCGACACTCCTCTCGGAGTGCTCAACATCCCTCCTGAAGTGCTCGGCACTGCCCCAGAAGTGCTCGACTCTACCGCCGGAGTGCTCGGCGCTCCTCCCGGAGTGCGTGGCACCTATTCTGCAGCGTCTCCACCGCCGTGGATGACCAAGTGCTCAACGACGAAGGTGTTGGTGAAGCCTCCCGCTTCCCCCGTGCTCGGACTGTGCCAGTCCCAAGCTGCCTCCTCATTGAACACAACGTCGCGCGAGACAGTCACCTTGTCTCCACGTGGGTCATAGAGCCGGTACGCCTTGGTACCCTCCGCGTAGCCCAGGAACACCATGGGTGTCCTCCTGTCCTCCAGCTTGGTGAGGTTCGGTTTCGTCTTCCTGACATGGCTGATGCAACCGAATGTCCGGAGGAATGACACGTTCGGCTTGCTCCCGTACCAAGCTTCGAACGGCGTCTTGCCCGTTAGGGCTTTGGTTGGAGCGCGGTTGAGGATGAACACCGCCGTGGTCATCGCCTCTCTCTAGAACTTTGCCGGCATCCCTTTGGCCTTCATCATGGATCGGGCCATGCCGACCACTGTCTGGTTCCGTCGCTCCACCACGCCATTCTGTTGTGGCGAGTACGGCGCGGTGTGATGTTGCCCCACACCTTGATCCGCGCAGTACGTAGCAAACTCCACCGAAGTGAATTCGCCACCCCGATCAGTCCTTAGTACGCGGAGCTTCTTACCGCTCTCGGCCTCCGCGCGCGTCTTGAACTTCTTGATCGCCACCGCCACTTCGTTCTTGCTCGTCAGGAGTTGCAGCCACATGTAGCGACTGCAATCATCCACGAGTAGGAGGAAGTACCGCCGACCACCGCATGTAGCAGGCATGATCGGCCCGCAGAGGTCGCCGTGAACTAGCTCGAGAGCTTCCTTCACGCGATACTTGGCCGCCTTTGGGAAAGGTAGCCTCCTCTGCTTCCCGGCCAGGCAGCTATCACACAGCTCGCCTCCGTGTTTGATGTGGGGTAGCCCTCGGACCATCTTCCCCAGCCGACCAAGTGCATCGAAGCTGAGATGTCTGAACCGGGCATGCCACATCCACGGTTCCTCGAAGTGCCTTGCCGCCAGGCAAACCGGCTGCTCTACCTTCAGGTCGAGCAGGTACAACCGGTTCAGGGACCTCTTCACCTTGGCGAGAAGTCGCTGATTCCGGTCTCTGATCCTCAGAATGTCGTCCTTGATCAGAACCTCGCTACCGCGCTCATCCAGCTGATCAATGCTGATGATGCTGGAACGCAACTGCGGGATGTAGTATACATCCGTTAGCGCGCGGTGCTCCCCATTCTAGCATCTGAAGATGATGGTGCAGCGCCCTTGGATAGCCACCCTTGAGCCATCACCAAACTTCACCATACCGGTAACATCGCCGTCGAGCTCAGAGAAGGAGTCCTTGGAGCCCGTCATGTGGTTACTGGCACCAGAGTCTAGATACCACCGCTGCTCCTGGTCGATGCCCACATGCCCAAGATGGACTTGGGCGCGTGGTTCGTCGAGGTTGACGGTCTTCAGGGCCTTGCTAGATCCTTCCACCGTCGTCGCCTCTTCCCTCTCCATGGCCTCGACGTCGTGCAATGCACAGAACGTCGCCATAAGAATAGTAGCCTCATCCTCATCATCGGCTTTCGCCAGGTGAGCCTGAGCCTTCTTTTCCTTCTTGCGATTTGGGCACTCCCGTTCCCAATGGCCCATCTTCCCGCAACACCGACAGGCGTTGGAGTCGATTTGCTTCTTCACCGAAGAAGCCCTGCCGCGATGTTTGCCGTTGCCACCGCGACTGGAGGAGGCTGCCTTCCCGGAGTTTCGCCGAGCAGCCCACTCCTCTTCCGTCAGCAGGAGTTTCCCGCTGTCCTTCGTTGCTGTCGCCTGCTCTAGGCGTTCGTCCACCGCCCGTAGATGGCCTGCCACATCCTCGATGGTGAGGGTGGACAAGTCCAGCATCGTCTCTATAGATAGAGCGATCTGAATGTACTTTGCCGGCACGGAGTGGAGGAACTTGGAGACCGCCTCCTCTTCGTCGATGGTGACGCCATGGCTCTTCACTGGCGATGGCGTCTCTGACGGAGGAGAAGTCCTCCACCGTTTCACCATCCTTGAACTTGAGGTTTGCGTACTCTGCTTGTAAGCTGGGCGTTGCCTTCTTTGCGCGGTTGGAACCGACGCCAGATCGCCGCAATGGCCTTCCGCCTCTTAGCGAGCTCTTCATCCCCAACGGTTCCTCAGTACTCTCGCAGACAAAGCAATGCGAGGATAGCCTCCATCGCTGACATGTCGTCTTCTTCCACGTCGGTGCCCTTGTCAACAGCATTCCAGAGCCGACGGGCTCTGAGCTTGACCTTCATAGTCACCGACCACTCTCCATAGTTAGTGCGAGTCAGCGTTGGCCAAGTGGTGCCGTTGACCTCCCGCACCGTGCGAACAACTACCTCCGGTAGTGGCTGAGCAGCCACGACAGTGCCACTGCCATCGCCCAACTCCGAACCGCCTGTCATCACCATCGGTTAGAATGACGACGGCGCTTGTACGGCTCTGATACCACTTGTTGGCCCACAGTTAGCCTCCCGACCACGGAGATGATCTCCAGACCACTACAGATAGCCTCCAGACCACCGATCAAAGCCTCCGACCACTACCTGATAGCCTCCAGACCACCGAGATAGCCTCCAGACCACTCCGTTAGTCTCACAGGATCACCGGCTCACGACAGTGAACCACTCCAGCCGATCTTGCCGAACACTGGCTCAGACGAGTGGAGCACTTGTCGGTCTCGCCGAGCACGCGCTAGTGTTGCCGAGCACCCACTAGCCGTGCAGACCACGTACCGGCGTTGTCCGTACCCACACACTACGGATCGAGCTAGAAGAGGAAGGAGAAACGAGCAAAGCACGCACAATACAAGGCAACAGCGTTGGCGAAGCCCCTGTCGTGTGATGGTAAATCTGAGCTCTCTTTCTTGAGAGTTGCCATACATGTCTATTTATACAACTCTAACTATTTAGTCCATGTGCGGCGCCCATGTCGCACAAGAAACTAGATAACTGTGACAGTGACGACTCTGCTTGCCGCCTTTGCTGTTCCTCTGATCTTTGCAGGTGAGCCGTCTGGGCGCCTCGTGACTGCAGCAGCTGCCATTGTATCACAGCAGAGGGGCAAAGTCGGCGCCGCCTTTCCTTGCTGTGTTCACACACAGCAGTCAGCTAAGTCGGCGCCGCCTTCCTCTGCTGTGTTTTCACAAGGTGTCAGTAGATTAGCTAACAGCGTGGAACCTCACCAGCTGCTTCTCGAGACCAACACCAACGTACGTTCCTGATGACCATCTTAATTAATTATTGGTTTAATTAATTTCCTTTTGCTCTCAATCCATGATCTATCTTATCTTGTTGCTGCGGTGCCACTGCCGCAGTAAGGTGCTGGAGACCATCGTGGAGCGCTCCCACCGTCTCCGGAACCAGAACCAGAAGCTCGCGCAGGAGGAGGAGGAGCTGATGGCTCGTCAAGAGGAGGAGATCCGCAGCAACTTCCAATCCATACTGGAAAATCAGGTACGTTACGCACGGTCCTCTCCATCTTCTTTCTTCTTCCCAAGTCCCTCCCAACGCAGGAGTATCTCTATCATACATACAGCCTTTACATATGCAGCAAGAGTTCACAGCGATGCAGGCCAACATCTCTGCTGCACAGGAGAACGTCCTCCACATGGCCATCCTCGTGGACTCCCAGTACCGGCTCATCCGGACCTTCTTCTTCTACTGCTGCGTCGCCTTCCTCCTGTACATGTCCACCACAGCCGAGCAGACGCTCCGCATCAGGGGCCACCTCTGTCTTGGTGCATGCCATTCAGACACTCTGATGAACTAGCATGAGGCTGCTGCTGCTATTTAAACAAACACCGTTCAGCTAGCAGACATGTTTCTAATCTGAGTATCTGACATGCGTGCGTGCTCACCTCACCTGCTGGGATATGCATGTGCATGATCTTTCCCTTCCAGGTCTCTGCTTCGGTAATGCTGGAGTCTGGAGTCATCAGACTCGGAGCTGACGACGACTATAGCCTCAGTTGTCCATGGTGTTGCTGCTAAGATCGGTGTTATTCGCCGCTGCCACCGTTCACATCCTGCACTCCATCGTCACATACAAGAGGGGCTAGAGTAAGGAATTATACATGTAAAAGCTAAGCGCGGCTCAACTGGTTAGATTCTTCGTAATGATCGTTTGGGTTAAGTCATCGACTTTACATGGGAGATATGATGCTTGTATTCAATTGTAGCGTTGTGATGATAAGAAAGGATGTGTCATCTTTACTTCTCGCACATTATTTTTGGACTCCGCGCCAGGGTGGTCTTATGTTTTCAGGGTTACAAACTAAGTTTATTTGGCCTATGAGACTGATTTTGCTATAAGCATTTGTGTCCTGTACTAGCTTTTTTTCTCGAACGCGCCGTGTAGCACGTATTTCATTAAGAGAAAGTAGACAACACCGAACCAAACAACAACGACTGGCCGGTAATCCTAAAATTACCAGCACAATCCCACAAGCCCAAACGATACAGTAAGAAAGCACCGGGGAGGGGGGGGAGGGCCTCCACCACCAAACCCATACAGACTTAGCCTATTACAGGAAGACAAAAACACATTGGTAGCCTAATGTGTAGTGTAGCCGTGATAGCCAACATCCACCAAGGAAGCCAAGGGAGCCGGCACGACAACAGCGGCAAAGCATCCGCACGAGAAACGACCACGGCGGCCAAGCATCTGCCGGAAAAGGACCATTACGGCAAAGCATCCGTAATGAGGGCCATCACACGCTCAGCAGCTGAATGAGCGTGGAGACCGAAGCGACGAGGTGGCCAAGCATCCACCCAAGCAGCAACAGCGGCAAAGCATCCGCCAACGAACCGAACGACAGCGGCAACAACAAACACCGAAGGACAAACCAATGTGAAGATAGAGTTGAAGCACAGATAGGCACAGCAGAGCAGGTAGCAACACCGACGATCGACGCGCGGGTAAGAGAGTTGTGGCAGCTGGAGTGCCCAAAACGAAGCCTTCAAGAAGGGGATGACATCCGCGGATGCCAACAACGTTCGGAGAAGCACAGGCAGGATTTTCATCCATAGGATGAACAGAGCTTTTTCATCCCGGAGCCTGCCCCAATGACCCGAACGGTGTAGACAGGCTTCGACGACGCCTTCAGGAAGGAAAATGACGCAGACTACGCCACCGCCGCTGGCCCGGAGCAAGAAGCCGGGCAGGGTAGACACCCAAGCACGTTAGTCGACACCGTGGGTCGGGGGAGGGGGGCGCCACCGTGCCAAGGGGCTTCCTGGCCGGCGAGCAGCGAACTCCGGCTGCCGCCTAGGGGACCACGTCGACGGCGTGCCGAAGTGGACTCCAAGATGCGCAAGGAGGCATGTCCACGACGGCCCCAAGGACGCCAGACGGCGGCCCCGACGCCAGATCCGGACCACAAGGTCCCGGAAGGGGCCTCCGTCTCGTCCGCCCCTTGTTGCTCCACTAGCACGCCAACCCTCACCAGATCTGCAGCAGACCTCATGAGATTCGACCATGGAGGGCTCGAATCCGCCCCGGCGATGGCCAGCCGCCGGAGTTGGGCCACCGCAAGGGGCGCCACCGCGCCGACCGTGTCCAGGCCGACTTTGCCGCGCCAGACGCCAGATCCGGCGTTGGAGGCCCCGGATCCAGCCGCGGATTGCCAGCATAGCACCGACGACGACGGTGGTGGCCACAGCAGCGTCGAGGACGCAAGGCGGGGAGTGGACGCGCCCGCGCCCGGCACCGGCGCGCGTAGTCCGGGCACGAGCCGCATGCGCAGACGCGAGCAGACCGCCCATCCGGCCGCCTCACAGACCCGGCACAGCGTGGATCCGGGCGGGAGCGCACGACCAGAGGTGGAGCAGACCGAGGAAGGCAGATCCAGCGCAGATGTGGACCCCGCCGCCGGCCGAGGTCGAGCATGGGGAGGTCGGGTGGGTACGGGAGGGAAGAAGAAGAAGGAGAGGAGAGGAGCGGGAGCCACGGCAGGCTACCTTTTTGAGCGACCACCGCGGGTCGCCGCCACCACTCACCGGAGGAAGCAGCAGCGGCGGCCAGGAGTGCGGCCGGGTAGGCCCCGACGGCGGCGGCGGGTGGGAGCCCACGCGAGGGGAGAGCAGTATGACTTTGTTCTTTCCCCTGTAATTGCTTTGGTTAGATTCTTCACTTATGGGGATGATCAAGGCGGATGTTCATCCATTATATATTATTCAAAAAACGGTGCAGTTTGAATAATCTCATAAAAAATCACTTCACCGTACGTCAGGTCGACAGGCTAAATTTCTGTCTTGAATTGTCGTTTTGTTGTGTAGCCAGTTGATTAATTCTTCTCTCATGCGTTTGCAATGCATGTTCCTAATGACATAGATTTGTGGTAAACACGACTTTGTATTTTGGTTGCCTGTACCTTTGTACTTTATCCTTGCTATGCTAGCTAGGCGCACACAAACTAAAATTTGAATGAAATAATCTAACGTAAGACACATATGATATATAGATCAATTGTGGCGGTGCTGGTGGATACAATTTCATCAGGAAGAAAACATACGAAACTTTAGGGTCTGGCCAGAAACCACACAAAACAGTCTAGAATTAACAAGGTGTTTGGTTCGCCATTTTGTAACGTAATCAGATCACGGAAGGGAAGTGATACCGTTACTTTTGTTTGGTTGCATGCAGTCGGTAATGCGTTACCATGTAATCGATTACCGGATTGTTCAGTTTTTCTTCCACTGGTTGCAGACTGTTATCAGATTACGATGCCTGCGCTCGAGAATCAGCCTGCATCGTTCTGACCTTGTGCTCGAGAAGTTCCGCTGCCCCCGCCTTCCTCTGCAAGTTCTGTCAGCGCGGCCGCAGCCTCCTCGTCGGCTCTGCTTGAAGTAGCGTCTGTTGCGGAATCCATGACAACCGCGCGCCACCGTTGCTGCCGCGCCGCCGCCGGTGGTGGCGGCTGTCCACGAAGGCGAGGCCAGAGAGCCATTTTGCTGGCACAGATTGGCCAACGCAGGCATAGATGGACTCAGCGAAGTTAAGATTCTAGGCTCCGGCGAGCGAATCTGGGCAGGAACGCGGGCCGCGACCACCTTGCGCTATGGTGTCTAAAGGAAGAAGACGACTCTGGCTGCAATTTTTTATTTTCAAAATGGTATGGCATATCGTTACCTTACAGAACCAAACCAGAGTAAAATCACGCATTACAGCTCCGATCACGCTGTAATTCCATTTCGTTTGCGTTAGCGTTACCATTCGTCGAACCAAACACCTTGTAAATGCGAAAGGTTTACAGCACTCCCAACCCATGGTTTGTATGGATGATTTCCAAGGGAGAAAAGGCGCAATTAATGTCCCTTAAAAACTATCCTTCTCATTTCAGGATTTCTATAGCAGTTTCTATATAGAGTGGTTGTTCAACTTGAGAGTGCAGCAAAGCTTGCAAAAAAAAGGACTTAATAGCGCCCGGATGTCCGGAGCAGATGAGCGTGTCCGGATGCTTCGCGCATGCTACTGCCCGAGTCGTCTGTATCGCTGCTGCACGTGCCCGTATCGCTACTGCACGTGCACGTCCGTCCCCCGTCTGCCTCGCGCCGCCCCGCACGCGCACCCCCGCTGCGCCTGCCACTCCTCCCTGACCCCCTCCTCTCTCGGCACGGGTGGGACCTGGGAGCCCAGATGAGGACGAGCACGTCCCGTCCGCAGGACCTAGGCGCATCATGCGCCCCATCTGCCAGCCCTCGGCTCACCGTGCCCCTTCCCCCAGTGCCCGGGTCGTGCCCCATGACTCTCTGAACATACCTCTGAAACACGAAATACTTGCAACATCAAACACTTGAAACAAAAGTCTAAAGCAGATAAAACATTTAGAACATACACTTGCGACATATGTGTGAAACATATACAACATCCAGATAAGACACTTGCAACATGAGAAAATACTTATTGCAACATAAGAATGAAACAGCTGAAACATTTAGAACATACTCTTGCAACATATATGTGAAACGTATGCAATATCCAGATCAAAACACTTGCAACATATGTGTAAAACATATACAACATCAAATCAAAACGGTTGAAACATATGCAACATCCAGAGGACCGTACATGCGACGTACCTGAGCTTCCCGTATGGGTATGGATTGGAAGTTGTGGATGATACGGTCGAGTGCATGCTACATCTCCAGCTCCGCCTATGCGAGCTTCTGCTGCTTCTGCTTCTGGGTCGTCTCCCTGCTATCCACGGCGGCGGCGCCATCCCTGAGCCTGCCCACCGCGTTGCCAAGGCTGCGGTAGGACACCTCCACCCGCGCAATGCCGGCGTCCACCGCGGCCCACATAGTGGCTAGCCCGGAGTGAAGCTCCGCGGCTCCGCCTGTGCGGCCGCAATCTCGCTCGACGAGGACAATTGCTCTGAGACGGAGCGCAAGTGGACGAGCGCGTCCGTGATCTGGGCCTAGAGGCTCTGGCAGTCGTTCCGCAGTCGGTTGGAGCGCTCCACGATGGTCTCCAGCACCTTACTGTGGCAGTGGCACAGCAACAACAAGATTGGTCGTCATGGATCGAGAGCAAAATCAATTAAATCAATTAAGATGGTCATCAGAACAGGACGACCAGCGCGGCGGGCGGCTTACCGCAACTGGTGGCAATGCACAATGTCCATAGCGGAGCCGGAGACGTCGTCGCAGTGCAGCTAAGCCGGTTGCAGAGCAAATGCAGAACACGATGAGGAGGATGAAGTGGAAGCCAAGACACCCTGATGGGCTCCTCATCATGGCGTTGATTGGTGAGTTGTAGGTGTACAACTTAGGGGGTGGTTAGATTCTTAGGATTAAACTTTAGTCACCGTCTATCGGATGTATACAAGTCAATTAGGAGGACTAAACATTAGCTAATTATAAAACTATAATTGTATAAGTTGTGGCTAATTTGTGAGACAAATCTATTAAGCCTAATTAATCCATAATTAGCCCGTGTGATGCTACAGTAAACATGTGCTAATCATGTTAATTAGTCTTAATAGATTCATCTCATGAATTAGGCATAACTTATGCAATTAGTTTTATAATTAGCTCATATTTAGTCTTCCTAATTGGTATTTAAACATCAAATGTGACGGGGACTAAAGGTTACTCCAAAATCCAAACACCCCTTTAGTCTGCAACCGCAGGACGGTAGGTGTGACACCCCAGATGTCAATTTTAAGTTAAGTAGTGGATTAAGTCTAATCTAGACAAGTCAGAGGGTGATTGTGAGCTTTAGTTTAACACCTGACAAGTGGTGACAGAGGTGGAGTCAAATTCTTTCAAATATGACATAACTTAAACTTTTCAAAGGCAAGACAAAACTCTTTTGTTCAAAAGTAAATTTTATTTCAAAATATGCATGAGTAGTTTTAATCATGTCTTTTCATGTGCATCACCTAATCATGAACATATTTTGGTCACATGAAAAGTTGCATGTTGTTTTGGATCAAAAAGTTATATGAAATGATAATTTCCGCTGTCCTTAAAAACACTTTTGTTAATTGAGTAGAAACATGTGATGTCAACTAAACCTTGCATTCATGTTCAAACAACTCTAATTTAACTCTTAAACAAAAGTTAGTTAGGGTTTATATTTGGAAAATGTGAAGAAAATGCTTAAAAATAGCTAAAACTCTAGTTTAAACATTTTCATTTTGCTGCTTTGGTCAATATAGATCTTTGGTTTCTGTTCCAGTTTTGAGGTTTTGCCTTTAATAAAAGTTGTAGTTTAGTTTATGTACAGCGAACTTTGTTTTTGGACCCAAGCCTAAATCAGCCTCTAACCTGTCCAAACAGTGATCACAAGTTCAAAGTTTGGTGAATTATTAAATCAATTTTCATAAATAAAATTTGTGCAACTTTGATTCTATGAATTGGTATGAAGCTTGTACTTTGATATTGAGTTATTGGTTGGATTGTTTGAACAATGTTTAACCACTAATTAATTGCTCAAAGTAGTTAATCAATTCTGTTTTGTAACTCAATTTGAATTCAGTTTTTTGGTTTCAATTTTCTGTTTTCAAAATTCAAGATCTTTCAAACCAATGAGAGTTTGATATTGGTCCTTAAAGCAAAGTTGGAGATCAGAGGTAGATGAGCAACTTTTGTTAATGGAGATCATTCAGTTTATGTTGGGAATCAAGATAAAAGAGAGAAGATGGAAATGCAGTCTGCTACAGTAGCATCGGCAGCAGAGTGCTCGCTTGTGGCCTTCTAGCTCCACGTGTCCTCATCGAGGAAGTTCGCCAACTCGCCCGTGCTCACGTTTGGAAAGCCAAAACGCGCTCACCATCTCTCTCACTCTCTCTGTTTCATTCCCTGTCTCTCTCTCTCTCATTGTCTTCCATGGATGAGCGAGCAGAGCTCCATCCCCACCTCTGTCCCTTGCCTTCGGCCATCCTCCGCCCAAGCCGACCGCGCCCCCTCGTTTCTCGCACCGAGCCGCAGCCATATCGTCGTCTCCGGGCCCCATAGCCATCGCTGCTCACTGTTGCTGCTAGAGCGTACAGCTTCGAGCTGCCGGTGCTCGTGGCCGGAAGGCCACAGGCCGCCGTCGCCCATGACTCGCCCCTCAGCAGGTGCGCGCAGGCCGAAGCAAGCCTCGGCGTCGCCTCTTGCCGCTGGCTATCCTCCACGGCCACCGGACTTGAGCCAGCCGAGCCCGTTCCTCTGCTATGCCTGCGTTAAGGAAGAAGAAGGTGAAAAATTGAATTAGAAGTTTTTCGAGGATTCCAGATGCGAAGTCCTAGACTCATATGAATAGTGATGTATAATGTTTTTACTGTGAATTAATTATAGTTTCATGTAGGGGCTTCTATGAAAAGCGTTTGTCTTATTAGGTTTTCCTTTTTCTTTTATCTATAATGTGACTGAAACTTTAGAAATTCATAGTAAATCATAGAAAAATCATAAAATGTAAAATGAAGATGTTCTGGAATCCTCATGACAAGATCTATGCAGTGGATGTATAATCTTATATGTGTTAATAGAAAAATCTTGCTCTAGATTTTTGCCTAGCTTTTTAGGGAGAAATTCATATCTACTGTTGTATTGCTCCAATTGACGTGAAATTTTTTATGGTACGCTTCTCATGTGATGCTTAATGTGTATTAAAAATTTAAGCTTTATTGGAATATGTATGAGTGAGTTCTTGATTTACCTAGTTTAATGCTTGTTTTATGTGCAGTTTCTGTGAAAAAATAATTTTCATAGTGAAAATTATCTTTTCTGTGTTTGTGATCTATACAAAAGTAGTAGGTAACTTCCTGATCTTAGTTGTCCTAAAATTTCATAATTTTAGGCCAGTAGGTTTTGGAGTTTTGAATTTTAGAAATTCCCTGCCAGATTTTATCCATGTTTGTATATAAATGTTTCCTTGTGTTCTTTGACCTTGATAACCGTTGAATCATCTCAAGATGATAATAACAAAGTTGTAGATAATTTCTTAAGTTTTCCATAAAGTCTAGGAACACCATTGTTGCATACATATAACTCCAGTTATGGCTAAAACAAGTGACTACTTTGCTGTAGTCCAGAAAATGATTTTTGCTAAGTTTAATTGCTTTAACTTGATATGAGTAATGCGTTTGTTAGTGTTAATTTATGCCTTAGATAGGGTTGTTTTCATCCACCTAAATTAGTTGGTCACTTTGTTGTTTAATGATGATCAACTAATTAAGCTAATAAATGGTCTTGTATGCAGGTTGTTAGAAATAATGTTTGTATCCGACTTGCTAGAACCTTCATCATATTTGTATGTGAGTTATATGCATGTGAGTAGTCTAAACTAAAATAATAGGGTGCAACCACTGTTGATGATCATTAAACTCCAAATATAACCATCAACTATTGCATAATTTGACATGAAATGAATGACAAACTATAGTTATAGGGTTTGATTCTAACAAGTTCCACGAGTTTTGGTACTCTCATATATTTTGCAGGATATTTAATTTTCACCAAATAAAATTATGTCAAATGATAAATTGGAGTACACCATTGCGAAGAGCTCATCAAGCTAATCGAAATGGATATATCACTTGCTATATTTGCAGCCCAGAATGAAAAGATATTAATTTCACAAATAAAAAAGAGAAACAACATGCAAGTGTGACCCACGTGCAACAGTGCCATGCGGCCTCATGGGTGGAGGGCACAGCCGCTAGTTAGGTGGGCCCACAGCGACAAGCGTTGTCGCACAGTGGGGGAGCAGACGACCTGGCTAGCCACCCTAGCAGCGACGCATGGCGGGCTTGTCAACGTGCGCGCGTGAGGGCGCTGAGCAGCAGTGCCGACGGGCCAGGCGGGGCCTGGCTGTCCCCACGAGGGGGAACTCGTGATCAAGCGGGCCAGTGGAGCGGCGACACGTGGTGAGCAGCGGCTCGCACTACGTGCATCCACGTGGGAGAGCGAGAGAACGTGGAGCCGCACGACACTATGCTCGCCTAGGATACGCGGCGACTCAGGAGACGAGGAGAAGGACGGTTGCGCAATCCGCTCGGCCTGTGCGTGGAGGGGCCACCCGAACCAGTTGGCCGGGAAGGCTATTTCCTCTCCAGTTAACATAAAACAACACGGTTTTATCGGTTCAGCTCCGGTTCGAGCACCTAAAGTCTGGTTTTCTTTTGGTTTATTTTCACAGGTCGGTTGGGAGGTTCCTTAGCAACGAAGTAAAGTCATCCACCATCTGTACAAGGTCGGTTTGATCCGATGGTCGCTAATAAACAGAGACACGGATTGATGACATAGCATTTCCTTACCCCCTACTCCACCTTGGCCTATATAAGGATGCCCAGACCCCTCTAGGAGGCACACATCGAGTGCTCTAGTCTTTGCAAAACTAAAGTAGTAATCAATAAATTAGGCATGATGCTTAGTCTTGCGATTACCTAGAATTGCGCCCATCGCTACAGATAGTTGTGGTAGCCCTAGGTGGTGATAGCCCTGACGGTCGACGTAGTCCACCACGTTCGGGTTGGTGTTTGTAGGACCATAGTCTGAATTTCCTAGCCCTTTCTCATCTCAGTCTGAGGCTAATGTTCTGATGTCTCGAAGTAAGTAAACTTATAGTAACCTTGATTCTTAGATCAACTAGAGAAACCTTAGGAAATTCCACTCTACCCACAAAAACAATTATCTATCTTTATCCTTAGGCAACCTTGACCCTTGATTAGTACACTTCGCATTCCCTGTGGAAATCGATACCTTAGAATACTCTCGGATGAAAGCTACAGCGGTATCCGTGCGCTTGCAGATTATTCTATTTGCGTTAACAAATACCAACAAGTTTTGTGGCGCCGTTGCTAGGGAATGGTAGCTGTGCTAGTTTCAAACCAAGTTCGTCCATGTATTCTTGTTTTTCTTTTACCACCATCATCTTTACCACATGGATTCTACGCCTATTTACAAACTCTTCGCTCCAAAGGGCGAATTGTTGGAGCCTCCACAATCATCACATCCTATACTTACAGATGGCTATGAGCTTCACCCTACTTTCATAGCCATGGTTTGGGAGCAAACCTTCTCTAGAGAAGAAGTAGAAGATCCGTATGTCCACCTTCGCGAATTTGAGCAACTGTGTCCAGGCATGACACATGAAACCTTGAAATGGAAATTGTTTCCATTCTCCCTTTCTAAGAGGGTGAAACAATGGTATGCTCATACCGTAAGAAGTGTAAATGGAGATTGGGATGAACTTCAAGACAAATTTTGTCTTGCTTTCTTCCCTATTCCTCAGATTATCACGCTTCGTCCAAAAATTCTTACTTTTCAACAAAAAGAGAAGGGAACTATAGGAGAAGCTTGGGCAAGGTTTTCAAGTTTAATCACATATGGCCTAGATTTGTCTATGCCTAACCATGTTCTTCTATAGAACTTCCATTATGGCCTTAGCAAAGAAGCTGCCCTTTTCTCGATATCTCTTTAGGAGGATCATTTTCACATAAAACTGTTAGTGAGGGAAAAGCCATCCTTGACAAAATCCTTGAAAACACCCCTTACACTGACATCTATGATGAATTCCCTGAAGAAGAAGTCAAGCCAAGCCCCGAGCCAAAAGAGGAGGAACATGCAACCGAATTAGAAATTCCAATTGATTCTTCTCATGATTTGGTTGCTGAAAAACCTCTCGTTGAGGTAACGCAAAACTAGATAGAGGATGAGGAAACATCACCTTTAGAGTTTCCCTTTAAATTCGAGGAGGATCTCTTTGAAGATTATGGAAATACCTCAAATTTGCTTGTTCAAGTGAGTCCTCTAGCACATATCACTTCATCTGACCCGCACGAAGAATCGGTCCATATAGAACACATCAAAAGCCTCTCGTTAGTCATGAGTTATGAATGGCTAAGGGAAGCGGAGTTATCTCCTAAGGTAGCTCGAATCATCTTCCCTTCAACCATTCTTTTGTTCCTTGTTAGAGGGTCCACTATGAAAATCCACTATAATCCTTCCGTCGGGATAAACTTCATCTCAAAGACCTTAGCCAAAACTCTTTTCTCCCGACGCATCCTTAACCCCATCTCAAAAACTTCTACAAAGCCCATCAGGATTCATTGTTGAAAGCCATGGGGTCTTAAGGACTATTCCTATCACAATCAATAACTCTAGGATATGTTAAGATTTTCATATTTATGACATCTCAGAGATTCCTCTCTTGATTGGTAGACCAATCATGAGACTTCTACAGGAAAAACCTCTACGAGGTCATTTAGACTTCAAGGTTGGGAGTTCCACTATTGCCATTCCTCTTGCCCGTTCAATTAACACGATGGTGGAACCCAAACCTAAACAGGACTCCATTGAGGAAGTGTTAATGGTGTCTCTTGAAGAGATGGCTCAACCTGCCCTCGATGATGAACACTTTGTTCAAGAAGAGGAAGAGTTGGCAGAGCCCATTGAGTTAGACAAAAATGAGCAACCATTACCTCCTTCAATTGAGTTAAAACCTCTTCATCCAGGCCTAAAATATGTCTTTCTTCACAACAATCAGGAAACCCTGGTGATCATCAGTGATAAGCTCTCCGAAGATGAAACACAAAAGCTTATCACTGTTCTTGAAAGACATAGATCCGTTATAGGCTACTCACTCCAAGACCTCAAGGGCATTAGCCCCACTCTTTGTACTCATCGCATCCCTATCGAGCCTGATTGCACACCTTCAAGGGAGCCACAACAGAGACTTAACAATGCCATGCGACAAGTTGTTAGGAAAGAGGTCCTTAAACTCCTACACGCTGGGATTATTTATCTTGTGCCTCATAGTGAGTGGGTTAGCCCTGTCCAAGTTGTGCCAAAGAAAGGAGGAATGACGATTGTTAGGAATAAGAAGAATGAACTCATTCCTCAATGAACTATCACTGGGTGGCGGATGTGCATTGACTACCAAAAGCTAAACAAGGTCACTAAGAAGGACCACTTCCCATTGCCATTCATCGACGAGATGTTAGAATGTCTCGCAAATCATTCCTTCTTTTGTTTCCTTGATGGGTATTCCGGGTATCATCAAATCCCAATCCACCCAAATGACCAAAGGGTAAGACTACTTTCACATGCCCATATAGAACTTATGCATACCGACGAATGTCATTCGGGTTGTGCAATGCTCCAGCTTCTTTCCAACAGTGCATGATGTCTATATTCTCTGATATGATTGAGAAAATCGTGGAGGTGTTCATGGATGACTTTATTGTCTATGGTAAAACCTTCGATGATTGTTTGGAGAATTTAGAGAAAGTCTTACAACGATGTGAAGAAAAGCACTTAGTCCTGAACTAGGAGAAATGCCATTTTATGGTTCGGGAAGGAATTGTGCTAGGACACAAGGTGTCTGAGCGTGGGATAGAAATGGATAGAGCAAAGATTGAAGTTATTGAACAACTTCCACCTCTCACGAATGTGAAAGGAATTCGTAGCTTTCTAGGACATGCGGGGTTCTACAGGCGCTTTATTAAAGATTTTTCTGAAATTGCTAGACCCCTGACTAGTCTCCTAGCTAAGGATGCACCTTTCATCTATAATGATGAGTGCCATGAAGCCTTTCAAATCCTTAAAAAGGCACTTGTCTTAGCTCTAATTATTCAACCACCTGATTGGAAGCTTCCTTTTGAGATCATGTGTGATGCTAGCGACTTTGCGGTTGGAGCCATTCTAGGCCAAACCAAGGATAAGAAGTATTATGCCATATCCTACGCTAGCAAAACCTTGGCTGGACCTTAGCTCAACTATGCTACCACTGAAAAAGAGTCGTTGGTTGTTGTCTTTGCTGTAGACAAGTTTAGATCTTACTTAGTGGGGGCAAAGGTAATCATTTATACAGATCATGCTACTCTCAAGTACCTCCTCACTAAGAAAGATGCTAAGCCTTGGTTAATTCGATAGATCCTCCTACTCCAAGAGTTTAAAATAGAAATAAGAGATAAAAAGGGAGTAGAAAACTCGGTAGCCGACCACTTGTCTAGACTTCAGTTTAAGGAAACACATGAGCTACCCATCAATGATTACCTAAGGGATGACACCCTACTCAAGATAACAGACTTCGATCCATGGTATGCAAACATCGTGAATTTTATAGTGACAGGCTATGTCCCACCTGGTGAGAACAAAAGAAAGTTGATCCATGAGAGTCGTTTTTACCTGTGGGATGAGCCATATCTATACCAAGTTTGCGCTGATGGATTGTTGAGAAGATGTATCCCTATGGATGAGGCTACTAAGATTATGGAGAGATGTCATGCCTCACCATATGGAGGACATTATGGAGCAGTCCGGACAAATGCCAAGATCTAGCAAAGTGGCTTTTTCTGGCCAATGATGTATGAAGATACAAAGGAATTTGTCAGGAGATGCCACCGATGTCAAAAACAAGGGAACATTAACTCACGAGATGCAATGCCTCTCATGAACAACCTCCAAGTAGAACTATTTGATGTGTGGGGGATTGATTTCATGGGTCCATTCCCTAAGTCCAAGAACTGTGAGTACATTTTGGTGGCTATGGATTATGTATCCAAATGGTTAGAAGCAAAACCATGTCGATCTGCCGATTCAAAACATGCCAAGAGAATGTTCCATGAAGTCATATTTCCTCGCTTTGGTACGCCCCGGATGGTCATAAGCGATGGAGGATCCCATTTCATAAATAAAGTCTTCCGAAAGTACCTAGCGGAACATGGAGTTCGTCATAACATCGCAACGCCATACCATCCCCAAACTAGCAGTCAGGCAGAAACATCTAACAAGCAAATAAAGAATATTCTATAAAAGACCATCGATGAAATGGGTAAGGGATGGAAGGACAAACTCCCTGATGCACTTTTGGGCTTACCGAACTGCATACAAGACACCGATCGGCATGTCACCTTATCAACTTGTCTATGAAAAAACATGCAATTTGCCTATTGAATTGGAATTCAAGGCCCATTGGGCAATCAAGAAATGGAATATGGATCTTCACTTAGCTAGCAAGAATCATCAAATGCAACTATCTAAGCTTGAAGAATGGAGAGAAAAGGCTTATCCCAATTCCAAGATTTACAAAGAAAGAACAAAGAGATGACATGATAAGAGAATCAAGTATAAGGAGTTCAAGCCTGGAGACAAAGTTCTACTGTTCAATTCAAGAGTAAAGCTCTTTGGACATGGTAAACTATGAAGTAAGTGGGATGGACCTTACGAGGTCATCGACACTTCAATCCATGGGGCCATCACCATCCAAGATGATACAGGTAACACCTTTAAGGTAAATAGCCAACGGTTGAAAATTTATTTTGAGCCACAAATTAACATGGTTGAGGAACTTGATGTGATTGAGTTCATAGAATTCTCACATTAAAACTCATTCAATCTTCCTCATAAAATTGGAACCTTTCTTTAGTATAAAATTTTGAGAAATTAAATTTTGTCTTCATTTGATTTTAGTTACATTTTGTAGTTGAATAAATGTTGACTCTCTGGTGTCTCTCACTAGAAGAGTCCCTTTTGTTTTCTCCATTTTTGTCTATGAATAAAAGCTAGGTATAGTTTTGGAGAAGTGTGGGGGTAGAGCCAACTCCCATTGTGAACAAAAGATTGAAGCACATCATGAACTGGTGAAGGAGCCTACATACAACTTCTAGAATTCGATTTGATTCTCTCTCACTTGTTCATATGCTTACTCTCTGCTTGCACTTGTTTAAACATGCAAATTAAACAGAACCAAGTTTCACACTTAAAGTTAAAAATTTGAAAGTGAATATGAATATAGCTCTTTAAGATTGGCATGCACAGTGTTTATTCCTTACATATACTTGGTGCTTGTGAGAAAATATCATATAGGACAATCATATTGACTAAGTTGTTGTGGAGTGTGATAAAGTTCTAGCTTAGAAATCCTACCGGTTCTAATCAAGGTACTTGGAGAATTTATTTTTGATAAAAATATTATAAAACTATAGTATCACATACTCCTCAGTGGTGATAAATTCCTACCAGAGCCATATACGTACTTGTTGGATACAAACCTTCCACATGCTGCTTGCTTTGTGTTGAGTTTGTCAAGTCTTGTTGACCCTTGTTGAGAGATTTATCATGCTCCTAAGATCAAGAACACATAAACGCCACATATATGTGTTGCTTCTACACTAGAAGTACACAAAACATGCTTTTCATCCATCTTAAAATGTTTGACTCCTACACTAGGGGTGAACACAAAAATATGCTTGATAGGTTTATCCACCAAATAAATGCTCCAAGTTCTTGTGAATATCTCTCTTGAAAAGTTTTGTTGCAGAAAGAGACATGGGGCTATGCAAAAGAAAAAGTAAAAAAAAGAAAGAAAAAAAGAAGAAGTTGAAAAAATGGACACAAAGATGTCCGGAGTATTGAAAACAATGGGTACTTAGATGCCCGTCATAAAAAGAAGAGATAGCCCCTGCTCTTGCAAATATTTCAAGTTTCAACAAGAGAGATGTGTTTTCAAGGAGCAAAGTAGAATTAGGTTAGCCACCAAATATTCCACACATATACACATCTTGATCTAAGAGTATGACATTTCCCTCCTTCGATCTAGGATTTAACTTTACAATATATGCAAGGTAAGTATGCTACATATTTTATCCATACCTTAAACTCCACATAAGCTTTTTAGAAGTAGGGAGGAAAATAAGGCAATGCTAATTTATGTCTTGGTGAGGAATCACACACCATTGAGCAATTCGAGAGTACCATTTGAGGAGTATAAAGTGAACTATACTTTTCTTATGAAAATTTTAAAAACTCCAAGTTACTGAGATGAGAATTTGGGAAGATGACTTCATTTCGAGAGTTGTTCCACTTTTCAACCGCTCAAGGATATATGTTAGCCACTCCACATATCCCGTAGGTACAAGGAATGATTTGGAATAATCCGTATGCTAGTTCTATATCTTGAATAGTCATGTTTATGTTTATCTTAACCTTCACTCGGGGATGAGCAAAGGACAAGTGTGGGGGAACTTGTTGATGGTCATTAAACTCCAAATATAACCATCAACTATTGCATAATTTGACATGAAATGAATAACAAACTATAGTTATAGGGTTTGATTCTAACAAGTTCCATGAGTTTTGGTACTCTCATATATTTTGCAGAATATTTAATTTTTCACCAAATAAAATTATGTCAAATGATGAATTGGAGTACACCATTGCGAAGAGCTCATCGAGCTAATCGAAACGGATATATCACTTGCTATATTTGGAGCCCGGAATGAAAAGATATTAATTTCACAAATAAAAAAGAGAATCAACATGCAAGTGGGACCCATGTGCAACAACGCCATGCAGCCTCACGAGTGGAGGGCACAGCCACTGGTCAGGTGTTGTCGGTCACTAACACCAATTATAAACTGTCAACATAACCAAACATAGGTATAGGGATTTAAACAAATAAATTCCATGAGCTTTGGTACATATCTGTATGTAGGAGGATTTATCTAGAAAATAGCTCTCAGGACCACTGTCATACACTCCAAACAAGCAAACCGACGACAAGTGATTCAACCCACAAAAACTGTGAAAGACAACTCTAGAAGGTTCCAGAAGACACCACGCCGAAGCTTGGGCCAAACGGCCACGAAAGTGGGCTGGCTGGCCCAAGCCCTAGGCCGGCCAGCCTGCTCCAGAGTCCATTTGCACTCCGCTGCCTCGTATGCATTTCTAAGATCTACACCGTTAATTTAAGGTGGTTTATAGTCAGTGCATCCAATGGTGATCGAAGGAATTGACGTGGATTGATGACGTGGCGATTTCTTGCCCCCTACTTCCCTAGATTCCTTGTCTCCTACTCCACCTCAGCCTATATATAGCAGCCCCTACCCCGTTCCCTGAAGGCCATCCTAAAACCCTAATTCATATCATGAGGATCAGAGCCAGTAATCAAGAGAAGATTAATCCTCCATAAGATCTAGTCTTATAAATAATAGTGAGATAGAGAGTGAGGGAAGAGTTTGGATGAGGTGTTGGCCTGTCGATGCTCTCTCTATGGCTTGTACCTTGGCGAATCCAAGTTCTACTTCAGCTTGCCATCGAGATTTCTCTGGTAATCAACTTCTGATTTAGGTAAGTAATTGTTTATATTATTCATTAGGATCATGACTCTTTTGAGTGCTTTATTCTCTTCCTAGGGGAGTAGTGTATTAATCATAGTGTAAGCATGGTGCTTAGACTTAGGTTAATCGTGGATGCACCCTACATTCTAGAAGGTGGTAGATCACGTGAGTGACATAAGTTCTATATAGCCTGTACTATATAGCTTCGTTGACCCTTTGTAGTCCACCTCCCGTTTGTAGGCGCACGTAGGACGCGGTTGCGAAGGAAAGTATCATCTGCTGGTGTCTTTCCCTAGTAATGCCCCCAGTTGAATAGTAGAAGATATAAGCTTACCCAAGTCAAAACTAGAGAACCTTAGTTATCCTCTCTACGCTCCTATTTATCCTAATGTTGTTGCTACCTCTAGTTAAGTTAGATTGTAGTTAGTCTCACATGTTTCCCTGTGGATACGATACTTGGAATACCTCCGGGTGAAAGCTACAACGGTATCCGTATGCTTGTGGATTTATCTATGTGTGTTAATAAATAGCAACAAACTTTCTAGCGCCGTTGCTAGGGAAACGGTTGCAGAATTAACTTCGAGCCTAGCTTAATATTTTATCTTTTATTCTTTCTTTTACTTTTTCTTTTAGCATGGATTCCACTCCTATCTATCAATATGCTAAACCAACGAGTGCAAGCCTAGAGCCACCAAAATCTTTAGAGCCTATCCTAACACCTAGCTATGAGTTGTGCCCGTGTTTTATAAAATTGATACGGGATAAATCCTTCTCGGGAGAAGGCAACAAAAACCCATACTCACACCTACAAGAGTTTGAATAGACCTGTGCATGCTTGCGTATTCGCTAGCATGTCTAACGAAACCTTAAGATGGAAGTTGTTTCTATTCTCTTTGATGGGAAGAGCCAAAAATTGGTACAGTCAAACCATAGGAAGTATGCAGGGAGATTAGAAAACGTTATGCTCTAAATTTTATTTATGTTTTTTTCCCATCTCTAAAGTGGTTAGCCTTCAGAAAGAGAAATCTCTTGGTACATCGTGGGATTATTTTAATAAACTCATCATCACTAGCCTAGACCTTATCATTCAAGACCCTGTACTTCTTTAACATTTTTACATGGGTCTTAGCAAGGATTCCATGGAATCCCTTGATGCAGCCTCTAGAGGAGCTTTCTTTCATTTGTCTACTAGTGAAGCAAAGGCTACGCTTGATAGAATTAGTGGAAAGACTCTCTGCACTAGCATTCATAATGAACTCCCCGAGAAAGAGAAGAAATCATCTCCTGATAAGAAGAGGAAGTTTTGATAGCCAAATCACAACTACTTCAATTCCAAGATTTAGCTATCAATCCTGAACCACCAATACCCCAAAATCCCCTAAGAGAAGAAGGAATTCCACCTTTGGAAATCCCTGTTGAAATTAAGGATGACCTCTTTAGTGCTGATTTTGGGAAAACATTAAATTCTCATCTTTATAAGAGACCTTCGAGCGAATATAATTCAAATCCTCTCGAGAAGAGATCTCTTAGAAAGCGTCTTTATTCCCATGTAGGACATTGGGAAGAATTCAAGGATGGCATTTCAAGTAATGCCATAGAAGGAGAGTTGAGCCATCTAGAACTCATTCCTATCCTCTCCCCTTCTATGTCCATATTAGATGTCTCATCTGAACCCATCTTTCAACCCATCCTTGATCCTGATGATCCCTCTTATGCTCTCTCTCCTAAGTCTCATGATGACTCTAGAAATCCACTAAGACAACCAAAGGATAGGAATCATAAAGGCCACAAGGATGACCAAAAAGAGCAATGACAATGGCTGGAATGTATTAAGAACATGTATGTCATTGCTAAAGAATGGATGGACAAGGACGAAGCCTTATGGGTAGAATCCAAACTTGGCTTAGATCCAAACGGTGAGCTTAAATCAATCTCTTTAATAAACATGACTCATCCAAGTTTGGAGGAGACCTCAGATGAGATCAACCCGAGAGCCACCAATCCATGGGAAATCTTGGACAATAAAACATCTAATCAATGTCATGGGCATGGAATGATGGAGACAATATTTTTGCCTATAGACATTCATGAAGAAACACCCTTAAAGCTTGAAAAGGAAGATAACATCAACGAGCATGGAAGTTATTTCATGAACACCTCATTGAATCCATGCTCGCATGAGAAATCTCCTAAATCAATTGGTCTCTCTAACATTGCCGCACACGAGGTCTTCAACCCCCTTATACTTTTTGTTCCTAAATTTTTTGAAAGGGTGGTTGTAGATGCATATATTTATTATAAATATTGTAAATCTCGTTGGCATGAATCTTGAAGATAGGTACACAAAGGTTAATGTTGGAGGGGAAACCACTTCAACAACTTGAGTGCAATTCGAAGGTTTCCTAAGGACAAGCTCCTGTCCTAAAACAAGCACTTTCGGGAAATAATATGAGTTTTCATCTTCTACTGTGATACCCTTGTGAAATAAGCCTAGAAATATAATTGTGAAAATATTTCTTCGGGTATTTTTATCACTAACCATTCCAGGTTTGAAGCAAAAAGAATGAAGGATGACAACGCCAGGTATGTCCAACCATTTATCATGCAACATTTAAGTACATCCATCCAAACTTAATTTTTCTGCAAAATTCAAGCTGGTGGATAGACCTCCCTAGAAAAATATATCTTATGCCATGTTGTTAACTCATCTTGGTTGTCTCTACCTTTAAGCCATACTCAATTTGCTAAATATCAATCATGCTCTTTCATCTCTCTTTGAATAAATCTCTATAATGCTTTCATGCTACCTTTGTTTACTACAGTATGTTTAAGGTTTGGAGTATGATTCGTACATCTTTTAAATTAAGCATGGTGTTTAGTTTAAGAGTGCTGATCTTACTTCCAAAGGTTTTAGTACCTTCCTAAATCAAATTAGATGTGGTGTCTAGGTTGATTTTTGAGCCGATAGAATGCTATAGTAGATATTGGATATTTTATTGGACTAACCCCTATAGAAAACTCTCAATTCAATTTGGGTAAGTCACAAGATGAATTCAAATTGGAGATGAAGTAAGACACATGTCAAAATCCAATAACATGGTGTAGAGAAGACACAGCTCATTCATCATGGATGAAAGAACTATAAGTATTTAAGATCATTCACCTTGTCTTTAGTTGCAAGTTACCTTTGCCTTGAAGCCAAACTTGTATAGAATATGATAAACAAAAACTATGCTAAACAATTTTAACACTATCTTTTCATTAGCATAGAGGGAAATTACAAAATTCTAGACAAACAACCCATGTTTTAAAATTGTATTTTCCTTCGAATATGTGTTGTCCACTAATCCTTTGCAGGCATAAAACAATGAGTGAGGCGGAAGGTCTAACAAGGTGTCAAAAGATCAAAGAGCAGAAAGATGACATGACAAAAGAATGAGAAAGAAATAGTGCAATTTAGGAAAAAAGAAGCTCATGAACAGCTCAAGCTGCGAGACTAGCCGAACAAGGAAAACTTCAAGCAAAAGGGAAGGACCATCACGAGTCATCTACCCTTCGTCATATGGTGATATTACGCGCCAATGACAAAGGTAACATACTAAGATAAATGGTCATTATTTAAAAAGCTTTTCCTTGATTCTGGTAGGCACATAAATAAGAAACAAAATATGTTTGAGTTATAATTTACCTGATCAGACCTGATTAGCTCAACATGTCTTGTTCTTTAAGCTTGTTTCTAGCACCACTTTCTTGATTTCATAGTTTTAACCAAATGAGCTAAAATATTACACATCCTATCTCTATAAAATGATAGTCATAATCATATAAAGTTTGATACATTATGTAAAGATAGACAATCCTTCCAAGGGTTAAGAAACTCAACCCTTTTGGACAAATGAACTTAAATGCTACATGCATGTTCAATCTTCTGATCTTATCACCCATGACATAATTGAACAAAGAACATAAACATCAACTTTATCATATTCAATGTGCCTAAGGTTAGAGAGGAATGAATAAAATTTTAGATCTGTTGGTGTTTTTCCACCAATAGAGCCCATGTACTTGATCTCTACCTTGTCCTTATGAACAGGACACACTTCAAGCAAAGTGAGGGGGAAGGCAGTCGACTCCCCAATTTCTACAAGTGTTCTGAACCTGTCAAACCAAAGTCCAAACTCAAAACCAAGACGGGTTTGGCGGAAGGAGGTGACATCACCATTAGAGGCACCACCACAAGAATCCTCCTCTTCAGAGCAAACCGAGGTATTTGGTCAATAAACTTCACAAGTAGAAGTCCAGTTCGAAGGACTTCAAACATCAAACCCTCATCGAAAGAGCTAGCTTGGGAGAGAAGTACTCCTGTGTATCCAGGTAAGTATGCTTTCCCTTTGTTCTAGTTTTAGTTTCTTTTAAATAGTTAAGAAAATGGTGAATTGAAAATAAAATAAAATAAAAGGTGTGTCTAGTTTGCTTTAATTTATTTTTAAGAGTTGAATAAAATAAAGAGGACTTAGAATAATCTCTTAAATGGAAATGATGAATAGTTGCTCCGTTGTAAATTCTTTCAAGTACCTAGTTTTCAGCCACGAATTCTTTCGAGTTTTAGATACGACTGATTTGATATAAAGATATACTCTGAACTTGAAACTTGTGGTAGCGAATGTTTGATCTAAGTCTAGGTAATTAATGGATATAATATGAGAAGGTCTGAGCTGTTGTTTATCTTGTTCCAAGTAACACTAAAGTTCTGGAGATTTATCTTTTGAAAAACACAAAAATGCTACATGATGAGTTCCTGTATGACAAAGCTTGAATTCCTACCAGAGCCATACATGTTACTTAGGCTAGGAAAATTTCCACATATATGCTTGCTTTTGCATTGAGATTTATCAAGCTTTGTTGACCCGTATGAGAGGTTTGTCATGCTCTTAAAATCAAGTTCACGTACACACCACCCAAATATGCACTACTCCTACACTGGGGGTAGGTGCAAGAACATGCTTTCCATTTAGATCCACCCAAAAATGTTCTGCTCTTACACTAGGAGTGAACATCAAAAACATGCTTGTTAGGTTTCCCATCCACCAAATAAATGTTCTAAGTTCTTATTGCTATCTCTTAAAAGTTTTGTTGCAGAAAAGAGACATGGGGTTGTGCAAAAGTTATTCATAAAAAAAGAAGAAGAAAAAGAGATGAGAAAAAATAGACACAAAAGTGTCCGAGATATTTAAAACAATGTGTACTTAGATGCCCACCTAAAAAAGCAATGAATAAGATAGCCCCTGCTGCTCTAGCAAGTGTTTCCAAGTTTTAAAAGAGTGATAAGTTTTCAAGGAGCATAGTAGAATTAGGTTAGCCACCATATATATCCACCATATAGCCACACATATGCACATCTTGATTTGATTGTATGACTCAACTCTCTTTGGATCCGTTGTTTGACTTTACAATATATGCATTGCAAAGATACTCTAGCTTTCTCCCTATCTATGAACTCCACATAAGCTTTAGTGGTAGCAATAGAAAAAGGCATAATATCTTTATTGCCTTGGTGAGGATCCACAAATACCACATATATTGATGGACTTGAGAGTGTCATACAATAGAATCTCTAAGTTTTATTTTGAAAACTTATAAAAACTCTGGAACAATGGTGGAACAAAGAACTTGAGACATAGTGCTTGACTTGATCGTTCTGTCTTTCAGTTGCTCAAGACCTAAGTAAAGGCTAAGAAGCCCCATGGTTGAAGGTAATATGGGTAAGTTTGAAAGTAAGATCAGTTTATTCTAATTCGGAGGAGAATTATCGATTGAACGCTTGTGTACTTTTGAGGTGTGAAAGCATAGTAGCAACTCTTGATCCATTGCTAAGTTTAGCTTTGCTCAGGGACTGGCAAAGGTTAAGCTTGGGTGAGTTTGTTGACGGTCACTAACACCAATTATAAACCGTCAACATAACCTACATTTATATTTAGTTCCATCACGAAACAAAGGTATAGGGGTTTAAACCAATGAATTCAACAAGCTTTGGTAAATATTTGTATGCAGGACAATTTATCCAGAAAATAGCTCCTGGGACCACTGTCATACACTCCAAACAAGCAAACCGACGACAACAAGTGATTCAACACTCAAAAACTATGAAAGACAGCTCTAGAAGGTTCCAAAAGACACCACGCCAAAGCTTGGGCCAAACAGCAACGAAAGTGGGCCGGCTGGCCCAAGCCCTAGGCCGACCGGCCTACTCCAGAGTCCGTTTGCCCTCCACCGCGTCGTATGCGTTTCTAAGATCTACACCATTAATTTAAGGCGGTTTATAGTTGGTGCATCCAACAGTGATCGACGGAATTGACACGGATTGATGACATGCATCCTAGAACCCTAATTCATATCATGAGGATCAGAGCCAGCTATCAAGAGAAGATTAGTCCTCCATAGGATCTAGTCTTATACATAATAGTGAGATAGAGAGTGGGGGAAGAGTAGGGATCTTCCTTGATTTTGTACTTCTATAGATTTGATTCATCCTTGAGTAATCTCTAGGTTCTTCAAATACTATTCCTAAGTTCTCTATTTACTTAAATTCAGTATTTACTTTAAGTTATTTATTGGATTCCCATTTGCATCGAGTGCTCTAGTCTTTGCAAAACTAGAGTAGTAATCAATAGATTAGACGTGATGCTTAGTCTTGCGATTACCTGGAATTGCACCCATCCCAACGGATAGTTGTGGTAGCCCTAGGTGGTGATAGCCCTAACGGCCGATGTAGTCCACCACGTTCGGGTTGGTGTTTGTAGGACCATAGTGTGAACTTCCTAGCCCTTTTCTCATCTCAGTCTGAGGCTAGTGTTCTAATGTCCCGAAGTAAGTAAACTTATAGTAACCTTGATTCTTAGATCAACTAGAGAAACCTTAGGAAATTCATCTCTACCCACAAAAACAATTATCTATCTTTATCCTTGGGCGACCTTGACCCTTGATTAGTACACTTCGCGTTCCCCATGGAAATCGATACCTTGGAATACTCTTAGGTGAAAGCTACAGCGGTATCCGTGCGCTTGCGGATTATTCTGTTTGCGTTAATAAATACCAACAACCACCTAAAACCTATTATTCATATGTTGAACTAGTGTAAGGGAAATGCAACCTATATCATTCTCTTGCTCATATGATGTTCATGCATGCTCTCTATTTGGGTGATCATGTTTTGTGGCCTACTTTGTATTTTGTATCACCTATATGAACCTTGGTTAACTTAATGACTATGTTTAATGTGAGCACAACAGCCCCTATACATCTGGTAATGCCATGCTAGCTAATTCATAATAAATGAATACCTTGTAGTAGTTTAATAAAGGTGACATCTGATTGAATGATTTGGATTAGTAACTCGCAATCTTATTATGGTAAACTTGTGTGATGTATAGTTTAATATAAGTGCTTGTGCCCAACCTATCAAGGCCTTGTGTTTGTCTTGCTCACCTTCTTGTGATGTATCGTATATTGCTCTTCTATGCATTCATGTCTTGCATTGTTGCATATCATCTAGGTACGTTAGATTCATGACGTGAAGGTGAAGGGTGTGGTGTTGTAACCAACCAAAAGACGATGTTGGTGGATGGATCTAGAAGATGGAAGTACCCCGGGAATACATGTTAGGCAAGAGATGCTCGCCAAGCGAATATCATCTAACAAACACTGACCTAGTATTGAACCCTAGGCAAGCCCCGAAATATTCTAAGCCTCCTACCTCTCTTTTAAGATACACTTGAGTTTATATTTTGTATTGTGCATTAAGTATAGGAGTTGAATTGAGAGCCATTGTTGCATGTCTTACCTTGTCTACAATATATATACCTGTATCCTTACTAGTATGTATAGGTCGCTCTAGGTTTAGCTATGCTTAGACCGGTAGAAGTCGGGTGATTTCTATCATCCGCGAGATTTAGGTGGCTACTCGGAAATGATTGGCTATATTTGCTATCGTGAAAAAGAACCATGTGATAATGGATAACTGAAGACCAAATGGGATCTAGTGCTATTATAGTTGTTGTTGATGCTGGTTAGGCATGTATTCTTTGATCCCGTCTGTGTCATTTAAGGGCCGCTTCATTGTCGGACCTTGGTTGAGATTGAAGGTACCAAACACATAACATGGCTCTGAGTTATAGTTGATCGTGAAGCTGATTAGCTCATTCGGGCTAAGTATATTGGACCATTAGCATTGCTGGGAGGAGAGCCTGAAGGAAGGGGACTGGTCCAAGACCATGTTTGCTACGGGCTTCGGGCAATTCATGTGAGGATGCAGGATCATGAGTTTTGCGAAATGGTCCAGACTCACCACTGAATGGAGTGAACGGTGACCCATGCAAGCTAATTAGGCTCGTACGAGTGTGTGTTTGGGATTGGCCAGCTGGATGTAATCGATTCGAATCGTCGTCTCTCTCGAATAGTAAGAAACTCATACTTTGCTCCGGCAGTCGGAGTAACCGATGAAACATGATGGTTCTGTTGATCATGATAATTGAATATGGTTACTACTATGATACTTATTAATCAAATGATTGTTACAGGATAGATGCAAACTTAGCTATAATTGGCTTCACTGGATTTGATGCTAAAATATTAAAAGTAAGAACTTACATAGTAAGCTCTTTTGCAAAAGATTATGCTATCCAACTAGCTCCACCAAATAAACCATGCATATCCTTAGAATCTTTATTTTTTCTCTGTCGGATAAGTCTTGCTGAGTATAATTGAGTACTCAAGGTTTTATACCACCCTATTGCAGGTGAAGTGCTATGTCTACTGAAGGTGGTGACTAAGTGTTGGTGGGCTCGGCTATTCTGTATTTGCCTCTCCTCTATGCTTTTGTTGGAGGGTGTCATCAGAACTAGCAATATGATTTAAAATTATGATTTTGTAATCATTACAAAGTTATGTTGTTTTAACCTAATAGATTTGAAACTGAACTTGTATTAATTACTTGTGACCCTATTGTAATATTATTTCCACTACAAACTCTGTGTATGTGATATGTATTTATTTAATCAAGTACGATCTTGGTTGTGAAGTTGATTTATCGAGGTCTTCGTGGTACTCGACGGACTACCGGATTTATATAAGTGACGGTATGCGTGTGTCAACGTGTTTAACGGAGACATTCATACTTAATCTTGTATAAATTGGGTGGTTCTGTCACAGTAGGGTCGTATATATATATGATTTTTATTTATACAACAATCCACGAAATTTATTTATTTTCGCAAATATATGTGGCCTAATCATATTGCGAGTCAACTTATATATGTATGACTAGCTTCATTTTTTTATTTTGCCTGATTAACCATAGTCACCACTATGCTAAAAATTCATCACGCACTGTCTTTAATGGTAAAGCTACGAAGCGTACGTCCATCCGTCCGGACAGACAGCTCCTCGCACCCCGCCCGCCCGCGCCGTTGCTCGCTTCGGTCCGCACGGATTCGCCCCGGTCGTTGCGCACCTCGCCTACTGCGACCATCTCGTAGGGCCGCCTCCACCGCACCAGTTCGTTGCGCGTGTCTGCCCATGTTGCACTAAAATCGTATGTTGTAAATATATGTGTCCAAGTGTTTCATATGTTCCAGATGTATGTTACAAGTGTTACATATGAATGTTGTAAAAGAGTAGATGTGGATGTTGCTTATGTTACAATGGCTATACATATATGTTGCAAGTCTCTATTCAAAATGTTTTATATACTTCAGACGTATGTAGCAAATGTTTTATCTGAATATTGCATATGTTGCAGTGACTATACATGTGTGTTGCAAGCGTATGTTCTAAATATTTCATCTAATTCAGATGTATGTTGCAAGAAGTGCTTTCATATTGCAAGTGTTTCATGAGTAGGCCAAGGCGGTCCTTGTGTGCGCAATACGGATGTCGCAAAGGCAGATCTGGATGTCTCATATGTTGCAATGGCTATACACACAAGTATCTATTCAGAATGTTTCATCTACTTTAGACATATGTTGCAGGTGCTTTTATCTGGATGTTACATATGTTGTAATGACTTAGGGATGAAAACGGATCGGATACGAACGGATATCACTCATATTATATTTGTTTTCATATTTCTGTTCGGATTCGGATTCGGACACGGATAGCGTTCGGATACATATACGAATACGGATCGACTCGGTTACGGATACGAATAATGAGTATCGAATACGGTATGAATGATTAAGGAGAAGGCCTCGGATACAAATATCTATTCTTGGATATTGAGTAAAAGCAAGATATATATATATATATATATCATAACGCATGTAAACCATTACACCACTCTATGAGTCCATAATCCATCTAGATTAAGTCGAAAGACTAAAGAGTAAAGCAACAAATAAGATAAAGATATCTGTATATACATCATACATCAAACATCATACAAGCACCAATCTTGGCAAGCATGAGTAGAAATAGCCAAGCTCATGGCTTCATGGGTCTCATGGAGTCATGGTCATGGATTCAAGATCTACAATCCTTATATAGGCTATTTTTTTCATTTGAGAAAGTTTGAACAAAATGTAGTTCAAATTTCACAAGTGTGTGACATAGTTTTAGAAAGTCTGTATGAGATTCAAGAATTTATGACTAGTGTTTGATAAAACTTTCTCAAATGGGATAATAAGCTATGTAACAATTGTAGATCTTGCTGAGATGATCAAACTTGGTATTCAGAGTTTTTTCATCTGAGGTCATTTAGTGTCTCATTTGAGCAAGTTTGACCAAGTCAAATTTGGTCAAATGAAAAAACAACACTTTGACTCTAGTATTATGAACTCTAAATGACTTCAAATTGAAAAGTTTTGAATACCAAGTTTGTTCAACTCATCAAGATCTACAATTGTTGTTTTGGTCAACTTTCCATTTGAGATAGTTTGGATGGCTCAAATTTGTGATTTTTAAATTTCGATGCTTACAAACTAGTTTTCGGAACCCTAGATTGTCTCAAATTGAAAAGTTTTGAATACCAAGTTTGTTCAGCACATCAAGATCTACAATCCTTATATAGGCTATTTTTTCATTTGAGAAAGTTTGAACAAAATGTAGTTCAATTTTCACAAGTGTGTGACATAGTTTCAGAAAGTCTATATGAGATTCAAGAATTTGTGACTAGTGTTTGATAAAACTTTCTCAAATGGTAAAATGAGCTATGTAACAATTGTATATCTTGCTGAGACGATCAAACTTGGTATTCAGAGTTTTTTCATCTGAAGTCATTTAGTGTCTCATTTGAGCAAGTTTGACCAAGTCAAATTTGGTCAAATGAAAAAACAACACTTTGACTCTAGTATTATGAACTCTAAATGACTTTAAATTGAAAAGTTTTGAATACCAAGTTTGTTCAACTCATCAAGATCTACAATTGTTATTTTGGTCAACGTTCTATTTAAGATAGTTTGGACGGTTCAAATTTGTGATTTTTAAATTTCAACGTTTACAAACTAGTTTTCGGAACCCTAAATTGTCTCAAATTGAAAAGTTTTGAATACCAAATTTGTTCATCTTATCAATATCTACAATCCTTATATAGGCCATTTTTTCATTTAAGAAAGTTTGAACAAAATATAGTTCAAATTTTACAAGTGTGTGACATAATTTCAGAAAGTCTATATGAGATTCAAGAATTTGTGACTAGTGTTTGATAAAAATTTCTCAAATGGGAAAATGAGCTATGTAACAATTGTAGATCTTGCTGAGATGATCAAACTTGATATTCAGAGTTTTTTTATCTGAGGTCATTTAGTGTCTCATTTGAGCAAGTTTGACCAAGTCAAATTTGGTCAAATGAAAAAACAACACTTTGACTCTAGTATTATGAACTCTAAATGACTTCAAATTGAAAAGTTTTGAATACCAAGTTTGTTCAACTCATCAAGATCTACAATTGTTGTTTTGGTCAACTTTCTATTTGAGATAGTTTGGATGGTTCAAATTTGTGATTTTTAAATTTTGACGCCTATAAACTAGTTTTTTATTTGAGAAAATTTGGACGGTTTAAATTTTGAAGCACTAAATGATTTCAAACGAAAAAGTTGTAAACAACAAAGTTTCATAACTTTTTGAGATTTACAATTTTTATTTTGATCATTTCTCCATCCAAGGTCGTTTGAATAATATCCGGATAATATCCGTTTTTAAATATCCGGATATATCCGATACTTAACCGGATTATCCGATATCCGCCGGATATCGATGATATTACATCCGTATTTGATATCCGCCTAAGATATCCATTTTAGTATCCGTATCCGAAAAAATTACGGATATCCGAATAACTATCCAGATAAGTGTTCATATTTGTTCGGTCGAACGGACGGTCGAATAAATATCCGTACCGTTTTCATCCATAAGTGACTATACATGTACGTTGCCCGCGCATGTTCTAAATGTTTCATCTGCTTCAGATGTACGTTACAGAAAGTGCTCTTCATGTTGCAAGTATTTCGTGAGCAGGCGCAGATGGTCCTATGTGTGCATGTGTGTTTCATTTCCAAAGGCCTATAATTGAATGTTTCATCTACTTCAGACATTAATGTTGCGACGTTAGTTGGGCAACAAAATAAAATGTAATATAGATAACGTCTAACAAAAGAGGTCGATGACACCGTCCTCTCACGGAGGTAGGAAAAGTGGAACATGCGATCGTATGAGTGTTCAGGATACGGAACTAAAAATAAATAATTAATGAGACACATAGGAAGATAATTTTTGTAGATATAAATAATTAACGGGACACGTACGAAAATAATAGATAGAGCGTCTGACGTAACCGATTTGTGCGGATGTCCAGCCGGCGGTGGTGGCAGAAAAAAACGATGATCGTTAGCCCGCGGGTTCGTTCTTGTGCAATCTGGAAGCCGGCCGGACCCCGGATACGCGAGGCCGGCCGTTGTAGGCGTTGCAGAGCACAGAAACCTTGGGGGCTTTACGACGACCGATCGGAGGGCCAAGCCAGCGAGCGCATCGCATTCAGTTTCAAACGGACGGACGGCTGAACGACTTCGGGTCTCTGAAACGGGATAAACTAACATCCGCAGATCACACAACACTCCAACCAGAGATTTTGATTTAGGCCCCGTTTGACAGAGCTTTTCCACCAGCTTCAGGAGTCGTTTGGAGTCGTTTTCTGCCAAACGGATAAAGTGAAATAGCTTCACTGGTGAAGCCCCTAAAAACATGCTCTCACAATGATTTGGGGTGGGATAGAGCAAAAAAAAAGTGGCTTTCCCCGGTTCCTCCTCCAGACCCCTAAAAACATGCTCTCATAGAGAAGCCATTTTGTCAAACGGTTTACCAAAACCGCTTCAGCTCCACCGGTGGAACTGTTCGTGGAGCTAAAACAAAAAAAATAGCTTCACTAGTGAAGTGAAGCCCTGTCAAACGGGGCCTTAAAAAAAATTCTCTGATGCTATTGTGCATGCAGAATTCGGATTGGCGCGGAGGCGGGGTATATACCGTTGTACAAGCATGAGCTTTGTATAGATTCGATTGATGTTTTGTTTCGATTAAAAAAGATAATTACTTCGTCCTAAAATAAGTGTGGTTACGATATTAGTATCTTTTTAAACTTTCTTAAGTTCAACTAGGTTTATAGAAAAAATATTAGTAATATTTGTATCTTCAAATAAGTTTATTATAAAAATAAATTTAACAATCTATTTAATTTTTTCTTATATATATTTGGTCAAGTTAAAATCGTTTGATTTTTTATGTATTTGGTTAAAGTTAAAAGCGTTTGATTTCTCGATCGGGAATCGATAAAGACATTTATTTTGGAACAAAGGGAGTATAGTACAAAATTGCATCGATGGCGGCGTTGGCCAAACCACCCGTCTTCCGAGTACCGTACGTTCCCTGAGTGTGTCACTATCGATTGACCCGCTTGCGCATGGGCAGGTTTGCTTGCTGAGAACCCTAAACCCTAAACCACATTTTAGATTTTTTGGAGAAGATATTTTTGCGGATCGATCACCAATAATCTCTCTCGACACATAAACCCCGCCTATCATATATCATTTTTATTTTCTCCTTATTTTCTTCGTTTCCCTTTCTCCCTAGCCCTTCTTCTCACGCGCTCCTGTGACGCCCATCTCCGTCGTCGCCTCCACGCGTGCTCGGGCCTCGGGCGCCTCCATGCGTGGGGAGGGGCGGCGGCCTTGTTCCCCGGTCGCGGCACGCGAGGTGGCCATGAGGACTCGCCCGCGTGAGCGCAGCTCAGCGACATCAATGAGGCGAAGTAAGGCGCGCTAAGAGCTGGGGAAGGATGTGGCCTCATCCCCATTCAAGCGTCGCCCAACAAAGAGATACACGCAGAACCAAAAACAAGCAGCGATCATAGTCTACATGGCATGAAATTTATGGAAGGAAAGACGTAGGCGCATCGTTGACTACAAAAGCACAAAATGAACAGTAACTGCTATGCCTTGTTTAGATTGGGGTTATGAATCAATATTTGGCACTATAGCACTTTCGTTTGTATTTGACAATTATTGTCCAATCATGACCTAACTAGGCTCAAAAGATCCGTCTAGTAATTTATAATCAAACTATATAATTAGTTATTTTTTTATCTACATTTAATACTCCATACATGTGTCAAAAATTTAATATAATTAAAAAAAGTAAAAAAACTTATAATCTAAACAAAACCCTAGCTGCGATACAGAAATAACATATCACTTCGGTTAGCTAGAGGGCCTATGAGTGCCCAATTGATTGTTGTGTGTATATATATATATATATATATATATATATATATATATATATATATATATATATATATATATATGTGTGTGTGTGTGTGTCGTTGATTTCATCCCTTCCCCTCTCCTCTTGTCTCCTACTCCCAATCTAACCCCCTCCCCTCCTCTGCTTTCCCCCGCCCCCCGCATTCCCCTTCCGTTCACGGTTGACCCAGCGTGCGTTTCCGTGCCTCTCTCGCTCTCCGACGGCTGGTGGGCCGCCGGCGCCGGCGCCGCCCTACGCCAGGTGCTGAGGCGTTCGTCGGTTTCTTCGCTGGTAACGAGCACCCGCCAGGTATTCCCATCCCTCCTCTCCCCTTGCTGCTGTGGGATTGGGAAGCCGAGCACCCAAACCCTAACCTAAAGCTATTCGGCTGTTTGATTGATGCCTCCTAAAGCTTTCTGGAAAAAAAAAAATCGGGGACCTTTGCTGGGTCGGCCAAGAGGTAGCAGTGACTAGTGAAGTACTGAAGATGGTGCAAAGACAAGTTTGTTTCCCCCTGAGCAAAGACGAGTTGCTACTGGACTAGAGTACTAGAAATAGAGTATCAACTCCATGATTCGGGAACAGGCACTCAAGAAGATGAAAGAGGAATTGAGGATGTACACTAATCGTTGGAGGATGACCTCATCTTCGTCAGACGAGGTGGCGCCAGCTGGCGTGGTGGGAAGAGAAGAGGTGGCCCGCGGGGCTGGCGGCGAGAGCTTCAGTGTCCTGCCTGCACGAGCTCCCTGCTCCTGTCGTTCTGGTGGCACAGTAGGGATGGTGGTGGGGAGGAGGCGATGGCAGGAAGGGAAGGTAAGGGTGCGGAGCGGCGCTGCTTCTCCCCTGCCTGCACGACGAGGATCCTGTCGGTAGCGGCGTGGCTGGTTGGTGGAGAGTGGGGAGTGAGATGCTGGTGGATGGAGAGTGGGGAGTTAAGAGGCTTTCAACTGTAGAGTAGGTTTGCAGTCTCTAAACTGGGTGGAAAAAGAAATGCCCAGGTAGTCCCCGGATGCAGCCCACAACCCCCAGCTGCCCAGCAGTTGTAAACTTGTAACTTGTTTCAATTCAACCACACCTTAGTCATCCAACTAACCGTGATTAGTTGATGACTAATAGGACAACCACAATTATAGTCGTCCAGGTCAAGTCGTAGCACCTAGTTGAGTCTGGGGAGCCGACTAGTCGCGATTAATTAGACGACTTGATAACACCGCTTAGTAACACAAGTACCTCATGACAAGTATGGTAATTTCTCTGTAGCACTGTTCAACTTAAAATAGTTTTGTCATAGACCCTCAAGCAACCCGAGTAGAAAGCTCCTAGCGATCGGGAATATTTTCACCTGAAGACGTTTGTTCATGCTTTAGTCATTGACTTGGGGAGCTTTATAGCTTGTAAGTTTGTTCTGTTGGTGTAGTTTCTTGCTAGTTCTTCCTCTTATCATCATTAATTTTACTGCAGTTCACTATCTGCGAAGGTTTGTAGCATCACTCAATCTGCTGTCGCACACAACAAAATGCATGTTTCCTAAATTACGACCTAATTGACCTCTTTTTTTTTCTCATGCTCCTTGCTAAGCATTATCCTTGTGTCCTTTGCTGTAGGTTGAACTACCTTTTACTCGGTGTTCTGTGCTCTCCAACTGCTTCGCTTGTCACATAAAAATTGTAGAGGAAAATGGACTACTATCAGCTGAATGGATAGCATGATGATGAATTGTATATCCTGCTTCATTTTTATACTTTAGATAAGACAGCTTGATGGAACCTAGAAAAGATGACGTTCGCTCTGCTGCTCAAAGTTCCATTCGTGGGTCCTCAAGCTCAGCATGTGCCAGTTATCCCATTCCAGAGTACCCTGTTGCAGGCACCGTTAAGCCTGTCCTTAATTATTCAATTCAAACCGGGGAGGAGTTCTCTCTTGAATTCATGAGAGCTATACCCAAGAAACATCCTGTTCCTGGTATGCCTCATAATCAGAATGTCACTTCCAGTGCTGGTCACAAAGATTCTAGAGTAAGCCTTGGTGCTCATCGCACAGGAGGTGAAACTAGATTTGATGCATCGATATTTCTGACCTCAGATAACCATCTACCAGATGAGGTTGAAAGAAAACCTTTTTCTGAAAATGAAAACAGAAGAAGGCACATGTCAAGTACGTCAGTTCCACGAGTTCCATCTGGTGGTGGAAGTAGTCAGGGACTGTCCCGTGGCTATGCTTCTTCTGAGGCTTCCGAAACTTCCAGAATGATTAAAATTCTCTGTAGCTTTGGGGGGAAAATATTACCCCGACCGAGTGATGGAAAGCTTAGGTATGTTGGTGGTGAGACCCATATAATTCGGATTAGTAGGAATGTTTCCTGGCAGGAGCTTAAACAGAAGACAACTGCCATATATAATCAACCTCATGCTATCAAGTATCAGTTACCCGGTGAGGATCTTGATGCCTTGATCTCAGTTTCAAATGACGAAGATTTGAGAAATATGATGGAAGAATGTGGTTTGCTTGATGGAGATGGGTCCCAGAAGCTTAGGATATTTCTTGTTTCTTCTATTGAATTTGATGACATGAGTTTCAGCCTGGGTAGTATGGATAGTGATTCTGGGATCCAATATGTTGCTGCCATCAACGGGATGGATGGAATAGCTGTGAATTCATCTAGTGGCCAGGGTTTAGTAAATACATCCATGAATGAACCCGATCAGTTCATTAATCTCAATTTTGATAGTAGGCTGACAAACTTAAGCAGAGATGGTTCAAATTTGCATGCAGTGAATGCGTCTACTTTCATGCCTCCAGAGATGCTCTCAAGACCAGTGCCATCATCTCTATACAGTGATAATACTGCAAATTTGCGCTCTTACTATAGCCATGGGGTGCAGAATTTGCAGGGTTCTGATTACTCTAACCCAGCTACCAGTGAAAGATTTCATGATAGTGAGGGCCAGAGGATGCAGAATTTGCAGGGTTCTGATTACTCTAACCCAGCTACCATTGAAAGATTTCATGACATTGAGGGCCAGGTATCTATTCCTCTATCTACACCTTCTGATTATAGATATACGTCCCAGTATGCACCTTTCTCAGGAACTGCTTCACAGCGATCTTTTGATCAACAGTTTTATCAGGATGCTCAGACAGAAGCATCAGTGAAGGAGGAAAAGAGGTTTTCTGGTAACATGCCTAATCAAAATAATGAACTAGATTACTTTCAGTCGCTTGAAAATCTCAGTGGCCATACGAAGCATCATGATTCATCTGCTTCAAACTACTATATGCATTCAGGAGCCCCCCCTGCTGCTGGTATTCAAGAAGGTGTGACATCTTCTCTTCAACCAAGTGACAGTGTCAAGAGCCTAGAGACTTGTTCCATGCCAAGATCTAGGTCGACAACACAGGGTTCAGATATCAGCGAAGACGATCGCCACTCTGGTGGAGCTTTTGCATCTGACTGTTCTGACTTTCAGGCTGACATGATAGATCACAGCTATAAGAATCCGTCTCCTCACCCTGGGCGAGTTTTTCATTCTGAGTGGATTCCTAGGGAGCAAGCAGGCTTTCTGAACCGGCTATCTAAATCTGAAGATTCACTTAATCCTGAACTTTTGATTCGTCAATCGCAGTCTGGCGTTGCAAGTGAACACATTGCAGAAAATATTGACTCTGCAGAGGGGACTGAAAAACCAAATTTAGCTGCCCAGGCTATAAATCTGAATGATCCAGCTGTCGATGATAGTCTCATACAGTTTGAGAAAGGGTTTACCAACACTGTACATCAAGCTTCTCCATTTAGTGAACATTTGCTTGGTGAAAAGAGGTCCTCAGATGACACGAGCAATAGAAATGTGGAGAAAGTTAGCCATGCAGCTGAACAGGTTGCAGCTAAAGGCAAACTTGATGAGGAATCTTCTCAAGATGTAGAAACAACTAATCAGCTGGGTTCTCATGCTGCTGTGCCACATCATATTAGTTGGGATGCTCCTAAGCCAACACTGCCAACTGATTGTGAATACGATCCTGTTGTACCGTGTTCCACCAGCTCTGTGGATGTTTCTCACAAGGAAACTATTATCCCAAGCACACAGAATAGAGACATTGCTGGTAGTACAGAGAGGACCTCCCCTGACATTCTTTCTGATTTCTTTGCAAATGCTAATTCTTCAGCACAGTCATCCAGTCCTTTTATTGATCCTATCCATAGCCTGAATATGCCTAATTATGAACCCCAGCGGTGGTCATTTTTCAGAAATCTTGCACAAAATGAGTTTCCAAAAAAGGATGAGGCCCAAGATCTGGCAAAGATCGAGGAGGGAGTTTATCCCTTAGAGCATGATACAACTAATGTGAAGAATTTGGCTCCTCAGAGTGATGCCCCTGTGGAAGTGCCTCCAGTAGCTTCCCCCACCAATGTTGATCCTAGCATTTCACTTCCTGGTTTTGTCTTATCACAGATTGACAATCCAACGACAACGAAGAACGTTGAAGGGTTCCAAGTTGATAATCCTTTTACAAATATGCATGAAATGATGCCATCCCATCTAGATTTTGAGGTATGCATGTCTGGAAAGAAGGCTGAAGTGTTCTTTATTCTTTGATGTTGAGAGTCCTTCACTTTGAAATTGTTTACTTGGTCCCAGGAACAGAAGACTGAAGAGGGTAGGGCTGTTGGACCAGTCATGGATGCTTCCTTTAAAGACAATGATTTTGAATACTTGCAGGTATAAGTGGCTTTTGCTTGCAGAGAAGTTTATGCTCTTTCCTGGTTGTGATGTCCTTTTACATATTATGGGCGCTTGGCTGTATTCTAGAAGTACAACCTCCCAGTGCTGATTCATGCTAATGCCTGTACCCTACTATGTATCTGAATGTAGGCAAACCGATATGTTCTTTGGCTTGAATGAATTTTGAAACAAGTTGTAAAATAGCAAGTTAGGCAGCAGAGGTGTAGCCAAAGGAATGGATTTGGTGACCTACCGCTTTATAATACACAATTTGCTAAATCCAACTATATAAATAGAAAAAATGGATTGTCATGAACTGTTACTGGCTAGGTTCCAACTTGTTTGGCCAATCATCTTTTGTACAATTTGTTTTCATGTTTGGTTTTTTACTTATGTGGTTATTTTGGTTATACAAGTGACTCCATAAAACCAAAATGATTATTCACAGATGTTATTGCCTTTTGCAATTCGTGTCCAAAACCAATGTGGTTGGAGCATTCATCCCAGTTATATGATTCTAGTCCCCTGAAGCAGCATGCATTTTAACTATTATACATTTTCCACATAGAAAAGAAATCATCAAAACACGTAAAGCCTAAGGAGTCTTGGTATGCTTATTATAGGGTTAATATATGGTTTTTTGAACTAATTTGCGGGGTCCAACATATTTGTTTGGTTTAGATTCCCTGTCATTTCATTAGATTAGGAAGCAGTGGAGTAAAGTCTCTTCTTTTGAAGTCTTTGGATGGTTCATCACATTTGTTATGAGATCCAACACCATACTCTGTTACCAAAGTAACCACAGATTTCTTGCTTGATAATGTTAGAATAGGCGCCCTAATGGGCTGGCCTTGGGCCTGGCGCCTATTCTGTTAGGCTGACTGCCTTAGGGGTTAAGATAGATTACATTGATAAGGCAAGGATCACCGTTGATTGGGTGTTTCTATAAACCCTACTGATCCTTGCCTATATATATTGTACCATGTACTACTGTTAATCAATCAATCAATCCCCGAGACCTATTCGCTCTCATGGTATCAGCCGCCTAGGTTTAGGTCTCCTCTTCCGCGCCCTCTCCTTGCTGCCCCTCGCCACACTGTTTGCCCCCTCCGGCCACACCACACCGTCGCGCCACCCATGCCATGCCTCCACCTCCAAAGAACCCCTGTGGTCGGGCTGCTCTGGAAGCCTCCTCTGCCACCATCCAGGCAGACGCTGTCGCTCAACGCCTTGCCGCGAGAGAAGGCCAACGACGCGGCCGCCGCTGCTCAGCGTCTCAAGCGAGAGCGTCAGGATGCGTGTGATACTGCCCTAGCACGCGCCCTTCAGGCCGAGGAGGAGGCTGCAGCAGCGACTAAGGATCGCGACGCTGCCGCCCAGCACGCTACCGAGGCCCTGGCGCGCGCTGCCCAGGAGCGGGCGGCCGCTGCTGCCGCCATTGCTCCGGAATCCTCTGGCGCCGCACCTGGTGGCCCTTCAGCGCCGCCACCCGATCTTCGGGCTGCCATGCTGAATCACGAGGCCGTTGCCCTCCTGCAGCTCCATGCTCAGGCGGTTGCGGTCAGCAACATCCGGAACCACGTCACTACCATCCTCGACGTTGATTCCGGTAACTTCAACCGTTGGCGTGATCAGTTTCTTCTCATCCTCGGCAAGTTCTCTCTCCAGGACCACGTTCGAGAGGACCCTCCAGCCCCAATTTCTCCTGATTGGGCCCAGATGGACTGCGTCGTCAAGTCCTGGATCGTCGCCACGCTCACCGACGACCTTGGCGAGATCATCTCTGCCCAGGGCTCCACCGCTCGGCATGCCTGGCTCGCCGTCGAGTCGCAGTTCCTTGGCAACCGCGAGGCCCGCTCCATCCACCTCGAGACGCGGCTTCGCAACTTCGTCCAGGGCGACCTCTCCGTCACCGACTACTGCCGCAAGCTGAAAAAGATGGCCGATGATCTCACGGCCCTTGGCGAGGTTGTCACCGATCGCACGCTTGTCCTCAACGTGATTCGTGGCCTCAACGAGCGCTTCAGCCACGTCGGGACGCTCCTTCGTCGCGCTCGACCGTTCCCCACCTTCCTGGAGGCTCGTGACGACCTCATCCTCGAGGAACTCACCATGGAGACCCGCAAGGACGCACCTGCCACTGCGCTCACCGCCTCCACCACTCCCAGCCCTGCCCCTGCGTCCTCCGGCACGGGCGCTGGTGGGAACTCCAAGCCGCCCAACAACCGTCGCAGCAAGCGCGGCGGGGGCGGCAAAGGCAACAACGGCGGTGGCCCTCCTGGACAGGGGCCACGCCCCACTGGTGGCGCACACCACCAGCAGCAGCAGTGGGCCGGCGGGCGGCCATGGCCCAGCGTCTACAACCCCTGGACCGGGACCATTCAGATGTGGCCAGGGGGACCTCGTCCACTACTGACACCCATCCCGGTGCCTCCTCACTTGCAGGCGCAGCAGCAGGCACAGCAGCAGGCCCAACAACAAGCGCAGCAGCAGGCCTTCCTCGCCCAACAGCAGCAGCACGCCCTCGCTGCCCACCAGCAGGCCGCTGCCCTCCCTGCTCCTGATGGCACTGGACAGTGGGTCGCCCCCGGGTATTACAACCCGGTGGCTGGCCTCCCCTCTTGGGACCCAACGGCCCTCGCCTCCGCCTTCAGTACCACGTCGCTGACCCCTCCTACGTCCAACGACTGGTACTTCGACTTAGGTGCTACTTCACATATGACATCTCAGTCCTCTTCTCTTTCACATGTTCTTCTCCCGTGGTACCCCTCTCCCTCATCCATTGTTGTCGGTAATGGCTCTCTTCTTCCTGTCACTGCCACTGGCTCTACAGACTTGTCCCGTAATTTACATCTTAATAATGTCCTTGTGTCGCCACAAATTATTAAGAATCTCATCTCTGTTCGCCAATTTACTACCGACAATAATTGTTCTGTTGAGTTTGACCCCGCTGGTTGTTCTGTGAAGGTTCTTCCATCTCGGACCGAGATCGTCAGGTGCAATAGCTCTGGGCCGCTATACCCTCTGCGCCTCCCACCAGCACACTCCCTTGTCGCCTGAGCTTCCTCCCCTCATTGTGGCATCGGGCGCCTTTTAGCCCCCGGTCATGAGGCGTTGTCGAAGCTCGCGTCTAGTGTCTCCTGTCATATTCAGGATTGCTCCGAGTTATGTCATGCTTGTCAGTTAGGGCGTCATGTTCGATTGCCCTTTCATGAGTCCACCTCTCGTGCGTCTATCAAGTTTGATCTTATACATTGTTATTTATGGACCTCTCCAGTTCTCAGCATTTCTGGTTATAAATACTACTTGGTCATCCTTGATGATTGCACTCATTATTTGTGGACGTTTCCTTTGCGACTTAAATCTGACACTTTCAGCACGCTTGCTCACTTCATCGCTCACGTCTCCACCCAGTTTGGCGCCCGGGTCAAGGCTGTTCAGTGCGACAACGGGAAAGAGTTTGACAACTCTAGCTCCCGTTAGTTTTTCCTCGCTCAGGGCATCCACCTTCGCATGTCCTATCCCTACACATCGTCTCAAAACGGTAAAGCTGAACGCATTATTCGCTTCATCAATAATGTTGTTCGCTCACTGCTCTTTCAGGCGTCCATGCCTCCGTCCTACTGGGTAGAGGCCCTCTCTACTGCCACTGTTCTGCTTAACATACTGCCCACCAAGACTCTCTAGTTTTCCACGCCGCACCTTGCCCTGTTCGGCAAGCCACCAGCATATGATCATCTACGAGTCTTCGGTTGCAAATGTTACCCAAACACGTCGGCTACTGCACCCCACAAACTTGCTCCTAGGTCTGTCTTGTGTGTCTTCCTAGGCTATTCCGCTCATCACAAAGGGTACCGCTGCCTTGACCTCTCCTCCAATAGAGTCATCGTCTCCCGGCACGTCATCTTCGATGAAACGACCTTTCCCTTTGTTGAGCGCCATGGTCCTAGTGCTTCAGCAGACCTACAGTTCCTTGATGACGATACCTCTGACCATGTGCTCCCTCCTATTGGATCGATGCACTAGTTTCATCTGCATAGAACACACCACCAAAGACCGCCGCTTGCTCTCCAGCGCCGCTGCCGGTCCCATCATGATCGCGGCTCGGGCGCCCGTCGCCGATGTTGCCGATGATCCACCAGGTCATGAAGTGCTCGAGTGGTTTCGAGTGGTGCTGGCAGACCAGACCACGACACGTGGTCCGGCGAGGCCGACCACGACCATTGCCCACGTGACCACGACATCGCAGCTGGACGCGCTGCTCCAGGGCTTCTCCGACCTCCAGGACCCCCACCCGGGTTCCCACCTCTCCGATCGGATCGGGCCTTCACGAACCACTACACGCGTCGACCCCAACTGCTGACTTCTCCTGCACCAGCCGCACCGACACCGCCTGCTCCGGCTGCTCCTGCACCGGCCGCCCTGCTACCTAAGGGCGCCGTTGCTGTCACTCCGGTGACGAACCAGCACGCTATGGCCACGCGGTCGAAGAGCGGCTATCGGATGCCTGTCGCCTACCACACCGCCCCCCTCTCTGCAATGCCAAAGACCTTTCGTAGCGCTCTCGCTGACCCCAATTAGCGAGCGGCTATGGAAGACGAACACCGTGCTCTCTTGCAGAATCACACTTGGGACCTCGTGCCTCGACCTCCTCGGGCCAACGTCGTCACTGGCAAGTGGATTTTCAAGCACAAGTTTCAGTCCGATGGCTCCCTTGAGCGGTACAAGGCCCGCTGGGTTCTTCGCGGCTTTACCCAGCGGCCTGGTGTTGACTTCGATGAGACGTTCAGTCCTGTGGTGAAGCCCGCTACTGTCCGCACGGTGCTCTCCTTGGCGCTCTCTCGCACCTGGCCTATCCACCAGCTAGATGTGAAGAACGCCTTCCTTCATGGCCATCTGTCTGAGACTGTGTATTGTCAGCAGCCGTTCCGGTTCGAAGATCCAGCTCACTCGGATTTTGTCTGCCTTCTGAGGAAATCCTTATACGGCCTGAAGCAGGCTCCTCGCGCATGGTACAGCCGGATGGCATCATTCCTGATGTCTATTGGGTTTGTTGAAGCCAAGTCAGACACTTCACTTTTCATTTACCACCGTGGATCAGATACAGCATACCTGTTGCTCTATGTGGATGACATTGTCCTCACAGCTTCCTCACCTGGTCTTCGGCGGATTATCTCAGCACTTCAGCAGGAGTTTGCCATGAAAGACCTCGGTGCATTGCATCACTTCCTTGGTATGCAGGTTCAGCGAAGTGGTGATGGCCTCCTCCTCTCACAGCGACAGTATATGTTGGACATTCTGGACCGTGCAGGGATGACAGAGTGCAAGCCGTGCTCCACTCCAGTTGACACCAATCCGAAGGTTGCTGCAGCTGATGGGGCCCCTGTGTCTGATGCTACAGACTTCCGCAGCCTTGCCGGAGCTCTCCAGTACCTGACGTTCACCCGCCCAGACATTGCATATGCAGTTCAGCAGGTCTGCCTCCACATGCATGATCCTCGAGAGCCTCACCTTGCTGCCCTGAAAAGGATTCTTCGCTACGTTCGAGGCACTCTTCACCTTGGTCTCCTGCTGCGACCGTCTACTTCGACTGATCTTGTCGTCTACACCGACGCTGACTGGGCTGGTTGTCCGGACACTTGCAGGTCCACCTCAGGCTATGCGGTGTTCCTTGGCGACAACCTTGTTTCCTGGTCCTCGAAGCGCCAAAACACAGTGTCAAGATCCAGTGCTGAAGCCGAGTATCGCGCGGTGGCCAACGGAGTTGTAGAGGCTACTTGGCTCCGCCAGCTACTTCTGGAGCTGCATGCTCCTCTACGACGCGCCACACTAGTGTATTGTGACAACATCAGTGCCGTCTACATGACCTCCAACCCGGTTCAGCATCAGCGCACCAAGCACATTGAGATCGATCTTCACTTCGTCCGGGAGCGAGTCGCCGTTGGTGATCTTCGTGTTCTGCATGTTCCCACCTCTTCGCAATATGCAGATATCTTCACCAAAGGGCTGCCTACTTCAGTTTTCACGGAGTTTAGGTCCAGTCTAAACGTGCAGAGTGGCTGACGATTCGACTGCGGGGGCGTGTTAGAATAGGCGCCCTAATGGGCTGGCCTTGGGCCTGGCGCCTATTCTGTTAGGCTGGCTGCCTTAGGGGTTAAGATAGATAGATTACATTGATAAGGCAAGGATCACCGTTGATTGGGTGTTTCTATAAACCCTACTGATCCTTGCCTATATATATTGTACCATGTACTACTGTTAATCAATCAATCAATCAATCCCCGAGACCTATTCGCTCTCAGATAAGATGAATTTCATCATGAAAAATGTGATGCTTTATTGGAATATAATTGTAGTAGGCGTGAAGTATTTCTGCGTTATCCATGCCACTAATGATGGCAGTGCCGACGAAAGGGCAATGTGAGCCACAGCTTTGACATCCATATTGTGGAGCATGAAGGGTACCATGCCTCAAATCATGACATTTTTGTGCCTAGCACAATGTGCAACATGTCATGTTGGAAGATCTCATCTGCTCCCTTAGGGCGGTTTCTTGCTCTAGCGAGTCAGTGACATCTTCGTCATCTGAAAATACCAAGTAGACATCTTTCCTTGGCCAAGCACCAAACCCCTGCTAATATCAGCATGTAGGGTATGATATCCCTAATGCATTGTATTTTGTTGCAATCATGCTACCTAGTCTTACCTCCAAGGACTTATCCTGGCTGCATCATGTTCATAGAATGAGCTTTCAATCAATGATAGAGAAGCGACCATGTATAGATATCAACACAAGTGTGGGCCCAAGCTCGTTTCCACATTAGCCATGGCCCATGGCAACACCAGCCATTCCAATTGCTTCGCCTTGAAAGCGATAGATTAAGGGGAGATAAAATTTACTAAGTTAGATATGAGGTGGTTAGGTTTAAATTGATTGGCATTCTTTTGCAAGATTATTTTGTTAAACTTGGTAGGTCAATTAATGGTGTCTAAACCTACAAAAATATCATATTGTGGTCTTAAATGGGGTATAAATAAGAAAGGAACTTCCCATGCCACCATGTTTGTGAAGACCAAACCCCTTTGGCATAGCAGGAGGCCAAGGCAAGCAACGATCGACCTTTTGCTATCATTTTCTTTTGTGATATAGAACCAAAATTACTCCCAACTTTGCCATTTCTTATGCTCTTATGCCGAATGGGGAATGTCTACATACCTTGAAATCATCACTGTGTGTGCCAAGATGGCAATGAGAGAGGCTCACAAGGCCTCGGTCAATGCGAACAACATGATGTTATGTTGCATGTGCCACATTTATCACTTTCTTTGTGCTATAATCCAAGCTCCTCCCAACTTTGCTATCTTTGATGTTCTTATGACAAAATGCTTTGGACCTTGGAATAATCATTGTGCATGCCAACATGGGGATTGGGGCATGAGAGGCCAACAACGCTTGGGCCGAGGTGGATGATGTCATGTTGCACATTAATGAAATATTTATGTCACACAGTCACACAGACCAGACTAGCCGTAAACTCATTGAACCACATGGCACATGGTGTGAAGGCATTGAAAAGAACCTCCAGTCATAGGTGACAGGGGGTTAGGCCTGGCGCAATCCTCGTCCTTGTGATGCCGTCCTGAATTGCCGATTTGCGGACGAGATGTGTCGATGTCCCGATTTTGAATTAATCATGCCTTGCTGTAGGGGTTTAAGATGGGTGCGTCCTAACTCTGGACTGGCCATTGCCCCATTGCTGCTGGGTTTCCAGACGGGACAAGGTGTAGATGAAGATTATCGTCATACACTTGGGGTTCTTGGTTGCCTAGTGAGGCCTGGTCGTGGCATCGCCGTCTCCTCATTGTCTGTGATGATGCTCCATTACAGCACCCATGGCCGATTGTTCGCACATTGGACAGCTGCTAGCACCTCATCATAGCAAAGCGTGAAACCATGGACAAAACTTAGAGCGCATCAGGGAAGAGGGATCCATGAGCAATATGTTTTGCTAGTCATGGTGTGTGGCAATGGGTGATTGATTTGTGACTTTCGCAGGAGAACAAAGAGAAAAAAATGAAAGAAAGCAAGGCAGCAAACATGGACTAGAGGCGGTGGCTACTTGTTTGTTAGTCACGATTCATGAGAGGGCTCGAGATGATAGGAGGCTTAGGGTTGCAATTGTGGGTCGTATGGCCAGCACACACCCAGTCAACCACGCATTTAACCTTTCTTTTATCTTTTTCCCTCTTTTTTTTTTCTGTCTTTGTGATCAATCTTACCTTCTAGGAGCAAGTTATACATTGTCCATTGACCTGGGTCATTCGACCCTAACTGCCCCATTCGACCCTCATTTTTAGCTACCTTTGACCCTGACTTGCACCCAGTAGACCTAGATTTTTTGTGACGATGCCTCTATTATCTCTAGAGGCGCCTCCACAACCTTCTGCCAACGCAACTAGATCAAAATGGCCTTCTGCAGTCCTTGAAATCAAGTTGGTTGTCTGGGAGGGCACCTTCCTTTGTTTTGTAGTGAATATTCAAAATGATGTTTGTTGACATACCCCAAGTAGGCTCACTTCATCGCTTTGGTATACCAGAGGGTCAAGAACTCATGATTCACATGAGCTGCACTAGGCAATTTCTATGTCATTATGTGTACATTACTTTGTGCCTTTGCCGATTGTGCAGAGATCTTCCAAAGCATTGATGTGGTGGCTCCCAAGGGTCAAGGGGTAGAATTGTGGTAGAACTATTCATTCCAAACTATTCTCTTCGCATGATGTCATTCCAGGTTGCATTTACATGATCACTAAAATATACTGTCCTACCAACCCAAGAAAATGAAAGCTGTCATATCAAGGGGACAACTCAGATTTAGGGATGAAATCGGATAGGATACAAAAGGATATGTACAGATACGAATATGGTAGTTGTTTTTTTTCTTAGATTCGGAGTTGGATATGAATAGTGTCAGATGCATTGAATATTGGTATCCATCCCATATCCATACTAGATATCGGGCGATATGGTACAGATATTGAATGTCCTGATTCAGATACGGATTATCCATTTGGACGGATGGATAGTCGGGAAATATCCATCCTGTTTTCACCCCTACTCAGTTTGATTGGAAAGTATATGTGCAAAAAGTGTCACATTAACCATGGCAGCGCCATCTACACCAGTTTGCTTCAGTTTGAAGCAAGCACATCAAGGGGAGTAAGTTTAGTTGATTATCGTCGTTTCCACTTTCCAAATATGTTTTTAAAGTTTTATTAGTAGGTCAATTAGTTGCACTTAAACCTGTAATGGCTGCCTATTATGCACTTAGAAATAGCAAATCCGGACAACCCTCCCCCACCCCCCCACCCCTCTCCATTAATAAATTGGTAAAAGACAAGGGCGTTCTGTCACATCCAGGAGCAACTGGATGTGGCCAGGCGGGTGATCAATCACTTCACCCTACAACAGATGTTCCATGTCCAGAACTGATGGATTGCTCCATAGGCATTTATCCCTTTAACTCATGCCACATCAGTAGTGCTACTTTGCTTTAACAGTATCACACTGTTAGACACGTTATGCAGGGAGGTAGCCAGCTATGATTTAGTTTCTTAAGCCTTTGTTGTTTAGATCTAACTTAATGTTTAGTGATCCCTTAGTAACTATAGATAGTGTTTCACTGTTTTGTTAGCTTTCTTTTTTATATTTATGTTGGATTTTTTTGGTACACTCTTGCTTAGAGGAGGCTCTGTAAGTCAGATCAAGCAATAGTTGAACTAAAGTCTCCTCTTGTTTCTAAGGTTCATATCAACAGATTCAAAAGTATTTAGACTGGACCTTTGCTGTCGTAGAACTGTTACCTCTTTTATCAACATGGCATTGAAGTCAGCATATTGAAAAGAAAATGCTTTTGTTGTGGTTATCATGTTGTCATGACAATCAGCAGTAATATGGAAAATGAGCTTTTGCAGAATCCATGAGAGAAACATGCAATGTACTTGAGATAGTAGGATTGAAGGAGTTGCCTCGTAGCTGTTGAATTTATGGGGTTTGAACCCTAGTTGACATTATCTACTGCATTTTATACCCTAGCCGATAATAGAAGATCGATACCGAATACTATTAATCGTCCAATTTCTATCTATACGGGAAAAAAAGGAGACACCGGATGCTATTTCAATTAAATGGCATCCAATACCAAGCAACCATTCCGTTAGGGTGTTCAAAATGTTGTAGTTCTGTGAAACTGTTAAGTAAAGCCACTATAAAGTACAGTATCTAGTGATAGTTTAATTGTACACATAGATAACCTGGTACAGTGAGGTTATACATGTGGGTGTGGGTACCTTGATTTGATTCTGCTGAGGCGAGTTGTAAACTAACATTTTCCTTAATTTTATTTTATTTTTATAATCTGCTTCAGAGAACATTCTCCTTTTATTCACATCAAATTGGTAATGTCAATGGACTAGAATGGACATTAGAGCATTTATTAATCTTAATGAGATACTATCCCCTTTTGCTACTGTATTCTAGGATTTAGTTGTGCATGTGTGATACCGCACCTTTATTTGCATCATTTTTTGAATTTTTATTTGCATCCTGTCCAGAATGTCCAATAGTTGTGCCTGGTAGGCTGGTACACCATTGAGCTGTATACTCATTTGATTAATTTCTTTTTTAAGCTATCATATTGGAGTACTGAACATAGGAACATTCTCCACAGATTATCAAGAATGAAGACCTTGAAGAGCTTAGGGAACTTGGTTCAGGCACATTTGGAACTGTATACCATGGAAAATGGAGGGGCAGTGATGTAGCCATTAAGAGAATAAAGAAAAGCTGCTTCACAGGACGGTCTTCAGAGCTAGAAAGACTAGTAAGCTCTGAACCACCACTTTTGTACATCTACGATTCAGATGTTATATCCATTTTTGGAGTAATTTGGCAGTAGGCCATTGGATGAAAGGTTGTAGCACTATTGCAGTATAACAACTCTTGACCTATGTCATGTATTAACAATTGCTACATGCACCAAACCAGACATGGCACCACTTTGGCCTGATGCTGATCAATATGGTTTAAAGTATCTCAATAAGCAAATAGCCTTTGGCTGACAACTGGTTCATCAAAATTTACTTCCTTGCTTGGTTGTTTAGGCGCACGAATTCTGGCGAGAAGCTGAAATTCTTTCAAAGCTTCATCATCCAAATGTTGTGGCATTTTATGGCGTTGTGAAAGATGGGCCAGGTGGTACATTGGCAACCGTGACTGAGTTCATGGTTAATGGTTCTCTTCGACATGTTTTGCAGCGCAAGGACAAGTAATTGCTTCCTGTGATTACTTTGGTTTCACTTATTATTTACTGTGAGTAACAAAATGCTTTCTTCCTGGACAGATATCTCGATCGTCGTAAGCGGCTTATCATAGCAATGGATGCTGCATTTGGCCTGGAATATTTGCACTCGAAAAATATTGTGCACTTTGACTTGAAGTGTGATAACTTGCTCGTAAATCTTAAAGATCAATCACGTCCCATATGTAAAGTGAGCATCACTTCCATCTCTAGTGTTATTGTATAACTGTATTGTGCATGATTTTCAATTACTTTGCATTATACTCATGTGGTGAATTTATGATTTATATACAGGTTGGTGACTTTGGCTTGTCCAAAATAAAAAGAAATACCTTGGTTTCAGGAGGTGTGAGAGGGACTCTCCCATGGATGGCTCCAGAATTACTCAATGGAAGCAGCAATAAGGTGTCAGAGAAGGTATAATCATAGTTCTTGGGTCTTTTCAGCTGTGGTTTTAGGGGGTGTTTGGTTTATGGGATGAGGTGATCCATTTTGTTCCACTCAGATTTTTGTTTGGTTTGAGGAATGGAATGGGTTGATCCATCACCACCTCATTCCTCACACGCACATGATGCCTCAAACCAAACACCCTTGTCTTGTTGCAAACTTGTTCATAAAATTTGCTATCATGTGGTGATCCTTTATCTTACTATATTCATTTACTCCAGAACTAATAATATCCATATCTGCTTCAGTTATGTGTATAAAGAAGTTACATTTAAGGTGCTGAGTTTGTTTCCACTGGTACAGGTTGATGTATTTTCTTTCGGTATTGTTATGTGGGAAATCCTCACTGGCGAAGAACCATATGCCAATATGCACTATGGCGCAATTATAGGTATACAATTCATCACCTACAATTAGTCCATGAATTGTTTGTTTAGACTTGAGAATGTTACTGGTGGTTTCCTATGTTTTTCTATTCAGTTTCAGAGAATGATCTTACCTCAATACTCAGCCCTGCCTTTGTTTTGTTTTGTTTTGTTTTGTTTTGTCTGTTGACGTTCAGTTTCTAGGGTTGATGATTATATGATCAAATAAAGGGCGAAAAGGCCAATAGAAGTTATTACTTCAGCCAATAAAATTGGAGGTTTGGGCCTGGGACTGGTAGTTTGGGTAGCTCAAATCCTATGCTGTGTTAAACATTATTACCAAAGTTATTTTCATGGCACTAACCCAGTTTTGGTTTTCACTTTTTTGGAGGGTGGCTACTGAATTGTTGTTAGAAGCTTCTACATTACTGTTACTGATATAAGCAGAAAGAATACAGTTAAGGGTATTCAACCATTAGAATCTTCATCATTTTGCTGTCAATAATGTCTACATTGCCCTTTAGTCGAATTGTTGAAGATGGGACTATGTAAAAACGGATTATCATGCACCTCTTATTCTCACCACTTCCACTCTTTTACCTTTGGTTGCCCTGGTATTCTGATTTATTTTTCAACGTCATCTGTCTTCTGATGAAGATTTTGCCCCTGCTGTGAATTTATTCATTTTTCCAAGATCCTATTTTTTTTCCTTTGATCAGTTAGCACATGCGTGACTTAGAACCTCCTTTGCAGGGGGCATTGTAAACAACACACTGAGGCCACCTGTGCCAGCTTCATGTGATCCGGAGTGGAGAAGACTCATGGAGCAGTGCTGGGCTCCAGATCCGGCACAGCGCCCAGCTTTCACAGAGATTGCTGGACGGCTTCGCTCCATGTCAGTTGCAGCAAATCAGGCGAAGGCAACCAAATAAGATACAGGTGGAGTACTTCCTTTCAACCCCCTATTTGTTGGGGGTTCACTTCACTTCTCTCTTTTCTTTTTCCTTCTCTTTTTGACTGGAGAGTAATACATATACATGTATGTTATGTTATAGAGTGCTGTAAAAATTAGTGCGTCAATTTATTTATACCATGTCATGAGCTGGACGTATCCGGTAATATACTGGACTCGGTTTGAAGGTTGTGATGTGTATAAAGTTTTAGTTGGAATTTGTTGAATGGTCGCAGGTGTGCTCCCTCAAACAGAAATGAATGTTGTAATATATTCAAAACTGTGAACAAGAAGCTCCATACCACACCTTTGGACTTCACATCATACGTTTTTCTTTACACAAGAGTGTATAAAAAGTTTCTTGATTACACTTCTGGTCCTGCTGTGCAGTCTTCCCAAAAGATACATGCTGGATGCTGTTCATGGAAATCAAGACGACCCATAGATGATGAATCTTATCTTGTTCTCTAGTCTCTACCCATTCGGTTGAGTGCAAGAGTCCCATGTGGTGCATTTTACACCTTCATAGAAAATTGGTACGTTGTGACCGTGCCAAATCATGATATTTCATTTTCATTGAAATACATGGGCCTCAGCATTACTGAATTCTAAGGTGCAGATCTTATGAACAGGTAGTATTGTGCAATGTACATTAGGTATGGAAGAAAATGCGAATGCAATAGGCAACATTTTCAGAGGACTGAATGTACTATCTCAAGTGATCTCAAACATGAAATGTAGCTTGGGAGCACTTAGAAAAATAATAGTGTCATTACAAAAACTAGTATATTGCACAAACGATATGTTGGATACAGTAAATCGTCAGACTAAAATGCTAGATCCAAGGACACTAGGCTGTTTGGTTGCTCTTTAAGGTCGTAGATGTTGAAACTCTTTGTCAACTTTAGAATGACTTACTTTACCTGAAAATACATAATACCCCATCCGTTTTAAATTATAAGACGTTTTGGTTTTTCTAGCTATGTTACATTTGTCATGTATATAGATATACATTGTGTCTAGATACATAATAAAATCAATGTATATAGAGAAGTCAAAAAGTCTTATAATTTAGAACGGATTTAGTATTACAGAATCAGGAGTACTTAGAACTAATAAGAATGCATGTAAACAGCAGTAAAAATTAAAAGATGGGAGGTTGCGCAAGTGACAACTAGTAGCATTCTAAAGTTAAGATGTCTAAATTAAACAGAGCCCAGCCTTAGTCCACGATCCATCTGCTTGGTCAGATGAAAATCATAGCAGTGACATGAACAGGAGCCTCATTTACATCAGCATACTTTGGGACGAAGAACTGGAAAGAGGCGTTGGGATCTGGCAGGATCTGGCAGCCCATTCGAGGGACACATGCATTCAACTTGGAACCGAGATTTCTGGTAATGCCCACGCTGGAGGAGCTGGACATGCTTGAACTGCATGAAGTAGAGCTCGAGTTCACATGTGGTGTTCTTGCTTGTCGCCGGTGACGAGGAGCTGATGGCCGTGGCGGCGAGAGAGCCTACCAAGACCGCAGAGATAGCGTGGTCGAACGGTGTGGCGGCAAGAGAGCCTACCAAGACCGCAGAGATAGCGTGGTCGAACGGTGTACTCGCCATGTTCAGCAGGAGCAGGTACTGGGTGCTGCCACGGACGGCTGTGAGGAAGTTGAAGCCATCGCGGAGGTAGACGCCAAAGGACTCGCCGGCACGGATGTCAGCAGTGCATGGCCAGCCATGCACCGCCTTGAGGTGCATAACGAGCATCGCTACGGAGCCGATGAAGCAACAGGCGTTGCCGGGACAGCAGCACGGCGCGTGCGGGCACTCCAGGAGGTGCTCCTCCTGGAGGTGGTATGCAGTCCTCGTGTCGCAGCCGTACGGCGCGTGCGGACACGGCATGCGGACGGAGTCCACCACGCGCTCCATGGTGTGGCACCGCTGGTAGCCGCCAGGCATCGCGACGCGGCATACGTGGCATTTGACGGCGTCCTTGAGCCTGTCGGAGCACAGCGAGCACACCACATGCCCCTTGGCGCACTGCAAATACATGGCGACTCTTAACAGTAATAAGCAAATAAAGGACAGGAAAACGGATCGACGACGCTGGAACGAACGCACGTATGTCCAGATTAGCAGGACCGGTTGTATGTACCTGGAAGATGGGTGGCTTCAGCGGACAGTAGCAGATGCCGCACTCTAGGACATCGACGTCCTCGTCGGCCACCGTCACATCATGCACCATTGCCGATCCTGGCGAAGAGCCATTCTTGGTGCCTCCTCCTGTGGTGCCCCAAGGCTCCCATCCTCCTGCTGGGGTGTGAAGGCGCCACCCTCCTGCGTCGACGAGAGAGGATCGCATCCAGTTTGGCTCTCGCCCTCCAGCCAGCATGGTGCTCGAGGACCACCGATCAGACATCTGTGATCGGGTGGACCTGTCAACTCGCTCTCCTCCGCTAGTGCTCCTGGCACACAACGCAAGTTAAAATCCACAAACAGCGTTGAACAGTTAAGAGTGTTGGGACTATCGTTTATTTGCAATCAAGGAAATCCCCCATCCCAGAAACCCTGTACCGGGACAACATATGCCATGGCAAAAGAGAAAAAAATGAATTTCTGTTCCACACAACAGAAGCCTATGCACCTTACAATTCACTCCTAGTACTTCTCACTCTCATTGAGCTGACCAGTGAGTCATCAAGTGGGATGCAGGCATGCAGCTGAATGGGAGGATGGCTAATAATTAGGTTGGTTGTATTAAATATGTAAGTATTTAAAGTTGGCATATGCATATGATCTACATCTCTATGGTCATTTCAAGAACAATCATATTAAAAACCATATGGGACATACTAAATAGATTAATACCGTAATATATACTCCATCATGATATACCAAAACAGATTAACAACATAAAAAAAAAACTCGACCTGCGGGGGGTTATGACGGCCCCCAGGTTTTTCTTACTAAGAAGAAGATTTTCTCACACAGATCGAGAAAACCCCCGCCCCAATCGCCGCAATGCCATAACCGCGTGAGGAGGTGCTGGAGCCTTCCCTCGCGCTTTGGCACATGGGGACAAACAGTGAGGGATTTTTAACCTCAGTCTGAAATCCGCTCCCATGGGGGAACCCAGGACCTGAGGAGTGCCGCTGGGTCACCTAACCGTTTGAACTAGGCGCCCTTTGGCAACGGATTAACAACATAATATGCCAATACCTATCGAAACAAATTGGCTTAAACTTATCACACATATAACTTATTACTTTGAAGCAAATACTGCACGCATAAAACCAATTTCTAAAAGTATATTCACCAACAAGCGATATACCATATGAATTACACAATCAGAATAATCATATTTATTCTCTCCTCATTTCCTAACATAATATCCATTTTGATACTCTATAGTCTCTATTCGGCTGTGATGAGTGTGTCAAGTACGATATATGTGTTTTCATCCTTTGCATTGAACCTCAATGAGTATTTAATATGTATTTAATTTAGTTGAAACCTTAAGTTATATCAGATCTTATCACATCATTCCTTTTTTTTATAGGAAAAAGTCTAGATCAAATGACTATTATTGAGGACAATGATTTAGAGTCTACCAAATTAAAGTTGTCTGGGTTTTTTTTATTGTAAGAATTTTATCATTTTTCCTAGTACATCTCATGAGGAATAGGGGCAACAAATCAACATAAGCATCAGCATAAGCGAAATTTCAACGAAACAAATAGGGCCTATGTATCGTGAAGCTTTCGCTGAAGACGTCAATTAGTGATATTAAGATTCTAGTTCAAACTACAATCCTACTTGTTTTTAACTAAAAGGACCAAAATCAAACCCTAAGGAAACATATTGTCATCACAAATCACTAAATTAGAAAAAAATACTATGGCACCAAACCTTAATTTATGAAGTTTAAACTATAGATAAGTGCATGCATCATTGGGACCAATGATTTTAATCTCCGGTTAAGCCTTTTACCAACAAGTTTTCCAACAGTAATGAAATGCTATAGCTATATATAGCCATAGTTGCCGCAATTTGACTTGGTGTTTTGGGAAAATATGGCGGAAATTAGGAGCTTACCTCAACTCTTTTCAGGGGAGAGAAGAGGATGAGTCGGGGGTAACTTGGTGGTCCTCCTACTCAGCCAAGAACTGAGGAAGGTGGGACTTGCTTGTCTCCTTCTCGTCCCACGGCATTACAATTCACTCCTAGTACTTCTCACTCTCATTGAGCTGACCAGTGAGTCATCGAGTGGGATGCAGACATGCAGCTGAATGAGAAGATGGCTAATAATTTAACCAGTTATTGGCTGCATACAATCGCTACATCATCAACAGCTGCTTATATAATGGATTGGCTCGGCGGATTGGGGTTTTATATCCTGTAAATAAAAGCGGTGACTTCAGGAACAGAGCACCAAGAAAACCAGAGCACCTTGGAATCACGAGCTTATGCTAACTCAGCAAAGGTTGCGGTTTGAGAGAGAGAGAGAGAGAGAGAGAACAAGGTCCAAGAAAACCCCAAAAATGTGTGTGAGAGAGAGAGAGAGAACAAGGTCCAAGAAAACCCCAAAATGTGTGTGTGTGTGTGTGTGTGTGTGTGAGAGAGAGAGAGAACAAGGTCCAAGAAAACCCCAAAATGTGTGTGTGTGTGTGTGTGTGTGAGAGAGAGAGAGAGAGAACAAGGTCCAAGAAAACCCCAAAAATGTGTTCGTCGTCTGTAAAACCCTCTTCCACCAGCACCAAAAATCGATTTGAGGAGCACACGAGCATTCATCCCAGGAAAAGGCCATGAATCGAAGTATGAACCAGAACGGAGGTAACCCCAAATCGAAGCTAGCATTCGAGGGCTTTGCTAAAGGGGGGCAATAGATTGGGGGAGGAAGAAGAAGGGTTTGCTCCAACGCATTCTCACCTGGAGCGCAGCCGATGCGGGGAGAGCGGCTGGGTCTCCTGCGCTCCAGCTTGCTTGGTTTTAGGCAACGATAGCTTGGCTTGGGTTTGGGTACCTGGGGTTAGCCGCGGCGAGCGCGAGGTGAGAGACGGGAGAAGAGACGATGGGAAGAAAGGAAGTGGAGAACTGAAGGAAGCTGACTAGCGCAGGCGTCCGGCGTTAAAAAGAAAGTGGAGATGACGAGTGCTTTCTCGTTTGTTCCGTTGAAAAATGGAGAAATTCACGAGACGCTAACGTGGCTACAGATTGGGTCAAAAACAAACGTGTGCAATTCGAATTTGTCCCCGAATCCTATAGGAATCGAATGCGAAATTCATGTCAAATTTAAAAAGTTTATAAGTGCATATGCATATCGAATTTGCTAGCGTCCGGACATCTGATCCAGGACGCTAGTGTGGACGGTGCTCCCGCACCCGAGGCTAACACATGCAGCTCCCTCGAGCCCGCACCTATCCTGCTTCGAAGGCCGTGCGGGCCCATGCATGCGCCGAGATCACCCCGAGCCCGCTACGTTTCACGTGCCTGCATGCACGCAGCAACAGCAGCACCAGCAGAGGCACGCGGTGATCCACGACGGTGCACTAGCAGCAGCAACATGTGCTTTTTCGAGATCTAATTTTAAAATATACAAATGAAACACTTGCAACATACGTCTAAAATAGATAAAACACTTAAAAGATGCGTGTATAGCCAAAGCAACATGTGCAACACCAGATCTACTTTGAAACGTCCAGACATTTGCAACAAACATCTGATATAGATGAAACACTTGAAACATGTGTATCGTCATTACAATATGTGCAACATCAAAGATCTACTTTTAAAACATACAGATGAAACGTTTGCAACATACGTCTGAAACACCTAAAACATTTGCAACATATGCTTCCAACATGCGTATATAGTTATTGCAAGATAGACAACATCCAGACGAAACACTTGAAAACTTACGTCTGAAACACCGAAACACACATAAAACAAGACATCGCCGGCAACCATGGCCTACCGGTGGGGAACTGCGGTAGCCCCCTCCTTGACGGAGGCCGGGGACTCGACGACGATGGACTTGGAGGTGGCGACGAAGGCCTCAGACTCGCTTGGCATCAGGCTTCGGGACAGCGTCGTAGAGCTGGGAGAGGACGCTGGGCGCCACGAGCATCTACCTAAGGCAGCGCACCACGGCGTCGCGTGTGCACTGCAACGGCTGCTAGATGTTGAGGACGAGGAGCAGCACCTCCGCGCGCCTTGGCGCTCGCAGCAGCCATCAGGGCGGCGTCAGCGGATCGCTCAGGGGTCACGGGCTGGCTGCCCTCGGCGGCGACCTTGGGGGCGTCCTCCACCATGGCTGTGACTTACGAGGGAGAGTTCGGAGCGGATCATGTCGGAATCCGTGGCAGCGCGGTCTCTGCGGCGAGTGGAGGTCGTGTGAGTCGAGTGAAGCCAGGCTCCGAACGTCATGGATTGGATTTTTTTATAGACTTGTGGAGCGGAATGTTGAGGGCAAGACGTAGTGGGCCGTCGGGTTGTCGCGGTCCATGACAACGGGAGCATCCGAACGCCCTAAGCAGATCATTTCCGTATGCATATATATACCCTCATCGCTTAAATAAGCTTTTGATTAACAATTTTTTTATTGATATATAAATTTCAAGTTATGGTACAAATTTGATGACATTAGATTTATATTGAAAACTATGAGGTTATGATAGTTATTTTATTATATTTTCATTTCTTTTTTTACGAATTACATGGTATCCATGGCGCATACACTCAGTGGCGGACCTGGGAAGTATGCATAGCGCCTACAACCATTTTTAGGGCTGTCGAACCATCACTCGCGTGTTTTACCGGCACCGAGCACCCGATATTTTTCTCCGTACCTTCTTTCTGCTCTCGACGCTCCGCCGCCGCCCACCGCCACGTAGCGGCGTGTTAGGGTCTTGCTAGAGCTCCACCGCGCGCAGCCATGTTGCTCTGATGAGACCCTACCACGTCTGTGACGGCCTCCTCCTTCCCTCCCCCCGCCGCTGTCATGGCCATGGGCGCCTGTAACACCTCAGGTGTTTGCCACCAGTTAAGCAATGGGTTTGAGCTAAAACATAGTATATTAAGTGATGATGAAGATGTCAAGGTCAAACCTATAGAAACGAGCTCCAACCTAAACTTGGATATTGCACCTTTGCTCGCCTATAGACCCCTTTTCAAGATATATGCTTGGGTGGTGTTATTGGAATATCTTCATGTGTCTCACATCAATAACCATCTATATTGATCCATGGAAAAGTTTCGTGAAGTTTGGAATCAAGAAGTCACATGAAATGACAAGTTATGTCCTTGCTTGGATCGTTTTATAAAGTGAATGGAATTCTAGATTGTTCACCAAACCTTGCAACCTTGCCCAAATGACTCTAGATGAACTCTACAACAAAAGTCATGAAAGGTTCATGTTGAGCAAATGCCAAGAAAATGCTCCAATGGATCAAAAAGGATAATTTAAGCTTCATCGTGATCCTACTTTGGTCAAAGTAGAACAGTAGGTTCTATACCAGTTTTGAGGTTGGACCTTAAATGAAAGTTGTAGTCCATATCATGTAGAACAAACTTTGTTTTTGGACCAAGAGCTAGATCAACTTGGAAATAAGTCAAACAGAGGCTCGAAGTTGAACTCACTGCTGATTTCAGCACTTAGAAATATTCTAAGTCTGAAATTCATCGACATTGGCATTGACGTCTCGCGTTCTCCAAATTTCGTTAAGTAACTTGACTTGACCCCAAAATAGAAGTTGGAGCTAAGTTCATGGAGAAGGGCATGTAAAAAGATGGCACCAGTTTGACCTCGTTTTCACCGTCAATTTGAATGTTTGCTTGTCGCTGTCAATACGCTGACACTAGCAGTTTGTGGCTTAATTACCCGTTGTTGAAGAGCTCTAATGACCTTGGTCTCTAAATGAAAAATGAAGAGCAGTTCACGGGCTTCAAACTTCATTTTTGGCCCTTGGACCAATTCGGACCAGAGCGGCCCAAAGCGGCGCCCCACCTTCCCTCACCGTCGTCAGCGGCGTGTTCGCTGAGAATGACTCCGTGGCGGCCATGCACCAGGAGCGCGCCCCACCATTGCCGGACGCCGCTGCCAAGGCGCCCCTAGCTCCGCCACGCACCGCCTCGCCCTCTGCTCCTCCAAAACCATGCGCCGTATGCCCCAAAGATTCACTCGCTCCCCACTTCCTTATTCACTCCTCCCTCATAGCATTCATCGCCAGCTGTCATCGTCGCCATTGCGCCGCGGCTAAGCTCGAGTTGTCATTGCCGGCCATAAAACTTCTTTGCCCTCGGCCTCTCGATGCCCAGCCACGCTTGATCGTTGCTGCCACTCTAATATATCGCACTGTGCCCCTCTTGTTGCCGTGGATTGGAGTTAGCTGTCACGCAGAAAGCTGTCAGCCTGCCACTGGACGCCATGGTCGAGCCACCTTGGGCCACCTTGGGCTAAGCCGAGTGGCATCATGAAGTGTTCAGGGCCCCTGGTGCTCCTCCGCCTCCATCGCCATGGGCCATGGCCGAGCCTCCTCTCGGCACCGTGAGCCTCCGACGGCCCTCTCTGCTTTGAAACCCCGTCAAGGACTTTCGCGCAAGAATTCGAAGAAAGGGAGGGTCTTATCTGCAATGTCATAGACTCAGGTGAATAGTGCCATAAGGACTGGTTTGTAATTATTTTGCAGGAACTTTGGAAATTCATAGTAAATCGTAGGAAATTCGTAAAATAGCAAATGAGGACTTTTGGAATCCTTGTGAAATTGTCTATGCAGTGGATCTATAATATGGCATGTTTTAGTTTAAATATTTTGCGGTAAAATAGATTTGTGCAGGAAGGTTGTAATGCTAGTTGAATTTGAAACCGGTTTTTTCATAACTGTAGATCTAGGGCTCCAAATGAAGTGAAATTTTTGTGGCATGCTACTCATGTGATAGTTGATGTGTGGTAAAAATTTCATGAGTATTGGATGAAGTATGAGTGAGTTATTGGTTTATCTTGCTCTCACATGAATTCTTGCTTTAGCAACTTGTCTTTTTCATAGAGGTTGCTATACATATTCAAATGGAGTGAAATTTGTACAGTAGACTATTGAGAGGACATGTGAGCCACTGTAATTTTTGTAGAATTTATTGTATACTTTTAGTATATGTTCATTAAGTCACCTTGTTATCTAAAATAAATTAAGAAATGCATTAAAAGAATTTATTTGGTCATGGACACTAGGTTTTCTGGTGTTCTTTAGTCATGTGTGAAATGTTGGTAAAGTTGGTTTTTCCCAATTATGCATTTGCAACATAAGTTAATAATTATTTTCTTGCCGGTGTGGTTTATGGACAGATCTGGGAACTTAGCAAAGTTCTTCATGATAATGTGCTTTGTTGTGAAACTTGTTTATACAAAAGTTGTAGATAATTCATGTATCTAGCTTCTATTAAAATTTGGTGTCATTTGGCCAAGTAGTTTAAGAGTTATAGCTGTTTAAAGTTGGGTTTCAGGAATGACTGCTTTCTGTCAATTGTAGACCAGTTTCTGTAAATGAGTATATTTGACTTAGTTAACTTGAGAATCATGCTAAGATGATTAAAGATGAATTGTAGAAAATTTCATAAGCTTTCCATAATGTCTTCTTGCAAGTCATTTGGATTTGTGTAACTCCAGTTATAGCTAAATCTTGTAGCTGCTGTTTGCATGTCCAGAAATTGGCAGATTCCAATTATAGTGCTTGCTTGTATATTGTTAAGTGTGACGTATGCCTTGAATGATGACTGAGTTAGAGCACTTGAGATCTGGGGAAACTTGTGTCATGATTGGTGTTGTCGTCTTCTTTGCCATCTTAGCATGATAGATTGTGTGATGTTTAAGTTAAGCATCGCAAAGTACTTAAGTGTGTTAGTGTAAACTATGCTTGTCTTGCTTGCTATTTTGTGATGTGTCTCATGGTACTATTCTTCATATTTATGCACTTGCATATTGCATCTCATCTAGGTACGCTAGATGAACCACGTGAAGGACGTGATGTTGGAGCCAAACCCGAAGGCAATGTTTGATGGATCTATCCCGAAGATGGAAGGACTAAGCAAGTGTTAGGACATATGATGTCACCAGGATGGTGCAAGCTAACTGAACTGACTTGTGTCAGATCCCAGACAAGCCCCGGAGCATTATAAGTCTCCTAATTATAAAAGCAATTCTTTCTATATACGAGTTATATATTGTTGCATTAAGTTGTAGGAGTTGATTGAAACCGTTGATGCATTTATTACTATCCTTGCCTACCTTATTACCTTTTTACCCTGTTAGGTCAGGATCTAATAACTGCTTAGCCTTGCTTAGACCGGTAGCGATCGGAGATATCCGATCACCTACATTATAGGTGGTTACTGGAAAAAGTTAGCTATGGAAAGAATGATATCCTGGAATTAACCATGTGTGATGGATAATTGGAGACCGGACGGCCACAGATGGGGTTACTGGGTGCTGTTAGTTTCGCTCATGTATTAATTAAGGACCGACCGTTGTTGGGCCTCGAGTCATGTTGAACGCATGCCCTGGCCGGATAAAGTACCTTCCGACCATGAAGCCGAGAGATTTTTGACTCAGTAGATTGCCCATGAGCGCAAGACCGTGTCAAGTGTGTGTGTAGGACACGGGGCGGGATGATAAGACCAAAGTGCAATCGGTCGGCCCCTGGGTACATGTGGTTCTGGCAAACTCGAGATACACGAAAAGTTGACTCTGGTGATCAATATCTCACTTTAGCGGGTGAGTGAGGTTTGTGTAAGGAATAAATCACCAGCTGGTTAGGAATCGATTCGAATCGCCATCGCTCCTGGATAGTGAGCACTTGACTCGAGTTACTTCATCGTAGTAATTATTATGGAACAATGATGGTTATCTGGATGGTATGGGATATGCTAAATCTAAATTGGTAAGCTGGATGTTATTGGTTAATCAAGTGATTGCTATAGTACAGGTGCTTACCTAGATGGATAGGTCATAATAAAGATGATGCAAAGTATTTAAAATGGTTTCTTCATGATAGCTTATGCTTTTTGCAAACAAGTCATTAGCCCACTAAAGAAAGCCTTGCATGATCCTTGGTGTCATTTGTTTTGGTTTCCGACGGTAAGTCTGGCTGAGTACATTCGAGTACTGTGGTTTATCCCACCTTGTTGCGGTGAAGTTCTCGAATTGTTGTTGATGGTGGCTAACCACCGATGTGGGCTCGGTGATTCTATATTTACTTACATCTCATCTATATGCTTTTGTCGGATGATGTCACTTATGCTAGCAATATATTTGGAACTTATATTAATGTAATCATTTGAAAGCTATGTTGTTTTCACTAAGCGGTTTTGAAACCCAAATTTGTACTATTATTTGTTAAACCCTTTGTAACATTATTTCATTTGCAACCCGATGTATGTGATGTGTATTTGCTTAATCACGCGATCTTGGTTGTGATGTTGATTTACCGAGGTCTTTCGGGACACTTTCGGCGGACTACCGGGTTTATATGAGTGAAAGTATGGGTGTGTCAACGTGTTAGCGGGGACAACCATACTTGATCTTGTATAAATTAGGTTTCATTACATCCTGCCCCGACTTGAAGGCACGCCGCCCGCCGCCATGAAACCTCAACACCACCCTCCCTTCATCCTCGTTGCCTGGCTGGCCCACCTCCCCCGAGCTCCTTCTAAGGTCACCGGATTTGGAGAAGAAGAGAAGGAGTGGCCGGAGACGGAGAAGAGAAAATTCAAGTATTGGATTGCTAAGGCCTTATTTAGTTGGGGAAAGTTTGGAAATTTTGCTACTGTAGCACTTTCATTTTTATTTGGCAATTAGTGTTCAATCATGGACTAATTAGGCTCAAAACGTTCGTCTCGCAATTTCCAACTAAATCGTGCAATTAGTTTTTTTCGTCTACATTTAATGCTCCATGCACGTATCGCAAGATTCGATGTGATGGCTACTATAGCACTTTTTGAAAAAACTTTTTGGAACTTAACAAGACCTAAAAAAACACTCAGGTGTTCTATAGCATTTCCCAATCTTTAAGTTATATTCACCAATAATTTGTACGCCATATGAATTACAATCAAATATGTACTAGCTCATCAACTTATGCTCAAACATTGTTTAGCATCTTACCGCCTGTTCATTTCGACTTATTCGCTCGTATCTAGCTTATAATCTACGGTTTGAACAATGTTTTTCTCTCATACCAAACCAGTCAGCATTACTTTCAGCCATGGCTTATAAGCCAATTCAGGTGTTGAGCCGAAACGAACAAGCCGTTATTCTTTTGGGATAAATTTAGTGTGTATACTAATGAAAATTTATCATCTTTACTCTCTTTGTTTCCTAACACAATACCCATTTTAATACTCTATAATCTCAATTTGGCATAATGAAAAGAGATGGTTTCTGAATATTTAATTTGGCTCATCTGATATTTTTAATATTTTTTAATTAATTTCTGAATCGCAATAAACACGTCCCAGACCATGGCGTCCTCGGGCTCTGTGCGCACGCTCGCCTCACCTGTGACTTCTGACCACTTCGCCCCCTCACACGCAATGTCAAACGCGGCGCGGCCAAGGCCAACACTCCCAACTCCCAAGTCCAAACTGGAGAAGAGTGGAGGCTGCGAGAGACACGCGGACTCGCGGAGCGAGCAAGAAAGAGAGGGCCACTCATGGCGGACTCGGCATCAAAAGATCGTGCGGCGAAGCGGTCAGGAAGGGGAGGCCCGGGAGGGGGAGATGAACCGAAGCAAAAGCGAGCAGGATCCCTCGGTGTCGACGCCGGCGGCGGCGGAGGATCCTCTGCTCCTGCAACGGCGCCGGCGTCAGCGTCGCGCGCTCACCCAGGGAGCGCTGCGGCGTCGTTGGTGGACGTCACGGTTGAGGACGCCGACGCCCTCGACTGCGGCGTGTGCTTCCTCCCACTGAAGTCCCCAATCTTCCAGGTATTGCGGCACACACAAATCCCATCTCCTGACGGTTCTTCTGAACCCAAATGTTCATTGTATGTGCACAAAAAATGACTCCCTGTGTGGCTGTGTTATTTCTTCCAAAAATCTGTCATTTCAATTATAACGATAGATTTAAATCCAACATGAAGATGGATAGCTACATGTCTATAAAAAGATGAATGAATTACATAAAAACTTACTTGAGCAGGACTTCACCCCCAGTTTGGAATTGAAGTTAGTACTGGTCCAATCCTCAACCAGTGTCATTTTCTCACCTCGAAAGTGTCCCCTTGTACTAATATATATGACAAGTAACATACTTTTTATTTTTATTTTTGGGTGGGTTGGGTTGGGGTAGGGGTAGGGGCGGGGGGGTATCAAAGTTGATTTCACGGCAGATGAGGGCTCAAAACATCACATTGAAACCTTAAAATCTCGTAGTAGCTACATTTTTTTCTGCATACTTCAACCAGTTATGACTGAATCTGCATCGAATCTTCATTCAAAGCTTCTAGTAAACAGTATGTTTGTTTAGGGCTTGCTAAATTTTATTGGGATTAGCTGGCCTCCATAAAGACAAGTACCTTCCCTCCCACCCTCCATTGTTTGATGATTTGTGTTGAAAGTTGAAACATAAGCAGTAGTAACAAAGAGTAAAGAACATCTTTTTGTGTTGCAAACCCTTACTGACTTACATGAGGCCTAATCTCCCATTCCTGTATTTTTCATTTAATGGTATGGTCCCCATTCACTTGATTGCCAGAAGGGTGTCCTCTTAGAAGGTCTGAAATCTAGTTAACCCACAAAATTGGTAAAGGCTTTCAAGTTTTTTTTTCCCAGAAAAAAGGCTCTGCTGAAAGTTATAATTTTTTTAAAAAAAATCTATTTTGAATAGGATCTCATTATTCCGAAACCACAACACCTTAGGATGTCACCTGTCATTCTATCCCTTATAAGTTCTAATTTCTCCCTGTTTTGCATGAAACCGGTTTGATTCCTAAAAACCGTATGATCGGGTGATCGATTCCAATATTGAGGTGAGAACCCTAGTTATGATTTTCTAACTGCAATTCAGCGGACTAGTGGATCAATAGTTTTATCTAAAAGGGTGTACCCAGTGCAGAGAGCTCCCGCTCTGTGCGGGGTCAGGGAAAGGGTGTCGGTGGCAAGCCTTACCCTCGCCTGTGCAATGCGAGGAGACCGCGACTCAAACCCGGGACCTTCCGGTCACAGGAGGTAAGACTCTACCGCTTGCACCAGGCCCGCCCTTCATCAATAGTTTTATCTATCCCTTAAAAAAGGGTTCTATCCTAGCATCATTTTCACAATTTAGCGGGTGCAAATAATTCCATAGTTCATTCTTGAAACATTCAATTTCTCACCGTCAAAGTCACTACATCCCAGCATATGTGCAATTGATCATGTTTGTGTCTGTAGTGCTACTCACCATCCTTAGTTTCTGCTGAAGTAAATGATCAGACATATCATCCTCCTCAAATCAGATTGCCTATCCAAAACAGAGCACCTCTAACTCTAAGAATCAGCTTATGGTTGTGGGTTAGGAACCATTATGCCCTGTCTGATTCTGTTGACTGACATTCCAGATTCATAAGGAACCAAAGCAACCTTGCTATTCTGATTCTGAAGTGCAATTAAACTACTTTTTTAGGAGGAGCACTGCTGGACTTTTCCACATTTTTCTTTGCAGCAGCCAACTTACAATAATATTGTTTCTGTATCTGCTGAAGCATATAATTCTCTTTTCGAGCATGCAGGAGTAGGGCCAACTGTCTTTGTTCAAATAATAGCTCTTGATACTTTTTTTCGACCCTGCTTCAATATGCATCAATACGTAAAAGAAACCAACACCATCCGCATGATCGATGCTATAATATTTCGCGCACTTGCTTTATCTCTGGCCATATTGTGTATATATTGGTTCATTCATGGATGACTTACCTTTTGATGTGTGCTGATGACACATGCATGCAGTGCGACGTGGGGCATGTTGTCTGTTCACTGTGCCGTGATAAGCTCCAGGCCACGGGCAAGTGCCATGTGTGTGGGGTCGCCACCGGCAACTACCGCAGGTGCCATGCCATGGAGCAATTAGTGGAATCCATCCGCGTCCCATGTTTGTACGCTGCCCATGGTTGTGCCTTGAGGGCGGCCTACTATGATCAAGAAAGCCACCGCTTGGTGTGCGAGCACGCGCCATGCCACTGTCCTGGTGAGGCTTGCAGCTTTGTGGGCTCCACAGCTGCGCTCCTGGACCATGTCAGCACGGCACACAAATGGCCATGCATCACCACAGTCAAAACCAACGATAATGGCTATTCTAACGTCCATCTCCATGATGGCTTCAACCTCATCCTCGCTGATTGCTCCATCGGAAACAAGAACAAAGGTTCCACTTCCAGCGTCCAGTGCCTTCTCCTACTGACTGTGGAGCGGCAACAGCTTGCCCGCTTCATCTCTGTGCACTGGATTGACCCTCACGCTGCCGGCACCAGTGGTAGTCAGGGACCAACCTCAAAGGAAATGGAATGCAAGCTTTGGTACAGTGCGAACTTTGAACTTATCCGCTGCAGTACTTGGTTAATCCGCCATTTCCAGTCATGGAAGTTCAGAGTAGCCCGCACAAACCTCTCTAATGGGCTGCCTAAACCTGACGACTGCTTCCAGGTTGTCGTGCCAAATTCAGTTGTTGGAGATGGTACTGGTATCCAGATCGAAGTTCGCATTGACATAAATTGAAGTAGATTGGTGTGGGTCAGTCTTAACTAGTTATGTAAATTAGAACCTGCTGGTTAGCTATGTCACCGCCCACTACTTGCTTAGTTTTTGGACCTGTTGGAAGTGTCGATCCCAGTTCAAGTGACATGTCAATGATTAAGTGTAGTAGCCTAGCATGTGGTGGTGTTGGTCTCTAATAGTTTGTTTGCATAGTACTTCGAATGACAGCTGCTCTATCTTGTATTTGGCAATGTTAGTTTTAATAATGTTATTAGTTGGAGGGATCCACTGACGAGATGTGTTAGAAAAAAAATCCTAAAGCTCTAAAAAATCATAAAATTGTTGTAAAACAGAGTGCTTAACCACATGATCTCTACTTTAATTAACATGAACAACGCCCTGTTCGCTTGGCTGAAAAGTACTGTTCGTTGATTTGTTGTGAGAGAAAAATATCGTACCATGGTTGATAAGCGATGCTAAGTTCAAAGTGAGCTTGGTGAAGTAGATTGCGGTCGTCTTCAGGGGAATTCAGCGTCCTTATGATCGGTTGGCTTGAGTCGGATGGTGTTAGTGGATAACACTAGCTCGCCATTGCAATGGAACAAGCGTGCAAAAAAAAAAAAGAGAAAAAAACAAGACCTTCGTATCATGCTCGTCGTCTCCGCCGGCGTGGTTAGGCACGACGAACTGGTACCCCCGTCGTGGAAGGGCACACATGGTACTTGCCACTGGACTTGAGTCTGTCATGGTCATGGCACGGTGAGCAGACAGGGTGCCCCACGTCGGACTGTGTGCATGTGTTATCAAAAAGATATGCAAAATTGAACGACCAATTGTTGTTTGAGAGCTATCATGAATATAATGAAACATACTCCTACACTATAGGAGTAAGACACTATTATACTATCTGCTAAGTTCTTGGGACTTGCTAGTAGTGCTAGTTTCTCCCAGGAAAGAAAAGTAATGGAAACTAAAGAATGGTACTCCTCTGCATCACTTCGTTCTCCAATATTGGTCTGTTCTTCATATCAGTCAGTTTTCTAAGTTAAAACAAATTTCCTAAGATTAAATCATATTAAGTATTTTTAAATGTATATTGGTCTAGAAATATTTGGATATATTTTAAAAGAAATTATACAATTTTTTTTTGATAAAGTTCAATTTCCCTCCTAGAATTATCGCAAAAGTCTAATTTATCTCCCTCGTGGCGCCACCTAGGACAGCTGATGTGACGCCATGTCAGCTAAAACTGTTTTCAAAGCAGCTCGAGACGGTTTCAAAAGTTGGAGCAATCTAAAAGTCTAGTTTTTTGGTTGAGGGAGCCAAATTGAACTTGTGTAATACTCGAGGGACGTCAGGTGAACTTTTTCGACTTGGCGATGACTAGGCCACTGGGGCCCATTTGGATGGAAGAAATGGATCCGTTTCTCACATGAATCGCTAGAAACGCTGCCAAACGGGTCAACTGCTCGGAGCTCTTTCCTTCGTAAATATTCGAAAAGGCGATAGAGTAGTTTCGCAGGGATTCGCTCGTCCCTGCATGCACCTATCCTTTGTTTTCGTCAAGATTACAATACCTGCCACCGTCTCCTTATCCCCTCGTAGCCTGGGATGAGCGGGACGGACGCCCCGTGGCTGAGCGGACCGACGTCGAGAGCCGGAGCACTGGACTCCCCTCGTTAGCTCTTAGTCCAGAATTAGCCCACATTTAGACGTTCTAATTGGTATCCAAGAACATTAGCTCTGGGATCAAAACACTCCCTTAGTCACACTGTCAATAATCTAGATTTGGAGCCAGTAGAGGTGAGTTGAAAGCATTAGGTTAGTTTCTTCTTGGGTGTAGCTTAGAGGGGCTTGAGGCTGTTCCTGGAGGATGATGTTTTGATAATGGAAGGAAGCTGCAGTGTCAAAGGTTTTTCTTCACTCTGCTTTCGTCCTGAGCTGTTTCTTTTGTGGTTGTTAACGGTTGTAGTTTTGTTCGTTTTCTCTTGTAAGCTAATATCCTTAGCAGTTCAAACGCATGTATATGGTGCTTTCTATAAAAACAAGGTTTACCTCCGTAGAAAAAATATGAATATTTGAATCACTTTAATTTAGGTCTACAAATTGCACAACATGGATCTCGAATTTAGGTCTAGAAAAAATGGAATGAGGTGCTTTCTTTGTGGTTGGTCTTAGATATAAGAGCTCTTCCTTTCTTAATAAATCATCAATCTAAACTGCAACATCTCAACATTTTTTAGATATAAAGGTTAAATTATTTTATAAGAAAATGGAATGATTTTTATAGAATGTTAACTCAAGCTCGAAAAAATAATTCTGAACTATATATACATGAACAAAATCATAAAAGGATTTTGGTTTAACTTGTTATAGAGTTCAAAATTAGAAGAAAAAACAAACGAAAAGTTCATTTCTTCAGCAAGACAAATAGAAGATCCTCAATAATGGTTCCTAGGCTAGGGAGTAGCGGTAACCACCATTCGAAACCTAAGTGCCTTCATTAAAAGGAGGAACATCCACGACAACTTTCTATATGTTCAGAACACAGTGCGGACAATGCAAAAGATGAAGCTGCCTGCACTGTTCCTCAAACTTGACATACACAAGGCTTTTGACACGGTCAGCTAGAGCTACCTCCTTGAGGTATTGTAGGCCTTAGGTTTCGGACCACGCTGGCGGGAGTGGGTTTCGATCCTTTTTCGCATGACATCATCGAGAGTGCTGCTAAATGGATAACAGGGTCCAGCTTTCAGCCATAGGAGAGGGGTTCAACAGGGTGACCCTTTATCCCCCATGTTGTTCTGTCGGCACGAAATTTCGTCTCGTGCCGAGGGCACACGAGCAAGCCGGAAGGGTCTGCTCGATGGAGCTGTAGATCCGCCTAGCTTCAACGCAGGGGTGGTCGATCCTACGTACTTCTCCCGAGACGTGCTACTCAATTTGACCCTGCAATTGACAAGGAGAGAGTTTATCAGTAATTTAGGACAGAACGTGCCAGTGTTGCCAGACAGTCCCGAATGTGCGGCTCTGAGAGCCGATATGAAAGGAGATCGATTAAATAGTCGATTCCAGCATATTCATAAGAATAAATCAGTTAAAGCTCATGGGGTTGTGTAAGAAGAATCGGTTATTGTTCAGGGTGAATATCATTATTTAGACAAATATTGATCAATGGCAATAAGATGTCAACATTAATTAGTCTATGTCAAGCCAATGACGGCAAGCAACCGAATTCTTTTTATAAAAACATAATTCATCATCATTTAACCATTTAATAGAGATAAACCTAATGAATATATTAGATCTCATCTACCAGTGGGGCATAAGGCAGAATCATGCAGGCCGTAGAAACAACAACAGATTCGACGACCCTAACTTATTACTAATATCAGTGGGGCATGAGGCAGAATCATGTAGGCCGTAATACAGTAATAAGATAATGGGGCTAACACATCTTTCAACCGATCCCTACTTCAACGATCTCGTGACGCGAACTATTCGTGAAAGCACTCGATATCAGCTAAAACTGCCGATTCAGGCATAGCGCACAGTTGAGGTCATGCCTTATCAGGAACGGATCTACCAAGTAACGATCCCTACTCCACGGTGCTAACAGTGAGGTGTGAGGTAGAATCACACAGGCCGTGATAACGAGCCATAGAAAGGTTTTCGCTAGCCAATAGATCTACTCAAGACGCAACATGCCTTAACCGCACACCATGCACAATCAAGATTGACATAAAACAACTGATAAAACATAACTCATCGTTTAACATGTAGATTAGACCAGTTTTTGATTAACAAACGATGGGTTAAACAGGGTATAAGGCCGATCTAGATCAATCCCAATCGGGCGAAGTAATATTGCTGTAATTAAATATATAATGGAAGCAATAAACAATACCGGTAACTTAATGAATCTATCCGAAGGAACGCCACCCTTAGATATAGCCGATAACTTGACCTTAATCTAGTTCGAGCAGTGGAGGTCGACCGGATCGATGCAGCCGTACTTGAACTAAACATGAGTCGATAACTAGATTATACCAGAGTCGCAGTGGAGGTCGACCGGATCGATGCAGCCGTACAAACAGAAGTATAGGCCATGACGGTACTTACAGACAAGCCGGAGGTCGGCCGGACCAATGCAGCCCTGCTCGCTGAAGAACTCGCCGAGATCTACTCTACTCCAACTCCTAAGGGGTGGCCGGAGCCGAAAAAAGTAAGAAATTTGTATTTGATTGATTCTGTTTTTTACAATAGCCGAGGTTCAATATTTATACCCGGAACCTAAACATGAATCCTACTCAAGTATGGCTTGGTACAATCTTCGGCATGAAAAAAACATTCCTATTTTAAGATAACTTGGACTCTAATCTTTTCCCTTTTGTAGAGTCTGATATGTATCCTCCTGACGCCAATCGTAGCTCATCATCGTTATCTGCCAACATCGTTCAAAGATAGTCGATTCCAGTGTCACATCCGAACCGGCTGATATCGATCCTTATGCAATCGATTCCTTGATTGGCACAATCTTAGAAGCCTGCGAGTTCCCGCGTTTGTCTCCCAAATTTTGGTGTAAACACATGCCCCCCAATTTTGGGATAAAATGATTTTATTCCAAAATTCTAGTTTATTGGTTTATCATGCCGCAACTGTTCTATCCCGAGATATACGCATGACTCCTGACTTTCCGACCCGAATCTTATATGACATCCCAATAGTATTTATCCCAACTCACTCGGCCTTTTCGCTTTCTCCTTCTTTCTCGAGCCAACCTTAATAGCTGACGCCATCATTGCCAAGGCCTCAAACCCTAGCAAACCCTCGGTTCTATCAAGCCGTCATCTAAGCGATCTTCATTGGATTCAAACCTATTTCGGTTGTAATGGCGACCATCGACCATGTCCCTGAGGTATGTCTCCAAGTTTCCACTCTCCAAGCATCGACCGCTATCTTGTATTTCTTTTCTCCTCAAATTTATTTCGTTCGATTTTTAGGAAATGAGGAACGAAATCTTGATTCCATCAGTTGTTGCCTCCAATATCTATTTTCTTGGGCCTATGGGCGATCCTGATCCATCTGATTTCATCCGTCAAGAAACCAATCAAATCCCTTTCAAACAATCTACAGTGGATTTGTCCTTTCGGAATACCAAAACTCTCTTCAGAAATTGGCCAAAGATGCCTAAGGGATGGAGAAATTGATTTCGTAGGGTGTCTGAGAAAAAGGGTGGAGATTGGAAGCTTTATGATCTGACTCAATGCCTGACCCTCTCATTGTCCGGGATAGAGAGGAATGATTCACTCCTGATTTCTACATCTTATTTCTGGTCCAATGCCCTGAATGCCTTTGTATTTGGTCATGGTCCAATGATCATCACTCTGGCCGATGTTTACATGTTGATCGGTCTTAGAATTACTGGATCAATGCAGCCACATTGGAGATGGACCAGCTGTCAGCGAAAGGGAATACGTGGCCTTCCTAAACATGTGGCTGGAAAGATTCATTTTCTACGGGTCATCTTGTGGTCCAACCTACAATCACAAACTCATGGCGGAGCACCTAGCATTAGGCAAGGATATCCCTCTTGGAAAGTATCTTCTAGGAGTTCCTTATCATCTGATGTACTAGGTGGCTGCCCAATTACTGAAGAATGAATCAGTGCATACTATCAGTGGCCCTTGGTGGTTAATACAACTGTGGCTTAACCTGTATATGCATAAGTTTGTGAGGCCTGATCTCAAAAGCCCGAGTTTTCCTTCCTCCAACTTTGATGAGGAATATAGAGGTGAAGAAGAAAGAACTCGGCAGTGCATGAGCCATGGTGAGGCTGCATCGGCCATAACAATTGATTTTGATATTGGCCATCTCTTCAAGAAGTTCAATAGAGGGTTTGATGTAGACATCCTGACTTGGCTACCATATGATGATGATGAGAATGATGAGTTGATCTTCCCATTCAAGTTTTGATTTGAGTCAGGCTGTTCGGACGATGCGGCGGCCGCAATCTTCAATTCTTTCGTCAAGCCCTGTGTTCTTCCAGCCGAGTTTCGTCATAGCCATGGCAAGATGGCTACAGGCTCTTTCCTTCTAGGCAACCTTCCAACTTATGAGTTTTACAACCCATCCTTTGTAGCTCGTCAGTTTGATTTTGGTCAATTGCCTCCTCAGCTATTCTTCAAGAACATACTGAAGCCATGGGAAGATATCAGTGAAGTGCTGGAAGCCTCCAGAGTTTTTCAACTGGGATAAGATCTTCCTTCCCTCTGCTTGCACGACTGGATTAGAGTCAGACTCTCTTCCATTCTCTTTGACTCCTAGTGGCAAGAATGGTGCTCCCATCTTTTTTGTGGATTGGTCCATCCTTTGTATATAGCCCTGGATGGAGAATTTGCTTCTGACGGAGAGGTAATTTGCTATTTCTTTTCAAAAAAACTGCTCAACGAATTCCTATGCCAACCGTTCTAATCGACCTTTTCAGGATGTTGAATTTGATCCTCCGAGCTTGGATAGGAAGGGGCATCCTATACATTACCAGCCACTGTGCCCAGTTTCAAGAATGGGATCGGCTGCGCCTTCACTGAAAAAATTGATGAAAACTCATACTGCCTCTACTATCGTGACGTATCAATCTTCAAAACGCAAGGCAGCTCAAGGGACAACCCAAAAAACTACTATTGGGAAGAGACTCCGCAGTACGAGGCAATCAACTGCTCAGGTAAACAATTCATCTTCTTCTCGAACCGATGTTCACCTTTCTGATCCCATTCCTTCATAGTTATCAAGCATTGCGTCCCAATCTACGGAACTGCTATCCCAGGCGTTTGTTTCAACACCAACTGAGCCCCCATCGGCTGATCCTGAAAAGGAGCCGGTTTCGGTTGAAATGACCAATGCTTCCACAACAGCAGAAAATGTGAGTTCCCTCCTTGCTACTTGTTGGAGCATTTTCTTTAACTTTTGATTTATTCAGTTTTTCATCCTTTGCCTGACTTTCTATCATGCCAGATACTTCCTGAGGAAACACCTATACAAGGGCAGGAGCCTGACAGTCCACTCAGTGATCCTATCGGCGTGGAAGGTGATCTGGTTGTTGTCGACACTCAGACTGTCGATTCCCCAGTTCGGCATACAACTGATGGTAAGAAAATCATACATCCCTTTTATCCTTCTGCAATGATTATGAACTAAAAATTTTCCTTGATACTTGCAGATACCAATGTTGAAAGTTTAGAGCCAATTCAACCAGTCATCACTGGTGCATCATCAGTCGTCCCTTCTCTTCAGATGGAGGCTATCATAGAAAAGGTGTTGTATCCACTTCGCCATCCATTTTGTCATGAACTGATCCAAACCTTGTAATGAAGATTTATATATAGGCACTCAATCTCCCAGCTTTGAGCTATTCATTCAATCTTGGGGAATATTTAGATGAAGATGAAGTCAGTTCGTTAACCACCTCTTCTAAGGAAGCTTTGTTAGAAGAGACCAGAAATCGGCTAAGAGACATATTGCCAATGTTTGAGAAGAACATAGCCGATTTGGTCCAAGAAACCAATTCAATATAGAGAGTCCTCTTGGCCATCAAGAGCAATCCATCCCCAGTTCTCTTCAGAGTCTTATCATCTTTATCCATCTTTGAAGTTCAGGCCCTGAAGGTGAAAAAGGCTCAGAGCAATCTGTCCGATCGTGAAACCTTACTGGCCAAGAGGAACTTCAACAAGCAAGAGGCTAAAGAGCTGACACAGTTAATTGATGATCTGAAGAACTCCTCCCTCAGGACCGATCCAGAATTGTCCCAACTGGAAATCAAGCGTGCAGAACTTGAGAGGGAGCTGGAAAACATGAAGGCTGCCATTGATCATCGCAAGTCCACCCTGGCCCAAATACCTGATGCCATCAAATAGAAGAAGCAAGAACTGCTAGCCAAAGTTAGAGAAGGTAGGGTCATCCGTAGCGGCCTTGAGGACATTCCTAGATCAGCCAAAGAAGATAAGCAACGAATTGTAGAAGCTGATGCTATTCGGCTAGAAGTACTGAACGCAATCCAGGATGTTCTAGCCTTGTAATATGTATGTTAACACATGCCTTATGTAGAATCGATCATACTCTCCATCGCCTAATTGTACTTCTTGTTTCGGCTAAAGAGCCGATTTGAAACAGCCGATCCCAGACTCTTAATTTGAATCCAATTAAGTCTGAAAACACGGCCTTCATTAAGCGAACCCCTCGATCTTCTATCCTTAATCACCCAGCGCTGTATTCTCTTTGGCATTGGTGAAGTGGCGCTTCGCCTTCTATTAATTGCGGTTGCCTTTTGCGCATCCAGAGACGTCCGTCTCTTCACTTCGTGTCTTCAAATACTAGCCGAGGGTTCCGACCTCGAACACATCTGCACTCGCAACCGTTCCTGTTCCTTTGCATTTCTCCACCCTCGTAGAACACTGTAGCGGCCTTCCTCCCTTCCTGTAGATCCGATCAACTTCATGGCCGGCGAGGAGAACCACGGCAAGAGTGTGGCGGAGGAGGTTCTAGAGGAGAACATGCCGGTGAATCAGCGCCTTCGACGCATGAGGTGGGATCAACATCTTCTGCTTGTAATGACGAACTGTTCTGATTTGTCTATAGATTCATTTTGAATGACAGTCTCCGTCCTCTTCCTAGGGCCGGTGAGCACTCTAACGCTGCATCTTCCGCGCTGGCCTTATCGTCGGACTCCTTCGACTCGTACAACGGCGACACCGCCCGGCGTTTTCTCCGAGAGTGTAGGGCGGCTCAGAACCGCTATTCCAAGGCGACTCGGGAGAATGGCCAGCTCGAGATCCGCCTCGGGGTCTCTCAGGCTGCTTCATGCGGCCGAGGAGGAGGCCAGCGCCGTTCGAGCGCGGCTGGCCGAGTCTGACGCCATGGTGGCGGGTAAGACGAATTCTAGGAACACTTTACTCCGATTTCCATTGTCTTTTATGTTGACAACTCTCCTATTTCTATGATCGTTAGCCCTGACAGTGCAGTTGGAGTCTCTCCAACTGGCGGCGAACGCGGTCGTGGATGCCATCAATGCCCGGGGCTCCCTTGTCAATGCTCGCTTCCACGACATTCCGGCCCGTGATCAGGAGATCGCCCTCCACGGTGTTCATCATGGTGCGGCGGTGGCACTGACCGCGGCGCAAGTCCAGACTAGGTACGAGCTCTACACAATGGAGACTGGTTTCCCAATGGGCGACGGCCTCGAGGAGCATGAGGATTTGCTTGAGGAGTTTGTCGTCGCGGCGGAGGCCATTGTGGACATTACATCCGCCCAGGATGTAGTGAACAAGGTGTTCGATTAGTTTGTACTTAGGATAAACAGATGAACAAAGACTCATGTTCTCTCATGAATGTGTCTCAGTGCAATGCCCTTGTGTATGACTGTCTTTGTTTTTATTTCTTGCTCTGGAGGCGATACATATCGTATCGGCTTTTATGTCTTTGAAGACTTTTCATTTTTTGAACTAGAGGCGATACCTTTCTAGTACCGTCTATTAGAGCCAAAAACGAATCGGCTACCTAGTGTTGATCAAATGCTAGGATAATACCCTTCAAATATATTTCGCCGATCGCTATTGATAGATTGTATCAAATTTTTTCAGACCAAAGGTTAAACGATCGATCGATCTAGGCCAAACTTCTTATTAAGCGAAACAAAACTCCCTCTAATAGATCTATCAATTTTGTCTTGCACTTAAGATTCGACTTAGCGCTCACATGACGTCGGCCTAAGCCTATTTCTAGGACCAACGTTTATTTCCCTTAATCCAACGGCCGACGCAAAGCCATGACTATCCATTAAAACAAACTCTCAGAGCCGATTGCTTGAACCGGCTGTTGGCCTTCATTATTAATCCTAATGAAGCCTCCTTCCTATATTTTGCTAGAAAAGCATTCGAAGTCTCCTAGTTCCTAAAAGACTGGGTCGGCTGTTGCGATACTTATAGACTCATCAGCGCGAACCACTTCGACGTCATCTCCATGCCACTGAATGAAACATAGATGCATGGTCGATGACACACAACAGTTTGCATGAATCCAATCACGACCAAGGAATAAACAATACGACCCTTTTCCATCGATGACGAAGAACGTGGTGAGCAGAGTCTTACCGCCACCGCCGAGAGCGCCCCCGCGCTCGATCGAGCTTGGAGCTCGGGGGAGGAGGGAGTGGGGCGCCATCGTGAGGGGGAGGGAGGGTGCGCTATCGGGAGGGAGCGAGAGGGCAGGATCGGAGTGAAGGGGGCTCGACGCGCCGTCGGGAGGGAGTGACTCGATTGGGAGGGAGGGAGAGAAGTGAAGTGAGAAACCATAAGTCTGCTTTATATAGGAGCCCGGTTGGAGATACATATGGGCTTTATAAGCTGGGCCAGTATTTTTGGAGGTGGGCCTTATAGTGTGCCCACCTCCAAAAATGGATTTATGAAGACAACCGCCTCTGAAAATATACTATTTTTGGAGGCAGGCATTTTTCAACGGCCTCGGTAAATAAAATCGACCGCCTCCGTTAATCATCGGTATTTTACGAGGCGGTTGGATTTTTTGACCGCCTCCGTTAATAAAAGGGCATTATCTCGCAAAATTATTTGTGTAGTTGTGTGTGGGGGGGGGGTTTCTGGGCATGAGGCGGTGGCGAGCACTGGGGATCGGTGGTGCTGCTGCCAAGTTTTGTTGGGGACGAAAAGGAGCGACGCCATCGGTAAAAAAGATTTACTTCAGGTGGTAGGGTTTTGGACAATTTATTCATTTAATCTTTAACTTCGATGCGGTGTTAGTGGATGTAGCTGCAAAGCTAGCTAAAAAAATCTCGGACTACCAAGTACCAAGACCCAGTCGTGCTTCTGGTTTCGGACCTTTAAGTGAGTTCAAGCCTGAGCTGGCATAGTTCGTCACAGGAATCAGTCTTGGGTGCGCCTCCCAAAGCCTTGCCCTCGGCGGGTAGTTGGGCCGGATGATTCAAGTCATGGGCCTTTTTTCTATCTTGATTGATGGGCTGCACTCAGTTTCATCCTTATCACAAGCCCATCGCCTCATTGAACCCTAACCCATCATCCATGGTCGCCGCAGGTCATATATCATATGCACAAAACCTCATCTGGGCGTGTGAGCTCATTCGCCTCGAACCACCTCCTCCCAGTCCCACCTTGCCGCTGCAGCCATGCCAATCATAGCGCCAACTCCCGACATGCTCCGTGAGAGCCAGAACGTCCAGACGCTGAACAAGAATGGTAATCGCCGCCACCCCTTCCGCCGCGGCAGTGTGCAGGGTTTCTGAGATCTAGTGATGGCCTGATCGAGTAGCCATCTGGTCGTGCGCTGGTTTAATTACTGTTTTGGCTTGTTTGATCACAGCATTGGCGGTGTGCACAGCGGTGGGCGACATCGTCAGAGCCACGCTCGGCCCCGATGGTCTCGACAAGCTATGTGGTGGTGGTGGACCTCCTCCCACTCTGATTCCTTTAGTGGAAGGAGAGATGGCGATGAATCCACAAACGGAGGCAGACAATGACTTGAATGCTGGTGATGACCTGTAACAACCCAAAAATCCACACACCAAAAACCCCAACTACAAAATTTTTCTTTAAAACCCCATGTGATGATGAGTGACATTTGTAGGAGATAACCCTAAGTGTTGCATTAGTCATAATCTAACCAAACCTACATGACTTGCACAAGTATCGCACCCCATCACCGTGAATTTATTTTACCACATAGCATACATCTAGTTGCATTATATTCAACATGGTGATTTGGATTTTATTTGGGTTTATGTGTTGATTAATAAAAGCTAGCAAATATTTGTTTATAAATAAATTTACTAACATGGGATTAATATCCCAACATATACTATGACCAATGTTTATCACCATGGGACCGTATACCAAAGGAGAAATAAGCCACTTTGATTTATATACATGAAAGAAGTGTAACATAATACAAAAAGAAATAGAAAAAGAAAAGGAAATAGGAGAGAGGGGAGCAGTAGCAGCCCAGGCCTGCTCGGCCTCGCAGCCCAGCCTGTTCGGCCCAACTCGCGCTGCCTTCCACCCCGCGCACGTGCTGCGGCCCGCCAAGCCGGCCCACGAAGGCAGCCCAGCAGGACGCCCATGCCAGCACGCCCTTCATCGACCGAAGCCGCTGCCAACCGGACCCCACACGTCAGCCACCCTAGCAACATGATCATCTTCCTCCCCACGCCGACCTCTCCTTCGACCGGGAACCGACCGGAGCAGCAGGCGCAGGCCCGGGGTCACGTAAAGAGCATGACCATGTCCCCTTGGTGTAGCGCTCACGCGAACCCCACGACAACTGCCCCGCGCCCGTGAGCCGTCGGATGCACCGCACGCATCACCACCGCTCGATCGCCGTCTGCTATTGGAGCCCTTGGAGCTCGGCTACAAAAGACAACGTCCGTGAGCCCTAACCCTCAGCTCGTTCGCCGTCGCTGCTGGTGGCACAGCACCACACAGCGTCAAGCCGAGAGAGAGGGAGGAGGGAGAAGCAAGGAGGAGAAGGAAGCCGCTGCGGAACCAGACCTCGCCGGAGCCAGGAGCGCCGCCCCGATCAGCTACAGCGACGTAGCTGCTCGGCACGGCACTACATCGCCTCATCACGGCCTCGCCTCGCCACCGCACCGCCATCCTACCGCCACGAGCCCTATGGTGAGCCACGTCGTTCGCCGCTCACCGTGCTAGCCGTACTCACCATGAACGCCACCGCGTTCCCGCACCTAGGGGAAGCAGAGGCGGAGCATTCCCGATCCTGGACACGCTGCACACGCACCGCACATGCACAAGCCCAAGGCCTAGCCTCACCGACCCCTAGCAGCTCGGGAACACCGGCACTACCACCCTGCACGCCATGGCTGAGAGCACTACCATGGCGAGACCACCGCATCTTCTACGTCGTGGTAAAGGCGACGTTGACACCTCGACTGGCTCCGCCATGATGAGAGACACCGCACTCACCTTAGCCAAGGAAGAAGCCCACCGGAGCCCTGCGTTGCCGCACCGCACCTCGTCGGAGCGCCGCCGTCTCTGCTTTGCCCCCACCACCGTGGCCGGAGCCACTGGGAGCACCAGGAGCTCCTTCAACATACCTACCATGGCCGTAGAAGCACTGTGGAGCTCACACGCTCCTCCAATTGGGCTCTCGCTACCAATGCAGCCCTGTCCATGCACGCCGACAAACCCACGCCACCGTTCACCGTGGCCGGAACCCTAGGAAGCCCCGGCCGCCACCTTGACCCCACCACTGCACTCGCCGAGGCTTGGCAACGCTTTTGCCTACCTTAATCGCCCACCAGTACCGCCCGAGAGTCTCACCGGCGAGCTCACCACCGGCGGGAGCACGCCGGGGAAGAAGATGGGGATTTTCCCCTCGTCGACCACACGCGTCCGTGCACTTGGTGCACGTGAACCGAACTCCGAGAAGGAGTAAGTGGACCAAGACCTTCATAGACCGGCTCTGCGGTCTATGGACCAACGCAGGCGGGTTCACCATGAACCGCGCCTCACCTGTCAGTCACCGTTTGACCCCGGACCCACCTGTCAGTGACCAACCGAGATGATGACGTCATGCTGACGTCAGCGGGACCCACCTGTCAGCTGCGGTTTAGCTCTGATGACGCCACGCTGACGTCATGCCAAAGATGAGACCACGCCAGCGTCGGGGACCTCAGCGATCTCTCCGACCACCCCGGCGAGTTCTCCGACCACCTCAGCGATCTCTCCGACCACCCCAGCGAGTTCTCCGACCACCTCGACGATCCCTCTGACCACCTCGGCGAGTTCTCCAACCACCTCGGCGATCTCTCCGACCACCTCGGCGACCTCACCGACCACCTCGGTGAGCTCTCCGACCACCTAGGCGACCTCACCGACCACCTCGGTGACCTCTCCGACCACCTCACCAGCTGATACACCACTCCAAGTCCCTACATGCCACGTGAACCAGTCACAGTGTGACACGTGTCAGCCCTGAATTAATCAGCCTTTATTATTTTCAAAGATGGATTTAATCTTTGAAAATTCATAACTAATTCATACGACCTCAGAAAAATATGAAACCAGGACCAAAATTCATTTAAAATCGAGCTCTACACAATGAACCTATGTTTGAGTGCATTTGGCTCTTTTGAATTTTCATTGCTTCTTTGTGCTATTCTATAGACGTCGCTAACGCGACTATAATGCGATCGTTTGCAGACTCGGAGGAGAACCAGACGGACGAGGACCGAGAGTACCGTGAGGAGTACAGAGATGACTACATTGAAGGTGCCACATCCCAGCCAACCTCGTAGCACCTATTACGCATGGCTAATATAGAACTGCTATTGCTTTACTGTTATATTCACACTATGGTAGGACTTGCATGGTAGTATGCTTACTTGATGGCCTTTACCTTGACGCAACCTTACCCCTGCTTACCCTGCTATTAGGCTAGACACACGCTTGCTGCTATGTTTCATTGCTTATTACTTCAACTACGCTTGTACTACATTGATGCGTGGTAGAAACTGGTGTTATCTGGACTATGGGGAGAGTGCTGCGTGTGTGACTTGGGTGTGTGGAGGGTGAGGGTTGTGTCGACCAAGTTGGAATATACGACGAGCTTGGGGCAAGTCTTGCCGTGGGGTGCTACCTGGGCACCCCTGGAAATGGATACCTGTGGTGGGTAAATGGTATATGAGGTGGCTCTGGGTGTGAACCTGTGATGGGAGGAGCCCAGGGTGGAGGTGCTGTGGTGGCACGGTAAATGAAAACCCTAATGAAGACATTCTGGCTTGGCCATCCCTAAGGACTTACTAGTACTTAGATTCACCGGGAAGCCTTACGTACCACTCGCCCTATATGGTGCGGGACGGCCGGACTACTTGGTAGGATATTGCCACTACTGCTAGGTTGATAGCGGACAGTGCGAGGGAGGTACGGGGCGCAGAGGATTCCCCCCACACCCTTCTGAGACTTCATGGAGACCTTATGGACCCGGCTCATGACTCACAGTTTCAGCCACCCCAGACTAGACTTGGGGTGTACCTAGGCTGAATGGTAGAGTGGCATTATCCTAGGCTAGCAAGCAGCCAGAATCAACCCAGTTGATGACGGTCAGCGAGGAAGGCGGATCTTGTGGTTATGTAAAACCTCTGCAGAGTGTATGGTTGATCGATCGATACATATGCCGACTTGTCGGCTATGGACCTTTCCTGGGTTTCGCTTAAACTAGATAGTGAGAGGAATCCTTCTCTTCTCCCCCCCTGTGAGTGAGTGTTCGGTCGTAGCCATGGGCTACGGGCCTTGAGACAGTGCCAAGAGGGAGTTGGCCTGTCGACTGAGCGATGGTATGGTTGTGATGTGGTGATGGTGGTATATCAATCCCAGGATCGAAACCTGGCTCTGGACGGAGATGGGGTGGAATGAGTGTGGGAATGGTGTTAAAACTTGACCAACTATTAATATATATATACTTGATATGCTAAAACATAGGAAACCCCAGCCTTATAGGTTCCTTTTGAATATATCCAACTTGCATCCAATTTCCACAAAGTAATGCTCATAGGGTGGGAGTGGCCAGTATAAATCATACTGATAAATTTTGGCACACAGGTTCTGCTGACGAGTATAGCTCTGAGAAGTTTGACGATTGAGGGGTTCGTTCCTACGCTCGAGTTTGGCGATCTTGTCTTCAAGCTGTTCTGAATGAATGCTACTTTTGATTCCGTCAATGCGGCGATGTAATAATTTATGTAATTCTGCGCTATTTGTACTCTGATATTATCGTTGTATGGATGTGGTATTCGACTGGAAATTGGGTAATATGATCTACAACGGTCATAATACACTTCGACTCTGTGGATTTCCCTTCGCGGAAAATCAGGTCGTTTCAGTTGGTATCAGAGCCATACTTGACCCTAGGACGAAATCCTCAGAAATGGACGATAGAATAGGACGTGAACAACCCTTCTTTCGGTTATATACCTACCTTGCATTTACTTTCATGCAAGGCTTATCTATTTATTGACCTGCTAATACCTGTTTCCTTAAAACATGCAGATGGCAACGAACGTCGAATGGCCGCCTTTAGGACCGCTACCTCTGGACCACGCCAAGCTTACCTTCGACCTACGTGAGCTTGGGGGTTTTGCACAGACCCTCTGTCGAGTTCTTATCACGTTAGGAGTCCCTGACGAGCTTGTCAAGGTCACCTGCACCAGGAAGTCAGCTCAGGAAGGAGGAATTGGAGGACCGGTTGTCACCTCAGTCGAGTTCCCAGCTAGCACTACCTTACCTTCTGTCCTAGCTTTCACCGAGTTGACTATAGAGGACACAATTGAGGAGGGACTGCGAGCTGTCTCACACAAGGCACTTCGTAGAGTGATGAGGGACCACTATGAGCACCTGAAGACGACAGAGTTCCGTCTACTCCCCCAGGCCCTCGACCTCAGCCTTACCCCTAGTGAGCAGAGTTTCACAGCCGGCAAAGTTATCTTTGTCGAGGAGGACAGATGCCTTCGCGTCTCGGCTATCCACCTACTAGAACAGGACAGGTACGTGACCCAGCTTGAGCAGAGGAGACGTCAGGACTAGGCCCTTCTGTGGGAGTACCAGGAGCGAGACTCGCAGGGAGCACAGGAGCGAGCTAGTCTGCTTGAGACAGTTGCCAAGCTACAGGACGAGCTCAACCGTCGTGAAGAAGTCCACAGAGCCGAGGTCGCTGACTTACGGGACAAAGCCGCCGACCTAGGCAACAGGAACTACTACCTCGACAGCAAGGTCTTGGAGTTGCAGAGAGAGTTGGACGACAAGAAGGTCGAGTTCAACCGTAGAGGAGACAGAGACAGGTCCAAGGGGATTGATATGCTGAAAATCCAATCTCAGAACAAGACCATGACCCAGAAGTTAGAGGAGTTCAGGAAGAAGGTCGTTCGCAACCAGGGTCACCTGATCGAGGCACTCAGGCAGAACGAGTACCTACAGGACAAGTGTGAGAGGACTTGGCAGGCTTGGCAGAAGTCTGACAAGAAGCACCTCAGGGAGATGAAGGGTATGTGGGATCAGCTGCCCAAGGAGATTCGCAACAAGACAAAGCCTAGGATAGAAGAGTTTGAGTTAGCCCCGACTCGCCTCAACCTAGATGCCTGCCCTACCCTACCTGGAGCCAAGCCTACTGAGGAGCTCGCCGAGGCCTTGAAGTACGTGTCCCGACTTCACAAGTCTGACGAGGAGATCGAGATTGAGAACAGTCGTATCACAGCTGTGGTGTACGAGTTAGAGTAGACGACCCTACGTGGTCATGAGTCATGTTAGTGGCTTCCATAAGTTGTACCTCATGATGTACCCCTTATGAGATGTAGTATGAGACTCTATGTGTAGTACGATTCTCGCGAGTCTTCAAGTGTAGCTACTGGAGATAATGCTATGTAATAAAACCCATGTAATGAATGTTTTGGATCTTATTGCATCTTATGAATCTTATTGCTTCTTTGTAATGAGTGTTGGATAGTATAAATGATTTTTTTTTAAATTATCAAAATCATGTAATCATACTGAATTATAAGCACTTATGACACAAACACTAAAATTCCTACGATCCGTGTTGCAGATGCCGAACCGCCGATCTGCTCGCCTAATGAACCATAGACGTGCGCCCACCCCCGAACCAGTCGAACCAAACGGGGGGCGTGGTGGCAACAACCGTGGCCGTGGCCGTGGTCGTGGACGTGGAGGGATCCCCTTCAACCTGGAGAATACCCCGCCACCTGTTGAGGAGAACATTCCACCACCACCACCACCGAACCTAGCAGAGGTGATGGCGCAACAGACCCAGCTTCTTGCAGCTCTTGTTGACGGAGCAAACCGTCGCCAGGGAGGTCAGCAGAATAACTTCCAAAGGAAGCTGGAGGGATTTCTGAAGCTGAGGCCACCTACCTATGATGGCATCGACCCTGACCCGCTTGTAGCCGATGACTGGCTCAAGGAGGTGGAAAAGAAGCTTGACCTCACCACCTTCATCGACGAAGAGTGTGTTGGAGCTGCCACACACCAGCTCACAGGTGTAGCATGCGCCTGGTGGGATAGTTTTAGTGATTCTTATGAGGACCCTAGCAACATCTCATGGGATGAGTTCGCCGAAGCATTCACTGAGTATCACATTCCCAATGGTATCATGGAGGCCAAAGCCGGGAGTTCTGCAACATCAAGATGGGAAAGGACGGGGTGACTGAGTACACTACTCGTTTCACCAACCTTCTACGCTATGCACCTTCCTATGTTGTGAACTCTGAGAAGGAGAAGCTATACTATTACCGCAAGGGACTTAACCCGCACATCAAGCTGAAGTTTGGCGGTATTGAGAGTAGCACGCTGCGTGCTCTGGTGGATCGCTGCATCTAGATTGAGAAGGACCGTGCTGAAGCTGGAGAGGAGTACAGGGAGAGGAAGCGTAAGCCTGAGGAGTCTTTCCGTGGCCATGATCGCAAGAGGTTCCACAGAGATGCACCATCCAGGGAATGCTCTCGCCATAACAGGGATGACAACCCTAGATCGAGTAGGGGTGGTGGAGGCTACACCACCAAATACTCCTGCCCTGCTCAGGATCGTTACACCCGGGACCGTTATGATCAAGACCGCAACACTCAAGACCGTTCCAACCATCCCCGCTCAGCGAATGAACGCCCAGCACAGAACCGCTCTGCACCAAGCACTAGAAATTGGAAGGCACCCGCGCCAACCCCCTACAGGCGGTGCGCCTTTCACCTGCTTCGCTTGTGGCCAACCGGGTCACAAAGCCACTAAGTGCCCTCAGAACTCAGCCGCTCGAAGTCTCAGTTCAAGGGATCTGCTACTCGTGGACGTCTCAACCATCTAGACGCAGAGGACGCACAGGCTGCCCCTGACATTGTGTACGGTATGTTTTTAGTTAATGGCAATACTGCAACAGTTCTATTTGACTCTAGAGCAACTTGTTCTTACATATCATCCAAGTTTGCACGAGAGCATGACCTGCCTGTAACCCCATGTGAAAAGCCTATCATCACCAGCTCACCTTTAGGAGACCCAAAGTGCACCCACATCTGTAAGGGAGTGAGTCTTACCATTGAGGGTCTTATCTTTAAAGCCGATCTAACCCTGTTACCTTTCACGAGCCTAGATGTCATCTTAGGTATGGATTGGCTAACCATTCACCGAAGTATCATATCATGTTCACCTAGATACGTCCAAGTGACCCACCCATCAGGCCAAGTTAATAGGGGTGAACCTCAGTCCAGAAAGTCCACTTCTATCCTGTGTGCCCTTAACGACAGTTCAGAATCACAAAAAGAGGAGAAGACAGTTCATGATATGCCTGTGGTCAGAGACTATCCTGATGTATTCCCTGAAGAATTATAGGGTATGCCACCAGACCGTGATGTAGAGTTCATCAATGATCTTTTGCCGAGAACAGGACCCATTGCCAAGAGACCCTATCGCATGTCAGTTGACGAACTGGCCGAGCTCAAGAAACAGCTTGATGAGCTCATCTTGAAGGAATATATTAGACCCAGTGCTTCACCCTGGGGATCCCCTATTTTGTTTGTTAAGAAGAAGGATGGCTCGATGAGAATGTGCATTGACTACCGGAACTTGAACGCAGTCACCATCAAGAACAAGTACCCCTTGCCAAGGATCGATGATTTGCTTGATCAGCTTCGAGGTGCCAAGTATTTCTCCAAGATTGATCTCAGATTTGGCTATCATCAGATGAAGATTCGAGAGAGTGACATCCCGAAGACAGCTTTCGTGACTAGGTATGGGAAGTTTGAGTTCACTGTGGTGTCCTTCGGACTCACGAATGCTCCCGCATACTTCATGAACATGATGAATAAGGTTTTCATGGATGAACTGGATAAGTTCGTGGTAGTATTCATTGATGACATCCTTGTCTATTCACCCACCGCTGAAGAACATGAACATCATCTGAGAACTGTGCTTGAGAAACTAGCCCAACATCAGCTCTACGCAAAGTTCAGCAAATGCGAATTTTGGCTACAGAAAGTTGCCTTCCTAGCCCATGTACTATCAGTTGAAGGTGTCGCAGTTGACCCAGCCAAGATTGAAGCTGTGAAAGAGTGGGATCAACCCCGTAATGTGACATAAGTCAGAAGTTTCTTGGGATTGGCTGGATATTATCGCCGATTCATCGAAAATTTCTCGAAGATAGCCCGTCCGATGACCAACCTTCTGAAGAAGACCAAGGAGTTTGAATGGACGCTCGAGTGCGAGCGAAGCTTCCAGGAATTGAAACAGAATCTTACCACAACTCCTATGCTAGCATTGCCTAATATCAGTAAAGATTTCATGGTCTACTGTGATGCATCCCGTCAAGGACTTGGCTGTGTATTGATGCAAGGTGGGAAAGTGATAGCTTATGCTTCTTGACAGTTGAAAGAACACGAGAACCGTTACCCCACTCATGATCTTGAGTTAGCAGCAGTTGTACATGCATTGAAGATCTGGAGGCACTACTTGATAGGCAACAAGTGTGATATCTATACCGATCACAAGAGCTTGAAGTACTTTTTCACTTAGGAAGATCTGAATATGAGGCAACGCCGATGGCTAGAATTGATCAAGGACTATGATCTGGAAATTCACTATCATCCGGGAAAAGCTAATGTAGTTGCAGATGCTCTCAGTCGCAAGAGTTACTGTCATACTTTGATCACTAAATCCATACCACCTGAACTCAAGGAAGAGATTGAAGATTTCCAGCTTGAAATACTACCGCATGGCTTGTTGAATGAGCTCCGCATACAATATGATCTCACAGATCGCATCCGTCAAGCTTAGAAAAATTGTGAAGAGATCGAATATCTCCGTGGTCTGATGAAACTAGGCTACAAGACCAACCACCATGAAGATGAACAAGGAACCATCTGGTTCAAGGATAGAATCTGTGTCCCTTCCGATCTAGCACTACGAGAGGAAATTCTGTCAGAAGCTCATGATTCTAAGTACTGTATTCACCCTGGAGGTTCAAAGATGTATCAAGACTTGAAGAAACACTTTTGGTGGAAAGGCATGAAGACAGACATTGTGAGACATGTGGCACGATGTGACACCTGTAATAGAGCCAAGGCTGAACATCAAAGGCCTGTAGGATTGCTGAAGCCTCTTGACATTCCCGAGTGGAAATGGGACAACGTATCCATGGATTTCATAGTCGGGTTGCCGTGTTCACAGAAAGGCAATGACTCCATTTGGGTGATTGTTGATCGTTTGACCAAGATTGCTCACTTTGTACCAGTTAAGACCAAGACTGATGCCAAAAAGTTGGCAGATCTATATGTTGAGCATATTCTCAGACTGCATGGAGCTCCCTCTAGTATTGTATCTGATCGTGGTCCTCAGTTTATGTCCCAATTCTAGGAAGCTTTGCACAGGTCCATTGGAACCAAACTTGATTTCAGTACCGCTTATCACCCATAGACAGATGGACAGACTGAACGAGTAAATCAGATCTTAGAAGACATGCTCCGCGCTAGTGTACTGAATTATGGCTCTAATTGGGAGAAATGCCTACCCTATACAGAGTTCTCTTACAACAACAGCTACCAAGCCATCATCAAGATGTCGCCGTTCGAAGCTCTGTATGACAAACCTTGTAAGACACCTTTGATGTGGTCCCAACCAGGAGAAAGATCATTCTTTGACTCCGCTAAGATTCAAGATGCCGAAGGAGTTGCTCAAGTAAAGGAGAATTTGAGAATTGCTCAAAAGTCGATACAAGAGCTATGCTGACAAAAGAAGAAGAGAACTTGAGTACAATGTGGGAGATTTCGTCTATCTCAAGGTATCCCCGCTATGTGGAACTGTCAGATTCCATGTGAAAGGAAAGCTTGCCCCTAGATTTGTTGGGCCATACAAGATACGCAAGAGGATTGGAAAGCTCGCCTACAAACTCGAGCTACCTGAGGAATTGGCGGGTGTGCATCCCGTATTCCATGTCTCACAGCTACGCAAGTGTTTGAGAGTGCCCGATGAAGTAGTTCCAATTGATACACTTGACATTCAAGACACCCTTGAGTACAAAGAACATCCTATCCGTATTCTGGGTAGGGACACCAAAGAAACCCGAAGCAAAACTATTCCTATGTGCAAGGTCCAATGGAGCAATCACACTGAGAGAGAGGCAACATGGGAGAAAGAGTCCGACCTCCGGCTACAATATCCTTATCTCTTCGAAGGGTACGTTACGCTTTAATCTCAGGGATGAGATTCTGTTAAGGGGGTAGGACTGTAACAACCCAAAAATCCACACACCAAAAACCCCAACTACAAAATTTTTCTTTAAAACCCCATGTGATGATGAGTGACATTTGTAGGAGCTAACCCTAAGTGTTGCATTAGTCGTAATCTAACTAAACCTACATGACTTGCACAAGTATCTCACCCCATCACCTTGAATTTATTTTACCACATAGCATACATCTAGTTGCATTATATTCAACATGGTGATTTGGATTTTATTTGGGTTTATGTGTTGATTAATAAAAGCTAGCAAATATTTGTTTATAAATAAATGTACTAACATGGGATTAATATCCCAACATATACTATGACCAATGTTTCTCACCATGGGACAGTATACCAAAGGAGAAATAAGCCACTTTGATTTATATACATGAAAGAAGTGTAACATAATACAAAAAGAAATAGACAAAGAAAAGGAAATAGGAGAGAGGGGAGCAGCATCAGCCCAGCCTGTTCGGCCCAACTCGCGCCGCCTTCCACCCCGCGCACGCGCTGCGGCCCACCAAGGCAGCCCACGAAGGCAGCCCAGCAGGACACCCACGCCAGCACGCCCTTCACCGACCAAAGCCGCTGCCAACCGGACCCCACGCGTCAGCCACCCCAACAACAGGATCATCTTCCTCCCCACGCCAACCTCTCCTTCGACCGGGAACCGACCGGAGCAGCAGGCGTGAGCCTAGGGTCACGCAAAGAGCATGACCCTGTCCCCTTGGCGTAGCGCTCACGTGACCCCCACGACAACTGCCCCGTGCCCGTGAGCCGTCGGATGCGCCGCACGCATCACCACTGCCCGATCGCCGTCCGCCATTGGAGCCCTTGGAGCTCGGCTATAAAAGACAACGTCCATGGTCCATAACCCTCAGCCCGTTCGCCGCCGCTGCTGGTGGCACAGCACCACACAGCGTCAAGCTGAGAGAGAGGGAGGAGGGAGAAGCAAGGAGGAGAAGGAAGACGCTGTGGAACCGGACCTCGCCAGAGCCAGGAGCGCCGCCCCGATCAGCTACAGCGACGTAGCTGCTCGGCACGGCACTGCATCGCCTCATCATGGCCTCACCTCGCCACCGCACCGCCATCCTACCGCCATGAGCCCTATGGTGAGCCACGTCGTTCGCCGCTCACCACGCTAGTCGTACTCGCCATGAACACCACCGCGTTCCCGCACCTAGGGGACGCAGAGGCGAAGCATTCCCGCTCCTGGACACGCTGCACACGCACCGCACGCGCACAAGCCCAAGGACCTGGCCTCACCAACCCCTAGCAGCTCGGGAACACGGCACGACCACCCTACATGCCATGGCTGAGAGCACTACCATGGCGAGACCACCGCGTCTTCTACGTCGTGGTAAAGGCGACGTTGAAACCTCAACTGGCTCCGCCATGATGAGAGACACCGCGCTCACCTTAGCCGAGGAAGAAGACCACCGGAGCCCTGCGTTGTCGCACCGCACCTCATCGAAGCACCACCGCCTCCCTTTGCCCCCACCACCATGGCCGGAGCCACTGGGAGCACCAGGAGCTCCTTCAACATACCTACCATGGACGTAGAAGCACTGTGGAGCTCGCACGCTCCTCCAACTGGGCTCTCGCTACCACTGCAGCCCTGTCCATGCACGCCGACAAACCCACGCCGCCGTTCACCGTGGCTGGAACCCTAGGAAGCCCCGACCGCCATCTTGACCCCACCACTGCACTCGCCGAGGCTTGGCGACGCTTTTGCCTACCTTAATCGCGCACCAGTACCGCCCGAGAGGCTCACCGGCGAGCTCACCACCGGCGGGAGCACGGCCGGGGAAGAAGATGGGGATTTTCCCCTCGCCGGCCACACGTTCGTGTACTTGGTGCACGTGAACCGAACCCTAGGAAGGAGTAAGTGGACCAAGACCTTCATAGACCGGCTCTGTGGTCTATGGACCAACGCAGGCGGGTTCACCATGAACCGCGCCTCACCTATCAGTCACCGTTTGACCCCGGACCCACCTGTCAGTGACCAACCGAGATGATGATGTCATGCTGACATCAGCGGGACCCACCTATCAGCCGCGGTTTAGCTCTGATGATGCCACGCTGACGTCATGCCAAAGATGAGACCACGCCAGCGTCGGGGACCTCAGCGATCTCTTCGACCACCCCCTGGCGAGTTCTCCGACCACCTCAGCGATCTCTCGGACCACCCCGGTGAGTTCTCCGACCACCTCAGCGATCTCTCGGACCACCCCTGGTGAGTTCTCCGACCACCTCGACGATCCCTCCGACCACCTCGGCGAGTTCTCCAACCACCTCCGCGATCTCTCCGACCACCTCGGTGACCTCACTGACCACCTCGGCGAGCTCTCCGACCACCTCGGCGAGCTCTCCGACCACCTCGGTGAGTTCTCCGACCACCTCGACGACCTCACCGACCACCTCGGCGACCTCTCCGACCACCTCACCAGCTGATACACCACTCCAAGTCCCTACATGCCACGTGAACCAGTCACAGTATGACACGTGTCTGCCCTGAATTAATTAGCCTTTATTATTTTTTCAGAGATGGATTTAATCTTCGAAAATTTATAACTAATTCATACGACCTCAGAAAAATATGAAACCAGGACCAAAATTCATCTAAAATTGAGCTCTACGCAATGAACCCATGTTTGAGTGTATTTGGCTCTTTTGAATTTTCATTGCTTCTTTATGCTATTCTATAGACGTCGCTAACGCGACTATAATGCAATCGTTTGTAGACTCGGAGGAGAACCAGACGGACGAGGACCGAGAGTACCGTGAGGAGTACAGAGATGACTACATTGAAGGTGCCACATCCCACCCAATCTCGTAGCACCTATTACGCATGGCTAATATAGAACTGCTATTGCTTTACTGTTATATTCACACTATGGTAGGACTTGCATGGTAGTATGCTTACTTGATGGCCTTTACCTTGACGCAACCTTACCCCTGCTTACCCTGCTATTAGGCTAGACACACGCTTGCTGCTATGTTTCATTGCTTATTACTTCAACTACGCTTGTACTACATTGATGCATGGTGGAAACTGGTGTTATCTGGATTATGGGGAGAGTGTTTTGTGTGTGACTTGGGTGCGTGGAGGGTGAGGGTTGTGTCGACCAAGTTGGAATATACGACAAGCCTGGGGCAAGTCTTGCCGCGGGGTGCTACCTGGGCACCCCTGGAAATGGATACTTGTGGTGGGTAAATGGTATATGAGGTGGCCCTAGGTGTGAACCTGTGATGGGAGGAGCCCAGGGTGGAGGTGCTGTGGTGGCACAGTAAATGGAAACCCTGATGAAGACATTCTGGCTTGGTCATCCCTAAGGACTTACTAGTACTCAGATTCACCGGGAAGCCTTACGTACCACTCTCCCTATATGGTGTGGGACGGCCGGACTACTTGGTAGGATATTGCCACTACTGCTAGGTTGATAGCGGACAGTGCGAGGGAGGTACGGGGCGCGGAGGATTCCCCCCACACCCTTCCGAGACTTTATGGAGACCTTGTGGACCCAGCTCATGACTCACAGTTTCAGCCACCCTAGACTAGACTTGGGGTGTACTAGGGCTGAATGGTAGAGTGGCATTATCCTAGGCTAGCAAGCGGCCGGAATCAGCCCAGTTGACGATGGTCAGCGAGGAAGGCGGATTTTGTGGTTATGTAAAACCTCTGCAGAGTGTATGGTTGATCGATCGATACATATGCCGACTTGTTGGCTATGGACCTTTCCTGGGTTTCACTTAAAATAGATAGTGAGATGAGTCCTTCTCTTCTCCCCCCCTGTGAGTGAGTGTTCGGTCGTAGCCAGGGGCTACGGGCCTTGAGACAGTGCCAAGAGGGAGTTGGCCTATCGACTGAGCGATGGTATGGTTGTGATGTGGTGATGGTGTGGAGATGGTGGTATATCGATTCTAGGATCGAAACCTAGCTCTGGACGGAAATGGGGTGGAATGGGTGTGGGAATGGTGTTAAAACTTGACCAACTATTAATATATATATACTTGATATGCTAAAACATAGGAAACCCCAGCTTTATAGGTTCCTTTTGAATATATCCAACTTGCATCCAATTTCCATAAAGCAATGCTCATAGGGTGGGAGTGGCCAGTACAAATCGTACTGATAAATTTTGGCACACAGGTTATGTTGAGGAGTATAGCTCTGAGGAGTTTGACGATTGAGGGGTTCGTTCCTACGCTCGAGTTTGGCGATCTTGTCTTCAAGCTGTTTTGAATGAATGCTACTTTTGATTCCGCCAATGCGGCGATGTAATAATTTATGTAATTCCGCACTATTTGTACTCTGATATTATCGTTGTATGGATGTGTTATTCGACTGGAAATTGGGTAATATGATCTACAATGGTCATAATACACTTCGACTCTGTGGATTTCCCTTCGTGGAAAATCAGGTCGTTTCATGACCCCATGGTGAAGAAGAACATGGACGATAACGCAGACCTCATCGATGAGAACCGCGCTCTAGCCATGACGTTGGAGGACGGCGGTGACGCCCTCGACTGCGGCGTCTGCTACCTCCTGCTTGTTAGCCCACAGGATCATTGGCTCAGGTGAGTCGACCACTCACCAGTCTTGCCGACCACGACCGAACACGACAGACGCTGTCCGACCACACACTATGGCTAGAAGTTGAAGAAGAGGGAGAACAGAGCATACACACATAGCAGAGACACCAGCGTTGGCCCGAGCCCTGTATAGGAGATGGCAAATCTAAACTCTTTTTGTTGAGTTGCAGTGGCAAACTATATATACAACTCTACTCATCTAGTCCTAGTATAACTGCACTGTTGCAATAGTGACTAGATAACACAGTAGGACTGACTTATGCGCCTGTCCCTGCCGTGGCTATAGAGAGACAGGTGAGCTGTTTGGCGCCTGCCCCTGTAGCGGTTATAGTACCATAGCAGGGAGCCTTTTCAGTGCTGTCTTCCCTTGTTGTGTGTTCACACAATGAAGTAGTAGATTATCTAACAATTCTTCCCTTAATCCTATTGCTATCCCTTGTATTCCCTCCATGCCAATCATCTCCTTCAGCTCTGTGAGTCAAAGACGTCCGAGTGGCTTGGTGAGTACATCCGTGATTTGTCGACCAGTTTCGACGAACTCGATGATGATCTGCTCTTCATCGACACAGTCCCTGAGGAAGTGAAACTTCATGTCGATGTGCTTGCTCCGGTCGTGTAGAACCGGATTCTTCACGAGGGCGATGGCATGCTGGTTGTCCACCATCAGTGCTGGTGGGTGAGCTTCCATGCCGGTCAGCTCGCCCAGCAGCCAGGGCAGCCACACAACTTGGCACGCCGTTGTGGCCACCGTTACGTACTCTGCTTCGCACGTAGATAGCGCCACCACCTTCTGTTTCAGCGACAGCCATGAAATTGGAGCTGACCCAAGGAAGACGAGCACGCTAGAGGTGCTCCTTCGTCCGTCGATGTCCCCCGCCATGTCTACATCGCTGAACACAGTGAGCTACAGACTACTCCCGCCGGTCTTGGGAAAGATGATCCCCTGATCCACCATCCCCTTGATGTAGCATAGTAGCCACTTTACAACAGCCTAGTGATCCTCTCTCGGATCCTCCATGAAGCGACTGACGTAGCCCACGGCGAACATAATGTTCGGCCTCATGTGGACTAGGTAGCACAGAGCGCCAACGATGTTCGACAGAGTGTTGCATCCACCTTCGCCGCGGTGCTAGCCTTCGTCAGCTTTAGCCGCTCCTCCATCGGAGTCATGCATGGCTTGCACTCAGCCATGCTGCTCTGCTCCAACAGCTTTGAGGCATACGCGCTCTGACCGAGCGTAAGTTCCTCCTTCCCCTGTCTCACTTGATGCCAAGGTAGTAGGAGAGTGCCCCGAGATCGCTCATTCGAAAACAAGCCACCATCTCACGCTTAAAGCTGCCAATGTCCTCCGTATGCGCGCCGGTGATGATCAAGTCATCCACATACACGCCGACGATGAGCTCTTCATTCCTCCATTGCCGCGTGTAGAGCGCGTGCTCGGTTGCGCACCTCGTGAACCCAAGCTCGCCCAGCGTAGCGTCAAGCTTGGTGTTCCACGCTCGTGGGGCCAGCCGCAGCCCGTAGAGCGCCTTACGCAGTCAGAGCACCCTGTGCTCTGCTCCCTTGACGGCAAAACCTAGAGATTGCCTGACAAAGACCGTCTCCGCCAGCTCGCCATTGAGGAAGGCTGATTTAACGTTCAAGTGATGGACGCGCCAGTCCTTTGCTGCTGCCAAGGCTAATAGCAAACGAACAGACTCCATGCGTGCTACTGGCGCAAAGACTTCCTCGAAGTCGATTCCCTCGCGCTGAACAAATCCTCGGGCGACACGGCGTGCCTTGTGCTTAACAATGGCGCCGAGCTTGTCCCGCTTGACCTTGTACACCCACTTCAGGCTGATCGGACGACATCCTGGAGGTAGATCGACGAGCTCCCATGTCTCGTTTTCCTCGATCGCCTTCATCTCTTCTAGTTTCCATCATGCTCGGCCATCACGAACGTGGGTGGTTCCTCTGCACTGATGAGCAGCAGCTCTTGATCATTGAGCAGCCGACCAGCCAGGCCTGAGGGCCTTGTGCCACTGACGATATCATCTAGCCTACGAAACCGTACCTCCTCACCTTCGTGGAAGGCATCCATGAACTCAGTGATGTCACTTAGGGGTGAGACGAACTCGATCGGCGTCGATGGAGTTCCCTGTTCAGCTGGAGTGCTCGGCACAGCACCTAGAGTGCTCGGCACTACTCCTGGATAGCTCATAATAACTCCTGCAGTGCTCGGCACTACTTTAGGAGTGATCGGCCTCAGTCTTAGAGTGGTTAGCACCACTGCAACACCTCTTGGCTTCGCTATGGGAATGCTCGGCACCTGTCCTAGAGTGGTTGCCACCACTGTAGAACCTCCCAGCATCACTCCTGGCGTGCTCGGCATCCCTCCCTGAGTGCTCGGCACCGCCCTAGGAGTGCTCGGCTCTATTGCTGGAGTGCTCGGCACCCCTCCTGGAGTGCTCTGCACCTCTTCCCCAGCGTCTCCACCACCATGGATGACCGAGTGCTCGACGACGAAGGTGCTGGTGAAGCCGCTAGCTTCCCCCGTGCTTGAACTGTTCTAGTCCCAAGCCGTCTTCTCGTCGAACACAACGTCGCGCGAGACAAGTACCTTGTCTCCATGTGGGTCGTAGAGCCGGTACACCTTGGTACCCTCCGCGTAGCTTAGGAACACCGTCGGTGTGCTCCTGTCCTCTAGCTTGGTGAGGTTTGGCTTCGTCTTCCTGACGTGGCCGATGCAACCGAATGTTCGGAGGAAGGACACGCTTGGCTTCCGCCCATACCAAGCTTCGAATGGCGTCTTGCCCTTTAGGGCCTTGGTGGGAGCGTGGTTGAGGATGAACACCACCATGGTCATCGTCTCGCCCCAGAACATTGCCGGCACGCCTTTGGCCTTCATCATGGATCGAGCCATGCCGACCATCGTTTGGTTCCGCCTCTCCACCACACCATTCTGTTGTGGCGAGTATGGTGTGGTGTGGTGTCGCACCACACCCTGATCCGCGTAGTACGCAGTAAACTCCACCGAAGTGAATTCGCCGCCCCGATCAGTCCTCAGCACGCAGAGCTTCTTGCCGCTCTCGGCCGCCGCGACATCGCCGACGCCATCTTGAACTTCTCGTAGGAGTTGCGCCACATATAGCGACTACAATCATCCTTGCTACCGCCGACCACCGTTTGTGGCTGGCGTGATCGGCCCGCAGAGGTTGCCGTGGATGAGCTCGAGGGCTTCCTCTACGCGATACTTGGCCACCTTTGGGAATGGTAGCCTCCTCTGCTTTCTGGCTAGGCTGCTATCACACAGCTCGCCTCCGTGCTTGATGTGGGGTAGCTCTCGGACCATCTTCTCTAGCTGACCAAGCATGTCGAAGCTGAGATGTCCGAACCGGGCATGCCATAGCCACGGTTCCTCGGTGTGCCTTGCCGCTAGGCACACCGGCTGCTCTACCTTCAGGTCGAGCAGGTACAACCGGTTCAGGGACCTCTTCACCTTGGCGAGAAGTCGCTGCTCCCGGTCCCTGATCCTAAGGACTCTGTCCTTGATCAGTACCTCGCTACCACGCTCATCCAGCTGACCAATGCTGATGATGCTTGAACACAACTATGGGATGAAATATACATCCATTAGTGCGCGATGCTCCCTGTTCTGGCACCTGAAGATGATGGTGCCGCGCCCTCGGATAGCCACCCTTGAGCCATCACCAAACTTCACCGTACCGGTAACATTGTCGTCAAGCTCAGAGAAGGCTGCCTTGGAGCCCATCATGTGATTGCTGGCACCAGAGTCTAGGTACCACCGCTGCTCCTGGTCAGCGCCCACACGTCCGAGGTGGACTTGGACGTGTGGTTCATCGAGGTTGACAGCCTTCAGGGCCTTCCGATGTCCTTCCACCGTCGTCACCTCTTCCTTCTCCTCGGCCTCGACGTCGTGCAGTGCACAGAACGTCGTCATCAGGATAGTGGCCTCATCATCATCATCAGCTTGCGCCAGATGAGCCTCAGCCTTCTTCTTCTACTTATGATTTGGGCACTCCCGTGCCCAATGGCCCATCTTCCCGTAGCATCGGCAGGCGTTAGGGTTGACCTGCTTCTTCTCTGAAGAAGCCTTGCCGCGGCGCTTGTCATTGCCACTGCGGCTGGAGGAGGCTACCCAGAGTTCCTCCAAACAGCCCACTCCTCCTCTGTTAGCAGCAGTTTGTCGCTGTCCTTCATTGCTGTCGCCTGCTCCAGGCATTCGTCCACCACCCACAGATGGCCTGTCACATCCTCGATGGTGAGGGTGGACAAGTCCAGCATCGTCTCTATGGAGAGAGCGATCTGAATGTACTTTGCCGGCACAGAGTGGAGGTACTTGGAGACCGCCTCCTCTTCGTCGATGGTGACGCCGTGGCTCTTTAGCTTGCTGATGAGCGTCTGCAGGCGGAGGGAGAAATCCCCCACCGTTTCACCATCCTTGAATTTGAGGTTGGCGTACTCCTGCTTCAGAAGCTGGGCCGTTGCCTTCTTTGCGCGGTCGAAACCGACGCGCATCGCCGTAATAGCCTCCCACGCCTCCTTAGCAGAGCTCTTCACCCACAACGGCTCCCTATACTCCGTCGGCACAGCAGCGAGGATAGCCTCCAACGCTGACATGTCATCTTCCTCATTTTCGGTGTCCTTGTCAACAACATTCCAGAGCCGTTGGGCTCTGAGCTTGATCTTCATGGTCACCAACCACTCTCCATAGTTGGTGCAAGTCAGCGTCGGCCAACTGGTGCCGCTGACCTCCCGCACCATGCGAACAATGACCTCCTGTCGTGGCTGGGCAGCCATAGCAGTGCCACTGCTATCGCCCATCTCCGAACCGTCCGTCATCACCAGCGGTTAGTCCAGCGACGACGCTTGTACGGCTCCGATACCACTTGTTAGCCCACAGGATCACCGTCTCAGGTGAGTCGACCACTCACCAGTCTTACCGACCACGGCCGAGCACAACAGACGCTGTCCGACCACACACTATGGGTAGAGGTAGAAGAAGAGGAAGAACAGAGCATAGTGTTGGCCGGAGCCATGTATAGGAGATGGCAAATCTGAACTCTCTTTGTTGAGTTGCAGTGGCAAACTATATATACAACTCTACTCATCTAGTCCTAGTACAGCTGCCCTGCTGCAACAGTGACTAGATAACACAGCAGGACTGACTTCTGCGCATGTCCCTGCCGTGGCTATAAAGAGCTAGGTGAGCCGTTCGGCGCCTGCCCCTGCAGCGGCTACAGTACCACAGCAGGGAACCTTTTCGGCGCCGTCTTCCCTTGTTGTGTGTTCACACAAGGAAACAGTAGATCATCTAACACCGCTCAGGCCGCCCATCTTCCAGGTACAAAATATTTGTCAATTCTTTCATGATGAGTAGCAATAGATTAAGCTTGCTGAATCTCGACACTCCAGATCCATTGCATAACAAGTTCGTAACCGCATGCAGTTTCAGACGATGATTATCAGACAGATTATAGTTTTGAAAAAGAACATAATTTTTGGGATTTACTGTTTGCTTAGTTTCGGGGAATAGGAGCTGATCGGGTTCTGAAGAATTCGAGGCAAAATCTCATCATCTGAACGCAAAATATAAAAGGTGAAGCAGCAATACAACTGAACTCCTGAATAACATTGTAGTAGGATTTTTCTTTCTTTTTTTAATAAGAGGCATGGTATTATTAGGATCTAATTATTTATACATCCAAGGGATGGAGCTAGAATATATAAATTCGATTTTCTATGCCAACCATTTTTTATTTGTCAACCTTGTTAGAGCACTACAACACTTTGTTTCATCGAGCGCTTGTGATTGTTAGTTGCCACTCATCAGTTCTCAATTAGTCCATCGCACCTCAATACAAGAATTAACCTTTCTAAATGCAGTAGTGTTAATTTTTTTTAAATGTCAATGGTTAACCGTAGGTGGTTTATTACTACCTCTCCTTCACTGAGGATGACCACTCCATGTGTCTACCATTTGTTCATGTATGTTTTGCACTCATTCACATGCTGATAATGACCACCTATACTTATGCATGCTTGAAGTGCATCGATGGGCATGTGATGTGTTCTCCGTGCCGCGGCAAGCTCGAGGCCACCGGCAACGCCGAGTGCCATGCGTGCCGTATCGAAATCGACTCGGACGACAGCAGGTGCCATGCCATGGAGCGAGTGGTGGAGTCCATCCGCGTCCCGTGCCCGAACGCCGCCCACGGCTGCGCCGCTAGGCTGACCTACTACGACCGGAGCAGCCATCGCAGGGCGTGCCCGCACGCGCGGTACAGCTGCGCATGGCCGCCGCGGACATCGGGATGGGGTTGGATGGACAAGGCCTCCAAGGCTGAGCTCGTCATGTCAAAGGCCGGCGTGTCCATGGACAAGGCCGCCAAGGCTCTCAAGGAGAGTGACGTCGACGTCGGCACGGCTATCATGGACCTTACCAACTGACGATACGCCCTTCGCTGCAGACGCCACGTTCTCTATTATTTATTGTCTGAAAAATCACTATTGTATATTTGAGAAATTAACTAGGAGTATTATATATTGGAGTCATGAAACCCTTTTCTGTGTATGGTTTTTCAACGCAAATCAGTATTGGTTTTGAAGTTGTTAAGCATTAAGGAATAATTATCATTTCATTCATTCTTAGTATCATGCACAGTCGGTGTCTCGGAATATAATGGAGTTAAACAAATATAATTCACCTGTGTACGTGTCCATGAATGGAGTTGATTTTTTTTGTTTATTTATTTATTTTGTTGATAGATGAATTGACAGGTTAAACAGTTCAGGATGACTACATTTGGTAATTGGAATTTGAGATGAACAATGCTCCATCCATACTGTAGCTTTGCATTGTTGGATCTTTCAGGCATAGAGATGTATTCTTGAGTTTTAATTTCTGCGAAGAGGGATTGGAGGAGATCGAGTTTTGCTTTACCATCAAATAATTATGGTCTGTATAGATCACATCATTCATGACCTAGCAATTAGTAGCTAAAACATATCCAAGTCGATCTGGGGGGAGGTGGGGGTGGGAGGGGGTAAACATTGATCAACCACATAGCGTTCAACCGTCGGAGGTGATGTTTCCAAAGGTTGGCGGTGTCTCTGAAACTTGCCACAACCCGGTTGGAAGAAGGCAGCGTGTTACTGAACACAACATTTTTCCTACAAGTGATCCACGTCCACACCAATACGGTTCCAGAACTTGTTTGCAAATGGGCAGGCAGGCATCAGGTGAGTCGTCGTTTCTGACTCTGCAGTACAGATCGGGCATGCGTCGTCGTCCAGGATGTTCATCTTCTTCAGGTTGACCCTGCATTTGATGTGTTCTTGTACTACGTAGCAGCCAGCAGAAATGTTGCACTTTTGGAGGTGTCCGGTTACACCAGATGAATTCAGAGAGAAAACCACAGTGGCGCTATTGTTCCTGATCGCCTTGTATACATATGAGGTGCGCAGCTTCTGGTGGTCCGGGTCAGCCGTCAACAATGGGCATAGTCTGTTGTCTGGTGAATCCACAAGCACGACATTGCTCAAGATTCTTCTACCTGCACCAGCTCGGTTGTTGCCCATTGCGACAACCGTGGTGCCAGTTGCCGCCGGAGCCCATTCACTTTGGTCTCTTGCACTGAGGCTCTGGTTGCTGTCAGCCTGTCACATGGCTAGCAAGGCAAGGGAATGCCGCTGCCAAGGTCTCTGAGACTTGCCAATGGTTTTGTTGCTCGCCCATCGCCCAAGATCACTGAGGTGATGCACTGGTAGAAGGGGAGCTAGGCCCTCAGCGCATCCCAGTGTGCTCCAACTGCATCATGGCCAGGAAGGGTTACAAGGTTCAGGGTGGATCTTGCCCATTGTAAGTGCAGTGTGCAGGTCGCGGATGCCAAGTCCTCCTTTCTCCTTTGTGTAGCAAACATCGGCCCAAGCGACAAGGTATTGTGATCCAGAGGTCTTGGATGCGCCAGTCCATAGGAAGACTCTTCTCCGGGCATCCAGGATATCAAGCACTCCTTGCGGCATTTGGTTGGCGGCCATCAGGTATGCAGCAGCACAATCAAGGACTGAGTTTACCAGTACTGAACGTCCTCTTGCGTTCAGGAATTAATTTTGCCAACCTGCTAAGTATTTGTCGGTTCGGGCAATCAGCCGGCTGAATGCACCCGACTTGGCCGATTATGGCGTACTCACCCGCCCACATGTCGTGCCTGGGCGCCCACTGGCCATGCCCAGTCGCGCCGAGTAGTGCTCTCTAATTGCCCGCCTATCCGAAAAAAGAGCAATGAGAAGTTGTGTTGAGTGCTCTCTAAAACCTCATCGCCTGCTTACCCATATAGCTAGGTGTCACAACACATGGTAGTTCCTTAGGTCTATGCGTGTGTTTCTTAAGGAGAGCTACTCTTATAATAGGCACAAAGAGGGAGCCACATGGTATTTCTAAGGTCTTACCATTGTATTCTGTAAAGAGGGGAGGCATGGTATTTCCTAAGGAGACACATCAAGAAGGAACTTGCTAACGTCTGGACGTCCGATCCGGAGCGCTAGCGTCAAACGGTGCCACACGCGCAAGAGAAATGGAGCCCGCGACACCTGTTTTCGCGCGACCCACTGCTTGGGCCCTCACGCCTATGCTCGGTTTCTCATGCGTCCGTCTGCGCCCGCTCGGCGGGGCCCTAGGAGCGGGCCCGTGCCGACCAGACGTCACCCAGGAGCTAAAGCAAGTGGCTGTGGTAGGTGGGGTCTCATTGCAACATCTGCAGCATCAGATCTACTTTTGCAACACGTAGATGAAACACTTGCACCATACATCCAAAATAGCTGAAACACTTGCAACAAAAGTCTGAAACATTTGCAAAACACCTGAAACAATTGCAAACATATTCAACATCCCAATAAAACACTTGCAACATATGTACGAAACACTTGAAATCTTTTACGCATGTGTTCATAAGAATTGTCACGTGAAAACGGTATTATTGTAATTGTAATATTAATTGAGACCATTTATCAGAATTTTTACATTTTGCTCCTCTTTATAGAGGCATTGTATTTTGCTTGTTCTGCAGGAACTGAAGAAGAAAATTATAGTTTGAATCAAGAACGAATGTGAATCAAGAAAATGTACCTATTCGCCAAAAAATAGAAAATCCACCGGTCAAGAACGAACGTGGTAAACCGTATTTTTTAGTCTTTGACCGACCAATGAAAGGAAACGTATTTTTGGAACCGTGCAGTTCTCTCCTGCTCGCGGTAAATGAGCCTCATATCGGAAGTCGAAGAGGCGGAGCAGAGAGGTCAGAACTCAGAAGAGGAGGCCTATACTTTTTTTTTTGAGGTAAAAGAGGAGGCCTATATAGGCGGGAAGGAAGAAGTTAAGATTCGCGTCACTCTGCTGGCTGCAATCGCTACAGACATCGACGGCCACCGCCCACCGGAGGACGGAGTGGATGTGGACCGATGACGATGACGAGGAGTGTCCGGAGGTTTTGGTGAGCGTGCTGTGTAAGGTAGTCGCTCCATTCCAAATTATAAATCAGTTTTAAATTTTTGATATATCTTTTTAGATGAATAAAAAAAATCAACATGACTTATAATTTGGAATAAATCAGTTTTAATTTTTTGATATATCTTTTTAGATGAATAAAAAAATCAACGTGACTTATAATTTGAAACGGAGGGAGTAATTCTTTTTTCATTCGGTCGATTATGGAAAGTAATTTTTTTTCATGCCGTCGATAAGGCGGAGCTGGAGCAATAGGACGAAGAAAAGTGAGGACAGAGTTCACGAACATGAAGAAGGCTCGCATGAACAAGCATCGGCGGTAGCGGCGCTGCCAGACGTGCGTGTTGGGACGAGGACCGCAGTGGCGAAGGTGACGGTGTGCGATGCCGACGCCATGGAGTGCGGCATCGCCTCCTCGCGCTCAGGCCTCCCATCTTCCAGGTACATATAGGCCCCGTCGCTTGGATAAATCTAGATGAATATGTGAGATGAAACAAATCAGGAACAGTAACTTTCATCCAGGAACGGTGCTTTTACCCAACCAGCCAAACGCAGCCATATAACAATCTGCCATACATATTTGATTGGTTACCAATTACCATTTCTTGAAGCAACCGAGATGGATAACGCATGCAGTGCAAGGTGGGGCATGTGGCACTGCTCCAGATCAAGAGAATACTGCCGGTTCAAAACATGTCATCACTACCGGATTTTGAACCGGCACAACCAAATCGACAGTGATGAGGGTTAGCTATTACTGTCGGTTCGTATAAACCGGCAGTGTTCTGCAACTACACTGCCGGTCCTTTACACAAATCGACATTGTCGGTTCATAAGACCAATCGGCAGAGTTCAGCTACACCAACACCGTCGGTTCATAAGACCAATCGGCAGTGTAACCTCGAACATCACTGTCGGTTTGTGTCTTTAGCCGGCAATGTTGTCATAACCACACTGCCGGTTTAGGACAAGACCCGACAGTGATGTCTAAGTCAACGCTGCCGGTTTATGGCTCAAGCGGCAGTGCCATCTTAGCCTAACCGGCAATGATGGCTCGTTCTCATTTTTTTATTTTATAATTTATTTTAATTTATATTTTTTCGTGGAATTGGGTTTCGCTTTATATACGCTACGTAGACGACAGGTCCATCAATATTAAACATTACAAATGTTACGGTTACAGTTTAAATGTTCTTATCAAGATCTCGATCCCTCAAAATAAAAAAAGAAATTATTCGATAAGATGAAACATGCTTTTCGGACTTCTTACAATAATCTAGCGAGCCGCTCTGGGCCATACTAGTCCTTGAACTTCACGGATTGTGCAATGGAAAATACTTCATCTTTTTCCAATACCTCGGCTAAGATAAATTTTGCCAGCTCCGATTGCAGTGCGACGATCTCCATGTCTAACAGTCTTTTGTGGTTATATTTCTTGCGCCGTCGTTCAAAAAATATGATATCTAAAGAGGAATCAGTAAATCATTTTGTTAAATTATTAACAGGCATAAATGAAATGGGGATTATACACACCAACTTATCTGCTTCTTTCGATTTCCCACCGATGTAGCGAAACATTGCCCATATTACATAAACCCCGCATTTATTATTTCCCGCCGGCTGTTTTAGGTACTTTCCCCTCTATTTCGACAACCTTGAATGGGACCTGCATCCCACCGATATGTCTTCTTCAGATACTGTGCAATATTAAAAGGAGAAACATTAGAAAGTGGTATGTGTGATTAGAAAATAATATGTTATTAGGATCGCTTACTAATTCAGCACTGCTACTAGTGCATCCAGATGATGAAATGATTTTTTCTTCGAGTCCCACACCTCGATCAGATTTTTAGCAAGATTGACACAAATAAAGACGAAACGGTGGCTGCAATCACAGAATCCTAATTATCGAATAATCTTAATGAAAAAAGAAGCATAAAATTAAAAGCCAAAAACACATACTCGCAGTTGTAGGTTAGAAGTATGTGGTTTTTATTCTTCATCTTGAATTCATCGAAAACAGCAATCAATCTCTCTTTCAGGTCTTCCACGTCACATCCATAGAGGCCTAAACATATCTTCTCATTGACTCGCCCGGATCAAGGAGCCTATGTTACCCCATTTGCTTTTTAGTATGCAAAATTTTGCTATACACCTACATAAAATCATGGGAATTGCTCAAAAGTTAATAATTTGTGTCTCGAGAGAGTAGTTAATTATAATATCGTGCGTGTATGGTACTTACATAGTCCATAGCGTCAACATTTGTGAATCGAGAGAGCATTTCTGGTATAGCTGGAACAAGCACTCCCACTCGACATCGAACTTCTCTTCTTCAGGATAATGAAAAACATGTGGCGAACGGATAATAACCTCAAAACCAAAGTCCTCCGTCTCTATTGCTTGAGCCATGTAATATTCATGCAAATGGTGCATATATGTTGTCAAATTTTTATACTCGTTATCGAGAACCAAAAGATTACCCCTTTCATACTTCATTGTCGGTGTTCCCGTCCCTTTACATCATAATAGATGTTCGCGGCCTTTTCCATGGTTAATTCGGGGTTGTCTTTGACGTACTTCTGTATCTTCCTTAAATCTTCATTGTGTATTTCTTCGGCTCTTATTGTAGCATACTTATTCTGTGCTTTTCTTTTGAATTCGTACTTCAACAAACACTGAGGCAATGAGGCATAGAGATTGAAGAAACTAACACAATTTTCCTTCGAGATGTGTCCTATAAATTTTTCTTTTATCAAGTTTGTAATGCTGTCACTGAATGGCCTTTTGTTTTTTTGTTGGTCCACTTTGGGAGCATTAGCAATCGAATCCAAGAACCTTTTCTATGACTATGAGGATGCCTTTGATCTTGTTTTAGGTTGAGGTGGAGGAGGAGGAGTCTTCTCTTTTCTCGGGGCTGATGAAGATGGAGTCGGACGAGGAGGAATAGAAGGAGACCTCTGTCTTCTCGGGGGTGATGGCAAGGAATGAGGAGGGGAGTGATCTCTGTTGGGAGATGGTGAGTGATCATCATGGGTGGACGAAGACTCATAGTCGTCCTCATCATCAGAGGACAATTGGTGGTCAAGCTTAATAAAGCATTTGCACCAGGCCACTTGAGAGCCCTTGTTATGACCAAGTTTTGGCCTGTCTTCCGCTATGGGGTACTCAATGTGTATCTTGTTATACTTCTTATCAAGTATTCTATCAATGGTGAAGCAAGCATACCCCTATGGAATTGGGCGGCCATTAATGGTCCTGTCTTCTGTAGGCCAGGCCTGGCCGAGCATCACCTTATGCTTTGTCCATTCCTGACAGATGTATAACTTGATATTGACAGGTTCGGTGATGCCGTCCACCAGATGAGGCACATCCGCATCTTCTTCATTGAGCAGGGTCGATCCACAGCTGGTGTGACCCCTCAACTGTGGGCTAAAGGCAGTAGGAGTAGGGTTTTGTGGTACTCCTGACCCCTTGGACAGCAAAATTTGCTGAACTCATGCTTCAACAGTCGCCTCAATCCATGCGTCCATTCTATCTTTCATCTCTTTTAGTCGCCTCAAACACTCTGCCTCCTGTTCCGCTCTACCCCTCGAGCGGCTCCAGTAAGTGTGAGATTCTTCGGGGAATGCTAGTTTCCAAGGAACAACACTGGTTCCTCTAGTGCGACTAGGGTGCTCCTTGGTTCTGAGTGCTTGGGTGAGCACGTCTTTCTCCCTTTTAGAAGTGCGAGTCCCTTGCCTCACCTCCTCAGTTACCTAGGAGATCCTCTGGATGAGTTCGCTCATGGGTGGATTTGTGGAGCTAAAGCTCCCGTCCTTGGCGTGGCGTACATTCCTCCCCATGCAATATATTACCAATCTTGACTCCCAATGGGCGGTCTCAACCTAAACGCCTTCCTCAGTAAGGTGTCCATCTTTTAAAGTTCTGCTTTAAATTCTGGCATCTTTTTGGCCTAGCCACGAGAGTCGAGATGATGAGGATTCATCGCATTCTGTGAGTTCTCCTTATTCTTCCTACTCAGTTCTAAGTACTCATCGAATAACCTGTATTCCTTAAAATCCAGCCAGAAGTCCTTCTGCTCGCTAAACTGTCCACCATCAAAATCTAAGCTCTTTATTTTGGAGGACAAAATACTTGTACAATGTCCCCTTGAAATTCTTGAAGCATGTCCCTCATGATTTCTTTTACTTTTTTCTTGACTACCTTATTATGATACTCCGTTGGGAAAGTGAAATACTTTGGGATCTTGATATCCCATATGTAATCCTTCTCACTTTTGAGAACCCTCCATGGGTCATTATCTTTCCCAAGAACAAAGAAGAGCATGCACAACATCTTTGGATAGTACTGACTCGATTAAGGGAACACAAGTTGTATACCAAATTTAGCAAGTGTGAGTTTTGGTTAAATCGAGTGTAGTTTTTGGGACATATTCTGAAACCTGAGGGTATCTCTATGGACCCAAGCAAGGTGCAAGATGTATTAAATTAGAAGTCTCTAAAGTCAGTGCATCAGATCCGTCAGTTCCTTGGTCTTGCTGGTTATTATCGGTGCTTCATTCCCAACTTCTCTAAAATAGCCCAACCAATAACCAAGTTGCTCCAAAAAGATGTCAAATTCGTATAGAGTCTGGCTTGTGAAGAAGCTTTCCAAGCTCTAAAGCATTTTCTTACCACTGCTCCTGTTCTCGCCCAACCAGATATTGATAGGCCATTTGATGTGTATTGTGATGCCTCAAGAACTGTATTGGAATGCGTACTTATGCAGGATGGACGTGTGATAGCTTATGCTTCATGCCAACTGAAAAAACATGAGGTGAATTATCCACCCATGATTTAGAGATGACTGTTGTGGTATATGCTCTAAAAATCTGGAGATATTATTTGTTGGGAAATAAAGTGCATATTTATATGGATCACAAGAGCCTCAAATATATCTTCACTCAGTTCTAGCTGAACATGAGACAACGGAGATGTCTGTAGCTAATCAATGATTATAATTTGGAGGTTCATTACCATCCAGGAAAAATTAATGTGGTAGCTGATGCTTTGAGCCGAAAGTCATATCAAGTTGAAGAAGCACCTTTGTCTCTCAACCATGCTGAGGTGCTTGCTCACATTGCTCTAGTCTCGGATCTACTTGAGCAAATTATTATTGAGCAAAGGCAAGATACTTCGGGAATTTCTCACATTAAGAAGTTAATCACTGAACAGTGTGGTCCACATTTTAGTATTGATGATCAAGGTGTAGTGAGGTTCAAGAACAGATTGGTTGTTCTGTCAAGTGAGGAGCTTAGGAGAAAGATTTTGGATGAAGCTCATAACTCAAGTTATCCATTCATCTAGGAAGTAACAAGATGTATCATGATTTGCGTCACTTGTATTGGTGGCCAAATATGAAACAGGATATTACCAAGTACGTCTCAGAGTGTGACACTTGTGGAAGAGTTAAGGTGGACCATATGCGCACGCCTAGATTTCTACAGCCCTTGCCCATCCCTATTTGGAAATGGGAAGATATTACCATGGATTTTATTGTGGGTTAACCCCGCACGTCTAAGGGCTACGATTCTATTTGGGTCATTGTTGATCGTCTTACCAAGTCTGCTCATTTCCTTCCGGTGGATACAAGGTATTTAGCCAAGAATTATGTCAAGTTATATTTTGATCAGGTTGTGACCCTACATGGAGTTCCTCTTACCATTGTTTCCGATAAAGAGTCAGTTTTTGTCTCTAATTTCTAGATCAACTCCAGAAATATATTGGTACTCGTCTCCTCAGAAGTTCAGCTTATCACCCACAAACTAACGGTCAGACAGAAATAGTCAACCAGGTACTTGAAGATATGTTGAGAGCTTGTGTTATCTCTTTTCCAAAAAAGTGGGACGTTGACTCTAGCTGAGTTTTCTTATAACAATAGCTATCAAGAAAGCATTCGTATGGCACCTTTTGAGGCCCTGTATGGCAAGAAATATAGAACACCTCTTAAGTGGGTTGAAGTGGGAGACCATGGTTATTTTGGACCTGCTTTTATCAAAGAAGCTCGAGAGCAAGTTAGTGTTATTCAGAGGCATTTGAAGGCATCTCAGAATCGTCAGAAAACTTATGTGGATAAGCGAAGAAGACCCTTACAGTTTGAAGTTGGTGACCATGTGTACCTAAAGATATCCCCGATGAGATATGTGTACCTAAAGATATCCCTCGAATCAACGCCTAAGTTAAATTACTCAGTGCGTAAAGATATTTAGGAATGTCAAACGATGATTCTAGCGAACGGTTTGTTCTGTTAGATTAAGCATGAAAAGCAACTTTTATAAATAAAATAAAATCCATTAATAAATAGAACGATATATATATATACTCATGGGTTTATTTTGATAAGCACGAACTCACGAGAGAGAGAGCGCAGCAGCTTCATTTATTTTTTTGGCGTACAGCGTACTCGTTGCATGGCATTTATTACTGTCACATCTCGCGCCGTGGCTCTGCATCCCGACACGTCGGTTTGCCTGTGCTCCTATCTTATCTCCCTCGCTGGCATCATATCTGAATTTTAATGAGAGCACGTGCTTCTGCCCCTACCCACGCCGTGTCCTCTCACCTTCCCACGCTCGCCGCTACTGGCCGCGTTGTGCCGTCCCATCCTATTTCCTTTGGCGTGCTTGAAATTGGTGGTGAACCCGCACGCGTCTCCTTGCTTTGCCTCTGTCTGCTGTCTGCCTCTGCTTGCGCTGCCATGCCAGCACGCTAGGTCTGCAACCGTCATCACCTAGCCCTAAACATTCCTATGCCGGCCACTGTGGCGAGGACGCCCAGGTGGCTATGCCGTGCCGATGCCTGTGCTGTGCTGTCCCTTCCACAGTCGCATCGCGCCGATGATGAGGCCAATCCATGCCAAACCTGTCCCTCATTCCCGCCCTTTTTCTCGGGTTGCCGCGCGCCGAGCCACCTCGCCTCGCTTCTCCTCACATCGGCGCCCCTCCTTGTCTTCCCTGCTGCGCCGCAGTCACCGCTGCTCTTCCCACAGCACCCATTGTGGCCACGCGCCGCCCCGTCCCTGTTGCCATCGTAAGGCTCGCACAGGGCCTAGCTAGGGTTACGCCGGGTCAGCCCGGTGCCATAGAGCCCGCCCTCGCCTGCCGCCGCCTGCTGCCTGGCGGGTGCTCCTCGGGTCCCGCTCGGCCATGCTGTTTCCGTCCTCAGGTGCGACCGGAGCCACTGGCACTTCCCTACGTCGCCTCGCTTCACCCTCGCCGCCGGTGAGCCACCGATTGGGCCGGCGGATTGATTCCCTGCCTGTGCTCTGTTTTGGAGTGGGAGAGAAGGGTAAGAATCCAAGTGAAATTTTATACAGGGTCCTTACTACGAAATACGTGACTCATACGAATAGTACATGTTGGACTAATGGTTAGTTTTGAGAAAGCGCAGGGTCCTTTTTTGCATAATTACATGTCCTCTCTGGATCTTGGCCGCGTGGGCCGGCTGTTGGGCCACGGCCTGTGCACCTGCCTGACCGCGCCAGCTACTGGCCTACCGCCGCGCCGCTTGGGGCATGCTCGCCGGTCTGGACAGGCCTTGCGCAGCTGTGCCGCGCGCGCCGCACTACCGTGCCTGCCGCGCACGTCTGTGGGCCGCTTACGCCCGCGCCCGCCTAGGTCGGCCTAGTGCCTCCCGTGCCTGGGCCGCTCGTCCGCTAGGCCGAATAGGTGGCCACTGGCCCAATTAGTTTTATAAAGCAAGTGTTAATTGGTTTCGGAAATAAACTTGCACAATCAATATAAAATTGTGTAGGTGTCCAAAAATGATGAAACTAATTTTGTTAGTCTCCTAAAATCATGATCTACCTGTTAGTATATTTTGTTCACATAGTTTGATAATATTCTTGGAAGCTATATAATTAATTTAAGGTACTTAATATTGTAAAAAGATAACTTGTAGGAATTGTTGTGATAAATTGGTAATAGTGTTGGATCTGGAATTTTTACATTAGGCTCCTAGCAATATTGTAAAAAGAATAATTGGTTTGCTAGATAGATAATGATGCCCTATTTCGAATAATGATTAAATCAATAGAATGAAACAACGAAACAACTTGGGTTTGTATAACTAAAACATTGGTTGGGAAGTAACGCCTTATTCGACAACATGGATATGTAGACCAACATTAGAGCTATCTCGTTAGCTTGTGAAGCGTGATCAGATTTCTAAGCGTTTCGACTATCGTTGGTTATTTACATCTATGCATTTGCATCAATGCATATCATATAGGTACGATGATAGATCAACGGATCAATTGAAGGATGATTGGGAATCCGAAGATGGTGTAATGGTATTCTCTCCAGGAGATGATGCAATGGGCTTTCTATTCAGTTGATGGTGGATGATCTGAAGATGCAGATACTAACTTTTTAATATATATCTTACCCAGGCAAGCCCCGGTGCATAACCCCTACTTTTCTACAGTTTAAATTATGTTTGTGAATTAAGTTTAAAGGAGTTGAATGAAACCCACTTGCATATATATATATATATCTTTATTCTATGAGTCTTACTAGTATGATAGGATCATGTAGATTGCTATGCTACAGGACTCCGGTAGAAGTCGAGTGATGGCTGTCACTCGCGAGAGATAGGAAATATATTGCTATTTTATTATCACTTAGACAATATAAATGGTGGAAAGGAAAAATGGTGACCGGGTAGGGATATGGTTTGGGTATTGGTGGGTGTAAGAGGTTGTTTCGGCGTGGACGCGTGGCATAGCTTGGTTACACTGCTTTCTCTATCCATGTCGGTTAAGGACTGGTCATTGCATAAGCCATCGAGGCAAGTCACAGATTTATTATCCTGAGCACATACTTGGGTATGGGCGCTTAGAAGACTTGTTGCTCTCTTGTCGTGGATCCGGCTCTTTCCGGACCGACTGTCAGGGTGGTTTTTGGGTTAGGAGGTCCTTGCACCGCACTGAGTCTGGGACTCAGGGCCAGGGGCTTGGAGTCCTAGTTTAGACGGGGACCTAGACACCCAGTATAGGAGGGTGATGGGTTGGTCCTGCTTGTGCCTTGGGTACAACCAGGGCGTGTGTTTTCGGGGTACCCAGCTAGGGGCATTGATTCACGAATCACCGAACAATCCGATACGACTTGTTTCATGCTGAGCACCGTAGTAAGAACTGAAAGATGAAAGATGGAATGGGAAAAGGAGATCTGATTACTTACCACCTGCTTGAAAGTAGCACAGGTGCTTACATAGAATGGTTAGTCAATGAACCAATGCGGCTGTTAATAAAAATCGAATATAAGGACGCATGCTTAGTAATGCTTCCTACAGATGCAATAAACCCATAAGCCAAATAACCTTGCATATCCTTGGAGTCTTTTCTTTCCTCCTATTGGGTAAGTCTTGCTGAGTACAATTGAGTACTTAGGGTTTTATTTCCCCCTGTTGTAAGTGACAGGTGGATGCTAGAGCTTACTCTTGTGTGTGGATTCCTCCTGGTGGGCTCAAAGAGGATTTCCTTTACGCTACGATCATAGTTTTTATTTATAACTCTCACTAAATATTTTCTAAATAAAAGTTTTTATAATCTATTGTCATAGTTTATATACCAATGCTTCATCATGTCATGAATAGATATTTATTTTCCGCTGTAATTCTGATAACATGTTTATATTCCGCTGTTAAATTAAATTGTTCATAACTTTGATAATATGATTACATTCCGTTGTTATAACAATAAATATTATACTCTGATGTTATATTAAAAGTGATGTAAGAAATGGTTAAGAATGATGTAAGCTTTATTCTCTCATTTGTGATCCTAATGGAAAAATATAGATTTTCGGGTTCTCCACTGGGGTGTGCCCGACGGAACTGAGTAATTTAGTGTTCTCCCTTAGGTGCTTAGTGTCTAATGGAAGACGAGCACTCGTGGGAGGCATTAGATTATGCGGTTCTACCACAGGTGGTATCTGAGCCAAATGAGGAAATAAAGCTTCAAAAACCTTTTCTAAACTAAAATTTGACAACCTATTTTTGCAAAAAGTTAGGACGTTTGTATACGAAGTATATAAGTAGCCCTATTATTATAGTTATGTATCCAGGATAGATGGCACTCTGCTGACTTAGGTAGGCTTAATCATGTTTTCTATAGGTACACTAAACCCGAGCATAGTCCGATAGTATCGACTAGCTACAGGGAGAGAACGATGTGCCAAAAAGCTAAGAACGGTTGCCCTATATGTTGGCAACAGTGAAAGGACGTATAGGACGTGCATTCATGCATATCCTGTTTGTGCATTGTAGTGCTCGTATTGCTTGTTGATACGCCGTACATAGGTGTCACGCGTGTCATATTGTGCACGACTGACTCGTTCCTATTCCAAAGTTAGGTCTGCACTGTGGCTTCGTGCTCCACGTTAGCCCATGGTTCACACCTGTCGTGACCCCCATTTTCCCCGTACCCCTTTTCTGCGCTCCTGTCAGACCCTTGCCCTACAGTCGTACTAGTCAGTAATGGCCTCGGACATCGCTCGCCTCGGACATGCAGAATTTTGGTTGATTCATTCGTAGTGATCCCGTGAAGGAACCCTGGTGGACCGCGCCAGGACCACTGAATGCTCCGCCTTTATAAGTAGAGCCTGGCTTAGCTATTGGTACCACCACTCGGCTCGCTTTAGCTTGCTTAGCTTTTCCTTTGAGCTAGCTTTTCGCTCAGCCTTCCTCACAACCACCGCCAAAGATGGTAGGAGCCTGGGTTAGCAGTTACTGCCTAAATGTTGAGGGTTTTCCCAAAATCCTACATGCCACCCTACAAAAGCTCGGAGTCAAAGATTGTCCCGAGTATGAGGGCCGTGAGTATGAGGAGCATGGCACCGAGCGATGTGAGGTTACTGTCTACATTGGGAAGAGTGAAGAGTTCCCCGACCTCATTGAAGCCTAAAGTGTGACCGTAACTAGGTTTAGCTTCATCGACACCTACCAAGTTGTGGCCCGCAAAGCCTTGTGGTACCTCTACTAGATCTATGAGGAGCCCATTGCCCGTACCCCCATGCGGTTCTTTCCACCTTTGGACAAGAATCGACGGGCATGGAGGGCTCGCATGGAAGCCTTGCAAGGGCGGGAGTCGCAAGAAGATAGTCTCACCGTGGTGCACTTGACCACATACCTGCTTGCTCTAGATGAGTAGTATGACCGGCAAGCCTTGGAACTGAGGATCTACCTCCGACGAGAAGAGGAAGCCAAGATCTTCACCCGGATGCTCCAGGTGTAGCTCACCGAAGCGCATGCCAGTGCGGTAGCTATTGAGAGTCAGGAGACCACCATGTCGGAAGCTCTAAAGGAGGCTGAAGATCAGCATGTCCATCAGCTGCATGAGGCCTATCTTATCACCAGAGCCAAGTGAAGGACGCTGGCTGCTGAAAGGCAGGATGCCCCGATCTTAGACGAGATCCCTATCCACCCGCCAGAAAGAAGAAAAACCGGTGATGTAGTACCGCCAACACCTCCACCTTCGGAAGTGTTAGAAGCAGAACCCTTGGTTCCTCTCACTCAACCATTGTCCCAAGAAGATGCAGATCCATAGCCAGGGTGGTAGAAGAATCCACTGAGCCCGAGAATGAAGATGCGTGGTTGCAAGGTAGATTAGTTGCCTTGGAATGTTGTACCCATAGTAGTAGTGCTTTTCATCACTGTCCTCCGTATTGTACTCTTGTCGTTGTTGGTCCATAGTTGAGATTGTCCATTGTAGGGAAGGTGAATGTCGTGTCGTGAAAGGGAGCCTGAATGCCTATATGTTGTACCCATATAAGACCGTTCAGAATATGCATTTGTTTATTTCACTATGTTGATTGCGTCCATCTACTTTAAGTCCTGTTAGACATGCTTAGGGTTTTCAAGGGCAATGTTAAGTGGGTTTCAAGAGAAGTTGCGATTCAGATACCAGCAGATCCGACGTGATTGCATAACACAGGACATTGTATCGACTAATTGTGGATGTCCCATCGGAATACTTGAATATCTTTAAACCAAATCCATCGTTGGATTTGAATTCCTTGTCCCTTGTTGTGAAGAGAACCCTTGTTGTTTGAATCTTCCCTTGCAATACTCCCCTTACTATGTGGTCTATGACCCCACCGCCTTCATGGCGTGTAAGTTGGTAATAGTTCCCTGGTTAATAGCTTATGATGCCGCGATAAAACTGAGGGCTCTCTTTGGAATAGCTGCCACATGGTGACGCTGCTCGGCACGTGCTGGTATCGAGGTTGTCAACCAAATGCCTTTGCCAAGTTACATCGCCATCCCGCTTTTGCTCCAAAATAATTCTTGGAAATATTTAGGTGTTCAAACGGGGAATCCACAATGGGTTGATGACATAGTGTTCTCTCAAGGTAAGCAAGAGGAGGTGGTTTTGGAGGAAGAAAGTATGACATGGTCTCAGTCTACATGAAAGACGGATGTGGTCGAGTAAAGGAAAGAAAAAGAAGAGTAGTAAAGAAGGTTAGCCTCGGGTAGTCGGAAGTGATTGTAAAAGTCTGAGTGGATGTCATGTCCCAAGCCCAGTGTTTAGTTGACCGTGCTACGCATGCTGGGTTATTTCGCTGCGTGCCCTACGAACGCTGTCTGTATCGGGCCCTTAGCTCCCTGTTCTCGCATGGCCACGGCATCATGCCACACTCGCCGTCTTTGTGCACTATGTGTTTCTCCTTTTCCAGCATCTGGTCGACTCTCGACTCTCATGCCTCGTCCCTCATACTAGACACCCCCTTCCCTCTCCTTTCTTTCTTCTTTTGGTGACACGACCGCCCGTACGCCTCCCTCATCGAGCGCACCCTCTTATCTCCTCTCCTTTATTTCCCATCCGCTCGCTTGTGCAGGGAGCGCACCATGGTCGTGTTTATCCCCATAGCATGAACCATCTGTGTATCCCATCCCCGTCACCTCCACTTTTGGTGTGTTGCACCCCACCTCCGTTCACCACTATAAAATGTCCTTGGTCCTTGCTCTTCTTCTCCAACTCCATTTCCCTCGCATTCGGAGTAGAGCTAAGAAATCTAGTCATCATCCGAGGAACTAGGTTCGTTGGTCTAAGGTGACGGTGTAAGCTGAGGAGAAGAAAGGATCTGGTTTCGTCAAAGAAGTTCAAGTTTCCTTTGGTTGGTTTGATCTTAGGGTTCCCGATATTTGACTTCTCAGTCGACTATTTCTGGATCTATTGGACCTACACCATGTTTTGGATACTCATTATCTTGTCGTTTCTCCATTGCCCTCGTCTATCTTGACTTCTGGATTAAGCCTTGGTTGTATTAGGTAGCTCTTAACCATGTATCTCTAGATCCCTATATGGTTTAGCATTCGAAGTCGTGTAATCTTTTGTGTAATCCCTGATCTACGTAATGTAATCACGTTTAGCCTCTTTTGGTTCTTGTTTCGAATCTCGGGACGAGATTCTTTTTAAGGGGGGTTGGTTGTAACACCCCTGGTGTTATGAGCTCGTTTAGCACTGCGATTTAGGCCTAAGTCAAATTTTTGAAATGAGTTTCTCAGGATTTTTGATTTAAATATACTTGATGTGATAAGTGAATCCGGTGACCCAGTTTTGTGGACTTGAATCAATACCCAAGTTAAATTACTCAGTGCGTAAAGATATTTAGGAATGTCGAACGACGATTCTAGTGAATGGTTTCTTTTGTTAGATTAAGCATGAAAAACAACTTTTATAAATAAAATAAAATCCATTAATAAATAGAACAATATATATATATATATATACTCACGGGTTTATTTTGATAAGCACGAACTGACGAGAGAGAGAGCGCAACGGCTTCGTTTATTTTTCTAGCGTACAGCGTACTCGTTGCATGGCATTTATTACCGTCACATCTTGCGCTGTGGCTCTGCATCCCGGTGCATCGGTTTGCCTGTGCTCCTATCTTTTCTCCCTCGCTGGCATCATATCTAAATTTTAATGAGAGCACATGGTTCTGCCCCTGCCCTGAATGTTCCTGTGCCGGCCACTGTGGCGAGGACGCCTAGGTGGCTATGCTGTGCCGATGCCTGTGATGTGCTATCCCTTCCGCAGTCGCGTCATGCCAATGATGAGGCCAATCCATGCTAGACCTGTCCCTCATTCCCTACCTTTCCCCCTGCCGCCCGGCAACAGCGCGCGAGAGCACCGAGCCCTACTGCTAACCGTGCGCGAGCGCACCGCGTTCCTTGAGTCCACACTGGGCCTGCGGCTCCCAGGCGTCGTCCCCCTCATGCGCCTGCTCAGCCTCTCCTCTCTTTTCGCGCTCTGCTGCTTGCACGCACCTGCTTTGGCAAGCTCCCACAGTGCCCTAGGCCCCGTGCCAGCTTGTAGCGCCATTTTCCCCTTCCCCGCTCCTTGGCCACCGCCGTCGGGCTGCCATGCTACATTCGGCCGCTCGCACCCCTTGTCCTGCACGCCGCCGTACCGAGCTGCAACACCAGCCAGGGCTAAGCCCATCGTAGCCCTGTCTCCACGAGAGCGCCTAGGCTCGGGTTGCCGCGCGCCCAACCGCCTCGCCTCGCTTCTCCTTGCACCGATGCCCCTCCTCGTCTTCCCTGCTGCACTACAGTCGCCCCTGCTCTTCCCGTAGCACCTGTTGTGGCCATGCGCCGCCCGTCCCTATTGCTGATGCCGTCGTAAGGCTCGCATAGGGCCTAGCTAGGGTTGCGCCGGGTCTGCCCGGTGCCATGGAGCCCACCCTCGCCTACCACCGCCTGATGCTTGGCGCCAGCGAGGCAGCCGCCGCCGTCATCCCGCGGCCGTCCGTGTGCGCGCATGGCGGGTGCTCCTCGGGTCTCGCCCGGCCATGTTGTTTCTGTCCTCGGTGCGGCTGGAGCTGCTGGCACTTCGCCGCGCCGCCTCGCTTCACCCCGCCATTGGCGAGCCGTCGATTGGGCCGGCGGATTGATTCCCTGACTGTGCTCTATTTTGGACGGGGAGAGAAGGGTAAGAATCCAAGTGAAATTTTATACAGGGTCCTTACTGCGAAATACGTGACTCATACGAATAGTACATGTTGGACCGATGGTTAGTTTCGAGAAAGCGCAGGGTCCTTTTTTGCATAATTACGTGTCTCTCTCGGATCTGGGCGCATGGGGGCGGGTTGTTGGGCCACGGCACTGCTTTTGACCCAACCGCCGCGCCTACTACCTGCCGCTTGCCGCTACAGGCCATGCTCGCCGGTCTAGACCGGCATTCTTGTGAGCCTGGGTCAAGACGCGCGCCCGCCTTGCTGGTGCTCGCTGCAGGCGTCAGGCCGCACGCGCCGCGCGCGCCGCCTAGGTTGGCCTGGTGCCTCCCGCGCCTGGGCCGCTCGTCCGCTGGGCCAAATAGGTGGCCACTGGCCCAATTAGTTTTATAACGCAAGTGTTAATTAGTTTCGGAAATAAACTTGTACAATTAATATAAAATTGCGTAGGTGTCCAAAAATGGTGAAACCAATTTTGTTAGTCTCCTAAAATCATGATCTACCTGTTAGTATATTTTGTTCACATAGTTTAATAATATTCTTGGAAGCTATATAATTAATTTAAGGTACTTAATATTGTTAAAAGATAACTTGTAGGAATTGTTGTGATAAATTGGTAATAGTGATGGATCTAGAATTTTTACGGTAGGCTCCTAGCAATATATTAAAAAGAATAATTGGTTTGCTAGATAGATAATGATGTCCTATTTCGAATAATGATTAAATCGATAGAATGAAACAATGAAACAACTTGGGTTTGTATAACTAAAACAACTCTGGCCGCGTTGATAGGCCGCCTGTCCACTCTATGCTCGACCGCCCCTGCCACTGTGGCTACCGCTGGTGGTGGTGCTGTCTCCGCACCTACGCCACGACAACGCCGCTGCCGCCATTGTCGCATCAGCATGCTGCGCGCCTATAGCTACGCTGCACCGCTGGCCCACCTTAACGCTGCGCATACGTGGCCGTGTCGCTGTCACCTTGCCATTGATGGCACTGCGGCGTGCGGGCCTAACCGGTCGCGAGCGTGCGTGTCTATCGGCTAGTGCCTGGCCATGGGCTACGCCGGTCATGCCAACTACGTCCGCCCTTGTTGAGTCGCTGGCTGCCTCTCCCCCACCGCTCCCTCGCTCTCTCTCTATGTTTTCATGTCCCTGCCACCGTCGAATCGCATCGACATCGCAGCTGTGAGGGGTCACCTCTCATCAATCCCTCTTGTCCGTGCCTCCACCCTCACATCCCCTCTCTAGCCGCCGCCCCACCCCACTTTGATTGTAGCTCAGCCGAGCCTCAATTTTGGAACTTCGCCCTGCCATCGCGCCATTAAGACCCATCACCGCCCGCGCCATGGCCAGCCTCTACCACTTCATCCCGCGTAAATTCCTCTGCACCACTAGCTCACCTTGGCTCCTTCTCCACCGTGTGCGTGCCAGTGGGAGCGCTACTGCCTCCCCGCCGCCACTGACATGGCCGTGTCCACGGTGGCTCATCACCATGCTCGTAGCGCGCATGCAGCCAGCCCTGCTCAGGTAGTCGACTGGACGAACCACCACTTTGGTCGGGTTCACGATGTGCCCCTAGTGCTTATCCCCTATCTCTACTGTCATGTTAGCATTGTAGCTCACCAAGATGACCGTGGCGCCATCGTGGGCGACCGTCGCGCGGTGGCAGCTCGCTCCAGTGCGCCCTGTTGCTCCATATCGCCGCTTAGAGTAGGCGTTAGGGTCATGGATGGGGTTTGGCTCATTAGTTGGGTCGGTGCGAGCCTCGAGTGGCCGGCATACCGCCTAGTGCCACCGTCTGCGGTGCCAGCGAGCGCGGGGCGTCTCGGGGACCTCTCCGATGCGAAGGTGAAAAGATACGAGGGCTCTGTTGTAAAGTCATTGTCTATAGAAATAGTACGTGTAGTGTTCGCGCTATTGTTTAATAACACGAGGGCATTTTTGCAAGAGTGCCAGCGCGCGCGGGCTCCCCGCTGCAAGCCGCCTCCGCGCGTGGGCCACGTTGGGCCAAAACCGGTTTATCTTTTTCGTGGAAAATAGAAATAGCTTTTTATTTTAATTCTGAGCTGAAATTTGGTAATTAATATAAAATAATGTAGATATCCAAAAATTATGAAATTAATTTTGTTAGGTTCCCAAAAACATTGTCTACCTGTTAGTATAGTTAGTTCATACATATCTATGTGGTTGCTAAGGAGCATTAAAATAGTTGAGATGCTTAGTATTATTTCGATTAATAATTGTATGAATTTTTGTGGTAGATTGGTGATAGCAAAAACTCTAAAATTTTTATAGTAGCTTCATTGTATTATTATGTGCTCACTGTAATTTTTGTAGCCCTAGAATAGACTACTTAATATGGTAGATAAATACCCATTAAGGCTAAAGGAATAATGACATGATATTGGTTTATAAAAGTTAAGCACTTGTAGGGTGAGCTTGAAATCTATTTGGTAGAGATAATGATTAGCTTAGTATCTTAGTCATTAGAGCTAGCTTAGTATCTTACAATGTGTATTCTTATTTTAAGAGTTGTTGTTGCCAAAATACTAAGTGTTGCATCATCATTGCATGCATGTAGAGAACGAGTTGGTTGAGTTCGTGACTGCCGGAGAGCAGGAATACGAGGAGGTGATCGAGGAGTACGAGGAGGAGGTTCTCGTACAGGAGGAAGCCCCACAACCACCGACGACTGACATAGCTGACAATCTGCTTGCCTAAGGCAAGCCCCGGTGCATAACCCTTATTTTGAATAATCACTGGATATATATATGTGATGTGCATTTACGTTACATGATTTATATTGAAACTACATGCATAGATAAACCTACCTATGAGTCCTACTAGCATAGGTCGAGTAGCTGCTATGCTTAGGCTATCGGTAGCGTGAGTAACCTGTCGTTACTCACAATAGGTGATTATTATTATTACTCTCATGATAAAATGGTGAAAGGAAATGGAGACCGGGTAGGGATATGATACGGGTATTAGTGGGTGTAATAGGTTGTGTCCCGTGGCCAACGGGGCATAGCTTGGTTACACTATTTTTCCTATCCATATCGGTTAAGGACCATCCGTTGTTGTGGATGGTAGTCAGGTCACAGACTTATTATCCTGAGCACATACTTGCTTATGGGAGCGGGAAGGCTCGTTGCTCTCTTGTCGTGGCTTCTAGCTCTTTTCTTGACCGACTAATTGGAGGTGGGGATGGTGGAGGTCTAAGCACCACACTGAGTCTAGGACTCCAGAGTGGAGGCTTGGAGTCCAAGTTTGGATGGGACATAGACCCCTTGATGGGAGAGTGGTGAGTTGATCTTGCTTGTGTCTGGGGTATAAGTGGGGCATGTGTTTTAGGGTACCCAGTTGGGATACATTGGTTCATGAATCGCCGTGTGATACGGTATGACTTGGCTATAGTCTAGCACCGTAGTAAGAATTGAAAGATGAAATAATCTAATTACTCAACTCTTGCTTGAAAGTAGAACAGGTGCTTACATAGAATGGTTAGCTAATGAACTAATCATGACTGCTACTAAAACACATACATAAAGATTCACTATTAGTAATACTTTTCATAAAAAGGAAACCTAGCAAACCATAAAGCTTATCATATCCTTTAGAGTCAGGAAATTATTCTCACTAGTCGGGTAAGTCTTGCGAGTACATTATGTACTCAGGGTTTATTTACCCCTGTTGTAGGTGCAGCTTGAGGAGTGGTTGTTGTGTGGAGGATTTTTCTGGTGGGCACAGACGGATCCTTGTATCTTTATCGTTAGATGTTTATTTCAATTCCGTTGTTTAAATTCTGTACTCTGAACTTTGTATTATAATAATGTATTTCCGAGAACTCTTGTTGTATGAAATGGACTAAGTATTATAAACTCATTCTCATTATTGGATTCTGGATGAAAAACGTGGATTGTTCGAGTTCTTCCTTGGGTGTGCTCGATGGAACCGCCTGGTGTAGCTTACTTTCAGGGTGTTTAGTGTCTGGTGGAAGATGAGCGCCTCTCAAAAATGTGTTATTTCGGGTGGTTCTACCACAAGTGCCATGGACCCCATGTAATTTGTAAACTAAAGGGTGTAGGTAGGAAGATTTCCTCCTCCCACCTCCCCTATAAATAGAGCCTAAGGGGCAAGAGCTAGGGTGGTTCCCTCACGTACACCAAAACTGCATCTCTTGTTCCCTCTCTCTTGTTTGGGCATGTCCCAGCAGTTGGCGCCGGTACAACTTCACCTTGCTACCTTTAGCTTAGGGACTCACTATCGACATCAATGACGACTATATATAGCTTCAACATGCTACCTATGGCCCAAGGGTTGCCATCAGCATCAACTTCAACTCTAGCTTCACCCTGCTACCTTCAGCTCTTATTATTACTGCTACCATTGCCAAGTCTTGATCTGTGATCAAATGGAGAGGCTCTAACCCTTTCATTGCTTCTAGAAACGCTTGGAACAGCCAAACATCGCTATCTATAGTTTCATTTATCAAGAAAGCACATCCCACTTGAATTGATTGCACATGCCTATTAATTGTTATGAATGGAGCAAAAGACGTCCCTCTAAATGTAATCATTATTGTCTTGTATGTTGCTCGTGTGCACCATCTACCTAGAAAATATTCTCAACCTTGTCATCACCATCTAGCTTTACTTTGAAGAAGAAATCGATGTCTTCCTTTTTCAGCTATGGAAGTAAGACATTTTCATACATATCACTCTTCTCTACATGTGCCCTAATTCTTGACCTTAAATTGCTCACATGCTTCTAATGATAGGGAACAAAATGTGCAAATCAATACAGCTTAGACATCATATGCATCATCCTGCTAGTTTTCAAGTTGTTGTGTTGATGCAAAAGTGTTAGGAACTACACTTCATCTTTTAGTATCCGGCATGTGACCTTAGAAACTTAGAAAGTGATGGTTTGTCCCATAAGTTATGGTTGTGGTCAGCAACAAACTGCCTAACAAACCACTTGTTCCCACTGCACTTGATCAACGTACATCCTTACTCTCTAGTAAGTGTACTTCATCTTCTCTCTTTTTCTCTTGATGTCTATGTACTTTGCCTTTTTCCCTTTTGGTTCATCCACATCAGAACCATTGCTTTCAGAGGTACCATGCTCAAAGTCATGAACTTCAATGATTTCTTCATCAACACCATTGCTCTGTTTACCTTTTACTTTCTTATTGCACACAAATAAGACCTTATCAAGTAATTTTGTAATGAATGACCTCCTAGATGTTCCTGATCTTATAGAATAGTCATTTCTTCTACCACAATCATTATAGCAAAGCTAGCCACTTCCACTAAACATATTTCCAACATATGTCTCATCAGATGAAGAGATTACTGCTAAGAATTGTAAGTCTACATCAACAACTTCAACCTGTGTAACATCAATAGTTTTAGCAACTTCAACTTTTTTAACACCAATAGCTGCCACAAAGTCCAACTTCATTTACATTAGGGGCTGCCTCTATGTGTGTTTCTTCTAGGGAACATCGCAAACTCTGAAATTGTAGGCAAATATGAGAGTCTCCTATCATAAACCGCCTCATAGTTACTAGACAAATCATCAAACACCTATGTGCAGAACATAGGATTTCGTGTCTCAGCGCCATCTTCTAATTAAGATATCATATGCCTCTGGAAACTCGTTCAGATCCATCCCTTTTTTCTACACTTTTTAAATAACCAATTACATGTTATCTATCAGTCATTTTATTCCAAATTATTAGGCAATTTCTAACAAAACTACTATTACTTTCATAGGTAAATGATAACATATTCAGATTCTCAGGGCACTTTAATCGTCAAATATTAATTCATGGCCTTTGTTACAGGTTTGATGACATTGTCTAGGCAACAGCTTAGCCAAGGCAAGAACCACATATAGCAACAATCTGTAGACACTTACAGATACAAGGCAAGAGCTAGATACAGGAACAATATGTAACTTTGTTGCAACTGAATGCAGCAGCAATCAGGTGACAATAGTAAGATAACGGAACTACGTTCAAGAACATTTGGTGATTTCGTTTTTCATATAACAACATGATGTAAAGATGAACTGGGAGGAGAGAAGAAGTGAAAAAAGTTCTAAAATCACATAATCTGCCTATCTAATTTAAAATTACCTAATGGTGGTTGATTCGTTTGCTTAATACTTGCGTGCATCTTATTCAAGTCCAGAACTAGTATATACTTGAATGCCTCCTGTGTGACTTTGTGTGAGATTGGTAGATCCGATCTAGTATGCCCGTGTTTAGTCGATGGAAAGTTGGAAATTTAGCTATTATAGTACTTTTGTTTTTATTTAGCAATTAGTGATTTAATCATGGACTAATTAGATTTAAAACGTTCGTCTCGTAATTTTTAACTAAACTGTGCAATTAGTTTTTTTTCGTCTATATTTAATGTTTTATGCACGTATCGTAAGATTTAATATGATGGATATTGTAGCATTTTTTGGAAAAATTTTTCGCTAACTAGGGCGATGTATTGTTTTGCGTTCGGAAGAAGCAAATTGCCTGCTTCGAGTGGGCCTAATAAAGCGGGCAAGCAGCGGAGCTCAATTGCGGGCGCACGCCGTTTCCCCCCAAAAGCGCCTAGCTACGTACGCTTTCCATAAAACAACAACCTACTTAATGCGCTTCCAAATACTCACATATCCTGCACGCTCGTGCCGTAGTAAAGTTCAAAAAAAAAAAAGACCAAAACCAAGAAACTCTTTGTGGTTTAATATTAAGAATAACAGAAGATAAAATTACAGATATAGATTTCTATTCTTATCCTTTTCTATTTGAATTAGGATTCCTACCCAAGTTACTTAGAGTCAGAGTGATCTATTAGGATTATAATTCTTAGCTATTTAGGTTACATCAAGAAGCCTTGCATATGTTATATATAAATAGAAGAGTTGTAGAGAGATGTTATATTTAAAGCAAAAGAGTTGTTGAGAGATGAACAAAGATAGTTTTCACATTCACGGAGTTAGTTAAGAAGAGGTGTATAAAAAAAATGATGAAATTTTGGCTCTTTAATATAGATATAGATATAGATATAGATATAGATATAGATATAGATATAGACGATAATCATTAATTAAAAATAGAATGTTAATTAGAACTTGTGTAATTGGCACACAAGCACTAATCAACATATTATCAATTATTGAAATTAGTGTTCTATCAAAAAAAATATTGAAATTAGTCTTGCTATCATAGTTACTAAATAATAATATGATATACTAATATTTTTAATTTATTTACTAATGATAAAGATTAGAAAATATGGGCAAGCTTGTTTAGAAATTTTTTACAAACGAGCTCGTTGTGCATCTATAAAGAATATTACCTTGTGCCGAATATTTCTATCTACATTATCGTGAACTAAACACCACTTGTTTATTGACAATCATCTCCTATCTAGAGGTATCCACCAATCCAAACATTAAGATAAGTCTTTGGTCGGCAAAACATTTGATGGAAACTACCCACTAAATGAAAACATGGAAACCAATTCAAAAAACATATTTTAGTCATTTTAAAAAATTAAGCTTGGCACATTCATAGTGCATACAAATATGTACTCACATGAAAAAGTTAAGATGCAAACTAAAACTAGAAAAATCATAGAAAATGACAAATATGGAATATCATCTTTTAGTGCGCATAAACCTAAAATTTGTTATCTCCTTATGAATTTCTCCAATACGAGTTTGAATTTTAACTTTTGTACGTGAGTACATATTATATACTATGAATAAACTAAGTTTAATTTTTTAACAACTAAAATATGTTTTTTATTGATTTTCATATTTTCACCAAACTTCAGCCAGTTCGTTTGGCTGTGGCTTATCGTAAACGATCGTAAATTTTCAACCGGAATAGTATTTTTCTCTCACACAAACCAGTCAGCAGTATTTTTTCACGAACCAGCAATAAAATGAACCAGCCAACCCAACAAGCTGCCTGTGGTTTCCATCAAATGTTTTGCATACTCTTCGGCAGGTCCGCAGGTGCAATGGTGTATGGTGAACTGGCGATGGCAACATGAGACCTTCCCTCAGTAGGACGTCGGCGCGTGTCCTACAGACAGAGATGGGTACGGCGCCGCATCGGTTGGCTCGTCGTCGACACAAGTCAAAGGGCAGACGGTACTCCACAAGTAAAGTGAGCTGCTCCTGCAGACTTGAATGCCAAACACCCCTAAAGTTGCACGCAGCAGACTTGAATGCAAAGGGCGCGCGTGAGCTTGAGGTGAGCCCCCGTTCTGTCTCGTTGGTGCCTTGGTGCCTTTCTCCTCTAGCCCTCTGTGCGCACTGCAGCTTCAGCCCAGGGCTTGTTTAGATGGAAATTTTTTTTGCAAAATGAGTATGATAGCGTTTATTTGTTATTTCTCGTTGGTGCCTCTAAACCTAATTAGTTTTATTTTTTATTTATATTTAATGCTTCATACATACGTCCAAAGATTCGATGTGACGAGAAATGTGAAAAATTTTGCAAATTTTTTTACAAACTAAACTGGACCCCAGTGAAGTGAAGTGCTGCTCTACCAGCAATTTTTTTTTTGAAAGACTCTACCAGTCGCTTGCTCACCTTTCCCTTTCTCGGGTAGCTCGCCATTTTTTTTAATCAGCACGGCGAGCTGAGCAGAGCAGCACTGCAGCAGCCAGCGAGTGAGTGTGAGCTCCCACTTCCATTGCCTGCTTGCTTCTGCTCCCCTGCATCCAGTCCAGCGGGCGCCGCCGGCACAGCGAACTCGCCGGCGAACATGAAGGGCGTCGACGATGTGTTCCTCGGCGTCGGCGACAAGCCGTGCGTCCCCTCCTCTCATCCTCCCCCACCTCTCTTGTCCTTTCGGTTTTGTTCTTTTACTGTCCTGTTCGGTTGTATTATTCTTGTTCTCTGCTAGGACAAGAATCTAGATTCGGGCCTGAATTTGAATATGCCTCACGCATCCTACTGCTACTTTTATTTATTCCCTTTTTTCCTTTATATAAGGGATGCTGTCTTTTGCTTAGGAATCAATTATTTACCTTTAGCAAAGTTACTATATATACTACTCCAAGCATGATTTCACCCTTTTTGTTATGAATGAAAAATATGGATCCTTATGATTCTGGAAGTGAATCTGGGATGCTAGGGGGGGAATGGCTACCATGATGCTGAAACTGAAAGCTGAATGTACCATTTAATCTGGCCAATTTACTTTCTCTATTTCACCCCTGCTCTGTAAAAAAAATGTTGTTCCCATTCCAGAGGGCTGTCCATTTGGTGCATTGTTGGGAGCAGTCTGGTCCCAGTTGCAAAACCCCAGCACGGCAAGTTCTACACCGGCAGCACCTACATCATACTGAATGTATGTACTCCTATCTCTGCGCCAATCGGTCTCTCCAGGTGTGAAATTGTGTAGCTCGTTGCCAATTTACGCCGCTTGAGTTCACATGTTCTGTATTTTCTCAGACAGCCGAGTTGAAATCCGGGTTTCGCCGACACGATGTGCATTATTGGGTTGGGGAGGAGTCCAAAGAGGTGTGTGCTCTTGAATCTTGAATTCTTGATGCATCATCAATGGTCCCCGAAATCAAGACTTTTGCTTTGCTGTGCCTTTTTTTGGTTATGACTTTGTTTGTGTCCTCTGCACTGGGTTGTGGTTCTGGTCACCTAGGAAGATTGTCTCATGGCCTCAGACAAGGCTGTTGAGTTGGACGTGGCACTGGGCTCCAGCACGGTCCAGTACAGGGAGACACAGGGCGAAGAATCTGACAAGTTCTTGTCATACTTCAAACCGTGTGTCATCCCAGTACAAGGCTGCTTCTTTTCGCACCTGAAAGGATCTGGTGATAGATCCAACGCTACCACGATGTTTAGGTGCAAAGGAGAGCACGTTGCTCGCGTCACGCAAGTAAGAGGTCTACTATCTCAAAATTTTCATTCGTTTGCTGAAATGCTGATGCAAGACAAACCTGCTGTGTTTCTAATCCTGTCTCAGGTGCCGTTTTCACGGTCCTCTCTGGATCACAAATCGGTCTTTATTGTGGACACGCCATCAAAGATTTTCCTTTTCAGTGGCTGTAATTCAAGTATGCAAACAAGGGCTAAAGCATTGGATGTTGTTAAGCATCTGAAGGAGAACCGACACTCGGGCAGATGTGAGATCGCGGCAATAGGTACAGCTATAGACAATTGATCTTGCAAAATAGTGGCTGGAAAGATGCTAGCTCTAATTTTGTTTACATTGTCACTGATTGTAGAGGATGGAAAGCTTGTTGGTGATTCTGATGCTGGAGAGTTCTGGAACCTGTTTGGAGGCTATGCGCCTATTCCTCGTGATTTACCTGACACAGTCAAGGAAGAGCCACCAACTGCACCATCCAAAAAACTTTTTTGGTAATTACTCCCTGCTTAATTTAGACTTAACTAGCCTGAAGTTGCACGTCGCGAGATGTTTGGTATGCTTTCCTGCCTGCAGGATCAATAAGAGAAACCTTGTTCCATTGGAGGCACATTTGTTAGATAGAGAAATGCTGAACTCAGACAGAAGTTACATGCTGGACTGCAGCACTGAAATATTCATATGGATGGGGATGACAACACTGGTTTCGGAGAGGAAGTCATCTGTTACTGTCCTAGAAGTAAGCAGATGAAACCTCATTATATTCCTTTCTTCTTCTATTACTACAGGCGTTCAATGTTTGAAACCAATATCTTTTCATTTCTCTAGGATTATGTGCACTCCCAGGGCAGGTCATTCAACGTTGTCACATTTATTATGACAGAAGGCCATGAAACTGTTGATTTTAAGCTGCACTTTCAGCATTGGCCCAGGAATGTTGAGCTAAAGTTATATGAGGCTGGCCGAGAGAAAGTGGCAGGTGTGAGGACCATGGTGATTTTGTCCATCAATTGTTTTCATCTTGAACATTGTAAAGTCGTGATAGGGTCTGATGCCAAATCATGGTACAGCTATTTTCAAGTATCAGGGCTATGATGTCACAGAAATTCCAGAGGATAAACCTCAGCAGCTCATCAGTTGTAATGGCAGTCTGAAGGTAATGTTCCCTACCTAGGTGTTGATATGTATGTACCATTTTAAAAAACATTAAATTTGATTGCAGGTGTGGTTGGTAGACCGTGGTTGTACAAACCTCCTTAGCACTGAGGACCAGGAGCAATTGTACACTGGAGACTGTTATATCATACGGTACAGCTATGTGGAAGATGGAAAAGATTACCATCTGTTCTTTGCCTGGTCCGGTAAGAATAGTGTAAAGGTACGTTCTTCGTGCATGGAACCTTTTAATATATTAAAGAAAAGGCTGTTGAAAACATGGCCACAACTATTAGGATCCAGATCTATTGCTTGGCTCTGTTTGCACATACATGTGTGGCAATTGTTCAGTGTTTTGCATGTTACTTAACCTGTGCATTTACCTGCAGGACGATAGCATGGTGGCAACATCGTTAATGTCTAGCATGGCTGGTTCAGTCAAAGGGCATCCAGTTGTGGTCAGCTAATTCAGCCTTTCACCCCTAAAAAGTTCCACATATGTTCACTTGCTGTTTTATTACTTTATTTGCAACATGTATCTCAGGCACAAGTTTTTGAGGGCAGAGAACCAGAATTGTTTTTCTCAGTGTTCAGGTCACTAATCATATTCAAGGTACGCAATGCGTGTTCATAAGTGTTTTGTTCTGCAGTCAATGCACTTGAATATTAATTAGAAAAATAGGAGCGAAGCAAATGCATAACATGGAAATTAATACTTCGAGCCAGTGCAAAACTTGGATATTAATACTTGAATTTGTTGTCTTATTTTCTTTCCAGGGGGGCAGGAGTGCTGCATATAAGAATTCTGTTCTACAGAAAAATCCTAGAAATGGATATCATCAGAAGGAAGGAGTCGCCCTGTTCCGTGTTCAAGGTCTTAAACATGATTGTGTGCAGGCCATTCAAGTTGATCTGGTGAGTTTGCTAAAAATAAGGACCATACACACACAATCAGCTTCATAACCTGAATCATACATACATTACTCTGATGCTGCTCTAAAATCTTTTCCTGTGCATGGATTACTTAACTAAATGCAGGTTGCAAGTTCACTTAATTCCTCACACTGTTATATTTTGCAAGACAACGGTTTGTTCCTTACCTGGTTAGGAGGCCTCTCTTCACCAAACGATCATAATATACTTGACATGATGATGAGCAAGTTGTGTGTAAGGAGAATACGGCATGCAAATCCTTCTTTTCTTCTCAGTGATGATGTTGAATCTTTACAGACCATGTACATTCTCTTCTGAACTATTGTAGCACCATTTTTGCAGCCGATGAAACAGTCCTTGGTTGTCAGAGAAGGCTCTGAACCGGATCACTTCTGGAAAGCTTTGGGAGGACGATCAGAGTACTCGAAAGAGAAGCGTGTGAAGGGTTGGCCTGCAGATCCACATCTGTATGCTTGTAGATTTGAACAAGGTATGCAGACATTTTACACTGAACTTTAGATAATATCGTTGCATAGAATGTGTCTCTAAGCCCAAAGGATGATCTCTTTGCAGGTTTGCTCAAGGTGAGTGCTACCTTACTCCTTCCAATGATCGGCTAACTAGTGTCTTGCAGGATCTGAAGCATGCCAAATAAACCCTGTTTTTTTAATAAAAAAATAAACCATGTGGTTCATATCTTTAAGGTCAAGGAGGTATTCAGCTTCTGTCAGGACGACCTGGCAACTGAAGAAACATTGATTCTGGATTGCAATGACGAAATCTACGTTTGGGTTGGGCTACACTCAGATATTACATCCAAGGAGCAAGCTCTCAATATTGGCAAGGTCACTAGTGATTCAGAACTATGATTTGTTATTATTGATTCAGGAACAACGCCCTTTGAAACCTGAGTTCTCTGTTTGTTTCTACATTCCTGCAGATGTTCCTTCAGGATAGCGCTACTAACGGTGGAAGATCGATCGAAAAAACAGTGTATGCAATCACAGAAGGGGATGAGCCTGTATTTTTCAGAAACTTTTTCAGCTGGGACAATTCAAAGCAATCATCTGTAAGTTCAGAGCACACACAAATGGTGGACAATTCAAGATCTCATAAACTGCATCTCTGCAGTTCATCTATCAATGCATAAACAAACTCACCGGATGACAAGTCTGGTTTCTGTTGTACATGTAGATGGTTGGCAACTCATTTGAGAGGAAGCTGGCCGTCCTGAAAGGGGTCTCTCCAAAACTAGAGGTATTTGGCTACTTCTGAATGCTGCTAATTCATTCAAGCCCCATATAGAGCAAAGAAACTGAACTGCTCCTCAATAAAATTCCTAAGTCTAGACAGATAGCCAGCCTATCCTTAATGCTCTGTTTGACTAGATTCCTCTGTAAAATTCCTACGTTATTGTCATGATATTGAGAGTTGAGAATTGAGACTGTCTGTGATGCAGACACCGGACAGAAGTATGCGCAGGCTGCCGTCGAGGAGGCCTGGGGTATCGTCGGAGCCGACCACACCGGAGCACCAGCACCAGCAGCAGCTGACGGCGAGGAGGGCTTTCGGCTCCGCGTCTGCTGGGAGGTTTGTCAGGGAGCGCTCTCCAGCTGCCGCACCGCCAACGTCATCGCCATCTCCCAAAAGCCGTTCCTCGTCCTCGACGTCGTCGACGCCCACCGCAGTGGCACGGCGGCTCTTCCCTGCCTCGGTGCACGCGTCGGAGGCCGTGCACGTGGTCTCCACGGGGACAGCTCGACGACGGTGATAGCTGGCCGGAAGACGTTAGCCGTTGTGTAATCGTGCACGATTGAACCATCTAGAGTTGTACTAGACGATGGAGTTGTACCACCGGCGTAAGTACGTGTTTGTATACATAATTTGCCTGTCACACTGAAAGTTTCTATTTTGGAGTGTGAATAGTCGCCACTAACAAGAAAACTAATAGGTTTCTCAGGCCGGAGCGCGGACGTCCGGACCTCGCGTACTACGCCTGCTTCACGTGGGGACAAGGCCTGGGCGGTTAGGTTCTACCGATCGGTTCTTCAGTATTTCAGGAAGTTCGGTTCTCAGAAAAACTCGGGACTGATCGGTTCTTTAAAAAACTCAGTACCGACTAGTTCGATTTCGGTGAGTTTGGTTCGGTTCTGGTTTCAAACTGAACTAACCGATCAATTATTGAATAGGTTACATTAGAAAAATTCAGCAACATTTTGGCCGTTTTCAAGGCATAAATGACATGGCAATATATGCAAATCAATAAGTCACAACCAAATAACCACAACCAATACATCAGCACATTCACAAATCACAAGTTCACAACCCAATTACTGATCTCTTGGTATAGATTTACAAGTTTCTCCCATCGGTTTCGGTTCTTCGGTTATTTCGGTTAACTGAGGGGAGGAACTGATTTAACCGAACAAAGTTCGGTTCCTAAAAACTGAGAACCGAATAGGTAACCGAAATTTCGGTTCTCGGTCTCGGTAAAATTTGCCCTGGGCTAGTGGGGATTGCGTTGCTCCGTTTCCAGTACATGCGTGCGGCGTGAGGGCTGATTTGTGCCCGCTCCGTTTCCTGCGCATGCTGCTCATGTCCTCTCCCCGCTCCCACATGCATGCACCGGGGCCTAGCAAGTGGCTACGATAGGTCGGTCTCACTACGTCATGTGCAATACTAGATCTATTTTTGTAACATCCAGATAAAAAATTTCTAACATACGTCTAAAATAGATGAAACATTTATAACATACACTTGAAATATCATTGCAACATGTCCAACATCCCGATCTACTTTTGAAACATCCAGATACAACACTTGTAACGTACAAAAATAAGACAGATGAAACACTTGAAAAATACGTCTGAAGCACTTGAAAAAAAAACACTTAAAAAGACTTGAAAAGCCATTACAAACATTCGTAACATCCCATAAACACACTTACAACATAAGTGTGCCGCATATGCAACATCCAGATAAACACGCTTACAACATACGTCCGAAAAAACAAATAAAACATTAGGATAGACGCTTGCAACATACGTGTACAACCATTGCAACATATGCAACATCCCGATCTACTTTTGCAACATCCGTATGAAACAATTGCAAGATACCTCTAAAATATCTGAAACATTTGAATTTTACACTTGCAACATGCATCGTATCCCGGTGCGGCCTCCTTCACTGTCTGCATCGGAGCGCTGGTGCGCCGCAGCCTTAGCAGGAGGCGAGGCCGGAGGGCTTCTGTGCCAGGGCCCGATGCTTCTCTTGTGTTGACAGCGGCTGTTGGCATCGTCGGGCGACGTAGGCAGGGGAGCAGGAGCAGCGGGGTGGGCAGGCGGAACAGGAGCAGCAGGGCGGGCGCGCAGAGCAGGAGCAGCAGGGCGGACGCGTGGAGCAAGAGCAGTGCCGGGAGCAGCGTCAGGAGTGGCTGGGCGGGAGCGCGGAACAGGAGTAGGAGTCGGGGCGGCCTTGGTCCAGGGTGTAAAACATCGCGGCGGATGCAAATGGAGAAAATATCAGTGCTTTTTTTTATAAACAGTGCATGCCGTGATGAAGGGAGAAGGCCTGTGAAGCGGTCCGCAGGAAGGATCCTGTTCTCACATTGTGTTAAAAAAATGGTTTCTCACATTTCTAAAACTTTTCCAACATTTAGTTAATAGCTGACTGTTTAATTATATATTTTTTTTGCCAAAATAAATGTTTGGTATCTGTTATGAAATTTCGTTTGTCGTATTCATGCTCAATTAACAGTATTAGTGTTTTATAGTGCAAAATTCTAATTTCGAAATTCGGTAGGTTTCGTTCGAATTATTTTTTATATATAAAAAAGTATGGGACTAACTCATTTTATTTCTCTTGTGCTCTCTCCCAAACCGGCCGAGACTCCTATTCTCCACTTGGCCTAGCCCATCTGACTAACTGGGGCGCCGTTTGTCATCTCCTCTCCGGTCACTCGGGTGTTGTCTGCCTTTTTCTGTTTTTTTAATCTTTTTCCACATTGTTTGGTAAGCTTGAGGTTGCTAATATGTACTGTCATTAATTCCCTTTTAATGAAAAAAATACATGCTTTGCAAGGTCGCGAAAATATGATTGTTATACTACCAAAACAAGCTAAGAGCATCTCCAATAGTTTCCAAAATCCACTCCCAATCTAGATATTTTTAGGCAAGATTGAAAAAACTATTCTCCAACGACTCTCTATCTCAACTCTCAATCTTTCTGCACTTGCAAAAATCAACCAAAATGCATGGATATATACAGGATGGGCCATGCTAGTGTCTGGATGTCTAGACAGACAGAGGCGCGTCCGACGCCCGCGCATACTGTTGCGCCTGCCCGCGTGCTGCTGCGCCCCGTGCCTCCAGCTACTGCTATGCCTGCCTAGAAGAGCATGTACATGGGACCACCCAACCGCATGCGAGAGAGAGAGGGAGCACAACGCGTGTACCCCAATGAGAGAGAGAACACAAAGCGCGTGCCACAATACGAGAGAGACCAATGCGAGAGAGAGGGAGAGAGCACAGTGCGAAGAGCCAGACCCATGTGTTGACCTTAGCTGCATGCTCCACCATGGGGGACCAAGCCTGGTGGTGCAGGGGCACCTGGTTCTATGTTCGTTGGGTGCTCGTCCACTCTGACGCTCTGCATGCGTGCATGCACTTTGACCAGGGGGTGCTTGGCCGTTTGGGCAATCACCGTCCGTTCGTGCACGTTCGACTGATAGAGCTGGCCCGCATGACAGAGATAGGCAGCGCTGGATGGGTGCGCGTAGCGCGTGCGTGCCCGCGAGTCAGAGCATGTGGGAAGCAGCACTTGCTGGAACATACTAAAACCAGGTGAAACAATTAAAACATATATTTGCAACATATGTGTATAACCACTGCAACATATGCTACATCTAGACAAAATAATTGCAATATATGTCTGAAATAGGTGAAAGATTTGGAACATACACTTGCAACATACATGTATAGCCATTACAACATATGCAACATCTAAATGAAAATATGCAACATCTAGATGAAACAACTGAAACATTTGGAAAACACACTTGCAACATACGTTTGAAACAGTTAAAACATTTAAAACATATACTTGCAACACACGTGTATAGCCGTTGTAACATATGCAACACCAGATCTGCTATTTTTGCAACATCCAAATGAAACATATGCAACATACTTCTAAAACGAAACATGTGGTTGCAACATGTGCTCATCTAATTGCTGCCACCCAATGAAGGCTCACTGGGGAGTGCAGCGCGAGGCACGAGCGGCTCGCAGCATGAGGCACGAGGCATGGATGGCGCGCGGCGCGAGATACGGGTGGGGTGCGCAGCATGAGGCGGGTCTGACGTGAGGCGTGAGGCACAGGGGCACGCGGCGCAAGGCGGTGTCATCCCGGTGGAAGCGTCTAGATTTTTTTTAATAATATGAAGAAGCCGTGAGAGGAGTTGGGCCAGTCATATCTATTCTGAAGGTGTGTGAGCATTACCGATACGGGATCCATCGGCCAATTTTAAGGTGGAAGGACGTAGAAAAGAATAGGAAGTAGAAAGAGGATCTTCATGCAAATATACGCGAGAAAGAAACTATAGAAGTTGTTCGGATAATTTAAAAAATGTTTAAGACCGTTATTTTAAAAACTGTTAAGAGGAACCCAACAAATATGCTTCTCAACTTTTTTTTAGCCACTCGAAAAACTCATCGACCTACCAATTATTTGTTTGGGAACTAAGTGCTGACCCGTCTTCGCCTCAGTGCCTGTGGAATTATGGAAGGACCGTACCTGCCCCGTTTGGACACGGAAATTTTACAAACTCCAGCTCCGGAGCCCCGATTGACTACTACAAGATCATCCATGATGCACTATATAAATATGAACAATGCGTTGTCAAAAATCGTTGCTTGTTTTTTTCTTAGATTAGATTTGAATTAGATTAGCTGAACTACATTGATTAAGCAATGGCGGACGACGGCACGTCGAAGAAATCCACAGCTGACATTGGGGATCTCGTGACTTTCAACTCCCAAGCACTAGCAGGGGACCGAGGGCTGGTGGTGGAACGGCCCGGCACGCCCGAGGGCAAGCTCGCCGTGCTGTGCATCAGCGGCGCCGTGGTGCACGCGGAGCGCGACGACCTCACCGTCGTGGACAGGGCCTTCTTACACCCCGGCCAGATGGTCGCGTCCGCCTCGGACCCCGGTGGCCAGGCCGGGGTCGTCACGGGCGTGGACGCGGTGGTCGACCTGGTCGACTCCGACTCGGCCGGCTCCGACAAGGTGGTGGTGCTCGCCAGGGGCGTGCCGCAGTCCCTGCTGCGGGGCGTCACGGAGCTCGTCGAGGGCGACTTCGTCACGTTGGGCCCGTGGCTCGGCCGGGTCCTCGACGTGTCCGTCGACGTCGACGTGCGGTTCGACGACGGCGCCGTCTGCAGGGTCCCCTCCGTGACGAAGCGCCACAGCAGCGGCTTGCGCCCGGACGCGTACTGCGACAGCCTCTTCTACCCGGGGCAGCCCGTCGGCGCCGATGACGCCTCTGTCTTCCAGGCCACGCGGTGGCTCAGCGGCCAGTGGCAGAGCACCCACGCCGAGGGCGGCGGCACCGTCGCCAGGGTGGAGCTGGCGGACGTGCTCGGTCGCGTCGGCGCGCCCGGGTGGCACCAAGCGGCAGGAAGTCGTCCGGGCGTCCGCGCCGCCGCCGCAGCAGCGCGCTCGCGACCTCGCCTTCTTCTACTCCGACGACCATTGTTTCTGGGGCCTGGGCGACCGCTGCTTCCTTCGCGACGCCGACGCTACTACGCCGCCCATGTCCGTCGTCACGGACACCCGCACCACCGTCGACGTGCTGTGGCAGGACGGCACGCGGCGGCACGGCGTGCCCTCGGCGTCGCTCGTCCACGTCAACAGCCACACCGAGGAGTTCTTCCCGGGGCAGCGCGTCGTCAGCCTGGACGCCGTCGATGAGCTCGCACCCGCAGACGATGGACCGGCGGCTGCGGCAACGGCGGTGCCTCGCGTCCGCATTGTGAGAGGCGTCCACTGGAAGGACCAGTGGCGGATCCAGGATAAAAATCCACCTATGGCGAACTTTGTACTACTTTGGTTGTGTAACAAAGCAGAATCGTGCTAAAATATGCCTTCAAGCCTATGACTTACATTTAAAAAATATTGTAAATTGAAGTTTAAAACATCTTGCATAAAAAAAAAAACATCAACTAATTGCCGGACTACAAAAGCAAGGAGAATCAATTTCATAATTTGGGATCAATTTCACTTTGCCGTTCTTTTTCCCTATCTGTGCTGCAGCAAAATCACTGCCCATCCTATTTGATCACGGTGCTGCACTGGTGACTAGTTTATCGTGGTGGAGGCGTGCTGCACTGGACGGTGAAACTTGGAAGCACGAAACCGCGAACACGAAGGAAGCCGAGGCGGACGACAAACCGCGGACAGGAACTGAATCGCCGTCTCCCCGAGCGTACGTAGATCACCTTCCGCCTGGGCCCTGCGCGCGTGGGCTTCCATCACGCTGACGCAGCCCAAATAAGCCCTGCCAACAGGCAACAGCGGTACCTCTTCCGCCTTTCACTCGACCGCCCGACGCTCGTCGTCTTCCTCGGAGAGTTGGAGTTCTGTACTCGCGAAAAAAATAGAGAAGCAACTACAGATGTCGGCCATGGCTGCCAGGTCCGGGCACCGGGGGGAGGTGGAGGTGGAGGGGGGCTCGCCGGCGGGGAGGTCTTGTTTGCCGCCAGACCATGCCATATTGGTGGATCCGCCCCTGGGAAGGACCAGACCGTGCGCGTGTCGTGGCTCAGCAGCCCGGTGCTGGGAGGCGAGGAGGAGCCCACGCCCAAGGTGGTGGACGAGACGACCGTGGTGAGCGCGTACGATCTGGCCAGGGATTACGACCACGGCGTCTTCTATGGAGATGTTGTCGTACGTATTGTTGGCGACGACACGGAAGCAGAAGCAGCAGCGGATGCCGCCGGCGCCGATCTTTCATGGGTTGGCCACGTTATTGATGTATCTGATTCACATGTCCTGGTCAAGTGGGGAGACGGCAACACGTCAAAGGTTAGCTAAAAATTCATCTCATGCATGTGGTATATATTATTAATCCTTTGTTAATATTTAAGGTATTGTTTGATATACATGGCTAGTAAGTTGGGCTAAAAATTTAGGCCACCTATTAGCTCTCCTGTCTGGACGAATCAGAGCTAATTTACGTTAATTTTCAACTAGCTAGCAATTAGCCCTTGCATAAAAAAAGGCAAGTCATGCTTCTTATCAAATTATTAGTTCACTTTTTTTTTTTTTCAATTTGTCTTATATATAAGTCAAATTTCTTACTTTGATTTTAAGTCAAATATCTAGAACATTAAATTCGTTTCATTACATTTTTCATAAAATATATTTTGATACATGATTTATTTAAACTCGTAAATGTGTTTTTTTTAAATTAGTTTAACTTAAGATAAATTCAAAGTGCATTATTAATAATGAAGTGAGTACATTTCAATAGCTTGAAAACGAACAAATAAGGTTTTATTGGAGAAGTTTTTTTTTTTTTGCCACGAGGGACCTTAGGTATTGTTTGAATGTATATGTATCCATCTCGATTCACGTGTGTTGGAGTGGATTATAGTGAAATTATTGAGTTGAGGTACACACATGTATACGTGTATACATGTGTATCAAACAAGCCCTTAGAGAGAGGACAAAGGAGATATGGTAGATTGTCCATTGGGTGGATTGGGGTGTGCAATTGTGTGGGTGGGAGGCATGTTGAAATCAAGAGGTACATTAAAGAAAAGGATAAATTTGACACCGAGCAGGAGTAGTGGCACGGTGACGCTGTCTGTAACTACTGGAGGAGATGGATAGGAGATGTGGCGGAGGCAACCACATGCAAAGATAAATGTAGAATTAGATACCATCAGAAAGATGATAAACAATATTATTGTAACCTTCTAAATATGGTAGGAGAAAGATGATAAACAATATTGTAACCTCCTAAAGAGGTATTTCAAAGATCGATTTTAATTAAAAGATCCACCTGAAGCCAAATTGACAAAGAAAGAAAGAAAGAAAGGCCTACTACGTCCAAGTCCATATGCTTACGATTCCATCATAAATATTTGTTTTTTTGGATATCGGCATAGTCTACTGCAAAACCTAAATTGGCAATAGTAAATATATATTAAAATAAAATATAGCAGAACAAGTACTCCCTTCATCTCAAATTATAAGTCATTATAATTTTTTTGGGAGTCAAAGCATCTCAAATTTGACCAAATTTATATAATAAAATAATAACATTTATGATATAAAATAAATATCATTAGATTCTTTATTAATTATGTTTTCATAATATATCTATTTCATGTCATAAATCTTTGTAATTCTTTTTATAATTTTGGTCAAACTTAAGATGTTTTAACTCTGCAAGAAAGTGGTAATGACATAAGTTGGGACGGAGGGAGTAGTTCTCAATATTAAACGTTGGAGCTGTTGACTAACCGTAGGGTGCATCTACATAACTTTCACGTGATAATGACAAATTATCCCGCTAATTTCAGTTGATGGACGTGCAAATTTCAGGTGTTGCCTCATGAGGTAGAGTTAGTGGAATCATATTCCGTCGTGGACATCAACGCCGTTGACAAGGCAGCGGAGGAGGACATGCCTGAAGAAGGAGAATGAAGAACCTGCCGCTACTGTTTCAGTCACGGTATGCATCCAGTATCAGACTCTGTCGGGGCTTCGGCCCCGGCCCTCCAGTCTCTCTTCAAAAAAATTTACATGCATCCTCTACTGGCAATCTTACGTTTGATCCTACTAGGGCAACGAGAACGGTGGCGAAGGTGACGGTGGTGATAATGGTTCTGCCACTGCCATCGACAGTGCCTCTGTCCATGAACTGGCACCAGCAAGCTTAGTGCCGGCAGCAATGGAGATGATGAAGACCGTCGACGACGTGCCCGCTGGGGTTGTTGTTGCTGGCCCGGCGAGCTGCGGCGAAGGGGGTGTTAATGGTGATGCCTCTACTAAGAAGCAGGCAGCCGGAGATAATGTTGCCAGTGGTGACTCGTTTCACTTCCGGCAGTTCGACGTCACGCAGTGCCCTCCTGATCACAATTTCCTCCTCCATGACAAGGAGCAGGTGCGCATGCATAATTGATTTGGTTATTAATAGTCCATGATCTCTACCAATCCATTATCTTGCACGTGATAGAATCTTATAATACATAAGTACTCCCTCTGTTCGAAAATAAATATACATCTCGTATTTCGAGAATCTTATAATACATAAGTACTCCCTCTGTTCGAAAATAGCCTGTTCGCTTGCTCGTAAACGATCGTAAATTTTCAGCCGGGAACAGTGTTTTTCTCTCACACCAAACCAGCCAGCAGTAAATAATCCACGATATGATACGGCCTCCCGAACAGGCTGTATATTTATGGAAAATAGTATTAATATTTATCTCTAAATAGTTTTACTATAAAAATACATGTATTTTGGTCAAACTAAATATTAACTGACTCTTCGAAATGAGAGATGTGTACTTATTTTGGGACACGGGAAGTATATTTATGGTATATTGGGTTACTTTGTATACATTATCTTTTTGTATTTGTAATGGTATGTATAGGTAAATAATTTAATTTCATACTAACAAATGTAGGTAAGCTTTTAGCAAAAACATAATATAGATGTGACAAGGCTACCGAGTTGAATCCTATATATCTTTCTTTGTGAGAATTTGTAGCAATGATCTTTTGTTGTTCTACTAGGGCGTCGTGAGAATTAACAATAACTTTATTAGGCCTCTAATTAGTAATAGTAAGATAAAATTAATTTTTATGTATATTGTCTTTGAGAAAAATGTACTCAGTCGCTTGCGTAAGTAAGGAGAAGAAATATGAATCATAGGTACACATACTTTATAATTGAATCGTTAGAATTTATATGAGATTGAGTTTCACTTTTGGGAGAAACCGACTGTTACTACTTATACAGAACTGTACATGTTATATTTATGGGCATCACTTACATGTTTTAAAGATTTTCATGCATACACTGATACAGGGCACCGGTGATGATGTGAGGAAATGGACCAAGAGAGTACAGAAGGAATGGGAAATTCTACAAAACAACCTGCCAGGTACATTGTGCGACAGACAATATCCATATAAAATAAGTATATATTACGTTATTCAAAATGCACAAAGATAAGTATTTGTGCCAAGATCTAAACGTGTCTCACAATGTATATATGCATATGCATGCAGACACCATCTACGTGCGGACGTTCGAGGACCGCATGGACCTGCTCCGGGCGGCGATGGCGGGCGCGGCGGGGACGCCATACCACGACAGCCTCTTCTTCTTCGACATGCAGCTGCCGCCATCGTACCCGGCCGTGCCGCCGCTAGTGTACTACCACTCCTTCGGCCTCTGGTTGAACCCCAACCTGGACGACATGGGCGGCGTGTGCCTGAGCCTGCTCGACGCCGGCAAGGGGCCCGAGCACTGGTCGCCGGCCAGCTCCAGTGTCCTCCAGGTGGTCGTCTCCCTCCAGGGCCTCATACTCACCGCGCAGCCCTACTACAACGAGTCCGAGTACGCGTACCAGCTCGGCACGCCGCAGGGCGCCCGCAACGCGCTCCCCTACGCCGAGAACGCCTACGTGCTCACGCTCCGGACCATGCTCCACCTGCTGCGCCAGCCGCCGGCGGGGTACGAGGCGCTCGTGGCATTCCACTTCCGCCGCCGCGGCAGGTTCGTGCTCCGGGCGTGCGAGGCGTACCTGCAGGGCTGCCCTGTCGGCACGCTCGACGCCGAGGCCCGCGCCACGGCGGAGGGGGAGGGCGGGCGGCGGCCGTGCTCGGCAGGACTGAGGCTCGCGCTCAACGGCATCGTGCCGCGGCTCGTTGAGGCGTTCACAGAGATTGGCGCCGACGGGTGCGAGCAGTTCGGCCGGTTGCGGCTCCCGCTTGCCGTGCATTTAGCCGTTACGCACCGGCATGCATGGTCCATTCCTGCCTGATGGACTGCAACATGCAAATGACCGACTAGCTAGGTTTTCTGTCGGTTCTGCAGTTGCGATGCTGAGCTGATGTGGGCATCTATATTTCTTCAGTTAATTATTTTTCTTTGTACAAGCACAACATAATGTTCAGTAACATAACTAAAGCAACAATTGAGTTTTGGAGGAGGGGAATCGTTGAATGTCACGCACTGTTGGTGGATTATAATAGATAATAGATTTGTTCAACGAGCATTGCTAGTGGAAGGAGTACCAAGGCGGTCAAAACACGTTTCCATAGGCGGTCGGGTAGCCCAATTAACAGAGATGGCAGCCCACAGAGGCCTGCCTGGTAATGCTTAAGAGCATCTCCAAGACTATCCAAAAGAGTCTTCCAATCTAGGAATTTTGACAAGATTGAAAAAAATCTCATCTCCAACAACTCCCAAACCCACATCCCAATCTTTTGGCACTTGAAAAAAAATCCATCCACTACTGGAAACAGTAGGTATGCCGAGTGCCTAATCGTTTGCCGAGTGCATTCTATCGGGCACTCGACAAACCTGTTGTGTGCCGCGTGCCTCCATGAAAACATTTGGCAAACATATTGCACTCGGAAAAAAATCATATTTGCCGAGTGCCTTAAAGTAAACACTTAGCAAATCATAACGAAACACTAGGCAAAAAGCAGCACGTGCGCCGGCCGTGCAACGGCCGCCAGCTTGAGCGCCCTGCCATTAGCACTTTGCCGAGTGTCCGTTAGTGACACTCGGCAAAGACATTATTTGCCGAGTGTTTCTTTATGGCACTCGGCAAATTAATCATTTTGCCGAGTGTTTTGTGTTGGCTCTCAGCAAAGCCTAAACTTTTTTCCCTCTTCTGCCCTTGAAACTTTTTCTATTCTCTACATATAACATGTGGTACTCCATGTTAAGATTTGGTATATTTCTGGAACCGTTTGCTATATTTAATTAATTTATTGCATTTCAAGAATTTTTTTGGTATAAGTCAAATTTGAACTGCAAGTGATTCAAATAATAGAATAAAATGAGTAGAAAAATGATATTCATGTTATTGAGTCCGGTGTGAGGCCTTACCAGGGAAATAAAAAGAAATTTTGAACATCTTGTTCAGGAAACACGACCACGAACATGTGTGGCGAATGGTTTTAAATTCTAAAAAAGCAAACGAAGTCTAAAAATCATGAGATTTGTCAAGATCTCATGATATCACACATGGAGACCGTGGTAAAAATTGAGAAGGTTTGAAAAATCTATCACGTACGATGTTTACAAACCGAGATATCTCAGAAGAAGAATCGTAGCGTTGAGAAGGATTCGGTAAGATTTGGAGTCAAAGTGACGGTCGAATTGGAGTTTGACTTCAGAACTTTTTGTATAGGCAATAGAGAACATAGATTGATTCATGTGTAATTTTGATAATTTTAATTTGTTAAGTGCAATTATAGAATTTTAATTGATATACATTAAATTTGAGCGACAAACTGCATGAAATAATACGTTTTTTCACTTCTGCCCTTAAAACTTTTTCTACTCTCTACATACAACATGTGGTACTCCATGTTAAGATTTGATATATTTTGCTATATTTAATTAATTTATTGCATTTCAAGGAATTTTTAGTATAAGTCAAATTCGAACAGCAAGTGATTCAAATAATAGAATAAAATGAGTAGAAAAATGATATTCATGTTATTGAGTCCGGTGTGAGGCCTTACCCGGGAAATGAAAAGAAATTTTGAACATCTTGTTCAGAAAACACAACCACGAACGTGTGGCCGAATGGTTTTTAAATTCTAAAAAAAACAAACAAAGTCTGAAAATCAGGAGATTTGTCAGGATCTCGTGATATCATACGGGGAGGCCGTGGTAAAAAATTGAGAAGGTTTTGAACAATCTGTCATGTACGATGTTTACAAACCGAGGTAATGGGAACAGGGATCCCGATCTTCCGTCAGGTAGTGGTAACTATCGTTGTGGCGGAGAATGACACACCGATCCGGCTTTAGATCGAAAGATCGAACCCTGCAATTTTAGAACCACAACTCCTCTGGTTATCAATCGAGTCACGGATCTGGTTGACCTCTTTAGGAAGGCTATTCCCTGCCTACGCAACGAAGAACACAAGCAAGAATAAAAAAAAACACAACTAAATTACAGATGAATGATTAATCTCATGAAATTGGGGTCTCACAAACCGATCGATGAACGGCGAAACTATTCTTAACAGAATAATCTAAGCAAATCCAAAACCTAATGACGGCGGCGGCATATGATTATAAAGGTCTTAGGGTCGTCGCCTACCCTGGATGCGCCACCTAATGGACCCAAACACGATACACGGTCCAACGGACCAAAAGACAGTGTCGCAGCACCCTGGCAGATTCTGGACGCTGACTTGTTTTGATGATTCCCGTTGAATCTAAAGGGATTTTGACATGAGACCACTTGTATTGGCTTCCTTATCAAATTAGCTTTCCAACCATATGTGGATCGTCGAAAACGGAGTTTGTATGCGTCCTGAGTGACCAGTTTAAGGCAGACTAGCCCTGGAGGTCGAGGCAGACTCGAAATCATATTGGATCGGCCCTCCGGTTTCTGTTGGACGTCCTTGCTGGTCATCATCGCCTCCACCATGTCCTCTACGTCCCTCATGACCCTCTCCAATGTTCCTAAGCAAGATAACATCATTAGGTAGTAGTCTATTCTCAAAAGTATGAAAAGGATCGCTTAAGAACGAGCTCACCTCTAAATTGAGTTGACGCATTTGAGCCTGGGTCATTAGACCTTGCATGACGGTTGAAGGATCAGCGGGTACATCCGAAGGAGTGATGTCCTCATCATCCTCCCCCTCTTGAAACTGAGTCATCCTCGACTCAAGCTCATCTTCTTCTCCCAAATAAGGCTTCAAATCTGCAATGTTAAAGGTGGGACTAACCCTGAACTCGGGTGGTAACTCAAGTTTGTAGGCATTATCATTTATTTTCTCAATTATCTTATAAGGACCGGCTGCTCTTGGCATTAATTTAGACTTACGCAGCTCAGGAAATCTATCTTTTCTCAAATGTAACCAAACTAAATCACTCGGTTCAAGTTTAATTTCTTTTCTACCTTTACTACTAGCAATTATATACTTTTCATTCTTTCTTTCAATATTTGCTTTAGTTGTTTCGTGCAACTTACGAATGAAATCAGCACGCTCTCTAGCATCACTATGTGTTCTTTTAGTGGTAGGTAAAGGTAAAAGATCAATAGGAGCGTGAGGGTTAAAACCATACACTACCTGGAAAGGACTTACCTTGGTGGTGGAATGTTCCGCCCTGTTATATGCAAACTCCACATGCGGCAAACATTCTTCCTATATCTTTAAATTGCGCTTCAAAATTGCTCTCAACATGGTGGACAATGTTCGACTCACTACCTCAGTTTTCCCATCAGTTTGGGGATAACATGTTGTAGAAAACAGTAGCTTGGTCCCCAATTTATTCCACAAAGTGCGCTAAAAATGACTCAAGAATTTTGCATCGCGATCTGTAACAATAGTAGAAGGCATACCATGCAAGCGAATGATTTCTTAAAAGAAAAGGTCAGCAATATGAACAGCATCGTCGCTCTTATGACAAGGAATAAAATGTGCCATCTTAGAAAAACGATCAACCACCATAAAAATACTATCCCTTCCCTTCTTAGTCAACCCAACACAAAATCCATAGATATATCAGCCCAAGGAGTAGAAGGAATAGAAAGAGGCATATACAAACCATGTGGGTTCAACCGCGACATAGTTTTTTGACATGTGGTGCACCGAGCCACGTACCGTTCTACATCTCGCCTCATCCTAGGCCAAAAGAAATGTGTGGACAGCACCTCCTCTGTCTTCTTGGCTCCAAAATGTCCCATCAATCCGCCTCCATGCGCCTCCTGCAACAACAAAAGAAGAACGGAACTAACTAGAATGCATAGGCGGTTAGCTCTAAACAAAAACCCATCACTGATCATAAACTTATTCCATGTACGTCCCTCTCTACAATTTATCAACACGTCCTTAAAATCAGGATCAAGCGCATATTGTTCTTTTACTGATTCAAGCCCAAAAATCCGACAATCAAGTTGGGACAGCAATGTATATCATCTAGACAAAGTATCAGCAATCACATTATTCTTCCATTTCTTGTGTTTGATAATATAAGGAAAAGATTCAATAAATTCAACCCATTTAGCATGCCTACGATTCAAATTATGTTAAGAGCGTAGATACTTAAGTGATTCATGATTAGAATTAATAACAAATTCTTTAGGCCACAAATAATGACGCCACGTCTCTAAAGAACGGACAGGTGCATACAATTCCTTATCATACGTGGAATAATTCAGAACAGGACCATGCAGTTTTTCACTAAAGTAAGCAATGGGTTTACCATCTTGCATGAAAACACCCCCAATGCCAACTCCACTAGCATCACATTCTAGCTCAAAAGTCTTACCAAAGTTTGAAAGTTACAGCAATGGTGTGTGTGTAAGCTTATCCTTCAAAGTGTCAAAGGACTCCTCATGTGCCTCTCCCCAATGAAACACCACTCCTTTCTTCATCAACTCATGCAACGGGACAGCAATGGTGCTGAAATCTTTGACGAAGCGGCGGTAGAATCCTGCAAGACCAAGAAAACTCCTCACCTGTGTGACGGTTTGGTGAACTGGTCAGCTCTTTATGGCTTCACTTTTCATCTCGTCCACCTCAATTCCCTACAGAGTTACAACATAGCTAAGAAAAGAAACTCGATCCGTGCAAAAGATGCACTTCTTAAGGTTACCAAATAAACGTGCATCACATAAAGCATTAAAAACAACACGTAAGTGATCCATATGTTCATCAAAAGACTTGCTGTAAATCAATATATCATCAAAGTAAACTACCACAAAATGACCAATAAAAGCTCTTAAAACCTAAATCATTAAGCGCATGAAAGTGCTAGGTGCATTTGTCAAACCAAAAGGCATTACTAACCACTCATACAACCCAAATTTAGTTTTAAACGTAGTTTTCTATTCATCTCCAAGTTTCATTCTAATTTGGTGGTAGCCACTTCACAAGTCAATCTTGGTGAAAATTATAGAACCACACAACCCATCAAGCATGTCGTCTAGCCTAGGAATAGGATGACGATACCGAATAGTAATATTATTGATGGCTCTACAATCAACACACATACACCAAGTTTCATCTTTATTAGGAACCAAAAGTACAAGAACAGCACAAGGACTAAGGCTTTCACGTACATACTCGCGGTCCAAAAGGTCTTGGACTTGCCGCTAAATTTCCTTAGTCTCCTCGGGATTGGTTCGATAGGCAGCACGGTTGGGCAAGGTTGCTCCCGGAATCAAATTGATTTGATGCTCTATTTCTCTCATAGGTGGCAGCCCTGGGGGTATCTCAGCTAGAAAAATATCCTCATACTCCTACAAAAGGTCAGTGACAGCAGGAGGTACCGAGCTAACAATATCATCAAGCGAAAACATAGCTCGTTTGCATACCAAAGCATAGCAAATATCATCATCAGAAATTTCAGCAAAGTCACATTTTATTGCAAGCATAACACCACCCTTCAATTTAATCCCCTCAGCCTTAGAAATAGATGTAGACTTATCCTTTTTAGGTGGGAGAATAGAATTAGCAACTTGCTGATTTTCAGATTGAACATCATTCAAACTAGCAGCGCGTTCTCTATCAGCTTGTACAATTTGAGCAGGGGTCAAAGGTACCAAAGTAATTTTCTTTCCTTTATGTTCAAAGGTGTATTTATTACTTCTACCATGGTGTGTAGCATCATTATCATGTTCCCAAGGATGACCCAATAAGAGTGAACAACTTGCATAGATACCACATCATATCAACAGAATCAGCATAAGAACCAATGAAAAATGAAACTCTGCAAGTTTGTGTTATCTTTGCTTTTCCAGAATCATTTAGCCACTGAATATGCTATGGACGTGGGTGTGGGCGTGTGGTCAAGCCAAGCTTCTTGACCAAATTAGAACTCACCAAATTGTTGCAGCTACCTTCATCAATAACGACACATGCTCGATGGTTGCTGATGACGAAGAAAATCTAGAACAAGTTATGGCATTGTAGCTTCTCAGGTTGCTGGACTTGTGAGCTGAGCACCCGCTGTACAATGATGCTCCTATAGGTCGCCGTGGCCTCGTCACCAAGGACTTCGCCGTCCTCCTCATATGCATGTGTGTCATGTCCTCATCATCCTTCCCTTCTTGATGAAAAGTCATCCTCGGCGTCGATTGCGCTTGAAACTGATTCTGCACAACATAAAGGAGAACGGGGTTGTGAAGACAAAGGGAACTAAAATAATTGTGAGAAGGAATGTGACCATGTTTCCAAGTTTCTAGCATGTCATCTCATATAAAAATTTCAGCAAGCATGTAGACTCCTTGATTCGAATGCACACGATGTATGTCAACAATATCCTATAAAAGATTAGAACTAACCAAAGACAATACAGGAATAGATGGTCTAACAGACATAGGTAGCAACCAACAATGCTCTCCTTCTTGGAAGTGAACTTGTGTCTTTGAGGAACATGAGAAAATGTTTGTATTATTATGGCTGTCCACTAAACGATCATAATCTTGTACAACAAAAAGAGAATTCATATTACTACGAACGTATACTCGATGTATCATATATTGTCCTTTGTTGTTATATTTGCCAATAACATGATATGTGTGTTTAGAAAACCAAGGCAAATCAGCATATTTAAAAAGGCTCTCCTCCAAACAATCTAGGTTACATAAAACATCAAATTCAATGTAACCCAAAGTATGTAAAGAAGACAACAGTTTGAGCTCATCAGTTTTAGTAGCAATATGAATAACATGTTTATTTTTAGCACAAGTGGTTGGTTCCAAAACATGTAAAACTAAAGCATCATCAACCAATTCATCTTTATCATAAGGAACATCAAGCAATTTATCATGGGACAGAGATAAATCAAGAGAGGGTTCCACTAAGAATTGCTCTATGATAGCATGGTTTGTGGAAAAATTTAGTACATTAAAACAATTCTCACCTTCCGTGAGTGTAGCACCATGGGCATTCTTGTGTTCTCAGCAGGAGTAATAGGTGCATTGTGAAGTGATGGTTCTGAATTTGCATATGAGGTTGTGAGCTCCTCATTTTCTTCCATGTCATCCTCTCGCTTATGGACATTATCCTGCAGAAGGTTAGTCATAGCAAGAGAAATAACAACAGACTCTTCCTCTAAATGGTGCACCTCAGCATATGAAGTCAAAATAGGAGGTGGATTAATAAAGGTTTCTCACATAAGGAGTTTCATATTATTCCAAGTTTGAGGTTTATCAGAAGGATCTAAAGACTCCCACCAAGATAAAGCAGAATATCGCAAAACACTAGCTGTATTTTTTACCTTCCTCCTTGAGACACATAAAGCGAGTAGCAAATATGTTATCTATGGCAATTTCCCACTCCATGTACTCATCAGCACCTAAACCATCATAAGTTGGTGGATACGAACAACCTGTTATTGTTAGAAGACAGCAAAAGACAACACAAAAGTATTATCCCTATCAAATGACTACGTGGTTGCAGTGGTGTCACTTTTCATAGCAAGTGGAAGCATCTTACTAAGCTCTTATAAAGTTCTTACCAACACAAACAGTGGGCGGTACAACCGGCGGCTGGTTCATGATACCTGTGAGGTAGTGGTACCGAGATTGCAAAGCCCTTTTTCTGTACTGATCTGAAGAGTTTGTGGAGCTTGAAAGGCACACAAAGAATAATATGTATATATGGCACACAAGTCAGTAATAGAAAGTAATACTGAATTATAGTCCAAAGTACTTGTTCTCGTTGTTGATCTAAAATGTTCAAAGTACCAGGTGTGTAACAAACAAGTATGGTGGATAGCAAGGTGATAGGTGTGTGAAAAACAAGTATGGTGGATAGCAACAGCAACACAAACAAGGAACCCAGACAACATATGCTAACACAGCTCACTTTGGCCTTCTCTATGTGCTCCTCTAGATATTGTTCCTCTTTTGCCCCTCTTTTTTCTATTTTTGGCTGTCGTTGTTTTTTGGGAAATTTTAACTTTTTCTTTTTCTTTTTTTTATATTTTTCCTTCACTTAGGAGCACAAAAGAAGTAACCACAGAAAATATGAGCTTAAACAAGTGAAAGGCGTGGCCTGTGGAATTTCAGAAGACATGCTCAAAATCGACAAAAAACTTATGACCACGAAAAGAGGATCTTGTGACCAGTTTTTGACCACATTAAAATTTTCAAACCCCAACAAGTCAGGGGATAGATGGATCCAAAAAAAAATTCTGATCGATTTTGATATATGGAACGTTGAAATCCGAGTTCATATGCGAAAACTAGACTAGTTTTAAGAATTGACTCGAATTAGAGGACAAAACGGGAATAATATGCGCAAAATTGGTCACGACAACAAAGATTTGATGAAAACGATGGGGCAAAACACATGAACTGGACTCTAACACGACCTAACCAGCAACAAGATCTCGACCAGGACACAAACTCAACACGACGGACTCTAAAACTGAAATATGCAAAAGCTATGGCGCGGAAGGTTCTAGGACAGGAAAAAAAATATGGCACTGGACTATGGGACGAATGTGAAACACTCAAAACTAGAGGATAAATGTGAACCTGACGGTATACCTTAGCTCTGATACCACTTAATGGGAATGGGGATCCTGGTCTTCCGTTAGGTAGTGGTAACTATCGTTGTGGCGGAGAATGACACACCGATCCGGCTTCAGATCGACAGATCAAACCCTACAATCTTAGCACCACAATACCTCTGGTTATCAACCGAGTCACGGATCCAGTTGACCTCGCCAAGAAGGCTAATCCTTGCCTATGCAATGAAGAACACAAGCAAGAACAAGAAAGAAAGCATCCAAATTACAGATGAATGATTAATCTCACAAAGTTAGGGTCTCACAAACCGATGAATGGCGAAGCTGTTCTTGATAGATTAATCTAAACAAAACTTAAAACCTAATGATGGTAGTGGCGTATGATTATAAAGGTCTTAGAGTCATTGTCTACCCTAGATGCACCCCTAATGGGCCCAAACATGATACACGGTCCAATAGACTAAAGGACGGTGTCGCAGCACCCTGGCAGATTCTGGATGCTGACTTGTTTTGATGATTCCTATTGATTCTGAAGAGCTTTTGATGTGAGACCACTTGGATTGGCTTCCTTATTAAATTAGCTTTCCAACCATATGTAGATCATCGAAAATGGAGTCTAGATGCATCCTGGATGACTAGTTTAAGGCAGACTGGTCCTAGAGACCGAGACAGACTCGAACTTGAGTTGCTTTGGGCCTCCACCTCGGGGACTCGAACCGAATTAGCCTCGGACCTCCTTCTTGACTTGGACACCCTTACTATCCTCCTACCCCTCCATACCATGCACCAAACATGGTCATATGCATGGGTGTCATGTCCTCATCACGAGGTATCTCAGAAGAAGAATCGTAGCGTTGAGAAGGATACGGTAAGATTTAGAGTCAAAGTGACGGTCGAATTAGGGTTTGACTTCAAAACTTTGTGTATAGGCAATAGAGAACATATATTGATTCATGTGTAATTTTGGTATTTTTTTTGGATCCGTTCGATAATTTTAATTTGTTAAGTGCAATTATAGAAATTTTAATTGATATACATTGAATTTGAGCGACAAACTGCATGAAATAATAAGTTTTTTTTTCACTTCTGCTCTTGAAACTTTTTCTACTCTCTACATACAACATGTGGTACTCCATGTTAAGATTTGGTATATTATAATGGAATAATATTGGTAGAAAAATCAAATGAAAAAGAAGGAAACGAAGGAAAATGAAAAAAGTGGGTTTGCTGAGTGCCCCTAATATGGCACTCGGCAAAGATGGGTTTGCTGAGTGTCAAATCTAGGACACTCGGCAAACATCTTTAAGGGCCCCACACATACGCAGTTTAGGTATTGAAAATTAAAAAAACAAAACGGGGGTTTGCTAAGTGCTAGATCGTGGGGACTCGGCAAACCTCCCTCGTAACCACCCCAATCCCTCACCCGGCCGCACACACACACACACACACTCAAACCAGCCGTGCACCCGCCCACACCGCCCCCAGCCCCGTCGCCCGCCCAACTCAAGATGGCAACGGGTACCCGAAACCCGAGTACCCGACGGGTTTTACCCGATAAGGAGGCGGGTATGGAAGACATTTTGCACCCGCGGGTACGTTATTGGACGAATTCTTGTACCCATCGGGTATGCAGGTACGGGTGTGGGTGTATACTACCCATACCCGCATACCCACGGGTAAAAAAAACCCGCATAAATAATATCTAACCTCTGCAATTTTAGCCCATATAAGCATATAGCCCATATTTAGCCCATATAAGCATATGAGTATATATATTCCAGAACTCCCTCAAACCCTAATCCTCATCGTCACTCCACTCCACCAGCCCATATTTCTGTTTTGCTGCTCTATTGTTGATTTGTTTTGCTGGAAGCTATTATATTTTGGTGTGTGAACTTGGGTATATTGTCGGGTAAGAATTACCCGTCGGGTGCGGGTATGGAATGAATTTTCTACCCGCCTACGGTTACGGGTAACCCGACGGGTAATATTTTGATCTGGCAGGTGTGAGTACGGGTGGCCAGTACCCATCGGGTACGTACCCATTGTCATCTTGACGCCCAACCCTCGGCACCGCCCGCCCACACCGGCCGACACCGCTGGTCTCACTCATCGCCGCCCGCCCATACCCACCAACGCCGCTGGTCCCGCGCCCACCCACACCACCGACCGGCCCCGCCACCCACCCACAGTAGCCCCCAGCATTGCCCACCCACACCCGCTACCACCGCACCACCATGGAAGCTGGTCACCGCCGTGGAAGCTCGAAGCTGCCACCGCCCCTGAAGCCCGACGCCGTGATCGCTACCGTCCCTTCCGGCCCTACGTGTGCCCAGCGGCCGGCACCCCCTGTTGGCCGGTGCCTGGTGCCATCTCTTGGCCTCGCACGTCCACGCTGGCCTCCCACGCACCGTCCCTGCAACCCTGCTGGCCTCCCGCGCCGCTGCGGGCGTCGTCTCCAACCTCCCGCGACCCCGCTAGACTCCCATGCCGCTAGGAGACTAAGCTCTCCCACAGTATGCACTTCTCTAAGCATTTTTTCTTGCCCTCTTTTTTTCTAGACTTAGTTCCAAACTTCCAATCAATCAAGTGCTAAATGAAATTCCATTATCAATATTTTCATGGATGTCCCATGTCTGTACCTGAGTTCAAGAAGATGTTGGTCACAGTAAACATACTGGCTCATGGAAAATTGATGAATTTTAGTTGCACTCATTGTCTTTCTCAAGTGAGTACTACAAAATTGATGATTTGCTTTTGGGGTTCTTGGTATATATTGACATCGATAAAAGTTCTGAGATTTGGTGCTTAGGCATTAATCTATACATGTGATGTTTTAGTGTCAAGCCCTGCTTGTACTGTGCATCCTAATTGTACACATTTCCAGGATTGCTTTATCTAGTTACTAGCATTACGTTGTGTTCTTAGTCCCTGATATCTTGCAATATACTGTTCATATGGTTCATTTTAGTTTAGTGTAATTGATCAGTTCTGTCATGAAGATGCATTTTCTTGACTCAACGTCTTAAAGTTAAGAACAAGCTCCTATTGTGATCATCGTAGCATGTGTATGTGGTTGTCGGCCATCGTGCCATTGGTTTGATGTGTATGTGGTTGTCGGCCATCATGCCATTGGTTTGATGTGTATGTGGTTGTCGGCCATCGTGCCGTTGGTTTGTTGCAGGTTTTGGTTACCTCATCGTGCAGGGGAGGTGCTGCCAAAATTTACAATTGCCACTGTTATGTTCATTTGTTGCAAGAGAGGTTATTGCAAGGATTATTCCCCACCGTCCTTGACTCGTCACTTTGCAGCACAGCAAGGTGAGGCATCTTATACCCTTCTTTCCATATCATGTTCGTATATCACTTAACCTAGCTAGGCGTCTCCCGTTCGAAAGAGATATGGTTGGAAATATGCAGATCTTTGTATATCTATAACCGTATCTGTTTTGAATTATCCACATTTTTTGGACAGCCCGAGGATGTGTAGATGGAGTAAGTTTTCATACTCTACTCGGATCCGAGATAGAGTTTCAGCAGCATCTCTCTGTTGTTCTCCGGATACACAATCTCTCTACCAGGACATGTATTTGGAGAATAGCGGGGAGGTGCTGCCGAAATTCTATCTTGGATAGGAGTAGAGCATGGAAACTAACCCCATCTACACATCCTTAGGTGGAATTAGGACCTATATTCACCTATTAGACAGTATAAGAACATGTAGATGCAATTGATTTTTATATTACTTGCTGATATGTTAGAGGATGGATGACCATGAGTGGATGTACACGGGCCGCTCTAGTCAGGGTTCATTGACTGATGAATGAATTAAGAAGACCGATGCTTTCTTGGAACTAGCATTTACAAGGGTTAAAGGGGCGCGTGCCACTTGGTGTCCTTACATCATTTGTGCAAACACGCGTCGACAAACAAAGGTGGTCATGGGTAAATATCTTTGTAAGAATGGATTTATGGCGCACTATACCCGGTGGATCTATCATGGTGAATCCGATCATGTGAGAGACGAGGTCGTGAGACAACGCATCGAGGATTATGATGCTGATGCCGGGGTAGGAGACATATTAAATGACTATCATGAAGCATACTTCGATGAAGGACGTAGGGGGGAGGAGCTAGAGCCAACCACAAAGGCGTATTATGATATGTTGTCTACGGCACAACAACCCCTTCACTGCCACCAATGCCAGTCCCTCCTCCTCAACCTGCTTCAAACACTAGTTTAGGCACTGTGAGTCGCTTTACAACCTTATAATCACCGTTTCTAGTTTATGTAGAATCAATCTTACAAAGATGCCCAGACACTAGAAACTAAGTGACTAATGCTATATGTTTGTTACCAACTAGCTGTGTAGCAATCTCTTCTTCTTTGTGCAATCTTGACTCACACATGCAATCTCTTCTCTTTTTTGTGCAGCATCAATCGGCGGCATCGAATGAGCCTCATGATCTAGCATGGTCGCAGTGGAACTCGTGGCCTAAGTAGACTTGTGATTTTATTTGCTTTTGCATTTGTGGACTACCTGTGATTATTTGTGGTTGTGAATAAACCTACTAGTGATTCTAAAGTTTATTTGCATTAATGTGTTGTCGATATATCTATATGAACTACTTGTGAAGCCTATTATGAACTATTTGTGATGGATGTGATGTTTATTTGAATGTGATACGTGGCTGTGACCGAACCTAATAAATTGATTATATATGACAGCTTTGCTGAGTGTTACACTCGGCAAAGAAGCCTTTTGCTGAGTGCTAGGGTTAAAACACTCGGCAAAGTGGACATGTGGCAAAATTATGTGCATTCTGGGACTAAAATTGCTTTTTTGCCGAGTGTCTGCGCTATGACACTTGGCAAAGAAGCCAAAATTCTATGCATTCTGGGATGTGTTTGCCGAGTGCCTGAACTTTGACACACAACAAAGGTAGAAGCTTTGCCGAGTGCCTGGAACATGACACACGGCAAAGGCAGAATCTTTGCCGAGTGCCTGAACTTTGACACTCGGCAAAGGAAGAAGTTTTGTTGAGTGCCCGAACTTTGATACTCGGCAAAGAAGAATAGTTTGCCGAGTGCCTGAGATTTGACACTCGGTAAAGGCGCCATAACCGTCTCCACTCCATCACGTTACTTTTTTTCGTCGAGCGTCGATTTCAGCTCCCGACAAATTCTTTGCCGAGTGCCCGATAGAAAACACTCGGCAAAGATCTGTTTGCCGACAGCATTAGATGCCGTGTGCTGATTACCGAGTGTTACACTCGACAAATATTTTGCCGAGTGTTTTTTAGGCTTTGCCGAGTGCCTATGGCACACGGCAAAGCTACTGTTTCCGGTAGTGCACCCCCACATGCATAAAGTTACACGGTGAAAGGTCCTAATATGGCTAGAGGGGGGGTGAATAGCCTATTTAAAAATCTATAAATCAACTAGAGCAATTTGATTAGTATGACAAATAGCGTAATGTAAACTTGCTCTAGCTCTACAAGGGTTGCAAGCCACCTATCCAACGATTCTAGTTGCAATGAAGACTTAGGCACACAAACTAGCTATGTAATTACTCACTAAGAGCTCTCAACCTTGCTACTCTAAAGAGCTCAACTAGATGAATGTAAATAATAAAGCAAGCTCTTAATTCTAATTACACTAAAGAGCTTGTATCAACTAGTTTGCAAGAATGTAAATGAGTGAGTAGAGTGATTATACCGACGCGTGTGGGGATGAACCAATCACAAGATGAATATATAGCCAATCACCGGAGAATGACAAAGAAGAGAGACAATCGATTTTTCCCGAGGTTGTTACACTTCTACAAAGACGCTTATCGTCCCTTATTGTGTCGACCAACACTTGGTGAGAAACCGACAAGGCTAAGAGGTGTTTCACAAAACCTCGTCCACACGATTGGACACCGCAAGAACAAACCCACAAGTGAGGTAACTCAATGACACGAGCAATTTACTAGAGTTACCTTTTGGCGCTTAACGGAAGGAAGGTACAACTCCTCTCACAATCACCGGAAGAAGTGCCACGAACAATCACCAACTCGTGCGATCCTTCACCGCTGCTCCAACTGGTCTCAGGTGGTGGCAACCACCAAGAGAAATAAGCGAAATCCTTGAAATAAGTAACACGAATACCAAGTGCCACTAGATGCAATCACTCAAGCAATGCACTTGGATTCTCTCCCAATCTCACAATGATGATGGATCAATGATGGAGATGAGTGGGAGGGTTTTGGCTAAGCTCACAAGGTTGCTATGTCAATGAAAATGTGCAAGAGTTTTCCCTTGAGCCGCCATGGGGCTATAAATAGATTTTCAATTAAATAAGCCGTTATACCCTTCTTTGGGCAAAACGCAAAATTTTCGACCTTGACGCTCGGTCATTTAACCGATGATTTGAATTTTTCAAATGACGCTTGGATGGACATCACGCGTCACAAAAGTTTCAAACGCTGTTCGTTAGATTTCAATGGCAACTTAAGTCGATTGGGAAATCATTTTTACTTTAAATCGCCGGACGTTGAAATTTTGTCCGGGTTGAAGCTTTTAAAGAAGCTCCCGAGGCATGTTTTTTTCGACGGACGCGTCCGGTCCACTTTTGACTGGACCGGATGAGATCAGTCGTCCAGGTGCTCAACCTAACCCATCGTGTCGGCATTTCGACAAATTAACTTGACGCAGCCTTTAGCGTGATGTCATTTGAAGTGATAAGGCGTAAAATCGATGAGACCTAACATCATTTCGACCAACTCCATTTCAACTCTAACTTCTTCACCCTTGCTCAAATGTGCCAACCACCAAGAATTTTGCATCTGGCGCAATAGAAAATAGACATTTCATTTTTCCAAAAGCTACTAATCCTCGCAAACACCTTGTGCACATGTGTTAGCATATTTTCACAAATATTTTCAAGGGTGTTAGCACTCCACTATATCCTAAATGCATGTGCAATGAGTTAGAGCATCTAGTGGCACTTTGATAACAGATTTACATGAGTTACACTCTCTCTTAATAGTACGGCTATCTATCCTAAATGTAATCACACTCACTAAGTGTTTTGATCACTAAAACAAAATGGCTCCTACATTTTATACCTTTGCCTTGAGCCTTTGTTTTTTCTTTCTGAAATTTTTTCAAGTTCAAGCATTTGATCATCACCATGCTATCACCATTGTCATGATCTTCGTCATTGCTTCATCAATTGGAGTAGTGCTACCTATCTCATAATCATCTTGATAAACTAGGTTAGCACTTAGGGTTTCATCAATTAATCAAAACCAAACTAAAGCTTTCACACGGGGGTATCGTTGCCTCAATCGGAGGTGAAAGGACGTGAGGAAGAAAAAAAAAGTACGACAGGGTTCCTGATGCAAATGTAAAGAGAGAAATAAAGCATAAAAGTGGTTAGTGTGATTTAGAAATTGTTTAGGATTCCTGATGTAAAATTATCTTCTATTTTTTAGGCGTGAGATTTTGTAAACCGTTGGAGTTGTAGTTTTTTTATGTTTCCTAATATATTTTGCAAAGGTTAGAAAACCTGTTTTTGGGAGTATTTTTTTAGATACCGTTGGAGATGCAACTGAGACGACATCACTAAGACATTGACTTGTTAATGATTAATTAACAGAGGCAACCCTCCCAATTCTACCGCCTTTGTTACACTTCTACAAAAAAATTGGACATCACTGTCGGTTTTTGGCTAAAACCGGCAGTGACAGGACACTGATAGTCCAACCGACACTTATATTCGGGTCTTCACTGTCGATTCATATCATTGTCGGTTTTAACTAAGAACCGAGAGTGATATTAGGTCATCACTGCCGGTTTTAGCAAAAAATCGACAGTGATGGCCTATCACTGTCGGTTCGTGGCTTCAACCGACAGGATATGCTGCAAGAAAATTTCATAAGTTTCTCATATGATATCTGATGAAGATAAACTTTATATCAAAGTTGTAGTACTCGACGAGATCTACAACTTTCTAATTCAAACTTTTTTAATTTAAAATCGTTTGGATGTCCAAATATTTTCATTTAAAATCATCATCTATCTAACAAAAATTACGTTTGATTTCTAAAATTTAAAATTTGAATTTTTCAAATGACCTCGGATGGAGAAACGTCCCAAACAAAAGTTGTAGATCTCAAAAGGTTATACAACTTTATAGTTGACAACTTTTTCATTTGAAATCATTTACTACTTTAAACTGCTAATTGAAATTAGATTTTGAAATTGTTGAAGAACTTTAATTTCTCTTTTTAATCTCTGGCTAAATTTTATAACTAGTCTTTCTCTCTAATACTAATTTTAAATTTGATGATTTTTTTCCTAAAAATTCTAAAATCATGCTCTATCAATTTTTTGTTATAGCTATTATTTTATCCATCTTTTCATGTAACCGTGTTTTATATATTTGAATTTTGAATTTCAAAAAATAACAAATTGAAACATCATTTTGGAACACTAAATGATTTCGACTAAAAAATCATGAACATATAAGTTATAGAATTTATCAAGATCTATAACTTTTATTTTGATCATTTCTTCATCCGATAAAGTGATAATAACAGTATTCACAAAATTTACATCTCTCTCTTATGGTTTCATAAACTATAAGAGGGATATGTAACATTTGTAAACAATGTTACTACCACTTTGTTGAATGAGTAAATAATCGAATGACTAAAATAGAAGTTGTAGATCTCGGAAAGTTATGAAACTTTGTAGTTGACAACTTTTTTATTTGAAATCATCTTGTTAAGGAAAACTACGTTTGAATTTTTAAATTTTGAAATTCAAATTTTGTAAATGACCTCGGATGGAGAAACTACCAAAATAAAAGTTGTAAATCCCAAAAAGTTATGAAACATTGTAGTTAACAACTCTTTTATTTGAAATCATCTTATGAAGAAAAACTATGTTTGAATTTCCAAAAATTTGAAATTTAAATTTTTAAACGACCTCGGATGGACAAACAGTAAAAACAAAAGTTGTAGATCTCGAAACGTTATGAAATTTTGTAGTTGACAACTTTTTCATTTGAAATCATCTTGTCAGGAAAACTACGTTTGAATTTTGTCAAATTTTAAATTCAAATTTTGTAAACGACCTCGGATGGAGAAACTACCAAAATAAAAGTTGTATATCTCAAAAAGTTATAAAACTTTGTAGCTGACAACTTTTTCATCTGAATTCATTAAGGGTCCCAAATACTCATTTCAAAATTAGATAAACATAAAATGGCTTAGACGAAAATCTCATTTGGACACAAACAGCTTGCAGGTAGAGTGGTTAGGGGCTAAAGACGTGAAACAAGAGGTCAGGGTTCGAGCGCCGGTGGCCACGAAGTGCGTGTTTTTCGCTTGAAAAATCACGTGACTTGTGACTTTTTTTCCTATTTTTTCAGTGTATTTTTTGGCTTTCCAAATCACTGCCGATTTCACACCGATGTCTGTTTATAAGAACCGGCAGTGATGTCAACCCCCATCACTACCGGTATGCCACTGTCGGTTCAAAATCTGGCAGTGAAGGGTGTTTTTGAACTGATAGTGATGTCAAGATCTGGGGTAGTGTTAATGGTTTCCAAATATTTAAAAACTTTCTCAATGTTTTGTTTGGATTTTGCTTTCATGATTGTAAACTAGGTTGATCAACTGCTTTCTCCGGATAATGAAATACTTGCACTACAGTGCATGTAAAGAAACTTCTTTCTCTAGATGTGAGATACTTAGAACAACCAATATTGACCCAAATGATATGCATGCAATATATAGATTATGTGTCTCGTCATCGGAGTAATAAGGACATTACAAACTAAACTAAACTAAACCATATATTGGGTTGGAAGAGCCTATATTTCATCTGTCTTTGTACAATCCTAACATGATTAAGCTAGAGCTAGCTCTAAACCATATCTGGCATCTTGTAATCTTTGATCCTTAGTGTAGCACCTGGTTTTAATAACAAAATCAGATACACACCATATATGAGCCCAGAAAGTCAAATATCACATATAGCTACAAATAAGGGTAATATCGAAACACAATGCACAATATATAACGTACTTAGTACAAAGGATATAACCTTAGACAATAAACAGCGGAAAGACAACTCTGATCTTCGGGTGAAGACTCCAATTCCACAGGGACAACTGACTGGTTGATGACAAACCTAATTCCTCTAAACTCTAGCAATCTGGTACCTATCCGAGATTTTTTCAAAGATTTAAAAAGTAAAGCAAGCATAAGTACATGTCGTACTCAACAAATATAACATGGGGTTCATGAGGCTCAAAAGGCTGACACTAGTATAACTGCAATTAGCTTTTAATGAGTCATCTTTTAGCAATTGGGTGGCAACAAGTTTATTCATAAGCCCATATAAACACATGATCAGGTAAATATGAATAATGAATAGCATAAACAATTAACTATTAATGAGCATCTTTATCATCAGTGTTCATCATCTATTCTGTAAGGGTCTAAGACCGCTCGTGACCGTGAGCACGGCTGTTATAATAGTTTTACACTCTGCAGAGGTTGTACACCTTCACTATGAGTCGTGATTTACCCTTTCACCCGAGGTGATCAGCCTCTTGACCCACTACCAAGGAAGGTCAGCAGGGTTCACTATGAACTCTTTTAAAGGTTCGTCTAACAAGTTAGGGCTATTAGACTCACTCAGCAAACAGATGTAGAGCCTCCCTTCCCGATGGCACAATGACGCGCAGCCTATACATAAAGGGACAGAGGCCGCACTATACCCGATTCGGCAAGCTATTCTTACGCCAATAAAGGTAACCACTAACAAGATAGAAAAGGTTCCCATACTGAGCTAAAGCCAGAGCCATGTAGCCCTCACAGTTGTACTGTAAGTCCCGGATGTTCGCTTACAGATAAGTCCTTAGGGAGAGAAATCTAGAGCGCCATAAAATAGTCCAATGCTCTAGCCCCCTTGTTCCATGTTGCTAAAAACATCTTTTAGTGTTTATTACATAATCCATTAGTCAAGTTATAAGATCATGCTTTACTTTGAGCACAAGCATCATACTACCCAATGCAATACCCTATAGGTAACAAGGATTCTAGGATATCAAATAGCTAGGAAAATTACTGCGGTTGCCAAGGTAGACACATGCATATGATTAAAATGATATTAAGGTGAATAGGACAACAAAGATGATCACATGCTATACTTGCCTTAGACTCAAATCCTTCTTCTAGTCTAAACCTTCAATAAATTGCTTCTCGATTCACCACGTATAGCTCACCGACTGGATAAAATCATAACGCACCACACAAGCATCCATACAATCATACACAAAGCAAACAATAGAACTAAATTAGAACAGTACACTAGACATATGAAACAACGAGTGAAAAGGTTTTAAAGGCGTTCTACACGTCGCTACAAACACACAGACACGAAAAGCACGCTAATCGAAACTACGGTTGTAAAGAAACAACTACATGATTTTATATTATAAAAGAAAAGAGAAGACTATAAGCTTGATTTATGTTAATTAGGAAAAACTATGTGAGTAGCATTAATTTAGATTAAATAAACAAATCATATTTATACTTAAAAACTGAGTTGAAGCTAATCATATTTAATTTATAAATATTTTGATATCATTTATGCCAATTCAACTTTAACTCACAAATACAAACTGACATGTGAGAACATCTAATCAAATTTGATGTGTGTGTTTAGACTAAACATATTATAATTCAGAAACATATTTATGTTAGCAACTAGTCATGTTAAAACTTATTTGCAAAAGAGCATTATATATAATTATGTTGGTTTTATTTATAAAAACTAGTTGCATTCATATTAATCAAATTAATATTTAAGCATATATGAAAAACGACGACACTAGCATGTAGATCACATCGATATGAATCTAACGCAATTGGAACGACTCGAAACAGACTTAAAACGAATATACGACGATGATATTACGAAATGGTGGTAATTTCGTAATTACCTCGTCTTCATCCTTTGGCCTCCCGTACAGCCACCACAAGGCCATGGCAACAGCAGCTGCGTAGGGGTGGGCTCAATTTGTTGCATGAAGGAGAGGATGGTCGGGTTGGGTAGCGCGACGGCGACGGCGACGGCGAGAGAAGAATGAGAAAAATCTAATTTACTACATGAGGGGTTTTCTAAATTAGGGGCTCACTTTACGGTAGTTTTGGTGAGCTTTGCCCAAAGACTTGGTATATATTTATAAGAAGAAAAAACTCCCCACATCTAAATCAACTAGCAATATGATACTAATTGATGTTGCACCATCCATATTTACTAATGGGCCTAAATAATTATTAAAGTCCATTAGTAAATAAATGCATGGGTATTTAGGATTTATTAGGATTATTGCACATGGGCTTTGAGTGTTGGAAAAAATGAGAGAATTATTATTTTTGGAATTAATTAATTTCATGGATAAAAAAATTCTAGAAAATCTAGAATTATTATTTAAGCTATGAAAAATACTCCGAAAGCTTTGAAAATTCGAAGAAAATTCCTAGAGACATTATGGAACATGAGAAACCCAAATAAAGTATTTGGAGCCCATGATAAGATAATTTAGGGCATCTAAAAATTAAATTATGCTCATAGACAAGTAGGAACAAGTTCTAGGAAAAGCTAGAAAATTCTTGAGAAGTTTGTAGAGATTGATTGACGGACGAGGAACTGAAAGGAGTGATTTGCGTTACAAAGAAAATATTTTAAGAAGCTCCCAACGAAAACTTTAGCCGAGAAATAAAAATTTGATTGTAGAAAAAAGATAATGGCGTGCCGGAGAAAGAAAATCGACCTACTAATGCATTTTAAAGACTTTGCTCACTCTCAACACACAAAGAAGCAACAAGCTAACATCACATCATCCAAACGCCCGTCAAAATTAGAAAACTTTGAAAATTCACATTTTTCCTATTACTAAATTTATGCTAGTTCAAACTAAACTTGATAAATTTTATCCAAATATTAAAATAATTTATTTTATTTAGTGTTTTCTATGCACAACCCAAAATCAAAAATTTTGGGGTGTGACACTTATGTTCTCCCATGCTCTAAGGTTTCTGAACTTGTCCTCTGTCACTAGCTCGCTAATGTCACAGAAGTACCTACCATTTTTTATGAACCTTGTGCATGATGAAGTGCCAGAAGTTTGCTATAATCCTTGTTATGCATGCTTCATTAGTCTTAACGTCGTTACATTCAAAAAGTGACGAAAGTATCAAATAGGAAACAAAAGACGAAATAGGTGACAGAAAGAGAACATTTTAAGTTTTAGTGTCAATTTTTCACCTTTTGCCATCGGCGTGCTCCTTAAGTGGGCTAGCCTAATGGCTAATCCATAGCCTACTTCCCTTTCTTGTGGTTGGATTGTGGCCCATTTGGCTTGCCATGTGGGACTCTATAGCATAGGGGTAGTAGCACTTTGCTAGATTTGGGGGTTGAATAGCCCAATTAAAAAAATTAGTAAGGCACAACATGAGGCAAACTTGTTAGACACAAAGGAGACCCTAATAACCAATACTACTATATATGTATTGCAAGCCTAGGGTGATCAACTCCCAGACAATTCTAGTAAAAAGATAAGCACTAAGCTAAGTTAACTAGAATTGAAGGAGCTAGCTCGGTTTGCACCCTAGGATGAAAAGTCCTATTATCTCTACACTAGGAATTGAACAACACAAGTAATGCAAGAGATAGTGATCAAATGAATAGCACAAGAGGAAGACACAAGATATACCCCCTGTGATTCAGTGACTTGCCGGTTACCTACATCCACGTTGAGGTAAGCCCAAAGATCACCACTCCTCTATCAAGATCAACAACCCCGGGAGGTTGGTTTAGATGTGAGCGCTTGATCTTGAGCTAACTCAATCACGAGGTGCTTATCCTAGCCTTGATTCCACTAGAGTTGTTCTTTGCCTGTCCAGCATCGATGAAGCCAATAGCCCATCACACTCAACTTTGGTGCACCTTACAATCTTCAATGGAGTGCTTCAATGGAGACTTGCTACACCAAGTTGTCTAGGTGGTGGAATCCACCAAGAGTGACAACAAAACCCACAGCCATAATGATCTCCCACAAGATCCAACCTCATAAAGCAAATTCACAAGAATCACTCCAATCTCACTGAGAATGCAATCTCTAGCAAGGAATGGAGAGCGGGGATGTTTCTTTAGCTCTAATATGGAAGCCCAAGGGTTCTAACTTGCTTGGCCACACTCAATTTACAGTCCCTCTCAAGAAACTAGTCGTTACCAACTTGGTGGGCTAAAAACGACACCATCGGAGAGCTCTGGTGGGTCATCGGAGACTACCACCTGAGTTTCCCTAATGGTCACGGACACACTACCAGAATTAGTTGTTTCCATGCTCTAAGCTCTGTTGCTATGTTTCTGGTGATCACTTGATATTTCTTTGTGAGATCTAATGCCGCCACATGCGAAAACATAGCTATTTGTAACTAAACTCTAGTGACACTATTGAGGGCTCCTATGCCCCTTTTCAAACTTCCCATACACGATCGTGCACTGTCAGCCTGCCTAACCAAAACTCTGATGCCCTGCTCTCTAGTGGCACTAGAAGTTAGGGTTTGCATTGAAAAGAATGCTATGCTAGGGCTGTGATCTATGCTCCGATGACCATCACAGATCTCTAGTGAGGGTAAAAACCGTCCACCAATCTCTTTTTTCAAACCTTTTCAAATGGCTAACACCAATAGGTCTCCCACATGATGACCATCACCTTTAGCACCGAGTTAGCATTTTCAAAACATTTTTCAAAGGTTTTCACTTGCTTTTCAGTAGACCACTCAATGCTAGTGCAAATGAAATGTTAGATCACTCAAATGGCTATCTATCATATCAACTCGGCCATTCAACATCTCTAATCATCTCATGGCTGGTAAGAAAAACCTATACATATATACCTTTGCCTTCTCTTTGTTTGCATCCTTTCTCTTCTAGCATCCATCATCTTTACTCTTGAGCTTGTTGAGCCTTTGCACCCTCACGGTTATTACCATCTTCACCACCATGGCCTCATGTTGCTCAACTCTAGCTTATGGACTAAACTTGACCTTTTTGCTCACATCAAACATATTAGTCCACAAATGTTGTTTTTTAATTACCAAAACCCAAATGGGTATTCCAGGCAGTGGTAGCGGCAGGGGACTGGTGGGGAGGCAAGCTAGGCAAGGGGTGTTCTAGTCCTTTTGTTGTTTTTTACTAGTAAACATGTTTGTGCGTTTCAACGAAAATTCCATCTTGCATCATATGTTCTAATATGTTTTGGAAATATCATGGTTGGATGTATGCTATTCTAACTTGCACGAGCATGAGTCATAAAGTTAGGGTCACGGATGAGACAATAAATCAATTAGGACTCTAATTTATAATTCATCATGTTCTACTACTCTTAGTAAAATTAGCTATGACTCTTATACTCCAGAGTGTGGAGGGACACACATACTACTCTCTGTAAAAACGACTAGAACTCCTATGCCCTAGAGAGTGGAGGGACACGCGAACATGGAGAGAGAGTTGAAAGGTCCTAAATGGCTAGAAGGGTGGGTGAATAGCCTAATAAAAATTTATACAAAAACACTAGAACAACCGGTTAGACAACTAAATGGTGAAAAGCAATTTTGCACTAGCTCTACAAGAGTGTTGCAAGCCACCTACCCACAAAGCTAGTGAGCTATGATCTCTAAGACAAGCAAGAGGCTAAGTCACTACTCTACTACTAGTGAGCTAGCAAGGGAGAAGGTTACAACTAATTACAACTAGCTACTCAACTAATTGCTATTCTATTCGGTACAACTACCACAACACATGTATATTAAGAATGTAATACAAGAGTGATAGAGTGTGATACCGAGCTGGCAAAAGATAAATCAATCACAATAAGAATGCCAAGTGGACACAAAGATTTATCATGAGGTTCACTTGCTTGCCTGCAAGCTAGTCCCTGTTGTGACTGGCCGATTCACTTGGTGGCTCACGCGCTAATAGGCATCACATGCCTAGCCCACACTTCGGCGCAGTAAGAACTAACACAAATGAGGGCACTCAACGCCACGAGCAATTCACTAGAGTGGCTTTTGGCGCTCCGCCAGGGAATAAGCCCAAGAACCCCTCACAAGAATGCTGGAGATGGCCATGAACAATCACCAACTCATGCTAAGGCTCCATCGTTGCTCCAAGCCTTCTAGGTGGCATCAACCACCAAGAGTAACAAGAAAACCACAACAAGAATGATCCCCAAGTGCCACTAGATGCAATCACTCAAGTAAATGCACTTGGAATCACTCAATCTCACTTTGGATGCACAATCAAGCATGGAGATGAGTGGGAGAGGGTTGGCTCAGCTCAAAGGATGCTATCACATGTAAAAATGCCCAAGAGCATGAGCCAAGCCCTCCCAAGCTCTATTTATAGAGCCTCAAGGGCTCACTAGCCGTTATGTCCTCGAAACATCGTCGGACCCGTCCTCCGAACCCGGCGTCGGAGGCTTCGGACCATACCTCTCAGGTCTGGACCCTTCTCGAGTTTAACCTCCATGTGCCATGTGTCCAAGTGACCGTTGGACACGGCCAGACTAAGCTCCGAACTTAGGAGCAGGGGGCTCCAGACCAAGAGCCTAGGGTCCGGTTCATGCCATCAGTGAACCACGAGCCGCCATGTGTCCCAATCAAATTGAGTCGACCATTGCCTCGCGCAACGGCTACTAACACACGCTCTGGACTCAAGCTCCAGACGCGCACAGTGCCACCTCCGGACCAAACTCCACCAGGGTCCGAAGACTTCTAGAGAGCTTCCCGAGAGCAAAAATGCCTCCGGACCGAGTCCAGCGCCGCTGTCCAGACCAAGCACCAGAGTCCGAACCTCCCATGCCAACTCTCGCTGCGCCACATGTCACCACAGGACCGAGGCACCAAGGTCCAGACCTCTGCCCGAGCAGAGTCTGGAGCCTGCGCCACTGTTGCACTTAGCTAGGGTTAAGTACCGGACCCATGCACTATGGTCCGGACCCTTCCCAAGCCTGAGTCTGACGCCCTGAAATGCCTCCTTTTCAACTCCTTTCTTCCACCCTTGCTTCCATGTGCTAACACCAAAGTGTTCCACCACTTGTGCACGTGGGTTAGCATTTTTCAAAGCATTTTCAAGGGTCAAGTTAGCACACACTAGGTCCTAAAGCATATACATGAATGACATTACCTAGTGGCACTTGATAACCGCAATTACCATGATTTTCTTCTCTTCATAGTATGGCTATATATCCTAAACCCGATCACACTCTCTATAGTGTCTTGATCGACAAAAGAAAAGTGGCCCTATGGTGAATACCTTTGCCTTGAGCCCATTTTATTTTTCTCTTTCTTCTTTTCTAAGTTGGAGCATTTGATCACCATGACTTGGCCAACTCCTTCACTTGAGTGCCATTTGGCTCCACCACTCAGAGTGTACCAACCTATCTCATATAACACTTAGAGCAAAAGGTTAGTACTTAAGGTTTCATCAATTATCCAAAAACAAACTAGGACTTTCAAGAGTGCAATGGACCAACATTTATTTAGAGGAAGAAATTTTACCTCTTTAATATTATGTATGTATAGATGATGAGGAGAGATGGACAAAGGGTGTGGATGTCGCTCTTTCGCTCCTTTTAGTAGTAGAGATTCATCTCATTAGAACAGTACTTTGGGCGACAATTGCTTTATTATTATATCAATTATGTGATATAAAATCATATTCATAATCTCATAGCTTTCAATATAAATAAGAGCATCTCCACAATAGGGATCTCAAAGAGGGCTCCACTATATTTTTTGGTCCAAGGCAAAACAACTTAATTCAACAAGTTCCTAACTTGAGTCCCTACTTTATGATCTCCCTTCTCTAACACTACCTCCTCCTAATAATGAAATATGTGCCATGATGGTACGATCATAAAAAATCATATCTCCTAAGGGTGCATAGGGAGCTCCTTAATTCTTTTCCGTAATTTTTTTTCACACAAACTCTCTCTTGGACGTCTTTTTTTCGTCCCGACTCTCTACCACGCCGCCCCTAAACCTAAGATCACTCCTCCCTATCGAGGCCTCCCTCCTAGCGAGCCCCTCGTCCTGCCTCCTCCCTAGTGAGATGCTCTTCCTCACCATAGGTAGGGATGGGAACTAGGGAATAGGAGAGGGAGAAAATAAAAATAATAAGAATAAAGTGACTGATAAGTATGTTTAAAAAATAACGGTTTTAATTTGGGGCTACCTCTCAAAAGTATGAGAAACCCTTAAATCATAAGAGCAAGTACAATAAATCATATTAGCTTGGCTAATAGCCAAGATAGCTGAACAAAATCATATTATGGATGAGAGATAGAATACTTGGAGAGAATGAGCTAATGACGAGAATAGGCCTACGATGCTTGCAGCATCATCTCCAATACAACTGTGGGGCCCACCATAACCTCCATCTATATCCGGTTGTGAATGTCCATGGACCGATAGGATGTGCCAGGTGGGAAACAAAATATGTAGGCCCACAAGAAATAAAAAATATTTTAAATCTATATCTAAGAGACAAGTTGCTTTACGCTTGATCTTTTGAGCTTGTTTGGTGATGATTTGTCTTGGACATAAAACACATTTATTGTTGTACTTAGACCATGTTCGTTTGTCTTATGAGCTGTATTTTTTTCAGCGAATGAATATTATTTTTCTCTCATAATAAATCAGCTAACAATATTTTTTAGCTTATCTTTTCAACAAAGCGAACATGGCCTTCCTCTAGTGGCATCAAGTTTGTACTATAATATAAAAATAACATATCAATAAGAAAATCGTTGATTGAAAGCTTACCCTCGAATTAAAATATACATTGTAATTTTAATCGGAGAGAGTGTATATACATATGCGCTTATAAATTTTGGACATAAATTTCGTATTCGATTCCTATTGGAATCGGGAACAAATTCGAATCAAATTTCTTTTTGGCCCAATCTGTAGGTCCCGTGAGTTTCTCCATTTTTCAACAGAGAAAAAAAGCACCAGCCACCTCCGCTCTTTCGCCCCATTCACTTGACTAATAAATCATATTTTTTCAACTAAGGAATAATATTTTTCTCTCGGACTAAATCAGTCCACGGTATTTCCACGTCAGCCCAACAAACGGGGCATTTTAACGCCAGCCGCCTCCTCTTCCTTCATTTCGCCTTTTTCTCCCCGTCTCTCCTCTCCCCTCTCACCTCGCGCTCGCCGCGGCTGACCCAAGTACCCAAATCCAAGCCAAGCGATCGTCGCCTGAAACCAAGCAAGCCGGAGCGCAGGACACGCAGCTGCTCTCCCCCGCTCCGGCTCCGCTGCAGGTGAGAATGCGCCGGAGCAAACCCTTCTCCCTCCTCCCCCAATTCCGTTGCCCCCTTAGCAAAGCCCTCGAATGCTAGCTTTGTTTTGGGGTTTTCTCCCCTCCTTTTGTTTATCCTCAAAAAATAAAAAGAAGGAAATGTGGTCTCTCCACTGGCGGCGTGTCCTGCGGTGCGGCGTGGAGTCGGCTGCAAAAGAAGAGGAAGAAACAACACATTTTGGGGTTTTCTTGGAGCTTGTTATCAAAATTTCATTTTTTTTTCTTTTTCCTCTGTACCTCCGTTCTCGTTCATACTTCGATTCTTGGGTCCAGTCTCCCTTTTCCTGGGATGAATGCTCGTGTGCTCCTCAAAATCGATTTTGGTGTTGGTGGAAGAGGGTTTTACAGGTCACCAACACAATTTTGGGGTTTTCTTGGACCTTGTTATTAAAAAAAATAAATCAACGCGCAACCTTTGCCGAGTTAGCTTCACGTGATTCCAAGGTGCTCTGGTTTTCTTGGTGCTCTTAAGCACGTGTTTCCAGGTGCTCTGGTTTTCTTGGTGCTCTGTTCCTGAGCTCACCGCTTTTGTAGGATATAAAACCCCAATCCCCGAGCTCTCGTGCTCTTAACAAGCCCTGAGGCGTGCTGTACCTTAACCTTTATCTTTCCATGTGTACTCGTATAACTTAATTGCACAGGATAAACCTTGTTGGAACCAAGAACAGTGGCACGACTGCCAGACTAGATGCTATATTATCATGTATAAGGTGTTTATCAGATTGTAGTATTATTGTGACACCTGAAGTTTTGAGTTATATACTGGAACACCCTCTAGGGGGTAGAAATGTATGTCATTGAGCTTCTGTTACTAATTCAATCTATGCTCAGCTTATATGATTGAGCTTTAGTGACTGATTCAACATTTCTTCAACTGGTCCTGTATAAACTTATATTATGCGTCATTATAGTATTTCTCTGTTATGTGTGCTTCTTTAACATATTGTACTACTGACAAATGGTAACATCATTTTTCATACTTTGTTTGCCATTTCCCTTACCTTCAGCGATGGACTACACATCGGATGGAGATTCTGAGGTTGAAGCTTATGGATCCGGCACTTTTGAGCTTCTGGAATCAGGAGATTTAAAAGTGATGACTGATGAAGGCTTGTACCGATGCCCCTTTTGTTCAGATGATGAGAAGGACCACAGTCTAAATGATCTGCTGCAGCATGCCTCTGGTGTAGGGACTGCACATGATCGGGAAGCCAAAGAGAAGGCGGACCACCGTGCTATTGCAAGGCATTTGAAGGGTAAGCCTCTTGAATCATCTGGCGCACTTTTGCAGCCAATGCTTACCGATGTGCAGGATTCTGAGCATACCCAAGATGAGCAATTTGTCTGGCCGTGGATGGCTATCCTAGTCAATATGCCAAATGAATTCTTTGGTAAAAGTGCGAATCGGCTGAAGGAGCATTACTCATCTTTCCATCCAGTGAAGGTGCATCCTGTATATAGCAAAGGTCGTCCCACTCGTGATGCTGTTATTGAGTTCGGGAATGACTGGAGTGGTTTTAGGAATGCACGGGCCTTTGATGCTCACTTTGCGAAGAAAGGGTACAGCAAAGATTGCTGGAAGGAGATGAAGTGTGAAGGTACAGAGCCTGTTGGGTGGATGGCAAGGGCTGATGATTACAATTCTCTAGGGGCAATAGGTGAACTACTGAGAAAAAATAGTGACCTGAAGACATTAAAAGATATTGGGAGTGAAGGGGCAAACAAAACTGAAAAACTTCTGTCCAATTTGGCCTGCGAAGTTAAAGAAAAGGAAATTTATTTAGAGCAACTTGAGTCTGAGTACAACAAGCGATCTGCTTCACTTAACATAATGATGCAGAAGAGGGAGCAACGACTCCAGTCATACAATCAAGGTACATGGCAATATTCTGGTTATTTATGCATGATACATTTAGGAGTGACTAAATACATGCAGTGGTTACTATCCATTTTCAATCATGTTGTGCTATCTATGACTATAATAACAGTTTTTTTTTTCCACTTTTACTAGAAATCCTGAAGATGAGACAGCTTGGTCAACAAAACACACAAAGAGTTGTTGAGGAGAACCGGAAGCTACGGTCCGATATCCAGGACATGGTGGATGCACTTGATGCAAGAAACAAACAAATCAAGGAGTCGGAACATGACAAAAAGAATCTTGAGCAGGAAAAGCTAAAGGTGGGCAATTGCTTTCATCTGAGGCAAAATGTTTTATCAACAAGAATTATGTAATAGCTTGGAGATTAGTATATACAGTGTAGTTTTCTGCTTCTTACAGGAATTAGAATCCTCTAGTCATGTATGTCTTCTAAGAAGGATAAATAATTTTGATTGCTATTTCTTTGAAAATGAAATCTTTTTGTTACTTGGTGATTTTATGGTATGAAAACACAGATCATTCTACAATTAGTTGCCACTTGCCAGATGGTTGAACAATTCTATTAGGGTGAATTTGCAAGAGGTGTATTTGTATATGACATTTTTTTTTGTTCAAATCTATTGTAAATTTTAAGGAATTGTATCCTAGTCAAAATAGTCTCCTACTGTTGGTGTTATTATATAGAATGAATTAAATAATCAATTTTCTTGTTCTTGCCGGGCAAAATAATAGCAGAAGGCTGAATGAAATTAGGCCACTTATATGCTGAAATATTTGTACAACTTGTATAACGTACTTTTGACTTCTGCTGTACAGAATGCAATGAGGACCAGTCATCTTAGGTTGGCTGCATTGGAGCAGGAGAAAGCTGATGAAAATGTCCAAAAGCTTGTGGATAAACAAACGGTTAGCCCCTGTTCCCTTGACGTGCTTGCATGCGGTTTTCTTTTGAATGACATTCGTCTTGTTCGCTTTGTACTATGTGGAAATTGCAGAGAGAAACAAAAACTATTCTAGACGACTTTTTGAGGTTGAACACACAGTTGGAGATGAAGCAGAAACTTGAATTGGAAATAAAGCACCTGAGTGGGAAACTGCAAGTGATGGAGCTCAAGCCAGGTGATGAAGATCCAGAATCCAGAGTGAAAATAGAAAAACTAAAGGAGGAGCTCAATCAGAAGATCGAAGAACTGAAAGATGCAGAAAGCTGGAACCAAGTTTTAATCAGTAGGGAAAGCAAGATCAGTGATGAGTTGCGAGAAGCTCGAGAAGCGTTGATAAATGTATGATAATTTTTATGTCATACCAGTGTACTGCTCAGTTTCAGTGAGTGTTTTTGTTTACGAGAACTCATGTTTGGTCCAATTGCAGTCTGCGCAGAGTTTGCCTGGAACCACAAGCTGCCGGACACACATAGGCGTCAAGAAAGTTGGTGAGCTTGACCCCAGTGTGTTTCTAAGCCTGTGCAAGCGGAAATTTCCAGCAGCAGACGCGGAAGCTGAAAGTGCTAGTCTTTGTTCAAAGTGGCAGAATGAAATTGAAAATCCAGAATGGCAGCCTTTCAAGGTTATTATTGTTGATGGAAAAGCATCGGTAAGATGGAATCTTTGCCTTTTGTTGAACATGTATCAATATTGGTATGAATTGTTTATAATGGAGCATTGGTGCTGCACGTGCCTGTGTAGGAAGTACTCAAGGAGGATGACAGGAAGCTACGAGAACTAAAGGAGCTGGGTAAAGAACCCTATGCTGCCGTAACAAAGGCGCTGCTGGAGCTGAAGGACGGCAATGGCAGCAGGAAGGATCCATTCCCTGAGCTGTGGAACTATGACGAGGGTCGGAAAGCAAATATGGTGGAAGGAGTTCGGTTTGCTTTGAAGCTTTGTAACGTGAGCAAGACGAAGGGCAAGAGAAGCCACTGACTTCAACGCCATTGTTTCATGCTGAATGAATGGAGGTCCTAACCAAATAGTTATTCTATTTTGGAGTAAACTGGAAGTGCAGTTAACCTGGTGCATTTTGCTTAGGATTATTACCTTGTATGTTGCAACTCTGAACCAAGCGTGTCCCTAACGCTATGTATGACAAATGAAGTCACGCTGCAACCGTGTCGTGCTCCGATTAGATTAATGCACTAGTTAAGTTCAGAAATGTCTGGTGTCAAGTTTATGTGGTTTGAAGTAACTCCAGTTTGCATACTTATACAGCTTGCATGACAATCGTGCTACACTCCATCCAACTGCAGTCACAAACAATTGTAACCTCTAGGCACTGGCTGCTATCCTTAAAGATCCAAAATTTGACCCCAATTTCAAAATTTTAATATATTTGGAGAACAAACTAATTCCAGAACAATTTAATTAATGGAAACGCATTTATCTTCCGAGTAAACTTGTGAGCAGGACTGTCACTTTAAACGGCAAGTGTTCTCTCTCTTTGTTCATAAAAAGAAAAGTGTGCCTGGCTGACCTCTTATAAGGTTTTGACCTCAGAAAATATCTATCCATAATATTGAACTTTTATAAATATGTATTCATAATATTGATTCTTTTTATAAATATTTATCCATAATATTGAGTTTTTTATATTTATTATGTTGAATTATCCAAATATTTATCCATAATATTAAATTTTTATATAAGGGTTGCTGAGTTTGTCTCGGAAATGTGTATTAGAAACTTAGAACTACTTATTAAATTATTAATTCTGGTCTGGTTTCTAGAATCTACTAGTTTAAATTTAATAGTTTTTAGTCACTTTTAACTTTTCAACCAAATACTATGATTAAAAACTAAAAGGACTTTAGTCCTCTCTAGTAACTCTGGAGTTACTAAAAGTGATTAAACCGTTTAGTACCTACTAAAGTTTAGTTTAGTAGCTCGAACCGAACACGCCTCAATAAACTCCTAGTGTGCAAATACGGCACGTGAAACGCGCAACCCCAGCTTCCACGCCGCTAGTTGCTAGTACGGTCATGTTGACATTGCCGCCGACGCCGAGAGCACCGATGCAAGCCACTAGGTCATCGATCACAAGCAAGAAAGCATCTCCTCAGTGGTGTCCGCGTGCGTCCCCGGTGGCATGCCTGAGCCCTGAGCTAAACCGTCATGTCGGTGTCGACTGCGCAGGGCCGGCTGCTTGAGGGCGACGAGGCCACGGCTGCGTCGCCGTTGCCCCATGCCCGGGCGCCGCCGTCGTCGCGGTACAAGGGCGTGGTGCCGCAGCCCAACGGGCGGTGGGGCGCGCAGATCTACGAGCGCCACGCGCGCGTCTGGCTCGGCACGTTCGCGGACGAGGCGGCGGCCGCGCGCGCCTACGACGTGGCCGCGCTCCGCTTCCGCGGCCGCGGCGCCGCCGCCAACTTCCCGGGCCCAGCCGACGCGGCCGAGATGGCGTTCCTCCCCGGGCGGCCCAAGGCCGAGGTCGTCGACATGCTGCGGAAGCACACCTACGACGACGAGCTCCGGCAGGCGCTGCGGTCCGGCGGCAGCGGCGGTGACCGCTCCTCCCTGGGTCTGGTGGTACTCCCCCGGGTGGCGCTGTTCGAGAAGGCGGTGACGCCGAGCGACGTCGGCCGGCTCAACCGGCTGGTGGTGCCGAAGCTCCACGCCGAGAAGCACTTCCCGCCGCTCCAGGAGGGCGCCTCCGCCGACACGGCGCCGGTGCTGCTCGTCTTCGAGGACGTCGGCGTCGGCGGCGGGAAGGTGTGGCGGTTCCGGTACTCGTACTGGACCAGCAGCCAGAGCCCAGAGCTACGTGCTCACCCGGGGCTGGAGCCGCTTCGTCAGGGAGAAGGGCCTTGCCGCCGGTGACACCGTCACGTTCTCGCAGGCGGCGATCACCTACGGGGAGACTATGGATGTGAAGCGGCGGATGTTCATCGAGTGCAGGAAGCAGAAGAGGAGAGACGGCGGCTGCAGCGGCAACGACGGCGGTGATTGCCCTGACGGCGGCGAGCGCGTCGTGAGGCTGTTCGGCGCCAACATTGCCGCTGCGATTGGAGCTTCATGATCAAAAATAAGGTGCTCCAAATTGGGGCGTCGATCATGTTTTGTTTTGACCATGCAAGACAATATATATGATTATATACCTCACGACTTCATTAATTCAGTACAAGCTTACATAGTTAGCTAACAAAATAATATTGCATGTACTAGACACTAGATAGACTAGCCCCCTTCTCTGAATTTGTCAAGTACACGTGCCTTTTTTTTTCCTTCTGCAGAAAATGCTATGATTATGTCTTTCCAAATCTTTTGAAATGTAGTACTAACGGCCTATTTGGCAGAGCTCGGAGCAGCTCCGAGGCCGATTCCAAGAGGATCTTTGTCAAATGTATACGATGATTTATCATGAAGCAATTATATCTAAAATGAAAGATTAGCTCTCATTCATTTTCTGCACAGAGTCACTTTTTAATCATTATCCTTGAGAATCACTTTCAGCTAAGTAATCACCTCCTTTGAGAATCAAAAGCACAAAAGTTCTACTGAACAGGACCCTAATATGTTATAGTTACAGAATCGGTTGAGCCCCACAATAATATTATTTCTACTAAATGTCCCGAATTGAAATCGTTATCCCAAAATGCGATTGTAATTCCAATATAGATAGATCTACCCATTTAAATAGTGTGTTGTAATTCCCATCGAGCAACCTCTCAGTCACGCATAGCAAGTCAGGCAATTTTTCTTGTGAAAACAAATGCGTGTGCATTTTCTAGAATTCAAAGCTAGGACCGCTTCTCACGCTTAAGCCATCTTTACCATCCCACCATTAAGTTGTTTTTTGATATCATTATGAGAACCATTTCTTTTGAATGTTCGGTGATAATGGTTTTCAGTGGTGGATCACATAAGCGACTGCATCTGACAATGCATCCATTTCCAATGGCGGTCGGTCTTCTGAAGCGATTGCCTGCGAAAATGCCCATTGTTAGTAGCAGTTACTTATGTCAATCACTGTTAGAAATAGGGACATTTTCATTAGCTATCTTGGGGCTGTTTGGCTGGTACATTTCACGGCTGATTTTGGTTGATTCAATAGTGTTCTATGAGAGAGAATAAGCTGAAGTATGGCTGATAAGCCGCCTGATAAGTTCAAGTGAACAGAGCCAAGTTGTTATGTCGTCTGCTTCTAGAAAGCTATCTCTAGTAGTGGGCTTTGACGAGAGCCCCTCTAACTTACTGTACTTGGGGAAAGCAATTACCACTACCACTCCTGTAAAAAACAAGGGACACCTGTGGAAATTGTTTTAGGAGTATCATTGTATGTGCCCCTCTGTATACAATAGGATACACTATATATATATATATATATAGTTGGGTATTATTTTGAAAATCACATTATAAAACATGAGCACTCATAAACATGCATTCACACTCATCGCGATATGAACCGCTCTGTTCGCTTGGCTTATAAGCCATACTTTTTCAGCAAACGAATATTATTTTTCTCTCACAACAAATGAGCCAACAATACTTTCAGCCATGACTTATCAGCACATCCTATCTCTATGAGCACATCCAAAAGATTTAGTTGACAAATCTAAAAATTAATGAAGTCACCACATGGGCTGAGCACTTTCTACATGGCTCCTAAAATATTTAAACGCTTGCGTTATCTAGTCTTGTAGTTATTAGACAATTATGTTTGTCCAATCTCATGACATTATTTCTCGTGATTTATTATTCAGCTGGTACCAAGAGGGATTTGATATTCAATCTCATGACAATCGCATCGGATGGGTGCGCAGCTACCCAGGGTACTAGCGCAATATTTCCGATATATTTTCCATATATATATATATATATATATATATATATATAGATAAATCATATATATATATACCGATATATAAACAGTGTCCTCTATTTTTAAAACGGAGAAATAAACAGTGTTACATCACTGTTTGCCAGAAACGATTTCCAAACTATACACGTGCTGTTAGAGTGTTACATCACTGTCTGCCAGTTAACAAGCAGGAGATTTCCAAACTATACACGTGCTGTTAGAGTGTTTTTTATTATTAGAAGCGCGTGGGTTGGTTTACTCACCGACACGAGCTAACAATATAGTAGTATTAAGCATATGAAACCAGCTTGCATTGCTTAATCACTAGTTAATTTAAAACTAATTGTATATATAAAAAAACGTTTTCGACACGCTTCCATATAAACATGTCTTGTGCTGCCATCGATCGAAGGAGTGTCCAAAACATGTTTTTTTATAGCGTGAGATACTGAGAATCTGAGACGTTGAATCGTTAGTTGATGAAGAAGCTCAAACAAATGAAACCTGGTCGGTTGGTGCGCTCTTGTTTGTCTTTTCCATCAGCAATGCCAAAACTTAGCCCAGTACGTACAGTCCATTTAATAACATGGTTTAATAATCAGTAATCCTAGTCAGCCATCTAACCAGCTGAGATAACCATCAAGACCAAAACCTGCGCCATACATGCACCGGGTCGATTGGGCTCGAGCCTTCCTACCGCAGTTCGAAATGCGAAGCCCCTTCTACAAAGATTAAAACTAGATATTAGAGATACAAGGTGATGAGAAAAACCCCATCTAGTAGTACTTCCTAGATCTGCCTTACCTAATGGTGTCTTTTTGGTTCAGCTAATAACAAATTACAGTCAAATAAAATTTAGTTTATTTCTTTCCTCATTTAAACTAGGTAAAATGCCATTCTAGCTCATTTAAACAAGTTATTCAATCGACCCAATAACCCAAAGTAATTTGAACTTACATCCCTAGAGCAAAACCAATCAAACCATAAGCACCGGAAAGCTCCGTTGCTACCTAGACAGAGGCACTAAAGAAAACGGTCGAGAGGACCCCGCAGTCAGTCTTCAAGCACCCACCGGAAAGGAAAGCTCCGGTGGTGTGGCGTTGCCAAGCATTGGAGAATGCAGCGAGCGTGAAACAATTCTGCAAAAACAATTCTCACCCATCGGATAACTCTAGTGATATCGAGACAGTAGCATCAGAGAAAGCATCGGTGCCCAGCAGTTCTATAGAAGGTTTGGTGGTCACCGGATCTCTCCGGTGACAGCGCCGGAGTAACATTGGAGAAAGAATCACAGGCTAGCAATGGTCGACAACATCTATTCAACGTGGCAAGGCACTGGATGTCTCCGGTAACCCGATCGGATCTTTTCCGATGAGTCTGCAGAAGTTGTAGCCTTTGCCCAACAACTATATTTTGAGGGGAGCCTATATATACCCCAATAGCCGGCCATTTGGGGAGTGTTGGAGCTTAATGAAAGGTATAGGAGGCTGAGGCTCAATGAAGGTATAGGAGGCTGAGGCTCATCTCTAATTGCTTAAGCCACCAAAGTGCTTAAAGATCACATATGTGATTAGTGTAGGTGCTTTGTGAAATGCTTAGACTAGTTAGACTACCACTTTAGTGCTTGCTCTAGGTTTACGCTAAGTGTTTACTGAGGCTTGCATACCTCTTATCATCTAGTGCTTGCATGCACCATTGCTTATATACTAAGGGCTTGTAGTCTTGCGAGATCCTCCAATGTGTGGAGAGGCCGATGAGCATGTACGAAAGGGCCATGCATTGACCCGCGATGTTTTGGCTTAAACACAATAGTGAAGACAGTGGGGAGTGGTCTGAAAGAAGGCCATCGGGGTCCACTTGCTCATGAGGAAGGACCATGGGCTATCCATGGAGTTACCCACTGGGAGCTTGGGCCGGGTATCCTTGTGAGTGGCTCCAACGAGGATCAAGGAGGAGCATGAGCTTCTTGATATCACATTTAAGCATCCGCACTTTACTTGCTTACATAGGTTGTGTGTTTACCTTTCTAGTTTAGCTTGCTAGGCTAGTTCATAGGATTAAAATTTAGATTGCATAAATCTTTTGCAGTAAGATAGCAACACTTAACAAAACCTAGTTGCACATTTAGATAGAAATCTTGCATATGTTTTGATAAGTAGAATTAGAGGCCATTAGTTTTTACAAGGAAAAATTTTCCAAATTACTTCCTCCAAGTTTGGCCTATTCAGATAACCCACTAAACTAACATTTGGTTCAATTTATTTCCACCAACTATTTCATTGGTCTAGTTTAAATTTGTTAATTTTTTGTCTATGTATAAGTTAAGTTTTAATATAAATTTTTGTGATGTGATAGAAGACATCATAAGTTATGTTAAAAAATATATCTTAACTTTTGCCACTATTTTGATAGCTTAGGAAATTTAGTGATGAATTAACACTAGAGATATAATATCATACAAAACATAATGATGAAAACCTTTCACCTCAAAAAATTTGAAACTAAAACGCAATTTATACATAGAGGAAAAAAAAACAAAATCCTTTCTAAGGTGTAAATTAGATCAACTTAAATAGTTGGAGGAAGTAGATTGAATTAAATGTTAGTTTAGAGGGTTATCTGAACATAGGCCAAACACGTTGGCAGTAATTTAGACTTTTTTTCTTTTTTATAAAGTATAATTTACTCTCTTCTCTTAGGTGTCACGATCCCTTCACGGTCCATATATGCAAGGAGCCATATATATGTGGTGTCATCGGATGATATATATCCCACGCTGCAACATTGCATACAAGGTCCATGCATGTGCATGGGGCCTTTCTTGTCCTTGGAAAATGTTCACCGACACGAGCGAGCAATATATAGTACTATTAAGCACCCATCAAATCAGCTTGCTAAACTAACGAGAAAAAACACACGACATATATATGGCAAAATTGGCTAGCGGACACCCAAAGTGGTGGTTATTTGCTAACGGACACCCAAGGTGGAGTTGTTTGCTAGAACACACTCTCGTTTGTTGCAATTTTGCCACAAGACACCGTGCCCCATATTTTATTCATTTACACCGGTAGAGGAGAGAGAAATTTTCAATATTAACATCCGATGCCCCTAAGCCACATTTGCATCCCGAACCTAGTCTGGTTGGACCGAGATAATAACCGGCCCGGACCTCGTCTCACTCTCCTTCCCCGTCTCCACGATAAAGGAAGCGGCGGCGGGCGGGCATCGTCGATAGGAAAGGGCAAGCAGAGGCCGGTTCAAGATGGCGACAGGCTCGGGCGCTTCGTCCTCGACAGCTTCGTGTGGAATGAGAGAGGCGCAACCACTGTGCCCTTTCTGTAGGATGGCGACCATTGTGGAACAGACCTCTAGAACCCAAAATAACCCAGACATGCAGTTCTATATTTGCAGGAATCAGGACTGGGTGAGTTATTTTCATTTCTTTGTTGTCCATTTTGGCCTTTTCAAATTCTGATCTAGAGTTTCATCCCAATCTTGTGTTCTTCGGCTTGAACAGGGCAACGACCAGTGCGCTTTCTTCATGTGGAAGCCACCGAGCACAAGAGATGGTATGGATGTTGCAGCAGTGAGGGCAGGCTTGAAGGCTTTGGACAATTCTCTATTGAACCTGACCAATGTTGTATCTGCTCAGACGACTGTTATGAGTAGAATAGCTGGAGAGCAGAGAGTGAATAGGTGGATGAATGTGGCCAGTGTGTTTGTAGGAGTTCTTAGCTTTGTTGCCATGTGCATGTTGGTGTATAACAATGCATGAACTTGTCTTTGTAATGTTTGTGTAATGAATGAAATGCAGTTATGTGACATTGCCAAGTTTAATACATTTTCATCATTACCAACTTCAATACAGCAAGCAACATTAGCATCATAAGGTAGATGGCACAGCAAGCATACCAAGTTCACTAGAATACAATACCAAGTTCACTACAATACCCAGTTCACTACAATACCCAGATCACTACAATACCATGTTCAAAACATTATAAGTTCTCAAGCTAAATGGCCCTCCAGTTGTCGTTGTTTGTTCTGGCAGTGTTCATATGCCACAGAAGCTATAAAAACACAAAAAAGCATAGAAGTCATAGAAGTCACAAAATCTTTCTTCTCTTTCCGTGTTGCTTGCAGTGCCTAGAAGTCCATCAGGGCCCTCTTGCTCCTAATGCAAGCGCTTGGATTGGATATCAGTTGTGAGCTAGCTTGACTCCTAGTCAGTGGCCTTGGGCTATCTGCCACTTGGTGTTTGGTCTGGGTCCTAGTGACCGAGGAGTTTGGAATCCTACAACATGAAACATGTGGTTAAGATGTAGTAAACTAAGTGAAAAATGAAGGCAAGAGATGGATCACGCACTGCGTAGCTTGTTTAGGAGGTGTAGGCTCAGCAGGAGTTGCCTTCTTCTTCTTGGGTTGTTTCCCCTTGGAGGAGGCCTTCCTCTTCTTCTTCTTAGATGGATCATATGTGGTCTCTATAATCTTAACCACTTTTGGCTTGTAAGTCCTCCTGTTCTTTGGTGGTGTAGGTGGTTGAAAGGACCTAGGATGTCGCCTAGAGGGGGGGTGAATAGGCGTTTCTGAAAATTAACACCTTTAAATGCGGAAACAATTAGAAAGGGGAGTTTCCAAAATGGAAACTCTAAATTAAGAGTACTACCACCCCTCACAAGTTAGCCACAGAGTAAACAAGGTATAAAGAATATATCTAGAAGCTACAACCTGCAACATCAAGTTAGAACAGAGAATAAATATTTTTAGTAAGGTGAGGAAATACGGGACGTGTCCGGTATGAATACGGACGATGTCCCAGATATACACATTTCTGCAGATCAGCCCGAACTTGCTCCTTTTGATTTCTATCTTCAAACCAAACTGCAGCACCTAATTTAACTATCAAGATATACGAGAAGAACCAACAAGTGCTAGAGCAACACAAATATCAAATGAAATGCGAATTGAGACACGATATTTGTTTTATCAAGTTCGGACTCGTTCGAGTCCTACTCTCCGTTGAGGGGGCTGCAGGCGACCCAACGAAGGTCAGCCCTAGAGGATACCACGAAGGTCACTCTAGTAGGAGTCTTTTCCAACTCCTTTTCCTCCTTCCACTAATTGATTCCGAGGCGTAGAATCGAATGTTATAAACTTTCCGAGGCACACCACAATCTCCGGGTGCTCTCCGTCTAAACGTCTAGGACCGAAGAGTCCAAGAGTAACAAATCAAATCACGAGATTGACAATATGCACAAGTGCTCAAGTGGTTGGATGGCTCTCTTTTGAATTTCACTCAACCCACAAATTGATTTTGCAAGTTTGATCAATCACTCACTAAGAGAGGGTTGGCAAGGCTCGTTGTGTCTAAGTCAAGAGAATCAGCAGCCTCCAAAGGTGGAGGCTTGGGGTATTATAGCCCCCTTGAAAAACTAGCCGTTTATAGCCGTTGCCATACCGGACACGTCCGGTATGATCAGATCGCGCCAACGGTAACTAAATTCTGATGATGTTGTGAGGCATCGAACTCCCGAAGAATGCCGGGACTTCCGACCGTCGGAACTCGACTCAAGTCGGAACCCCGACCTCGGTAATTTTGTCGAGTTAAAGTTAGTGAGGTGTCGGAACTCCCGACATATTCGGAACTCTCGTCGGAACTCCGACATACGTCGGAACTCCCGACCCTCACGGCTTTTGAAAACTAGATGTTGGCTTACGGTCATCCATACCGGACACGTCCGTATTAATACCGGACACGTCCGGTATGACCAGACGAAGAACCCTCCAAGTCGGTTGAAGTGCGACACGCCGGAACTCCCGACCCATGCCGGGACTCCGACCGCGAACTTGGAACTCCCGACTAACCAACCCGAGAACAACAATTTTACACTTTGGATGAGACGTCCGGTAAGAATACGGACGTCCGGTATTGTGCAACAAACAACAAATCGATTAGCTCTTTTGTCTCTCAAATACTCAAAAACTCACATGGGTTGGCTTGAGCACTTATGAAACATTATCTATCAACATGATGCATCCTCTTAATAGTACGGCATACCTATTAAACTCAAGATCAAAAGAAAAATGAATTTATACCACTTGAGTTGATTTCTTTTGAATTGATGCCGTCCCTTCCAATCTTCATCAAGTAAGGGTGCTAACAAGTTGATGTTGATCTTTTCATTTGAGCATAGCCATCTTGAGCATGTGACTTGATTCCATTCATCAAATTTGAATAACCCCAAATGTATCAAGTCACTTCCATCAAATACTTCATTATAGATTTGATTCTTCACATCAATATGACCATCTTAGCTTGATTAGTACCTCAACTAAATGCAAGTACTTTCTTCTTCACCCTAGCTAGGTTCTTGGCCGCCAAGGAGCTTGCCCTTCACCCTTGCTTAGTACCTCTTGGAAGCCTTTCCTTGCTATCTTCACCATCTCAAGCCATTAAGTCACATCTTGTGTTGAATCATCCATTCATATGTATTGTTATCTTTTTCATTTTAATTTAGCAAGCTTCAAATATGAGACCATTCCATATGCAATCCCTCATGTCTCATTAACTAATAATCATGAGCTTGCTTTCACATAGTCAATGGAAATCCCACAAAAAAATAAGCATTCACGTGAATTCCATTTGCATTGTTGTCTTGTGCTCGAACTAGATTGTTTATACAACAACACATCATTTTGGTGTGAGATAACCTATTACCTGTTCACACTTAGCAAACGGGTTAGTCCTTTAATCACGTTGTCATTCAATCATCCAAAACCCACTAAAGGGCTAGATGCACTTTCAGTGGTGGTGTATCAGGGTCTTGGATAGTTTCATTGCAGGTTTTCTAAAGGTGGCCAAATCCACGACACCTTTTACACCTTCTCTTGCCCTTGCTGCTTGACCCACCTTCTTCAGCACCAACCATCCTTCTTTTCCTTGGCCTTCCTGCTGCTCTATTACATTGAGGAGGAAGGAGTTTGAAGCCAATGTCCACCTTTTCCCATTCTTCCTTGTTTGGCATAGGTGGCACAACAGTTGAATAAGCTGCTTTGAACATTTCTATATAGTAGTAAGGTCCACAAAGTCCTCCAATTCTACCCTTCTTGTGCCAATGAAAGCTATGGCATGCACACAAGGCAAACCAGTTAACTACCAAACTCTACATGTGCACTCTTTCTTTTTCAGATCAACAATGAACCTCCATGGGACTAGGTCCTTATTCACACCTACTTCTCCCATCATTGGGCCACTCTTATTAATGGTGTACCTCTAATTTCTTCTTTTGTTGTGTAGTTCCTTCATGACATGAGGCAAAACCTTAAACCTAGACAACTTTGAGGCCAACTGCCTTCATGTGCAAAACCTCTCCATGATCAATTGCCTTATCTTGTCCATGAGTTCTAGAACAAGTAAGGACTTTTCTTTCCTAATCCAATTATTGAAGGTCTCAGCTATGTTGTTGGTGACATAGTCACATTTGCATGTTGTGCTGAACTTAACCTTGTCCATAGCTGTTTATGATTGTCCATCAGCCAGGTTGTTGCCTTTGGGCATGTCTTAAGCATCTCATTCTAGTGTCTATCATGGGTTGTTTGCCTGTAGCACCTTGATGCAGGCCACAAATTCCTTTCAAACACTTTAGCCCTAAATCTCTTCTGGAAATTCTTCACAAGATGCCTCATGCATTCTCTATGCTCTACACCATTTGTGAAGATTTTGGTAAGCGCTTATCTATTTCTTTGCCAAGATTAGTTGAAATAACAAGACCAGGTGGGGAACCAATAGCCTTGTGTAACATCTTCATGAACCATTCCCAGTTGTCCTTGGTCTCACTACCAAAATACTCCATAGGCCACTGGGAACATCTAGTTGTGGCCATCAATCCCTACTGCAGCTGCTAACTGCCCCTTCCACTTTGCTGTCAAAACTGTATAGTCAATGCCAAGATAAGGTCTGCAATCTTGAAGGAAGCCATCAATGCATGGCTTCAGTGCTACAAACATCCTACTAAATCTTCTTTTCCTATTCACAACATCCCACTCAACCTCTACAACACTGCCAGGACTCCTTTCTCAATTTCTCTTTTTCAAGAAAACACATGTACAAAGTTGTCCTCCCAGCCACCCAATATCTCATCTAAGGCCATCTGCTGGCGGTCTCAAACAACGTAGTAGCTCACCTGGATGCAGTATTCTCCTCTAACTTGCCCTTCAAAACTTTAGGCCCAAGAGTTGAATCTTCTCTAAGCCAATTTATCACTCTATCCTTGACCCAGTGATTGGTAGCCATGCAATTCATTTGTACTTTACTTTTGCTGGCATAGTTATGCTTATGTGATAACTTCTTAATCTGCACCCATCAATCAAACAAGAAAACAAAGTCAACAGTTAGTAAACAAAAAATGAACATTGAATCTAACACTAAATCAATAACTGCATCAAACATATCTACCATGTCCTTCCATCTTGACATTGAGATGCATGAATCCTCCACCTACACCTCTTGGCCTTACAATGTGCTCTGTACCGCCGTGACTCACTGTAAGGAAGTTCAACTTCATTAAGCACATCATATTGCCTAATGCACCTCTTAAAATAGAAACCATTTTAAAAAATAACACCAACAACTATCTTATGGTTATCTATGTTAGTCATATGTAGCACACCCTCACAACCCCTCTCATCATCCACATCTAGTGGGTCATCATCTTCTGAGTCACTGTCAGGATAATAATCACAGCCGTCCTCAGCATCATCAATGAGCACATCCTTGTACTTCTCTTTCTCATCATCTACTCCTACATACTCAATTTCATCAGACTCTCCCCAGTCATCATCAGGATTAGCATCATCCTCAAGATTATCATCACCTTCAAGATTAGCATCAACCTTAGGATTGTCATCACCTTTAGGATTAGCATCAACCTTAGGATTATCATCACCTTTTGGATTAGTATCAACCTCAGGATTATCATCACCTTCTAGATTATGATAAGCTTCATCATTATGAACATCTACTGGATTATCATTAGGCAGAATCATAGCTATTGGCAAACAAATGACCTAACTCTATTGTGTGCTAATAACAGACTGAGTACCACCAGATGCATTGGCATTAGAAACTTGAGACTATAATAAACGAGGACCAGTGTCAACAACCTCTGCAGTTAGTGGTAGCCTTCTACTGTCTCAATACACATCAAATGCATGTAGCAGAGCAGAATTAGAATCTATGTGCATTGTCTCATCCTTGGTTTTGTCAAAGAAAGTAACCTCCTGTGCTTAATCCTTACCATGAACTATCTCCTCAGCAAGCAAATCATAAAAACCCATCCAATTGAAGGTATCCTTGTCCACCACACGCATGAAATTAGCAATTACATGATAATCATCGAGCTCATCTGGTCTTTACTCTACATAGGCAGGTACTCTAATCGCCAACCTATAGGGGGCCGTCGGATCCATCCTAAATAAAAAAAAATACCAGATCCAAACTAAACGATTTCAAACCACAACCTTTCTAATGCATCCGCAGGCATACAAATCGAAAGAGTACGGGTTCAAGAAATCTCACCATTTTGGAATCCATTTGAATTGAGGCACCCTAGGCGGAGAACCTAGGCAATGCGCGTTCTTCCTGCTGACGGCCGAGGCTGGAGGTGCCAACGGCGGTGGGCACTGGAGTGGAGTGGACGGCATCGTGGCGGCCCTGGAGTGGAGTGGGCGGCGGCGGGAGTGGGATTGGGGAAAGTGACGCCCGCTGTAACCCTAACAGTCGGGTCCGGGTCAGTTATTATCTGGTCCAACCAGACGAGGTTCGGGTCGGACCCAAATGTGGCTCAGGGGCACCGGATGTCAATATTGAAAATTTCTCTCTCCTCAACCGGTGCAAATGAATAAAATATAGGTGCGGTGTCCTATGACAAAATTACAACAAACCAGAGTGTATTCTAGCAAGCAGCTCCACTTTGGGTGTCCGCCAGCAAATGACCACCACTTTGGGTGTCCGCCAGCCAATTTTGCCCATATATATAGAGCATGTTGTTTCTCATCAGATGCTCAAATCATAGAACTGTGATCAAGTCTAACTCAAAGAGATGAAACATGTCCCAAATCTAAAAGAAGTAGAAATAAATAAATTAATAAAAGAGAAGAAAATTTGCATGTGTCGGTACACAAAAACACATCAGAGTCCGATTCATTTCTTATTTTTTTCTTCTTCTCTAGTCTAGAACAAAATAGATCTACTTTTGATATTAACTAATACAAGTCTTTAATTTTACATGGGCGTGACGTGCCGAGGGGCGAGGGCACACCTTGGCATCTTGTTAGCCTCTTAAGTTTTTTTATAGACTCAGTGACTGAAACTTTGTTGGCATCTTGTTTCAGAAAGCACGTTGGTTTCAAGAATAGTTTAATTATATTTATTCATAGAGTATTACTCCCTCCATTCTAAATTATAAGTTGGTTTGATTTTTTTAATATATTTATTTTACTATGTATATAGATATAACGTATATCTAGATATATAGTAAATTCTATGTAAAAAAAGTTTCAAAGCGACTTATAATTTAAAACGAACGGAGTATTGTTATTCATTTTTCCCAATCCTGGTCCAAATTAAAGACAAGTTGAATCGGTGGAGTCGCGGTCGCGTGCGTCTGTGTGTTTTGGAGTCGTCTTGCGTGCTGGCTGCTGGGCTGGCTTCTCTCTCTTTTTTTACAAAAAGCGGTAGTAGTCTTGTTGGGCTGGACCTAGGATATGCCATATGTCATACTGGTGCAGCCCACTGGATCCGCCCCTGATCGTGTACCTAACTGTGTCGCGGGCAATAGAGCAAGAACACAAGTAGCATGATGGGCCAATTTGCAAGAGAAATGAAGCTGGCTACATAAAAAATATGGGCCATATTGGTCAGAAACGTAGGGCTTCGTCAACGTTTGGTTGGAGTTGTGGACATGGATCCAGTTAGCGAGTTATAAATGAATATACGACAGTCCGCCACGGGCCCACGAACACAGCTGACCTGACCATGGGCTGGGCCGGTGTGTTACCCAAGAATGAATCTAACCCGGCCTCTACAGGACGCGGCAAGTTTCACCTAACTGCATCTCCATAAAATAGAAACACTATGGACATATATATTCCATGATTAATCTAATCTAATAATATTAATTTGGTATCATGAATGTTAATACATTTTATATAAATTTGATCAAACTTAAAACTGATTAACTCCTGGAAAGATGACTTCATATATCTTGGAACAGAGAGAGTAGTAGCTCTTTTATCTTTCTAGAAAACCTAGCTATCTAGCTTGCGTCATGAGCCCAACAGGCATATATATGTGCCCATATGGGTAGATATGACGAAGCTGACCGCCCGCACCTAAGGTATATTTGGATCACCTAGAACTAAAATTTAGTTGGACTAATTAAAGTTTAGTCATCTAAAATTTAGCTGGGTGATGTTTGGAAACAAACTAAATTTTAGGTAATTTCTGATTGAATAGACTACGCTACCCATTTAACATGGGAGAGAGGAGAGAGAAAAGGGTAGGTTGAATGACATGTATGTCTTTTCATGTTCCGTGTCAGCTTCTGGTCTAGTTTAGCTTGCTTTTGCCAACTAGTGAGCTAGCAACTAGTTAAAGTTGAACTAAAATTTAGTACGCCTATTATTTCTCCTATTTGAATTTACTAGACTAAAGTTTAGGTGCCTACTAATTAGTTCATCCACACATGTCCTATCCATTGACCATGGGCTTTGTTAGCGATGGCCAATGGATGGATCAAGATGTATACAAGTCGTCGTTTCTGGTAGTAATAGCTTAGATCTATCGGTACCTACCATCAATCCATCTTTCAAGTGCTAGCTACGTAAGTACAGTCCATCAATGATGAAGTAAAAAGATACCCCTCCGTTCCAAATTATAAGTCGTTTTGATTTTTTTTACATCGATTTTGCTATGCATCGTGATATAATAATATGTCTAGATACATAATAAAATGGTTGAACCAAAAAATTAAAATGACTTATAATTTGAAGCGGACGGAGCATGTAACGATCGATGCATAGCATGGGTGCATAGTTCGATGGAGATCTTAGCTTCATGGGTGCATGAATAATTGGATTTGTGTGGACGTACGCATGCTGCGCTCCTATATATGTGAATGTGATGGTCCTTTCGAAGATCGACGTGCCAGCAGAGACTCATCTATCATGCACTGGGGACTACTGCACACTGCTCACTGCTGCTCCGATCGAGCTAGCCATCCAAGATCGGAGAGGGACAGCTTCGTTTGGCGGCATCCGACATAGCCATGCATGGATGCGTGCTTCAATTAAACCTGGCCGAATTTTTTTATTTTTCAGCTTTTTTTTGAAAAATATTCACAAATAGACATCTAGTAGTTTGATTTTCGTTTATGGACCACGACCTCTGACCATGGCTTTTTTTGGCGAGGAACACGTCTTTATGGCCAAAAAAAAGGTGTCGGACGTGGCGGTGACCTGGACCCGGCGTGGAAAGGCCTATGCGCCATAGATCTTCTATGATTAATCGTAATCTTAATAGCTGTTACCCTATAAATCTTAGCGTTTGAAATGAAACAAATATAATTGTTCCGAGAAACATGCAACAATGCCATTGTGGTTCAGCTGGTCATGACGTAAGCGACTTAACTCAAAGGCCTAGGTTTTGAACCCTAGCGTTGAATTTTTTTTTTGCTACATTTTTTAACATGATGCTTGGCTCTAACATTTTTAGAACATGCCTTTCTCGCTCGCGGTTTCAGTTGGCGGAAATGGCATGCGTGATTCTCGAGAGCGGCCTGTTGATCGTCTCCTCAAGACCCTGAATGAGCATGACGATAATTTAAAGTCGAAGTTGTTCTCCTTCCACACCGGCCTGCCAGCCATTGCGTTTGTGTGTGTTTGTAACATCTTAAAATTTGCATTCTTTTAAAATTAGTAAATATAATTTATTTAAGCAAATGTGTGTGTATTAAAAGATAGGGAAATAATAAATTTTGTGGAATTAAAATTTAAAAATAAGGATAGAAACTTTTTGATGCATACATGTTGCTGCATATCATTTTGTGAATGCTTGGAATTTGTTAAAGATTTCAAAAAGAATTGAAATTTGAATTTAAAAAGGGTTTTGAAAATAGAAGAAAAAGAAAAGGAAAGAATCATTTTTCCCTCTCCTTCTTGAACTTGTGAGCCTTCTCACCTTCACCCATGACTGGTTCTCTCCCTCCGCCCCGCCTCCCCATGGCCTTACTACGTATTGTGTCAGTCCATGACGCGGCGCGTGGGAGCATCCCCCGCTCCTCGGCCTGTTAAATAGTTTAGCACTTGCCTCCCGCCTCTTCTTTTGCATTCGTGGCCTAGTGAGCTACAACAACGCATGAAGAAGGTCGCCGGATCCGCCATCGCCGAGCTCGGAACCTCCCGTTGTGCAATCCCCGTCTAGCCGCCCGTCTCCATTTCTCCCTTGGTGAGCTTCACCGTGATCCCTCTCTCCCCATGCAACTTAAAGTTTTTCAGAGGCCGTAGACCTTGTTTTGTGTTCAATGCCACGCCATGCCTTCCCCTATCCGTCTTCTCGACCAGCGTGATCCCCTGCTCCCTCCCTCTCTTGGCATGCGTTGGTCAATGTGGGCCGAGGCGAAGAATCGAAGCTCTCCGGCGTGTTTTATACGGAAATGAAAGCCGCCGTCGCCTTTGTCTCCGCCGGAACCCTTCTCTCTCCTCCCGGTCTAATCAGAGCCCTCCATCCATGATCGTGGCTTAGATCTTCCGATACCCCTTCAGCGTGGCTGATTTGCAAAAGAGACCCTGGACTTTTCTAAGTCCTAATCCACGATCTAAGGCGTAGTTCCACGAATCGCAATCTCGTTTGGAAAAACGTAAATGGCTTAAGTCAAAAATACGATTTACGAAATGCCATTTCCTGTTTCACTTATAAAATTGTCGTTTTAGCTCGAATTGATCCATTCAAATCGCGTTAGCTTCGTAATTTCATAAGCTACATGTTAGAACTACTGTTAGTCAAGTTTGGAACTTTTAAATTCATGGTTAGATTTAATTAAATATATTGCTATAGGAAAACCCGTTTAAATCATAACTTTCGCATTTTAGCTCCGTTTTTCGTGAACTTCGCGTTGACGTGATCGTAGCGAGACGTAGATTATGTTTACAAACATTTTATCTTGTTTTCAATACTGTTGGTGTACTGTTCTAATGATAGGAATGTTTGCTTTGCATGAATGCTTTTGGAATGTTGTATGTTCTTTGTGTTGGTCGCTGCGTTAGACGGTGAGGAAAGCGTTGGAGACCAAGAACTCTTTGACGACCAGCGAGGACCAGAGACGAGTTTGTGAACCAAGGCAAGTATAGCATGGGCCTACCTTGATGTCCTATTTCACTTTAATCAATTACTCATTTGCATGTGTCTAATTTTGATACCCGTAAGGACATTCTAGTGATTGATTATCCTGTTCCTTGTCTCCTATGGGTTAAATGCATATGGGTAGATTGCTAGTGCTCTAACCTGAACTTGATATACATGATGATGAATGATACTATGGAACTAAGAGTTTAACATGATTTATAACAAGCTGTTCCATAGGGGCGAAGGTGCAAATGACCTTTGATCATGTTGCTCCGACCCTCCATAAGGACTTTTTCGGCAAAAATGGGACCCGACAAAGGCAACCGTGAGAGTCATATGGCTCTCGACTTTAGCTCAGTAATAGAACATTTTCTAGCTAGTTAGAGGTTACCTTTTTGGCGTAAATGGGCTTGCCACGTTGGGTATAGGGCTGCCTCTATTCCTATGTGTATAGCATGATGGATATGTGCCATAGGAAAGGGAGTTCCTACATCCGCACCGCCAAGGAAACCTAGCGGTCCTAACTTGTTAGAGAAACCTATGAAATGGCTTCATAGTGTACCCTGCCTGGCCACCTTGGTAGTGATATGGGAGTAATTAACCGGGCATATGGGGATCACGACTTGCGGTGAATGTGCACCACCTCTGCAGAGGGTAACAAATCGTTATATATGTGCCGTGCTCACGATTCTGAAAGCGACTGGGAAAACTCACAGAATAAGCTGGATACTTGATGATGTTCAATTAAGATGTTCTATGATGGTATACTATACACTTTACATTGATATACGTTCTTATGGGATTAAATGGGAGCTTAAGCATAACTTGATAATACTTGAGAATAAAAGCTTGACCAACTAAAAATGCTAAGCTGCGAAGAAGGACCAGAGTCAATCCTTTTGAGCTTCATAACCCCATATTAGCTTGCTAAGTACGGAATGTACTTACACTTGTTTATTTTCTTTATTTGGATAAAAATCCTGACTAGGTAACAGATGACAACGGGTATGAGGATTTCCCGAGGATTATTAGGCTTGTGGTTTCAGTTGACCGGAAATGTGATGGTGTTCCACGAGAGTGTTATCCTTTACTATTCCGCTGTGTTGTGTAAGACTACTTAATGTTATTATTTGTGATGTAAGAGACACCGTGATGATACTTTATGGGATTTGTCGACTTGTGTATGTGACTGATTCCTGGGCTCACATGAGTATTTTGCATTCAATTTTATCCTTAAAATTGGGTGTGACAGTGTTGTTAGCAGTTTAGCGATGATCTGCATCAGTTTTGAGCAAATTATGCATAAAAAGATATGACTCGACTGTTACCGGAAACTGGTTTTGGCATACATTTATGCTTGGCTCTAAAATTGTAGCAAAACAAGATTAAGTGCTGGGGTTTGAATCCAGGTCTTTGAGCTAAGTCGCGCGTGTCCTAACCAGCTGAACTGCAATGGCATTGTTGCAAGTTTCTCGGAACAATTATACTAGTTTCATTTCAAACGCTAAGATCTATATGTTAACAACTCGACGCCAAGATCTACGGCGCTGAGCTCGGCGTCAAGATCTATGGCGCCGAGGCCTTGTTCACGTCGGCGCCAGGTCACCGCCACGTCCAACGTCTCGCCAAGACCTCTGCGCCATTGGCCATGGCGCCGAGACGTGATTCCTCGGCGCCAAAAGCCATGGCGCCAAGGTCAGGGTCCATAAACGAAAATCAAACCACCAAAGTCTATTTGTGAATATTTTTTAAAAAAAAAGACTGAAAAATAAAAAATTCGGACGACCACCTGAGGGCTGAGGCACCGTGATGGAGTGGGGTATAGCAGGGCGATATCCGCAAACCAAGACGACTTTTTAGTGGGGCGCACAAAAGTTAATTGGACCACTAATTGCTATTTAAATTGCAAGTTTGTCATTTGTGCTTCGCAGTTTGAATTTTTAATCATACTTTCAATGTTGACATGACAAGAAACTTGTGAAAATGGACAATTGAGAAATTTCCCCCCTCGAGTAACTGCAGTACTATACAGCACTCCTGGGGATGGACCAAACCATCGCGTAGGCCATGCGCAACAACAACTCCTCTAACTCGGACCGATGAGCCTATGCCCTGCCGTACGAAACTGTGCAAGTGCCAAACAAGTTCATTCACCGGCAACAACTCCAGTCGCTAGCCACTACCCCAGGAACGATCAAGGTTGTCCTAGAAGATTTCCAAACTTGTGACGGAGCTACCGCACGCAATATAGTCATGTAAATTATAGACAGCTTTAAGAACATAGTACATACTCCTTATTTCCTTGATTTATTTGTATTCTTGTTTGTTGTCTTATCTTTTGTTTCTCTATAACAGGATGTTAAACCCAATGGCATGAAAAAAAAAACAGAGTAACTAAGTGACCCCCCACGTCTCTTGCAACTATTAGCGCTTCTTATATTAACATCATTGACCCATTTGTCTTTTGCATTTTTTTCTGAAAATTATCTTGGTTGTTGATGGATTGATGAAATGGTACAACAGAAAGCACATAGAATGCATAAAGGTTAGCAAGCATTGCTGAGCTGGGCTGCCTATTAAACTGCATCTGGACCTCAGCTGTTTACACAAAGAAATTGGCAAGCTATATTGACAAGAACATCTGACGTCTAGTTGTAGTAGTGTCTGTGACGCAGAAATTTGGTCACTGCGCAGGACACACGACAAGCCTGGAAGATCTGCTTAGCTTCAGTGCACTGACGATTTTGGGATCAAGAGCATGCCAGTCAATTTGACTTGTAATTGACAAGAAAAAGATAATCAGTAATTTAAGGCCGAACATATCGGTTGTTGTCCAGACAGTTCCAATATGTGGCTAAAGAGCCAATCATGATAAGGCCATCGGCTAGAGAGCCGATATCCAGCAATTTTAATAATGTATGCAATGTAAAAAGGTGTCATCGGCTAAAACAGAGAATATGCAATACATGTCATTGAGCCGATGAGCATAGAAAGGATTACAACATGTGAACAATCATCTTATTTTCATATAAAAAGGCCTATAAACCAGATTTAATCCATTATCACTACCAAACAGGTCAGATTGATGCAGTGTTGGCAAAGGCAATAAAATAAAGCCATCAAGCTGATAGATCTAATCATAACGAAAAAGACTCATGAAAACATGATGTAGAACATTGAAGCACCGACCATCGGTTATAGAGCCAATGAGAGCATAGTGAACAAACAATGCCTTACTTTCCTAATAAATAAATCCATAGATTAATAATCTTTAATCCAGCGTCACTATCAAACAGGTCAAACGATACAGCGTTGATAGCAGGGCGATAAACCAAAGACTACTAGCCGATGGATCTATTTACAACAAAGTAAGGCCTCGAAAGCGCACTATGTTTGACTAGAACCAAGATACATCGACTGATGATAACGAATCTAACGTTAGGAATAAAATAAACGTGGCAGTATAGCAAAACGACAGATTAGAATGATAAGAGCCGATGGATCTTGATCTAGTCAGATAAATTGGTGATTTTACTAAATCTAGTAAAATACTAAATATAGTAAGATCTGGTGAATCTTCTAAAAACAGGAAGAGATCCAAAGATGCAGCCTTGTTGATCTTAATAGATTCGATAACTAGTGTTTTGGTATCAAATCAGGCAAGAGATCAAAAGATGCAGCCTCATTCTTAATTAGATACAAATCGATAACTAACTTATACTAAATCAAGCAAGAGATCGAATGATGCAGCCTCACAAGACAAAGTACAGCCGTGACGGTACTCACAAATAAGCCGGAGATCGAAAACCGATGTAGCCCTGCAAACCGAAGAATTCGTCGAGAAATTACGTTACTCCTACTCCTAGGGTTTTGGCGTGAAAGCCGAAAATTGTATTGATTGATTGGATGTCTGATTACAATAGTCGGGCCCATATTTATACCCTGGGCTTAACGAGTCCTATTCGAACAAGACCAAACAATTCTTGAATGAAAAGAAAACAACCTAAATCGGGTAAATTGGACTCCATGCTTCTCTTTCTAGTAGAGTCTCACTCCTTTACGTCCATAGCCGATGTCGTCGTTGTCGTCACCATAGTATTAACAAAGTCCGGCTCCTCCATGCCTGAGCTGATGGTGCTGACGTCACCGTCTTCTGGATCCATCTAGCTGATTCCGATCCTGACTTGTAAGAGCCGATACCAAAGGCAACGCGGTCTTCACGATATCTCCCAAATTTTGGATTTTAACGGATCTTTCCAAAATCCGGTGCAAACAAGTAGCTATGTGAGCATAGAAAGAACGAAGAGGCGAGGTAACTTGCATTACCCTTCTCCATGTGTGGCTTCTAGAGCAACGGTTTCTTACAAAAACTGATGCAAATCACACGCATCGTTTAGGTCAGAATATATATTTGGATGGAATCACTCCTTCTAGGGCCATATAGGCATGTGAAGAATCAGGAAACAAGATAAGAAGCAAAACAGGAGGTTACGCCTTGTGATGTTCTTCATGTCCAGAGCATGGTAGGGTAGTTCTAGAAACTTCTCGACCGGAAGAGACAGGCCACGAAGCTTGTGGTAGATTGAACATCAAATTTTGACCTAGGTAGGAGAATTCTAGATGCAGGAGTAAAGATGGTTGAGAAAGGTTGAATATTAAATTTTGACCTATAGTATAGAATACTAAATGCAAGTATTTTGCTAGTCCATCTTGGCCTTTTTTTTCCCATACTATTTATGTGATATTATTAAATGATACTCGTGATACAAGCGGTCAGAAGGGTGCCGTTGTTAAACCTAAACCGTCAAATTAGGGGAATTGGATTTCCTGTATTGGTTTGAAGGAATTGTGAAAGCCCTCAAAATTTAATTTTACCATTGATTTATCGGTGCTATTATTTATCGTCCCAATATCTTCTGTCTTTTATACCATGTGGTATGCAAAAACAAAGAGTAACTAGTAACTCCTGAGTTTGTTACAATTGTCAGTGCTCCTTAATTCTTTAAAAAAAATGTGGGACAGCCACAGCCAGGCAGATTGATTTTCTGGGTTGCTCTATAAAATGCCGTGTGGACAACAAGCTATTGACAAGAACATCTAGTAGCTCAAGTGATCGGAAAAGAGCGACGAGATGAGGTTACAGACCGCATTGCTCTTCTCCCTGCCCTAGGTAGTTTATTATAACTAAGAAAAAGCTGCAGGTTCTTATGAAAACTGAGTCATGCTACACACTTTTTTTTTCTCCCGTTCAGGTTCAAAACTTGAGATCAAGTCGATTTGTGAATGTGAGCTATCTATATCATACATATATATACTTGAAAAGGGGCATCTGGGCGTGTGAAGCATCAGCAAACAAGATGGAGCAGCTGGAGACGGATCAGGTCCAAGCACGAGCACTCACGCAGACCAATGAACCGGATTCCGGAGCACACCAGCAGTGTAACCTCAGAGTGGGCAATCGGTTTAAACCGATCATTCGGTTCGGTTTGTTCGGTGTTGAAAAACTTCGGTTTGCGCAAAACAACAACCGATCGGTGGACGTCAAAAACAGAAACCGACGTGTTCGGTTTTCGGTTTAATTGGCTCGGTGTTCGGTTTCCCCCGAACTTCAGCATATGTCCCTGCCGCTCATCCGCTCCATCGACTCTTGCTCACGTCTCCCCAACAAGCCAAGAACCAATGAAAATTAATACCTGTGTGGGTGTCGCATGCCACCATCGCAGTTCAAAGTGGGCTGGTGCCTGATTTGATGACCAACAATGCTCGCTGACCATCTTCGCTACACTTGCATCTTGCCGCGCTGCCTCCCGGGCGCTCAACTACTTTCGCCCCTCATTACTGCGCCATCGCATGGCACTGGCTGGGGGCTGTTACGCGCTGCCAGCGCGCGCGCTTAGCTTCGCCACGCGCACGCCAGCCACGACGACAAGCTTGCCGCTCGTCCGCACTCCACACTCGCTGCTCACACGCAAGGCCGCGTCGCATGAGCGGATAGATCGAGATTTGAGACTCGAGAGAAGAACGAAGGAGAAAGAGATAAGGATGAAGGAAAAGGAAAGGGGAGAGGGATGGCAAGACAGGGACACGGTCACGGGAGTCCTTCCTTTTGGCTGCAGGTTCTGGGAGCTTCACGTGATGGGCCTTCTTGGGCCAGGACTGGTGCCGTGCGATTGCGAGCGGCAGGGTGCGCTACAATAGAGTTCGGTTTGATCGGGTGTTCGGTTTTCGTCGCCTGCAAATCGACGCCGAAGCCGAACACCGAAACACTGGAAACATGAAACCGAAACCAAAACCGAAAGACCGAAAAACCGAAAGTTCGGTTCGGTTCGGTTATCGGTTCTCGGTTAAAATATGCCCAGTCTGAGTGTAACCGGCACCATGCTGCTGCTGCAGTCCCTACCAGCGGCCCATCTACACAAGAAATTCCTGGGCCACGTCGGGCTCCCAGTACACGTGTTGGTTCCTCAAAAAAAAAAGTACACGTGTTGCTGGAAATGAGTGGGCATGAGAGTTCTTGCACGCAGAGTCGGATAGTGTGCACGACACGTAAACAACTATGCGTTCCATCCGTCTAAACATTCATCTGCCTGCACTCGCTTGCTGTTCTTCTACTTCCGAACCCCTGTGCTTGGTGCTAACAAAGCACCTCCAATCGCTGGCCACTACCTCGGCAAGGATCAAAATCTTCTCGAAGATTCCGAACTGTTGTGTTATTGATAGACATGGCAGCTCAGGAGTGGCAGCAGCCCATTCCAAGGAACATGTACTTACATTTCACTGTATCGTCAACCAGATCCCCTTCGGTGAATGAGTGTACAGTTTGCGGACGTGCAATTGAGGCCACACGAACTGGATAGCATTAACAAACGGAAGCACAGAAGAACACAACAACGGCACAAGCATGAATCATCTGCAATCGACTTTTCCATGACAGACAACCAGCACCCGATCATAATTAATTTACATAAACTACAAAAACTCCTCCCTTGTCTCTTGCAGGCACTACCACCATCATACCATCACTCCCTTGTAAAACTCGAGAGACCAAGGCGCACATCAACAGTCCCTGTTATAGCTGAGCACCTGCAGTGCTTGGGCGCAGCCTTCCTGAATTCATCACTCCCCTTGCGGTGGTCTGTTACCAAAAACAAAATCCAACGAATTAAGGAGAAAGAAACATGTCTACTGGTATAAGTAAACGTGCCCTAGTTGGGTGGAGGTTACCTCAAAGAAAGAGTTGAAGTTTAGCCTCATCAGAAATTGCCTCAGGAAAGGTGCTCTTTGACTACCGGCAAGGCGACTACTCCTCAAGATAGTGTACAGCGAATTTGACTTCTTGTTGAACTCCTGGTTATCATCAAATCATGGCAAGAATGAAGTATGGTTTACTAGGACTGAGACTTTTCAGCATGCTATGCTATGTACTGGTATCTTCAAGTTTTTTGGGTAAAAGGGAACATAAATACCTCAGTTATGTGATCAATCTCAGAAATATTTGGGCGAGTTTCATATTGTTCGATGCTCCAGCAGAACTGCAAGCAAAGCTTCATTATGCTGTCCAGTATCCTAGAGACTGATCCAATATCCAGGAAGGATTGTGAAACCAGTGCTGACAAATATCTGTAATGCAAGAGCCTTATTAGTAATCAATAGAAACAAATTTAGCGATGTGAATATAATCAAGCAAAACAAGGTAACACACCGTGAATATATCCATTTACACCAGGTTAAAAAGAATTCTCTAATAGTAGAAATTAAATGCCAGGGTTTATTAAACAAGACTGCACAGCAAAACAATGCAACTAGACGGAAGATCCTATTGAAATATTAGATGAATGCATGATGGATGGATCAGTAAACACAAGTATTCATCCAAAAGAAAACTCAAGTAAATTTGACTCATAATTTATCTAAGCATTTTGAAAATAAATTAAAAAAAGAAAAAGGTTATTCCTGTCAGCAAAAAACAAGTTTTATGATTGTCCAGGATAAAGTGAAAATTAGTTGCTTACTCTTGATGAAAGCTCACTAGCTCTGTAAAATCATGTGAATATTGCACGTGAGATTGTAAAACATTCCACTGCGACTCAATTACATCAACCTGAAAAGTAAGCTCAATTTGGAAGGACAAGGTTATTTTCATTGGAGTGGAAAAAGCACAAGAAACAGATAACATAAGAAATGTCCAGCATTGATGTCAAGAGCGGAATCCAATTTCAGTGTGATCCATTCACATGCTACAACCACAGAACCAAAAACATATGGAAAAAGGAAAGGAAAAAAATGTGATAAATACACGGTAGCATATCTTATTTTTACCTGGATGTAAAATTGTAGGTTTCTGATCAAGAATGCCATATGCTCCCTTACTCGCCACAAAGGCTTAGAGCGTTGTCGACGCAGTTGTGTTGCAGAGTTATTTTTCCGATCCTTGCAGTAATCAGAAAAATCAGCATGGTCTTTATGCATTACAGCTGCCCAGGATTTCTCAAGTTCCATTTGTGTCCTCTTTAATCGGATGAGATACTGGAAAACCTTGCGATACCTGGATAACATTTACACATCTTAGCAAAAAAAAAAAGGAAAGCAAATAGTAAAAGAACTGTGAACTCTGAGTCCAACAGAGCCTGTTTCGTAACGTTTTTAAAATATGTGTACATTCAGAACAAAACCGTGTAACCCAAAAGGAGTGTAGCTTTATTGAGATTGAGAATTGCTTATGTCCTACAATACTTACTTGGACAGAACATCAGGAGTGAAGAAGAGCTGCAGAGGCCAGTCGACGGAATATTCCAGAGCAATACTATCCCACCCATCAAGTGCTAATTCCGATGTAGCTTTTCCTTGTGAAGAAAGCTCTAAAGCATTGGGTTTTTGGAGATCTTTCTGAGATGTGCTACTTTTCATACCATATGATAGCATCCTACAAAATAGAAATAAAATCAGTTGACAACCGCAGAGCTATCCACTAGGCAGGCCCTGAAATAAATTACTGTGAGCCTATTTGAAATGCCGACCTTAATGAGACTCTGGTAAAGTACTTATCTTCCTCACCGATAGTCTTCAATGCAGCCTGTAGGAATTAACAGCAAATTACCACTGCTACAATTAAATCTATTTGCTGAGATAAGTCATCACGACACATAAGAGAACTACAGCAGCTACAAGGTAAGTGGATGAAAATAACATCAACAGCAAGAGAACATAAGATTGTGTATCATAAAAACTTTGGAACACAAAGGGAAGTAGGGAACATGTTACTCACCAGCTGAAATGGGATCATGAGATCTGCTTCGGCTGTAGATTGACGAGGCGGTAAACGCAGTAATTGGCGGCTTTCCTCAAGAAAACACTAGGTGAGAAGCATGATCACTCGTGTCAGAAAACAAGCCAAACAACAATTTTGCACAAAATCTATATAATGATCTTAATGCAACAATTGAGAAACGCGCATGTAAAGGAAAGGAAAAGCCATATGTCATGCTTACCTGGAAAAAGTCACCTTTTGCTAGAAGAAAATAATCTTTCAATGCCTTCAAATGACCATTGAGATCAGCACGTACCACCACTAGCTTTTACCAAAATTAACAGTGGGTGATGTTCCTTTGCAATCAAATATTGATACAATATATAATGCTTTGAAACATCAGTACCTGCCAGAGATGATTAGCTGCAATTGTACGTATTGAGCCGACAGCAGACTCAAAAGGCCGTTTGTGAAATTCAGAAGAATGCTGCAGAAACACAAGCAACCATATGCCCAAATCAGTATATCCATTTTATGAAGATAGCATAAAAAGGATTTGTAATACAGCAGGGAAACGCACATGCAACAAAAGATGGTGGTAACATAAACAGTACAGTACCAGCAGAAGTTGCCTAGTTGACAACTAACCTTTAGCTCCTTGAGCATAACATCAATTTTATCGGCTTCAGCTTGTGGCAGTAGTTCTTCTGCGCTGGTGTTAGAGAAGCTTGGCAATTCTTTTGGAGCACCAGAACCTCCTACAAAGCTTAGCATTCCATGAGATCCTTTAGAGTTCTGGCTTTGGTTAACAGGTTCCTGCAATGTAGCACCAGGACTTGGATTTCGAAGCACCCTTATTGCTTTGCCAGCGAAGAGAATGGACTCTGCAACTCGCATGTCGATATACTCAGGCAACATGTCCTGTGAAGTGTGGGGTCAAAAACAAAGGATATGACTATCCTTGCTAAAAGTTACTACATAATACACAGGCACTTCATTTTAAGAATATAAGCATACCAATGATACATGAAATCCTGTATGCCAACTAGCCAAGGATGTGTCTTTAGCTAATTTCTGCTTAAACTTATCAGAGACATCACGCTGAGATGATTCATTCTCCCCATCCCTGTCGTCTTGCCTGAAAATTAAGATGAGAAGCTCAAGTTTTGTATATTAGGATCAAACCATGAGTTAACATTCAACACTTAGGACTACTTGTCATCTGAAAGGTAACAAATTCCACTCCAATTGTGAATTTTATATTCATCACTCAATTTGTTGTATCCCTCAAACCAACAACATTAAACTGCAAATGATCTGTATTAAAAACACTACAGAAAAAAATATTTGCAATGTGTGGGACAAAAGAAAATTTATGTCATCTATAAGGGAATGTATCATATTGCAACCAATGTGAACTTGGGAAGCTCAACTTGGAGCATTAGCATTATATCTACCGGATTACAACTGAAAAGTGGAAATCTGGAAATGAGACATCAGAAGCAGGAACGAAATAGCATGAATAGGAGCCCTGTAGACATGCTGACCTTCTAATGAAAAAAAAAAATGAACGTACCTTCTAATGAAAAATTCACTGTACTGATCTTGAATAATCCCATAAACCATCCAAGATGTCAGTTGGTTGAACATGACCTGGTGTCCATGCCAAAGTAACCTATCCTTTTTTAAAACAGTATAAAAAGAAAATGAACAAATAAAATTCAACAGTTAGGACATATGCAAGAGAATTGAGAACACGCTGCAAAGTAACTGCAATGAAGATGGAAGCACAGAAGTTTCCATGCAAAGCATGAAAGAAATCAAAATGGCAGTTCTATTATCTTTAATTGTCACATGTATAAATAATGGTAAAGTTATACCTCTGAATGCAGCTTTGCAGTTCTGGAACCCCACAATGGCACCGTTTGTGCAAAAGATTAAGAAGTTGTCCACCCTTGATGTCTTTCTGCTCGATTTCCATAACAAGCTCATACAGTGGAGGCAGAAAGACCTCAAACTGCAATTTAGTGCAGCAACGACCATGGTAAATGCCAATAAGTAATAACCAAACACATAAGCACAGTAAAGATCATAAGATAATATATACTACAGAAATACAACATAGATTTGTCAATTAGAAGATGGTAATTGTAAACAGAAAACGCTATTCAGAGATGTTTATGGACATACCTTGTTTAACCCGTGAGTTACTGTCGCAAGGATAGGCAACGGATCTGACAACACGTTTTGCTCGACCTGTAGAACAGCTGATCTGTACACTGACAGAATCTCTGTAATACCATTGGCAATTGCCCTCCTGTACACACTCCCTTTTCTCACTTTTCCCTTCTGAGTTTTATCAGAATGAGGTGATGAAACATCTACAGAAGACTGAATCCAGCTCATGTCACGAGACTCGGTTGCAAAGCGGTTCAGTTCTCTGTAGTAAAATCCCAGAGATATGAGCCTCTCAATAGCAGTCCTGCAGAATAAAAGCCATTTAGAATAGCAATCTAGTGAAGTTCAGAGCCTCCGATTAGGTAAATCATGTTATATTATATATTCGTTACAATGCTAGAGGCACTAAGAAGTTGTTAGAGGTATTCAGGGAAAGGGTTATCAAAGATGGCTCTTGGAAGGAAAAAGATGACATAAATAACGTGTGGGAGAAGATGGCAATCAACATTCGGAAGGTGGTCTCAGAGGTATGTGGAGTAACCAAAGGAAGTGGAGGCGAGGCTAAAGATACTTGATGGTGGAACGAGGAAGTCCAAAGAGCTATTAAGGAGAAGAAAGAATGCTATAAACGCTTGTACCATGACATGAGTGTGGACAACATAGAGAAGTATAAGGTGGCAAAGAAGACTGCAAAGCGAGCTATAAGTGTGGCAAAGGGTAGAGCGTACGAGGATCTTTATCAACATTTGAGTAAGAAAAAAGGAGAGAAGAACATTTATAGGATGGCTAGGGTTCGTGAGAGAAAGACAAGGGACTTCAACCAAGTTAAGTGCATTAAGGATGAAAGGGAGCATCTCTTGGTGAAGGAGGATGAGATCCGACATCGATGGAAAGAGTATTTTGACAAATTGTTCAATGATGAGAATACGGACACAACCTTTCAGTTGGATGACTCTTTTGATGACACCAATAGGCGCTTTGTGCGGAGAATCCAAGAATCTGAAGTCAAAGAGGCGTTTAAAAGGATGAAAGGAGGTAAGGCGATGGGACCGGATGGTATCCCAATTGAGGTGTGGAGATGCCTCGAGGACATAGCTATAGTATGGGTTCAACCATAGGAACAAGATAAGAGTGGAGCGAAGTATAGATCGATCTACAAGAATAAAGGAGATATTCAAAGTTGTACTAATTATTGAATTAAGTTGATGAGCCATAGTATGAAGCTATGGGAGAGAGTTATCGAGCATCGTTTACCAATAACGGGGAATGTTTTGTCCAGGAAGGTCAACCATGGAAGGCATTTTCTTAATAAGACAAGTTTGGCGGTATAGGGAGAAGAAGGACCTACACATGGTTTTTATTGACTTGGAGAAGACTTATGATAAAATACCAAGGAATGTTTTGTGGTAGGCTTTGGACAAACATAAAGTCTCATCGAAGTATGTCGGGCTCATTAAGGACATATACAACAATGTTGTGACTAGTGTTCGAACAAGTGATGGAGACACGGATGACTTTCCGATTAGGATAGGATTACATCAAGAATCAGCTTTGAGTCCTTATCTGTTTGCCTTAGTGATGGATGAGGTTACAAGGGACATACAAGGGGACATCCCTTGGTGTATGCTTTTCGCAGACGATGTAGTGCTAGTTGATGAAAGGCGGACAGGAGTGAATTAGAAACTGGAGTTATGGCGAGAGACTTTGGAGTCGAAAGATTTTAGACTTGGTAGAACTAAAACTGAGTATATGAGATATGACTTTGGCACTACTGCTCGGGAGGAGGAAGATATTAGTTTGGAAGGTCAAGTAGTGCCTAGGAAGGATACCTTTCGATATTTAGAATCAATGCTACAGAGAGACGGAGATATTGATGAAGATGTTAGCCATAGAATCAAAGCAGGGTGGATGAAGTGGCGCCAAGCATCTGGTGTCCTATGTGACAAAAGGGTACCACATAAGCTAAAAGCCAAGTTTTATAGGACGACGATTAGACCTGCTATGTTGTATGGTGCAGAATGTTGGCCTACGAAAAGACGACATGTTCAACAGAGAAGTGTCGCGGAAATGCGTATGTTGCGTTGGATTTGCGGTCATACAAGAAGGGAGCGAGTTCGGAACGATGATATACGTGATAGATTAGGGGTAGCACCAATTGAAGAAAAGCTTATCCAACACCGATTGAGATGGTTTAGACATGTCCAACGGAGATCTCTAGAGGCACCGGTGCGTAGTGGAATCCTATGGCAGGATAGTAACGTGAAGAGAGACAGAGAAAGACTGAAGTTGACTTGGGTAGAGACAATAAAAGAAGACTTGAAATGATGAAATATACCCAAAGACTTAGCCTTAGATAGGAGTGCTTGGAAAACAGCTATTCACGTGTCCGAACCTTGATTGCTTCTGCTGGGTTTCAACTCTAGACTACTCCAACTTGTTTGGGACTTGTTGTTGTTGCTGCTGCTGCTAGAGGCACTAGCATGTTCACTAAGACATCTGAGCAGAGTGAACTTCAGAGCCTGTGAAGGTGAATTCTAGTGGATGTAAGTATCAATTTTGTTAGTGTATCCAGTGTTGCGGTTTACACTTGTCAGGCATAAAAAATGGAAACCTTATTCCTGAGCAGAAGACAGGATATAAGTATTGATCTTAAAATTTACCATGAAATGTGTGCCCTTCTAATGGGATAATGGCAAAATGCAGATTGTGTATCGCCAGACTGATCGACTCAACCAGTGTATTGATTGCATTGCAAATTTCACAAAGCATGCTATGGTTTAAAATTTAAATAGGATGGCTATGGCGATAATTTCATGAGCAATTAAACATCAAATGACGAAATTGTGCCTAGGCATGCACAAGAACAACCAATAAAAGGTAAAATTCTGCATAAATTTCTCCAGAACTCGGTGGCACCCGACCACACCTAACTCCGCATCCACCCACACCAGCACAAAGATCTCCCATCCCCACGCAGATCACAGACGCCACACAGCACTACAGCACGGCCACAGATTCGCGTCCGCGGGCGAGTGCAGGCGTTTGCCGTTACCTCTCGGATGGCTGGAGGAAGGTGAGGTCCGGCGCGAGGCGGAAGGCGGGGCCCACCTCGCCGTCTCCGTCCCCGTCTCCATCCCCGCCGGCTTCCTGGGACGCGGCGCGGCGGCGCGGCGGGGAGGCGTCGAGGACGAAGTCGCCGGTGAAGCCGAGCAGCGCGAGGAGGAGCTCGTGCAGCATCGAGACGGCTCGGTCCCCCCCGCGGCGGGGGTTTCACTAGGGTTTCCGCTCCGCGAGATCACGAGGAGAGAGTGATGGGGATAGTGCGAGAAGAGAACCAACCAAGGAAAAGGGCGGGGACGGCGGAATTTAGTTCGTTTCCATGGATTTTTGAAAAATTCTAACCGTGCGGATATGAATATGCGGTTAATTAGTCCCTCGTAAAAAAAAAGCAACTCTAAATTGAATAGGTCATTTAGAAAATAATCAAATTTATAAAAAAATATCAGAACTTATATCTTCGATTTTTTTTAATCATATATGTTAGTATTTTTTTATAGATTTGGTTAAACTTAAAAATTTTGCTCCTTAAAAAACGAGAATTGCTTCTTTTTAGGGGAAAAAACATCAAATGCACTGTAACAACATAAACATACATGATGCAATTGTAATGTTGCGTACGCCAAAAATAAATACACGAGCTCGTGTAACACAAGGGCGCACATCTTTCCTCAAAAATGCTATTGAGCTCAACCTCACTAAAAATAGTGAGGTACTATTTGGGAGAGCTTATTCTCACAAAACAGTTCTGACTTCTAGAAAATATCCTGCACTGTAAAAAAAAACCGTTTTTCTCTCTTTTTGAAATGAGCTAGGAGCCAATAAAGGCCCCGTTCGGCTGGCAGAATTTTGGCTGAAACTGGCTGAAAAACACTGTGTTTCTGTTTGAATTGTTGTGAGAGAAAAACATTATTTCGACTGAAAAAAGAAGCCGAACAAGCCAAATATGAGGTAAGCCGAACAAGGCCAAAGTCAGTATTTCTAGTTTCGATGGCTCCAACTCCTCCCGAAGAAGTTAGAACCTAAAGAAATCCACCAAACAGGAATTACAGGGCCTTAAATTCAACAATCTTCATGTGGAAATTCAACTGCACCTTTTTGTCAATAATAACGTAAAGAGATGTCTCCGCAACCAATTTATACTTACTACTCCTTTCCTTCTAAATTATAATTTATTTTAACTATTCTAGATATGTGCACAGTGCACCTAAATACAATAATTTAGAATGATGGAAGTATTTTGTATTTTCTGTGCTATCCATGCCCCAATTGCTGGCCTTCTTTGTGGCGATTCCAATCAGGTTACCTAGGTGGACACTACTAATGTCTGCATCTCGCAGCACACTTTACAATGCTAACACGACGAATGCCACCAACTGCAAATCGATGGTAAGAGTGTTTAACCAAATTTTTATTTTATTTTGTTGAAAACTGCATGAAAGGTAGGTTCACATGTTTTGATTATGATACGAACACGAACCATATACAGCCTGTTCGTTTGGTCGTATAAGCCCAACGAACAGTATTTTCTCACACCAAACCATCTATAGTACTTTCAACCATGGCTTATAAGCCAAACTAGCCCAAACAAACAAGAAGATACTGTTCAACAGGTACCATGCAACGGAAATGTAATCATTTGATAGCCGTCAATCAGCAGAATTGCAGCATACGAAATTACATCACATTTCGAAGCTCCGAACATCCCAACTTGATTTCAAATATGTACGAGATGGAATTCACATAAACCAAATCAAAATATCCTCTCAGCCGGATCATTTCCTGTTTCTGGCCCCTCGAACATTGTCCCAAAGTTTTACGGCGCAGCCCAGCTTAACTTAATACAATGGGTTTCCCATCATTTCTTACAAGCGACTCGGATTCCAAATTAACTTGGATTATATAGCAGTGAGGGTCTACATCCGCGGTGAGTGCATTTGCCGATACGAAGACCCCTCGGGCGATCTATTTTCAGGGGACGACCTGCCGACGCCGAGCCATTGCCCAAACAGCCTCCTTGGAGCGGATGTGGGCTCTGATGTGCTATGAGACTGCTGCTGTGAGGTCCACCAGCTTGTCTCGCAGTCCACGGGCATCAACGGGTATGGGGCGAACCGGTCACGCTCCCAGGCGTAGAACCGGCTTCCTCCCACATCGTCAGTCTCCATCGAACTATGGCCAGATGAACCCGGCGGGAACAAGGAAAAGGTGAGGTTCTCTGGTAGAGGTGTTGGGGCAGGTCGCATGCCTCCTGACCTATGTGCCCCAGCAAATAGGCTAGAAGATGAATTTTGTTGGTACTGTTCGCTGATGCTGCCATGAGCCCTCATGAATTGAGGCATCAAAGGAGGAACATTGGGAGGTCTAGATCTGGAACCAGATCTGCAAACAAGAAAAACGTTATAACAGCAGTATTCACAGAGATGAATAAGATGCTAGACTGTATGGCGTTGATGTTGTAACAGTATAGCTTTTGTTCTAGATTTATTCTCCCAACCTATTATGTCAGGTAAAGGTTAAACAAAGGGAAATTGAGTAATGCAATCGAGGCAAAGGCACTAATCTAACATCGAGAAATATGCACAATAAATTTTTTAACAATACTCACACAGGTGATATATTGCAGACGATGTAATGCTAGTTGATGAAAGCTAGGCAGGAGTAAATAGGAAACTAGAGTGGTGACGGCAGACCCTTGAGTCCAAAGGTTTTAGAGTAAGTAGAACTAAAACAAAATACATGAGATGCGACTTTGGCAACGCTGCACATGAGGAGGAAGATGTGAGTATGGAAGGTCAAATGGTGCCTAAGAAAGATGCCTTCCGTTATCTAAGATCGATGCTACAGAAGGATGGAGATATTGATGCAGATGTTTGCCATAGGATCAAAGCAGGGTGGATGAAGTGGTGTCAAGCATCTGGCATTCTCTGTGACAAGAGGGTACCACAAAAGCTTAAAGGCAAGTTTTATAGAACGACGATTAGACCCCCTATGCTGTATGGAACAGAATGTTGGCCTACAAAAAGACGACATGTCCAACAACTGAGTGTTGCGGAGATGCGTATGTTGCGCTGGATTTGTGGTCACACAAGGATGGACCGAGTTCAGAACGATGATATACGTGATCGTCTAGGGGTAGCACCAATCGAAGAAAAGCTTGTACAACATCGGTTGAGGTGGTTTGGCCATGTCCAAATGAGACCTTCAGAGGCACCAGTGCATTGCGGAGTCCTAAGCCAAGATATTAATGTGAGGAGAGGTAAAGGAAGACCGAAGCTGACATGGGGGAGGCAATAAAAAGAGATTTGAATGGTGGGATATACCTAGAGATCTTTGTTTGGACAGGAGTGCTTGGAAAGCAGCTATTGGCGTGCCTGAACCGTGAATAGGGGCTCATGTTGGGTTTCAACTCTAGACTACCCCAACTTGCTTGGGACTAAAAGGCTTTGTTGTTGTTGTTGTATTCACACAGGTGATATATGCTAAGAGACCCAGGTTTTCACTGTTTATTTAGATTCATTTTACTAAAAAATGGTGCATCTTCTCAGAGTACAATGCATGAATTCAGAATTTCATATTTTCATAGCAAAGTCATAGCATAACTCACGAGAGATAAGTATAATTTACCCATTACTGAAGTAAGATGGAGAAACAACGGATGCTCGACGTTGGCTATCACCATCAGCCCGTGCAGCCCTTGTTCCAAAAGGGATTCCTGGCTGCTCGTTATTGCTGTTGGGTTGAGCATAAGAATGGGGCACGTGTGCCCAATGGCTATGATGGAAATCAGCAGGTTGCATTGTTTGCATGGGCCTAACATCTGATGGCCCAGCCATGGGGTTCCAATGATCATGGTATGCAGGACGATCCATAGTTCTCTCAGGGACATGGGAGCTTGATGATGACGTCAGTGGTGGAAGAGGATGCAAGTATGCCACGTAGGGGCAAGGATGAGTTGTCCCTGGTGCAGCAGATACAGCTACTTGCTCCGTGAACACATGTTGTCCCATGAAGTCATGAACTGCAACACCAATATCCAAACATGTTCAATATAATTTCAATTTTACTACAAATTTCTCAATGCAAATCAGAACTTACATGTAATTGGAGGTGATGATTCTCCTTCCCTGACAGAAAAAGGGAAGGTGTAAGTGAATAGCACTAATTTTTCCATAACAGGTAACAGGAAAAGAGTGGGGTTCACAGCAAGAGAACAGATAGACAGGTTCGTTGATAATTCCATATTGCCATAGTGCTTGATACATGATTTTCAACCAAGCACTGTCAAACTAGCAGCTGTGGAATCTGGCAATATATTGTAGATTGTTCAGGATTGCATATCAACACCAATAATCAAGTTTCCCGCAAAAATCACTGAGTATCCTCCATGAGAATTTTCTTGTATTACACATGAAGCACTATGGCAATATGGATTGTCAATCATTACTTGAACTATGCTTCTGAGAAAAAAAAAAAAGGGCCATGTATACTCTATCTTGGCAATAATGCCACTATGGACATTGCCAAAAAATTAATTCATTATTGCAGATTGTTCAGGATTGTGTTGAAATGCAAATAGTCAAGTTTCCCGCTTAAAAAAAGCAAATAGCTGGGTTGCCCTGCATCAGTTTTTCTCGCATGGCTACAAGTAGAAAATAAATTATCGATGCTACTGGATCTTAGGATTGGCTCATTTGTTTTCTTCAATACACCCTACATAAGTAAAGCACCTATTATCGGCATCCGCAAATCCCAAATGGGTGATTTAAGTTGAACAATGTTGGAGGTACAGAGTGTTTTACTCAGCCAGGGATTATACACCCAGGCGACTGCTCTTTCATATATAGGAGATAAGTAGCACATTGATTACATTGATGGCTCATTAGAGCATTAACTAAACAGCTAACTGCCTGGGTACTTGCACAGTCACTTGTGCTGCCCAAGGCCTTAATAGCAGAAACATAAATAAGCACAGATAACTAAGTGATAACTGGGAGCAGGACTTAACTTCTACAGTTCTCCCCCTAAGACCTGCTTCCCCCATCCTTGATCTTCATGATCCCAATCTTGCTTCTCATGTCTTCAAACTTGGCCTTGCCTAAGGCCTTAGTCAGAATGTCTGCCAGTTGATCATTTGTGGCGACGAACTCAGTCTTGATGCTGCCTTCTTCAACACAATCTCTGATGAAGTGTTGCTTGATTCTGATATGCTTGCTTCTGTCATGAAAGACAGGGTTCTTTGCAAGTGCTATTGCTGATTTGTTATCCACTCGCAGCTCTACTACTTCCACTTTCTTTCCCAACAATTCAGCAAGTAACCTGGACAGCCACAGAGCTTGTGTTGCAGCAGTAGTCATGGCAACATACTCTGCTTCACAGCTAGATAAGGCAACTACTCTTTGTTTAATGGACTGCCAACTGACCAGATTGTTGCCTAGGAAGAATAGACAACCTGTAGTGCTCTTGCTTGAGTCAATATCTCCAGCCAAGTCTGAGTCACAGTAGCCAATGAATCTGGCTTCACTGGATGCCTTGGTGAAGTGCAGGCCATACTCCAGACTGCCTGCCACATACCGAAGGATACGCTTCACTGCCTGCTGATGCTCTATGGTGGGCCTCTCCAGAAATCTACTCACAAACCCGACTGCAAATGCCAAGTCAGGTCGAGTATGAACCAAATATCGCAGGCTTCCAACCAGCTGCCTGTACTGTGTTGGATCAACTTCCTTGGCTGTACTCTTCTTGCTCAATCTTAGCCTTTCCTCCATAGGAGTGACTGCTGGGTTGCAGTCCACCATACCACCCAATTCCAGTATCCTTTTGGCATAGTGAGTCTGTCTAAGGGTGATGCCATCGGTGCTCTGCTGTACTTCAATGCCCAGATAGAAGCTTAAGAGCCCGAGGTCACTCATCTCAAATGTTGCTTTCATTTCAGCCTTGAAGCTTTCAACATCCTGCTCTTTGGCCCCTGTGATGATCAAATCATCCACATACACACCGACAAGCAACAGAGAGTTTCCAGAACCTCGCCTATAGATTGCAGCTTCATGGTTGCTTTGTCTGAAACCTTTCTTCTTCAATGTTGAATCAAGCTTTGCATTCCATGCTCTTGGTGCTTGCCGTAGGCCATACAGAGCTTTGTGCAAGCGATACACCTTGTCTTCTTGTCCAGCAACAACAAAGCCAGGCGGCTGATGCACATATACCTCCTCGTTGAGGTCTCCATTCAGAAATGCGGACTTGACGTCCATCTGATGAACAGACCAACCCTCCTGTGCCGCCAGAGCCAACAAGACTCGAACATGCGGCGGTAAAGCATCATCATAATCCACGCCTTCTTGCTGGACAAAGCCACGAGCGACAAGTCTGGCTTTGTGTTTGATAACATTACCGTGTTCGTCCTTCTTCAATTTGAACACCCACTTGTGGTGATTGGGACGGTGGCAGCAGGAGGCTTCACAAGCTCCAGTCTTCTTGTTTCTCTCTCGATCGTAGCTCTTCTTTCATTGCTGCGCACCACGCTGGATCTCTCTTGGGGATGAACAAAGCGAGTTGCGTGGTGGTGGTCAGTGGTGGGCGGCCAATGATATTGCAAGTGATTCATAGCGAAGTGGTTCATCCTCGTGATAAGCATCGATCGATCATCATCATCCTCCGAGGCGTGGCATGCTCTCAATCGATGTGGTGACACTTCCGGTGTCCCTGGAGCGAATTAGCTTGAGGATGAGTTGATGCGGAGCCTCTCGCTCCTTCAACTCCAATTGGGCTGTTTGGTGCGGGTGTTCTTGGTGAATCCGGGAGCAGAGGCGGCGACGGCGGTCTTGGTTCGCTTCGCCTCCTCGACTGAGACATACTCAAGCGTGAATTCACTGCGTTGTTCACGGTGATGGCCCAGATTCATGAGGACCAATCCCAGCCATGTTCTTCATCAAATAACATCACGGTGATCGACACGCCCGCCACAGGCTCAAACACCCTATATGCCTTAGCTCCTTCGCATAACCAATAAACACGCCGGCCTCGCCGCGGTCATCAAGTTCTTGCTTGTTGACCGAGCTTCCTTGTGTATGCCACACACCCAAACACTTTCATGTGTCGAGTTGGTGAATCCATGCCGGGCCTCATATGGGTGATCCCCTTCAGAACTTATGTGGACTAACGTCATGACCTCCCCAAAACCCAAATGCTAAGCAAATTGCCCTTGCCATGGATGGATCGATTGCGCCGTTCAACTACCCCACAGGTGAGTGGGGAGCACCGAAGTGCCTCTTAATGCCTTGTTCTGGAAGGTAGCGAAATAAGAATCGTGAATTCTCCTCCATTAGCACCATTTCGACCACTCTCCGCCTCTGCAAGGCCGGTTTGATGCGCTTGATGGCCATGCATCCTTGCTTTGGTAGCTTGCCCACATGAACGGCTAAGCGTCATCGGAAAAGAAATATCGATTCCCTCCGTGTGTTGCGGGTGGTGGTCCGCAAAGATCGCGTGCACCAGCTCAAGGGGCTGTTTGGCACGCATCTTGTGTTGCGGTAGGAGCAGGCGCCTTCTCATTTTGGTGGTGACAGTTGTGTCACACACCGCTTCCACATGGTCAATAACCGGACACCATGCGCCATTTCCTCCTTCCCAAGTCTGCGGAGTGCATCAAAATTCAAATGCCCCATCCTCTCATGCCATCGCCACGCTACATCTCCTCGCATCTTTGCCGCAAGACAAAGTGTTCAACGCATGAAGTTGGAGTGTACAATCTGTTAGCCCTCTCTTCACCTTGGCAATCAAACGGCCGGTGTGTTCCCGGACACGTAACACGCCGTGATATATCTCCACCTTGGAGCCGGTCTCGTCAAAGTCGACCCAGGCCCGATAATGGAGTTCTTGTGGCTGGTATATAGTACACGCCTCGCAAAGCACTCTATGCTCACCGATTCTTCCTTCGAAAGCAATCGAACCGATGCCTTTGATGTCAACCTTGGACGCATCTCAAATCGGACCGTGCCTCGACGTCGGTGTTCAAGTCGAAAAAGAGCTCATATCATATGGTGTGTAGCTCTGAATCAAGGTACCACACATCCGCCTTTTTCTTCATCGCCATTGGCACCAAGGAAGGCGCGGGCTTTTGGTTCTTCCAGATTCACCTCTTGAGCAAAGATAGGTGTATGCCGCTGCGTGCACTTATCAAGATCAACGAGCCCATGCGTAAACAGCGAGCCCCATCATCCTGATTTACGCACATCGCACACGGCCATTGTGGCCTCGTCGCGCCGAGAATTGCCGCCGCCACGCGGACCTCTGCCCGTCCGCGCATGCGGTCACCGCCACCATCACGGTCACCATCTCGTCTTTGCCGTGGATGAGGCGATCTCTTGCCCAATGACCTCCCAGCCACAATTGTGGCATCACAGCGTCCTCCACCATCGCGCCGCATTTGTCAATACCATCGCCACGGCATCTTGCCGCCACCACTGCTTCCTCTCGCTGCCATGAAACCAAAAAAGGGCGCCGCTGATTCTTTGAACTAGAGCGGCGAGAATCTTCCAAATCGCGCCATTCCCTCAAGATACATGAGCTACGGTGATTGCGGTGATTGGCTCGATGGCGCTTGCTCTTCACGGTCATCAATGACCTTTGAGCCGATGGCTTCCTCAAGCGTGAGCATGTCAAAAAGCGCTCAATAGCAACCACAATCATTATTGCAGATTGTTGCAGAATTTCTCCACCACACGCCTCTCATCGATGTCCCGATCACCATGAAGGACAAGGCGCCGATGCTTGAGTTGAGAGGCGGAAGGCAAAATCTTCGACGCTCTCTCGAAAAAGGCGGATGCGTTTCAGCAGCTATGGCGCCCCACGCCTTCGCCCGTCCGCTTGTCGATGAGCGGAATCCCATCTCCTTGGGAACCGCTGCGACAATCGCCTATAGCCCGCCGGCCGTCATGAACGAGACCCGCTTTCTTCAATCTGCGTCCCACAGATCGCGGGCTGCATTCATTAGCGATTTCATCTCTTGGCTCCATTCGTGGTAGTTCGTTTTGGACAAGATCGGCCGATAAATTTCGAAGTCCCTCAGATATGTCAGTACACAAAGCGACTCCGTTCATGCCACGCCATATGATTGGCGGAGATGGAGACCTCCCGCATGAGCTTTGCCGCGCCTTTGTCAATACTGCTGGACTGGGCTTAGCAGTATTCTCTGCAGCTTTCAGCAACTGCCGAGAGAAGAGTCCTCCAGATCGCCGACGCGCCCTTGGCGACCTTCCTTCACTTCCAGAGAGGATGTCGAGGCCATGGATGAGAAAGCGAGGGAAGGGGCTCAGTAGAAGATGAGAGAGGGTGTCTAACCTAGGCTCTGGTACCAATTGTTGGAGGTACAGAGTGTTCCCAAGCGATCGCTCTTTCATATATAGGAGATAAGTAGCACATTGATTACATTGATGGCTCATTAGAGCATTAACTAAACAGCTAACTGCCTGGGTACTTGCACAGTCACTTGTGCTGCCCAAGGCCTTAATAGCAGAAACATAAATAAGCACAGATAACTAAGTGATAACTGGGAGCAGGACTTAACTTCTACAAACAAATGATATGAGTCATGTGTATGAATCTATAACAAGGTAAAGGTAGGTAGGTAAATAATGTGGCTTGTATGTTAAACCTACTGGCCCGTAATCAATTAGACAGATGAAACTGTGTGCACGGAATCCTTGAACAGAATGTTAAACAAGAGTAAAAAATAATCATGTGAAGCAGAACATACTCAAATAAAGATGGAAGTTGTGCTAAGCGACCAAATGGACACCAATGGAAGCGAAGTGGCTGCACAAAACAGAAATATAAATTATCAGGATAATCATGCACAAGAACTGCCTCTGCAAGTAAAACAATGCCAGCAAATGAGGAATCGACAAAAATAAACTAAACTAGGGTTGTTTATTAGAGTAAAGCAAACTAGGATTTATATGAGACGCATAAATGTTTTAACGAAAAAGCAACAAGGAAACATAAACATGCATTATAATAATAATTATCTAAATAAGGGACTGTTTGGTCCCAGGATTATTCATGCAGCAAGAACATTGCTGAATTAACTCAAGCATTGTTTCTAGAATACTAAATATGCTACATAAAGCTGTTGATCTTAGTAGAAGTCGCTGGTTCATGTAGCATAACAAGTACACCAAAAGAAAAGTATGGTCAGTTCCACCATTAGCATGTTGGCATGAGGAATCATATCAAGCATCAGGAGTACACATTGAAATATAGGAAAATTCAGTAGAAAAAGGCATGTAGCCAACACAAAAACTAACAAGTCAAGTTTCTTTAACAAGCACAAATAATTTAAGAGTATGGTTGACACAGTCACATACCATTTCTGAGTAGCTAACATCATAAAGGTCTTCATCATGGACCCACTCATCCATGCTAACATCATGTGCAGATCGGGAACCATTTGCATAAAGCCAATTCCCTTTCTCAATTTTGCGGCAGTTGGGGCATTGCATAACCCCTTTGGCATTAAATGCTGATCCAATGCAATCTGGGGAGAAAAAACTTATACTTAGCATACCAAAGATTATCAAGCAAAGAAAATTCAGAGCACTGCTTTGATCCTGATTAGTTCACACAATAGTAGGTTATTAAGACAGCATAATAGGTAATAAAGTAAACTAGCACAACTTCACACCACATAATAAGCACATTCCTTGAGAAGAACTATTCTCCATCAGCAATTCAGCATCTAATCTCACTACAGTGACTGTCATGTGGGGCAGCCGGGGGTTGCATGGTGACCGGCTGCATGGTGACCAGAGGGGGCGCAATTACCGCAGCCAGATTTGGTCAGCAACAGCAAGGAGCAGCTGCGGATCAGCATGCTGGGAAGACAAGATTTAGGGGAGTTATGGAGTTTATTTCCCTTTATTTAGCAGGCCAAGTGCCTATATAATCCATGTACCAGCCCTCATTTGAATCAAGCAATGAAGAACAAACAATCCAATTCCCAATTCCCCCAAATACTCTAGTCTCCCTCCATGCCGACTTTGCCCGGCCATCTTCCTAGCAATGGTTATCCTCCCTATCCCCAAATGAACTAAGGTTCATAACAGTGACATTGCAAACCAGAAATTACTTGCTAAAGAACAGCAAATTGTATATTCAAAGAACAGGCAGAAGCCGCATCGAACGCCTTGGAAAAGTAATACTTATTTTATCTCCCATAACTTAATTTATCAAGTCAAACATTTCAAATCAAGATTAGATACCCAATACGCGTGAACTTTTGTAGGCTGCGTACCAGCTAAAGAATTAATGATATACACAGTATTTTGCTAAAGCATTTATAAATTTTGTCAGGGTCATCAGGGTCAGCTTCATTACATGATATAGATTTTCTTGAACTTCAATAGTATTTTGCTAAAGAATTTATACATTTTGTCAGGGTCGACAAACCCCGATAAACCCCCCTAAATTTATCATGGGTTCTTGAACTTCAATAGTATTACATGAAAGCATGTTGCAATATCATGGGTTCTCGAAATTCCAATCTCTATTTGAAGACCATATTTAGAAAAATAGGCATAAACATTCAGAAGCATCTAAAACCACCCTCAACCTAGTATAAATGCTGTAGATAACTGAGAGAAAGCAATATTTCATCAGAAAACCACAGAAGTAGCAAACCCCCTATCAGAACTCAATTACAACCATATGGATACTTCCTCCTATAATAAACATAAGCCATTTTAAGATTCTTGTCAGTCAAACCTTTCAACTTTGCTTTGACCACTAATGTATAAAGAACTAGATAGATTGACAAGGTAGGATTGATGTTAGTAGGTTCATCATGAAATATACTTCCATAAAATATAATCCTTTTTTATTTAGATATCAGAGATCTACCATGTATACCATGTCAATGTCCAAAATGATTTATATTTGTGACATGAGGGAATGTTGAGCTAAAAACAAAGCTGAGGAAGACCGATACCACTAAAATTAACTTTAGTGAGAATACAGCATATACAAGAAGCACATGGTTCCATTTATCAAGATAACAACTAAATATTTATTCAGTAATATAAAGACTATACACAAATTCTTTTGTGCACGCTAGATATTAGTCCAATGTCCCTACATATCAGGAAGGATTTTACCTGAATCTCTATAGTCTATATATTCAAGCAATCCCTAAGGGTAAGTTAACAACAAACCTGCAAAGTTCCTCTAATCCTCTTACTGGCCATCTTAAAACAGCTGACAGCCTAGTATTTACTAAAGATTCAAATTGCACATAATTATAAATCTAGCACAAAAGGGAATATAATAGGTGAGGACATGAGCTTAAATTCATTACAGAAGACAACAAAGACTATCCAATGAGATCATCAAATTGACAACTCAAATTTGTGTCATTTTTAGTTTTGCCCAAGTTTCAATATTTGCATTTGAAACGTGCTTAAATCCCTTTGAAGAACCAGCAAACTCCAAAATCCGAATTTATACCGAAGTTCAATAAAATAGCTCAAGACCCCAAAATTTCTAGGAAAACTCCCCATTGCTAACCTCAAAGTCACGCCAAACAGGCTCAACTTATACCATAAACAAACTCAGAACAGGTACACTTCTGATTTTTGAATGAGGTAAACAAAAACCAGAGACAAGTTACACAAATCTGGCAATAACCACCTGGTGTACTTGCCCAAATCATCCTCCCAATGTTAAATTCTTCCCAAAAATTGGAGACTTTTATCAAGTAGACTAATAGAGAACAAAATCCGCTCTATCAAACCTTTAAAGTCACCATAAATTATTCAAGGTTACACAAAAAAGAATAAGACATTAGGAACCTTGACCTAAATTTCAGAACCGTGTACACTCCCAAATCATCCTCAGGCATCAAATCTAGCTCACAAACAGTACCGACATATGGAGCCAGCTAAAATAGCAAAAATTCATCCACGAAACCTTTTCATGCAACAGAAGCCTATGCCTATATAGCTGAAAAGATCCGACCTTTAGAACTTTTAGCCCAAAATTCAGCACGGAGGCAGCTATAAATTGTGAACGGGTCCTAATTCCGCAAAATTAAACCATTTATTCACGAATTTGGCCACATTTAAGGGTCCCCACATCCAATTTGCCTGTCCAACCCAAAAATAGCACCTACCCGCAATTGAACCACAAGCAACAAACAATCCACCGACAGATCCAGGGACAATTACCTAGGTGGAACTCGTGGCCGCAGTGCAGCCTGGCGGTGGACCTCTCCCCGGACGCGGAGAGCACGGCGTCCAGGCAGATCGAGCACAACACCACGGCGGCCTTGTCCTCCTTCCCGCCCGCCTCGTCCTCCTCCGCCGGCGCCCCGGCGGCCGTCGCCGCCTGCTCCTTGGGCTCCGCACCGACACCCATCCCCTCCCTTCCTCCCCTCCTCTCCCTCCTCACCAACCGCGGGATTTCTTGGCCGGATCCCAGCAAATCCGAGCCGGGCCGAGGCGGGACGGAGCTCGAAACGGCCGCCCCGGCGACGGCGACGGCGAGGCTGTCACCCCCGTGCCTCGGGGATCGCGCGCGCCGTCGGGGTGCTCGCGCCCTGTCCAATCGCGAGGAGAGCGCCTCCTGTGTCCCTCTTTCTCTCTTTCTTGCGTTGCGTTCTCTCTCCTGTCTATCTGCTCGCCTCCACGAGAAATTAGATAGAGAGAGAAAAAAAAAGGGGCTGGAAAAAAACAGGGGGCGGCACAGGGGAATAAGACGGATATTTTGCGATGAACACCTCGTATAGTTTGGTATTATTACAACTCTAACGGTCGGTTGTACAGTACTACGGACTATTTTTTGACTTGGTACCGTTTCTTACTTCAGAAAAAAAAAATACGTAAAACAACTCAGGAGTATTTGTGTTTTGTAATTTGTATAAGCTCGTATAACCGAATATTAGCTGCAGACGTATGGCTGTCATGGTTTATATTTAACTGAATTTTACTTTTATTACATACATGTGTTGCATGCAAAAACCAAATTCTGTTTGAACTGAAAAATGGGGGGGGGATATACGTATACATTGTTAAATCAATTAGTGATATCCTTTTACCAAAGAAAAAAGTGTTTGCCTTGGCCTTTTTACCAATGGCTTGAAATTTGGTGCAATAAGGTAGCAACCGGCCTCTGGTTTTCACATTCTAAATTTTGTATTTAAAAAACGGCATCTATCAAGTGTGAAGTGTCATTTAGAAAAACATTTTAAGATTGATATATGTACTAATAATTGGATTTTCTATGTCTACTTTATGTCTTGCAAAAGACATGATCAGTTTTTGTTATTAGCTTTGAATAGTACTATTAGCCTAAACGAGTGTTTTTGGCCAGTATTTCAATAATGTTTAACGGTAAACCATGGTTACTCTTCGGTTTAGGCCATAGAATAGCTCAATAAACAGCCTGACCGGTGACCACTTATTTTTGCAATTGAAGACATCTTTATTATTAATTTGTATCCATGAAATTTATTTAGATGGTGCATTTATTTAAGCATGTAGAGATGTTAATATATACATTTTTTGTAAACTCGACTAAAATTGGAGAAAATACAACTTATAAAAAAACTGAAGTGAGCCATGATTTAGGGCCCGTTCACTGGTCTGAACTTTGGCTGAAACTGTCTGAAAAACACTGTTCCGACTGAATTGTTGTGAGAGAAAAATATTGTTCCGGCTGAAAAAATAAGCCAAACAAGCCAAATTTAAAACAAGCGAACGGGGCCTTAGAGTCGAAATAGCGTGCGAGAACTATATCTACTTGATAGAATATACGATTCTTTTATACATGTAACAATATGTATATTTGCTGAGGCTGGCACACTTTATGCCTTAGCCTTGTAGATACGCGAAGAATATATATATATATATATATAAAATAAAGAGCATAATATGCCAAGGCACGAGCTGAGTTAATTTAATCGGAATGGAATGTATACTTCTAGGGCTCATTTGGATATACCCAACTAAAATTTAGCTAGCTAAAATTTAGCCAACTAAAAGTTCTCTTAGCTAAATTTTAGCTGGAGTGTTTGGATGATCCAGCTAATAGACTTCGCTAAATTTTAGCTAGGTTGAAATAGCTTTAGCTGGTCTTTTAGCCAAACCGTTTGATACTAATTTAGCTAAATTTAGCTGGTTAAAATTGTAGGACAATAGTAAGCTCGGATTTCAGAAGCAGGCACACGAAAGATGCCCAACGTATAACCGGCGCGGTCAAACGAGGGATACTGCTTCAAGAAAAGAAAAGGTCAGGCTCAGCATTGTCATGAATTTGACTTGCGTCCCAAGGAGGCGGAGGAGCTGAACCCGAAATCAGAGGGTGCTAAAGTTTGGCCCTGTCACATCGGATGTTTGATACTAATTTGATGTATTAAATATAGACTAATTATAAAATTAATTATATAGATGGAGGGTAATTTGTAAGACGAATCTATTAAGTCTAATTAGTCCATGATTTGGCATTGAGGTTGCTACAGTAAATATGTGCTAATCATGGATTAATTAGGCTTAATAGATTCGTCTCACTAATTAGTCTACTACTGTGCAATTAGTTTTATAATTAGTTCATGTTTAGTCCTCCTATTTAGCATCCGAACATCCGATGTGACATGGACTAAACTTTAACCTCTGGATCCAAATACCCCCTAAGGCCACCCCCTGGCTGGTAGCTCTGTCTTCCACGTCCCACACGATATCTATATCACATTTTGTTAGCGTTACTAGTTAAATGTCCGTGCGTTACAACGGAAAAGTTTAATACACATACACCAAGCTAATAATTGGAATCCCTAGACTTTTTGCACTACTCAATCACGCAATAATTCATGACATCCTGGGGAAACATCAATCCCTTCTCACTAATATTTCATTTAGTTAGTTGCTGAGCAATAAGCCAAGCATCAACAAAGAATTGAGAGGGGAAAGAGTAATAGTAGACCCCTTGTGTCTTATAATCAGAAGGAATAGGGGCATCTATTAAGCAATTGTATTGATGCAAACCAAATAATCACAGCAGGAGCAAACAACAGAGAGGTACAGAGCAGCACAGCGGCGGCGGCTGCAGCAGCCCACCTGTAAGTAGCACTTCTGATCGGGGCCAATATTCAGTCTGTTTGTTTGGCTGGTTTGTTTCGTGGCTGGTTCGTAAAGAAGTACTGCTGGCTGATTTGTATGAGAGAAAAATACTGTTCCGGCTGAAAATTTACGATCGTTTACGACGAGCCACAGTCAAACGAACAGGCTGATTACTCTTCTACCTTATAGACTGCAGGGCGATAATGTTGTGATCATCCTCTGCAGAACCAGAAATGGACATGTACTTGGTCCAACTATCCTCATTGTCTACAGTGATACATCTCTCCTTGTAGACAGATTCAGCTGCTATTTCCCTGCAGGGCAGTCAACACTGTAGACATGATATATCATATATGAGCACATATGTAACTGAGGCACATAGGGCTAGTAGCCATCCTCTGTGGGTGTCATAAACTCACAATTGAACAAGGTAGTGGAAACCTAAGCTGATTACTAAAAATTTCAGGTTCTTTGATTAACTATAAGATGCAGGAGTACAGTTGTACCAGGATCAACATGGGAGTACTAAATGATGTGTTTGAAATAACCGGATGGACAAGCGTTGGCTACCATTCCCATTACATCAACAGTTCAACACGTGTAAGAACACTTCAAAAGACATTCCATCCTTCGTTGACCTTTTTATTTCAAGGATACAACACAAAGACACCTTGTGAGGGCGATTTCCTGCATCTCCATGATGCCAAAGCCCACAAGATTGCATCAATCTATACCTGTGAGTGTTGTGAAATTCAGGAAGGGCTAAAGAGACACGAACTGCTATATGTAAATTAGCTAAAACAAATAAACTTTAATAATCTCTAGAAGCCAACAACAAGTATATTTAGGCGGTGAAACGCATAATATTTTATTTCAAGGTGGCAAGAAAACAAAAATTGTACGAGCGTCTGTTTGAAAGATTTGTCAGCTACATAGAGAAGTTCAGAAAGGTAACTACATGATATATTGCGTTAAAAAAAACTACATGATATATTCAGAGAAAGCATTTGTGTAGGTTAGGAATAATCCTGGAGGTCCCTGCACTGCATGAAGGTACCAGGGGATATTCTAATCAACTGTTTCTACTGGGGAGTAATATGGGTAACAGCTAGAACAAATAAAAAGTATGAAGGCAGTAGGAGTATCGGAGTGCATGAGATTGTAGAGCTAAAAGAGAAGATCCATGGGCACAATACACAGCTCGTCCCTCACCTCGGAGATTTATTCTCCGTTAATAATTTCAGTTGCCTCTCATGCAGATGTGCCACAATGGTCAAGTGACGTATCCGCCACGCTCGAAGTCTGGTGATCTTCGAGTATCTCTTAGCTACGTTCTTTGTCTAGGTATAGTTGTAGGTTTGTTCGTATACTGTGTGTGTGTGAGGTGTGCGCGTGTGTGGTGGTGTGTGTCTGTATCCGAACAGATTCTACGACTGTACTTAAGATGAGAGGCAAAAAAAAAACACAACATGGTGATTTGACCATTAATTATATCACAATTCATTAGTTCCACGAACATGCACTCCAAATCTCTGACGGCTCATCTCAATAGTTGGCTAATCTACAGAGGACAAAGTCAAACACACAGTACTCTTCATAATTAAAGCTAACCACTTTCGCAATATAATTAAAGCTGCGACACAATAGAATAGGAAGCAATACAAAGCTGCGATACAATAGAATTGGAAGCAGCTCATTCTAGATAAGTTCCTTGATTTTAACCACCGCGCAATATGAAGTTGCGACACAATAGAATATGAAGATAATTAAAACGCAATATTTCACTTACAAGTTCCTATCTAAGTCTATGAATCTGTTGACTTGCAGAGTTATTTTCCTCAGTCAAACTTGGAAATCAAAGGTGCAGCCTAAAACGTTTAATTATCCAAGCAGTCAAACACACGAGAGATCCTTCCTCTATCTCATAGCGCCTGTTTGTTTCAGCTTTTTGAGTCTCGCTTATAAGTTGAGTGGGCTTATCTGATAAGCCACGATCTGGAGAATCTGCTGTCTGAATAAGCTGGGTGTTTGGCTGTCCTGATTATTTCTGGTAGATTATCTATCCTGGATGTAAATTGACCTATGTACCTCTGCGGCTGATTATACCTCTTTTGACTCGTCACAATGATCCCATGAAAAAAATCGCGCGCTATATAATTTAGCGGCGGCCACTCCTGGGAGCTATGCGCCGCAGCGTGAGATAGCTGCTCACGATATATCGCCGCTATAGCGCCGCTATAGCACGCTATTTATATACAGCCAGGCAAAAAAATAATAAACAGTCCAAACATGCAACATATTCATAGTTTCATACTTCCATACAGTCTAAACATCCATAAGGTTCAAATATTCAGTAGCTAACATGAAACAACAATAACGGAGGGTACTCTGGATTAGGGTTAGAGGGCTCAAGATGGGCCTAAATCTGACTCTGCCTCGTTTTTTTTTGTCAGCACATGAAACAACAATAGCGGCGATTTAGCGCGCTATGGCGCTATAGCGGCAATAGCGGCGCTATAGCGCGCTATAGCGGCAATAGCGCGTATAGCGTGAAAATGCAAGATATCGTCGCGGCGAGCTATCTGGGACGCTATTAGCGCGCTATAGCGGCAAAATAGCGCGTTATTTTTTTCGTGGCAATGATCTAAAGACAATGGTGGGAATATTTTTAAAGTTTCAGATAGCAATATGGCTCCATTAAATTGCAATGTACAATAATAGTCGAAAATAACATCCATTTGGGTAATGTAAATGCTACAAAATACTCCAACCAACGCATTAGTAATAGCATCATGGAAATCACACATGTTCATATCATCCGCCGAACCACCACCATCAGCTGAAGGAACTTGGGACCCAACACCACTACTGTCTTCCACATAGGTTTCAAAATGTTCATCATATATGGCATTGTCTCTAATGAAATTATGAAGAGCCATACAAGCAACGATAATCTTTGATTGCTTCTCAATTGGATAGCTAGGTAACTGCAAGAGAGTGCGCCACTTCATCTTGAGAACTCCAAATGACCGCTCAATCACATTTCGGAGGGATGCATGAGCATAGTTGAACACCTCCTTCGATCCCTTTGCATGGCGACAATGTTGCCATTCGGGCACATGATACCTTTGTCCCTTGTAAGGTGCTAGATATCCTTTTCTATTAGGATACCCAGAATCAACAAGGTAATACTTGCTCAGATGGATGTGGAAATTTATCCTTGTAGGTGACTAAAGTATCCAAAAATACCCGAGTGTCATGAGCAGATCCACCAACCCGTGACAACAAATGTGAACCGTGATATCGAAGTCACAAACCGCCATGACATTTTGTGAAGCATAACCATGTCGTCCAATGTATTTTGCCTGTTCACTTTTTGGTACGATTACGGGTGTGTGTGTACCATCAATGGGCCTATGCAATCGTTGAAATGAGGCGAGAACCTAGCTTGCTGCAGCTTTTGGATGAACTGTACCAAAGTGTGGATCCTTAGGTCTTATGATGTCAATAGACAGTCTACAAATTGAGTCAAGTACCTCACTAAACTTTCTACTGATAGTTTCTAAAGAATGACCAAACCTATTTGCAACTTGTCTAAACGATTGAGGTGCACCACATGTCCACAAAAACAAGCCTAAGGCTTCCTTGGTACAAATATCATTAGTTGATCTCAAGCCATAATTCTGAACCAAAGTCCAATGAAGGCGATGGAACACTGACCTTGTCATTCTAAACATGTTGTAGCACTGCACTCTATCATTTAGTTGGATTTCAACCCATTGTATCTCTGTCATGACTGGTACATCCGGAACCACCTCCTTGTTCTTTGCAACACTGTTTGTTGACCCCATCAATTCCATTGCAATATATGCAACCATGAAATCCTCATCAGTACCCGATTCATCCTGACTTGCATCCTCATCACTGGAGATGCTCATATTGATTTCAACACCTAAAATAGGTACACATTATGAAGCATGAGCAAAGGAACAGAGGAAGCATATACACAGAAATAATTATTTGCACAAGCAAAGTCATGACATAAATTATCAAATAATGTACCCATTACAACACTAAATTTTCATCAAATAATGTCTGGAACTGAACAATTTATTTTACTACTACATAACAACACTAAATTTTTCGGTCCTCCCATGCCCGCCTCAGCCAATTAAGCCTCCCATTCGGTGTCTTCAAAGTAACGAACACATCACGGTTTTCCTTTTTCTTAAGCAATTGGGTGGCATAGTAGTGTTCATCACTCCCTTCTTCAGCACCATCGTTAATGACTTGCTCCAACATAGCCCCAATCTCATCTCTAACATGATCAACCGCGTGAGAAGTTGCTGAATTTTTACTACTTTGGGCCTTCTTCTCATATGTGTCGACCAACCTCTTCATAAGTTGATCTCTATGTCTTCTTTTTCTTTCCAGATGGGGAACCTTGAGCTGGCCTTTTGTTAGCATTTGGTGTGACATGTGGTGAACCTCTCCCTTCGACTCTCTCACTATCACCATCACCATGACTGGCCTCATGCTCCTCACCCTCTTCATCATCAGGACCACTTCCAGGAACATAGGATGTCTCATTAGTCACACTAATAGCATCAAACATTATCCGCATCATTTCCTCATGCTCAAGAACTGCAGTTTTGAAACTTATACATCTTGGCATAGCCTGAAACATTAAATGATAACAATTGGAGGATGACATGCCGTTGAGTACTAAAATACAAAAGACGACATCTTAACTACTCACCGCATTTTGTTCTGTCCACCATTCATCACTGGCAGAGATACATCCGGTCACAGGATCCCTTCCCAACCCAGTGGCTCTCATGTTCAAGGTCTTCCACTGTGCATATTTCTTCTTCAGTACATCCCATATGTTCTTCATTTGCTCTTTGTCATATGGCCTCTTTGTTCGCTCAAAGAACTTCTTCACCAAATTAGCATAACCCACACTATTCAAGCAATTGTGTGGCCTGTTATGGGCAAGCACTTCTTATACGCATATTTCATTGAAAACTTTGGCGACAAAAGTATCCCATTTTGCTTGCGGTTTTGATGCTTTTTCCATCTATAAAACACAACCGCCTAATTAAACATCTTGTACTTTGGAACCAAACCGAGCATGAAACAGAACCTTCGCAATCCTCTGAGAACCAAAGCGCATTTTGCAAAAGCAGAGCAAACAACAAAGCGAGCACTAGCAAAGATGGACTAATATAAATTACAAGGTCGGTTGTTCTCCAGATCTAAGTGATCCTAAGCACTCGGCACTAGCAAAGTATGCATTTTTAGACAAGTGATAGCAAGGACTAATATAAATTGCAAAGTGCTTATTATTATCTTGGACGATTGCAATTTTGTCGAGCCGTTGCAAATCAATCGAGTGATCCTAAGCACTCGGCGTACCATCGTGTTGCTAGCACTAAGCGACTAGCTTAGCGCCACGGATGCCTGAGCACACAGTGCAGAGTCCGCAAGGATTTGTTAAGCACAAAGCACTACTACTACTGGAAATAAAAATGATCGGTTGTCGGTGGTTCATCACTCACTATCTCGAATAATATGACTAGCGGCGATGAAGAGAAGTAGTTTGCTCGTGCAACCTTTCATTCCTCTGTTGAATCGAGAATCACCACCGTGCGCGCCCATTGTTTAATCCAAGCAACATAGAACCAAATTACACAACAAGCATTGAGCCATAGTTTCGGACAAATGATGCATTTTCAAAGAAGCATTGGCACTAGCGAAGATGCATTTTGAGACAAGTGAAAGCAAGGACACCGGTGTTGCGTGCTCACCTTCTTCGGGAATGGCCAGCCGGTGGTGGGGATGGAGCAACAAAGCGGCGGTGGAGGTCGTCGAGGACGTCGAGGTCGAGAGATCCGAGCGGCGGCCGGTGGTGGGGATGGAGCCCTTGCTCGATCCGGAGCAGGCTAAGCGACCGGGGGATCCGCAGCAGGCCTATAGATCCGAAGCAGTGGAGCTCCGGCGGAAGGGGAGGGAAGGCCGCGCCTGGGGAGGAGCACCGACGCCTAGGCTGGTCGATCCGGAGCAGGCCTGCAGATCCGAAGCACGCTGGAGCACCGCATGGAAGGGAAGGAAGGCAGGCGCTGGGAGGAGCACCGACACCAGACCGCCCTCTGCGGAGGGGGAGGGGGGGATGACGGCGCCCTGCTTTGGAGATCCGCAGTGGAGGGAGGGATGACGGTGCCTGGCTGGAGCACCGGTGGAGGTGGATGGGAGGCCCTTCCTTCAGATCCGGTTGAGGGGAGGGAATGGGAGGCGAGCAGGGGTTGGGGAATGGGAGGCGGCGGTGGATCTAGAGAGAGGAGGGAGGGTCGGGCGAGCAGGCGTTGGGGGATGGCAGGCGGCGCCGGGGAGGGAGCGAACGGGAGCACGGTATCGGGAGGGAGGGAGGGGCATGGAGAGGAAAAGCCGACACGATTTTGGAAACGCGGGGTAAGGCTCGCTTTTTGGATCTGGCCTATGGCGACGGAGATCATGAAGCGCGTTCACGATGGACACCGAACACGGGCCGTTTGTGCGGGATTACTTGCTTATTCCGCTTAGAAGCTGAGCATACGCTGCCCCAAACAGGGCCATAGTCAAGTACGGAGCTGCCCAGGCTTTGATCCAGCCAGCACCTAGCATGCCCATGTGTATCAGCTAGCAAAAAACGAACAGACATGAGATTGACATACCAACGCGTGCCACCCCTGCCCATGTCCGCTCCTCGGCTGGTGGGCTGATCCTCCACGGTCCGCGCCTCTCTGTCGTAGGATTAAGCATATTAGGTGAGGTTAGTCAATAGAGAATGCTTTGGCTTTATTGAGAAGAAATTTATAGATCCACAAAAGGATTAATTGCAGTAAAGCAAAGGTAACGTAAACTACTACACAAAAAATTGACTAAATCAAGGGTCCAGATGCTAGAATTCATGCATGCCATGTTTGAGAAATCAAAGCTGGCTTTCATATGCCAAAACAGATAGACTCATATGCACAACTCCACTGTTACATGAATCGAGCAATGAACTGAATGAACCTGGTCTGTCCAGGACACCAAATCGAGCGACCATGGCCCTGTTCGCTGGTTTGAAATTTGGCTGAAACTGGCTGAAAAACACTGTTCCGGCTGAATTGTTGTGAGAGAAAAACACTGTTCCGGCTAAAAAAAGAAGCCGAACAAGCCATTTTTAAGACAAGCGAACGGGGCCCATGTTTGAAATGCAAGGAATAAAGAACCATATTTCAAAATGTAGCCTCTCTAGTGGAGCCAACCATTTATATACATAATATGTTACTAATTGAAACATTCTGAAATAGATTGCTACCGCCTGTGACCGGAAGGTCCTGGGTTCGAGTCGCGGTCTCCTCGCATTGCACAAGCGAGGGTAAGGCTTGCCACTGACACCATTTGTTGATAGAATATCATCGGCAGTTCTCCGAGGGGTATCCCATGAAGGTAGATTGATCGGCAGAACAAGAAGGCAACAAAGACACACGAGTTAGACAGGTTCAGGCCATCAGTATGACGTAATACCCTACTCCTGTGGTCTGTTGGATTGTATTGGCTATAGTATGATATTGCGTGCGTTTGGAGGGAGTCCCTACCCGCCTTATATAGTTTGGGGGCAGAGTTACAAGTCGGTTAGATCTAGGAGATAACCGAAAAGTAATAACAAATTATAGGAATCATGGGATCATACGTATCCTAACAGATCTTGTAGTATCTTTAGGATATCTTCTCAGTGTCTTACGGGACGCGCTGAGCAGCGTCGTGCTCCGCAAGGCTTCGTCTCATGGGCTGGGCCACCCTGGGGCGTAGCCCATGTGGTCTGCCATGGGTATATGGGGTCGTACCCCCCACAGCTTGTCCCCAAGCACCTTGTATCCGTTATGCAACGCCATCTTGAGCTTATCCGAGCAGGCGGGAACAAAGCCGAGTAGTCAGACTCATGATCCGACCACTGTGATGAGTTGCCGAGCAGTTGTGAACCGTCGCCGAGCAGCGTGAACCATCGCCGAGCAGAGTGAACCGTCGCCGAGCAGTGTATCCCAAGTAAGGCTTGCCATAAGGATATAAGGAGCTCAAGTTTAAAATTGAAAAATTCCTCGTAGTGGACCAAGTGTGCCCACTTAGAGTTTGACCACGAGAAAGGGAGATAGTCTTCTTCAACTTCAGAAGGCGCGGAGTCTTCCAGATTAAAGCAAACACACTCACCGCGAGGTAAAGCGTGCCCACTTAGTCCCCGAGCCTAACAGTAGGTGACATAGTCACGTGGTGCCAGGCTCCAAAGTAGAAGAAAAGCAGAAGACCAGCCGAGCGGGCAGCCAGTCCCCGGGCGGAGCCTTGAATAGAAAAACGCACATTCACCTCAAGGTGAAGTATGCCCATTCTCCGAGCCTGACAGTAGGTGATGTAGTCACGTGGTGCCAGGGTCAGAAACAACAGCAGCCAGAAGAAAGTCCCCAGTGTGGTGAGGTACCAAGTCATATTGATGACGTAGTCCTCGAGCCACAAGTGAAAATATCGGAGAAATCAAACCATGGAGAAAAAAATGGAGTAATGGTTGTACAGTAGCGGTTACTGAGCCTTAATTAATGGTGAAGAAGTCGGCGAATATTTGGTGAGCAGTAACAAATTGCGACGATAAATGGGCGATATGGGCTTGCAGTTGCACGACAGCCCAGGCAACGGCCCATTATACCACTTCGGAGAATTCGGAGAGGCGCAAATCGTGGAGCGATTTCCCAAAAACCCTTGAATGCGGAGAGTGGGGGGAGTGTTTTATAATTGTGTCACCATGCTCCATGCTCCCACCTTTGCCACTTTGTCATTTCATCTTCCTCCTTAACTCTCGCGCTTCCCAACTCATATTCACACGCGCATCCGCCGCCAATCCCAAACCAGATCTGAGAGATGGCGTCGAAAAAGAGAGCTGGTAACCCGAAGAAGGCGAGCGCCAGAGTCAACCGTGACGATGAGTGGGTGCCGTCGCGCACGGGGGAGGCGAAGCTCAACAAGATGGTGGAGGCGGGCGTTCTTTTGGACCGTGTCACCGCTAGATGGCAGCCAGCCAGCGGTGAGCCCTACCCAATGCCTCATACCAATGAAGCTGTAGTTTTTGAGGATTATTTCTGGCGCGGGTTAGGATTTCCCGTTTATCCTTTCTTGAGGGACCTGTTGGAGTTTTGGAGAGTTAGTCTGTGCAATCTTCACCCAAACACCATATTGCATATATCTATCTTTATCCATTTCTGTGAGGCGTATCTCGGAGTCTTTTCCCATTTCAACCTCTTCCGTCATCTGTTCTAGCCAGTGTTCGCCTAAATGGCCAAATAAACGGCTAGTAAACGGTAAATGAGAGTAAACTATTTTGTTTAGGGGGTAAACGGAAATTAAATGGTTTCCCGTTTAAACGGTCAAAAAAAACGGAAAACGGTCTAAACGGCCTAAACGGAACGGAGATAAACAACATTAAACGAGCTACGGCTGTTTAGGTGAACATGAGGTAAATCTAGTTCAGTTTTGTATGGATAAATTTGTATACTTAAGTTTATTATATTTATAAATGTGTACACTTGATATGTTACATGCATAAATATATATATTTGGTTATTTTCACATGCATAAATATATATATACATACCGAAATAATTAATTTTTACTCGGATAAATATGTATAAATGCTAGAATACTTGATTTTTTACATGCACATATATAATTATATGTATTTTTTTAAAAAGTACAAAACCGTTTAGACCGTTTAACTTCGTTTAAACACTGTGTAAACAGCCTAAACGCTAAACGAAAGGCGACCGTGTAAAGACCATTTATCGTTTAGAAAAACATTGGTTCTAGCTGAAGAAGAAGGGTGGCGGCGGTTCCAAGGTGGCCGGTGGTGTTTATCTACAACTCTGCAACGGGATGGCAGGCGAGTACCTCACTGTACCGCTGAACACATCGCTGAAGGGGTGGAACACCAGGTGGTTCTACATGAAGCAGAGCCATCCTGCCATCTGTTACGACATCGACCACGTCCTAGAGAGCCAGAGGAGCTGGTCGGAGAAGCCGAGCAGTGCTGACATGGAGCAGGTGAGAGAGCTCCTCAGCCTGATAAAGGGCATAAAGATGAACGACGGACCGGTGGCGGCGAGCTTCATAGTGCGCCGTGTCCAGCCCTGCAAGGAGAGGGCCCACGTGGGCTTTGACTTCAAGGGGGACACCGACGGCACCCAAGAAAGGACAGATATGCTACCGAGGGACGATGTGCTAGAGCGGGCCGCAGAGCTATTCGCTCCATTTGCCTCATTCAGCGTGTTAGGGCAGACGAGACCCTTTAACTGCATGAACCCGCCTCCTCAGGTAAACATCTCAATTGTTTGTTCCTGATATTTTTTATCCTGTACCGTTGTCGAGCAGTGAACTGATTCACTTATGGAAAGATCCATTCGTAGGAACAAGCGGTGTACTTCTCGGGCGTGCCGAGGGGCGATTGGCCACATGACGGTAGATGCCCAGCCACCAACTCAGCCTAAGGAAGGTGTCGTCAGCGCCTCGTCGAAGTCTAGAGGCGTGGATGCTGGTTGGACGGAGAGTCCTCCCCTAGTGTCGGAGAAAGTCCGGGGGAAGAGGGCAGCGGCAGATGATCTTGCCCGAAAGAAGAGGAAGACAGCGGGTGCCGCTGCTCCGCGTAAGCCGAGCGACATCTCGCTTGGCGGTGACCGGACCACTCGGACGCAGAGTGCAGCGATGTCCAAGTGGTCAGATGACAATGGGGCTCCAATAGCTCCTCCTCTAAGCACTAAAGCGCCTCCGTGCAACACCCGTGCGGAGGAGCAATTGAAGGGAGGGAAGGGAGTCCCTGAGCAGTGGGCGAAGGGAGTCCCCGAGCAGTAGGCGAGGGAAGTCTCGGAGCGACGGGTGGAGGATAGGCCATGGCGGAGACCACGAGACCTCCACCCCAGGGCATGGGATTCGACCCTAGGGCTACGCCTAGGGCTTAGGTAGGCAGCGCCGGTTTAGAAAAGTGTACCGGTAGGCCAACACGTAAGTATCCTTGCCTTAGAGTTATTTTGTTGTCACATCCTTATCTCTTTTGGCGATTGATGAGCTGATCTGATGTAGAGCGAGGCATATAGAGGAATTGAATCCGTTCATCTAGATTGGCGAGTAGACGGTGGCTGGTCCCAGCGCGGAGGCGATGCCGGTAGATCCTGTCCTGGAGTCCCCGGGCGCTCGGCGGCCTGAGGAGGAGTCAACCACCACTGCTGGTGGACTTGGCGGCGGTGAATGGTTGGCGCCGACGGCAGACGGGTTGGCAGCGATGCCAGAGGCAACGGCAGAAGCCACCGGGTCTTCGGAGACGGATGCTAGAGTTGTCGACGCCACGCCGGAGTATGGAGCGGAGAGGCCGGTGGTGCCAGAGGAGCAGACGGTGCTCCCTAAGGCGCCGAAGGGTGTGGTCGGACGTGTTGTGCGGCCACCAAGCCCCCAGGTGGCGCCACCAGCTGCGGAGGAAGAGGACGAGGTGGAAGAGATTGAACATGAGGAGCCATGGCCTCAAGCCATCTAAATCCTCCTCAAGCGGGGCGATGAAGTGGTGGTCGTTGAGGAGGAGGACACCACCAGGGAGCTCAGGAGGCTAGAATCCACCCTTTCCACAGCGGTGAAGCAGATCAAGGTTAGCATGGCATCATCAATGTTCGTGTTTGATGTTGGATATTAGAGTTCTTCATAATCTTGTTGCTTTTGTAGGGGATAGCTCGGACTGCCGAACAATGGTGACAGCTGATCAAGTGGATGGAGCCCCTCATCGAGGAGAATGAAAAACTGATGGAGGCAGTGAAGATAATGGAGAAAAACGTCTAGAGGGCCCAGTGCGAGCGTGATCTTTCTGAATCCAACGTGCGGGATCTGGAGTACCAGAAGGGCGTCCTATCCGAGTAGCTGGCGACTATGTCCGAGTAGTTGTGGGGTAGGTCTAAGTAGCTGGCCACCGTCTCAGAGCAGCTGACGAGTGTTTCTGAGCAGCTAGAATGCACATCCGAGCAGCTCAAAAACGTCTCCGAGCAGAGAAAAGGTACGGCGTATCAGCGAATTTGCTTTGCATTGTTGAATAGTCATATTGTTGTTGACGACCGTTATGCTTGTAGAGCAAGATGTGGAGCTCGGCCAGCTGTGCCAAACCGTCGGGCAACTCCGAGAGGAGAAGGCGAAGGAGCCAGGGCGAGCGGAGAAGCTGATCGAGGAGCTGAAAGGTGAGTAGTTCGTGGTCGGAGTTGTTGTTGGAGTGATTTCTTTTGTTTGATGGATCCTTGTGATGCATGTAGACTATCGTCGGAGGACCAAGGCGTAGTTCAACATGCTGGAGTAGGAGGCCAAAACCTAGAGGAGTAAGCTCGATGCCGTAGTTGCCGGAATCAAGCCGGTGCTCAACTGCGTCGACATGGAGGCAGCTCCTCAGCCCAACGACAGGCCGCCCCATCCGGACACCTTCGTCGACAGGTGCAAGGCGGTATGGGAGAGCTTCAAGAGCTATAAACGTGACGCCACTATTTCTGCCATGACCCATGCCCTAGCGATGGTCTGGACCCATTACCCTACCATTGACCTTCAAGCGATAGGGGCCGAATTCGCCAAAGGGACGGGCGCGATGGAGCATCAGCAGCTAGAAGATGAGGTGGAAGACGTGGTGAAGAAACTGGTCTGCGACATCGACCTATTCGGTGAGATGGACGGAGAGGGCCAGACATAATGACCTGCTCAGAGAGTGAATTGTAACAGCTGGAGAGGACAGTTAAAACGCGCGAGGGCGCAGAAAATCATTTATGCATGTGTATAAATGTTGTAAAGTGATGTGTGCATGTTTAAACAGTTTGCCAGCACTTTTCGGTGAAAAATAGATGTAGTGTTAACCCTAACGCGATTATACATAGTATAAGTAGCGTCCGAGCAGTTTGTTCTTTACTGTGCCCCTGGCCTTAGCTAGCCCATATTCCATAATGTCGAGCGCGGAGCCCGTGCATGTGTAGGAGGAACAGGCGTGACTAAGGAACCATAGCGGACCACCCATAACGTAGAGCGCGGAGCCCGTAGCACGTGTAGGGAGAGATCAGAGACTGGGTCTTCTCCAAAGAACATAGTGTAGAGCATGTGCTGCTCGGTGGTTGGCGAAATATCTTGGAGATTTGGAGAAAAGTGGCGGAGCATTTATGGCGATCACGTAGTGGAGTTCGTTAAGGAGTAGCTTAGAGATGGCGACCGCAAATGGAGATTAAAACGTAATGGAGAAATAACAGAGACAAATTATGGCGACAAAAACTTTGTTCATCATGGAGTGGAGAGTACATATCTGGAGCATTTCAAGGATAAAAACGTATGAGGTGCTCGATGTGCCACGAATTGGGGATATCAATTCCATCTAAGTCACATAGCCGGTAAGACCCTGGTCGAGTAACCTCTTTGACCACGTAAGGCCCTTCCTAGGGGGAAGAGAGCTTATGCATCCCTTCGGTTTTCTGTTTTCTGCGGAGAATGAGGTCACCAACAACAAATAAACGACCTTTGATATGGCGATTGTAGTATCGTCGCAAGCCTTCTAAGTATTTGGCTGTGTGGATGCAAGTTATCAGGTGTTCTTCCTCGGCCCTATTGACGTCCTCTGTCCGAACAGCTGTGGCTTGCTCTTCATTATAATGTTCTACCCTAGGTGCTTGGAAGGTAATGTCCACTGAAAGTACGGCTTCTGAACCGTAGACCAAGAAATATGGAGACACACCGGTGCTATGACTAGCTTGAGTGCGCAGTCCCTAGACCACAGCTGGGAGCTTTTTGAGCCATCTGCCCGGATGCTTTTCCTCTTTCTGATATAGTCCCTTTTTGAGGGCATCAAGGATGATGCCGTTCGCCCGTTCGACCTGGCCGTTGGCTCTAGGATGGGCAACGGAGACGTATTTGATGGAGATGCATCGGTCTTCGCAGAAGTCCCAAAAATGATGACCCGTGAATGTAGTTCTGAGGTCAGTGATAATGCTATTCGGGAGACCAAATCTGTGGATGATATCTTCAAAGAGCTCGGCTACCTTCTTTGCGGTAGCCAAAACAAGAGGTTTGTATTTGATCCACTTGGGGACTTGTCAATGACGACGTGCATGTACCGGAAATCACCTGGCGCTAGCTTGAAAGGGTCGATCATGTCCAGTCCCTAGCATGTGAAAGGCCAAGAAGCTGGGATGGTCTGCAACTCCTGCGCCGACATGTGTATCTGCTTGGCGAAAAATTGACATCCTTCACATCGTCGGACGAGGTCTTCTACATCGGCGATGGCCGTGGGCCAATAAAAACTAGCTCGAAAAGCCTTGTCGACCAGGTTTCTTGAGGCCGCGTGATCGCCACAGGAACTAGAGTGAATTTTGAGAAGTAGCTTCACTCCCTCTTCTTGGGTGATGCATTTCTGCAGTATCCCTTCTTTGCCGCTTTTCCTAATCAAGTTCTCATCCACCAGCACGTAATGCTTGCTTCGACGGATTAGGCATTCGGTTTCGGTCTTGTCGGCGGATACGTCGGTGCTGGTGAGGTACTTGATGAACTGTTCCCTCCAGTCGGCGGCCGGCGAAGGTACTGTAAGTACCAACTGCTCGGCAAGGGAGATTTCTTGAACTTCCTTCTCTTCCTTAATGGATGGCATAAAGTGATCTTGAACGAAGACCCCTAGGCGAAATCATGGAGCAAGAAGAGCCTATCTTGGATAGGTGGTCGGCGAGCTGATTTTGATCTCGTACCACGTGGTGGTATTCGATACCGTAAAACTTCCCTTCGAGTTTCTTCATTTTGGCGTAGTATGCGTCCATCTTCTCACTAGAACAGGACCAATCTTTGTTGAGCTGGTTTATGACCAGCACGGAGTCTCCATACACCATGAGGCATTTGATGCCGAGCTCGATGGCTATACAGAGTCCGTGGAGACATGCTTTATATTTGGCGGCATTGTTGGAGGCTGGAAAATGTATTCGGAGAACGTATTGGAGCTTGTCCTTGGTCGGCGTAATGAATAAAACACACGCACCAACACCGTTGATGTTGAGGGCGCCATCGAAGTACATCACCTAATGATCGGGGCAAGTAGCGAGGATGGGCACTTGAATCTTGGTCCACTGAGCGATGAAGTCAGCGAGCGCCTGTGACTTGATGGTAGGCCTGCTTCTGAATTCAATGGAGTAGGTGCCGAGCTCAACATCCCACTTGATGATGCGGCCGTTGGCCTCTTTGTTGCGGAGAATGTCCCCCAGAGGGAACTCGGTGACCACAACGATCTTGTAGTACTCGAAGTAATGGCGAAGCTTGCGTGACGTGATCAGAATAGCGTATAGCAGCTTCTAGACTTGAGGATAATGAGTTTTGGACTCATTAAGGACCTCGCTGATGAAGTAGACCAGACATTGTACCTTGTAGGCATGCCCGGCTTCCTCGTGTTAGACGACGATAGCTGTGCTAACGACGTGAGAAGTGGCGGCGATGTAGATCAGTAGGGTTTTGTCTGGTTGAGGCATCGTCATGATCGGAGGCTTCATTAGAAACAACTTGAGCTGCTCGAAAGCTGCATCTGCCTCCTCCGACCAGGAGAAGTGCTCGGAGGCCTTGAGGAGTTTGAAGAACGGTAGTCCCTTTTCGCCAAGGCACGATATAAAGTGGCTAAGAGCAGCCATGCAGCCTGTAAGCTTCTGTATGTCCTTTACACAAGTTGGTCGTTTCATGTTGGTGATGGCGGAGACCTTGTTGGGGTTGGGCTCGATGCCACGGGCGCTGACGATGTAGCCCAGGAGTATGCTAGATGGAACTCCAAAGATGCACTTTGAAGGGTTCAACTTCCATCTATACATTTTTAGGTTGGCAAACATTTCTTCGAGGTCGGCGATAAGATTATCAGTGGTCTTTGACTTGGTGACCACATCATCGATGTAAGCTTCGACGTTGTGGCCTATCTGTTGATCGAGGCATATCTGGATGGCCCTTTGGTAGGTTGCCCCAGCGTTCTTGAGTCCGAAGGACATGGTGGTATAGCAATACGCACCGAAAGGCGTGATGAACGACGTCTTGATCTGGTCATCTTCCTTGAGGGATATCTGGTGATAGCCGGAGTAACAGTCGAGGAAGGATAGCAGTTCGCAGCCGGTGGTGGAGTCTACAACCTCGTCTATCTGAGGTAGACCGAAGGGGTCTTTAGGACAGTATTTGTTGAGATCATTGTAATCAACGTACATTCTCCATTCTTTATTCTTTTTTTTAAACAAGAACCGGGTTTGCTAACCACTTAGGATGATACACTTCTTTTATAAATCCGACAGCTAGGAGTCATTTTATTTCTACCCTAATAGCCTCCTTCTTGTCTGGCGTGAATCATCGGAGTTTCTGCTTGATTGGTTTGGCGGTCGGTGAGACATTCAAGGAGTGCTCGATCTTCTCCCGTGGTACCCCCGGTATGTCTACAGGTTTCCAAGCAAATACACCGACGTTGGCATGTAGGAAGGAGACGAGCGCGCTTTCCTATTTGGGGTCAAGGTGAGCCCCAATCTTGATGGTCTTGGAGGGGTCGTCGAGGCCGAGGCTGACCTCCTTTGTTTCCTTGGACTTGGCGGAGGCGCGAGGAGGCTTTAGCGATGGGATCTCCATGTCATCGGTGGGCACCATCTTGGCGTCGGTGACCACACTGACCATCTGGATGGAGAGGTCGATGGCTTCGGTGAGGGCGAGACTCTCTGTCTCGCAGGCATAGGCGATGGAGAGGTTGGCCCACAGGGACAGGACTCCTGCAGGCAAAGGCATCTTCAGCACCAGATAGGCATAGTGCGGTACGGCCATAAACTTGGCCAGAGCTGGCCGACCAAGTATGGCGTGCTAGGCTGTGTTGAAGTCGGCGATGTAGAAGTTGATGTGCTCGATGCGGTAGTTGCTAGCCGTGCCGAACTGTACTAGGAGGGTGATCTCCCCAAGCGGTTTGGATACCCTGCCAGGTACCACACCCCAGAAGGAGGAGTCGGAGGGTGTGGGTCTCCTATCCTGAGCCCCAGCTCCTTTAGGGCTCCGGCCATCGACGAGCACTTTTATGAAAAGCACTTTCTGGACGGTCATGTTAAGAACGAGGGAGAAATGCCCTATGTAAGGGATGTCCGCCCATTGATCGTCCCTGCTAAAGGTGATGGGGACCTCGAACCAGGGGTGATAGCTAGGGTTGGCGATGGCGTCTTTCGCGTTGACGGTGAGCACTCGGCGGGCGGTGAGTGCCCGCATCCTCGTTGAAGCGTACTTCGGCTTCTTTGGTGTTGGCATACTGGTTGGCGGTTGTAATCATCTCGCCAATCCCCATAGGTGGCTTGCGGTTAAACTTGGAGCGAAGGTCGCGGTGATGGAGTCCTCGGACGGAGGCGATGATGACCTCTGCTTCGTGATGTTGGGAATAGAATTCCTCATCTCAGAAAAGCATCTAATGTAGCTACGGAGGAGCTCGAACGACTTCTGGTAGATGCGGTTCAGATCATGCTTGGTGTCTGTCCGAGTACACGTAGCCATGTAGTTGTCGGTGAAGACCTTCTTTAGTTCTTCCCAGGATCCGATGGAGTCCGAGGAAAGGCTGGTGAGCTAGTTCATCGTAGTTGGCATGAGCATGATGGGAAGATAGTTCGCCATGACGCTAGTATCTCCCTTGGCGGCACACACAGTAATGGCATAAGCCTACAGCCACTGTGTGGGGTTCATCCATCCTTCGTAGGGCTCGACCCCGGTGATTTTGAAACCACGGGGGAACTGAAGTGTTCGGAGTGCGCTCATGAATGCTAGGGGCCCTTCGGGATTGTCGTCGTCGTGATCTGCAGTGTTGCCAACATTGAGTGGCTAGAGGGTTGCGTCTGGGTCCTCGAACACTTGTTCATACTCTTGGCGGCGGCGTACCTCTTCTTCATGGAGACCGAAACAGCGCTCGTCGATATGACGTCGCGCATCTCGGAGATTGTTGAGGTGTGCCCAGATGTCTTGTTCGACTTCCTGGTCGTGTTGGCATCGATGTTCGATGCGGTTGCCCCTAGCTCCCCCTAGAGGGGCTGTCCATCATTGCGGTGCTGGTCGGCGAAACGACTTGGGCGGCGACTAGATCTTAGGGCGGTGGATCGGTGAATTGAGCTCGTGGAGTATGAAGGTCTCTGATCCTAGCGGATCTCGTTGACCTAACAGTGCGCCACTTTAAGCATGGCGGTGACCTTGACAACCTCTGGTGTTTGTGGTAGCCAAGCGAGCTCATTGGCGGCCACGACCAAGTTGGCGCTTGGGGTCTTGTAGACATCGTGGCCGTCAACACGGACAAATTTGTCGTCGAGGTTGCGTTGGAGTGGGCGTGGCCTTCCTTGCGAGTCGAGTTGGTCGTTGTGAGCAGCCTTGGCTTGCACAAGGGCAACCTCGTTTGCTCGGCGCTATGCATGGTTGACGTTCCTGTTGACGCGAGCGGCGCGGTCCTCTTCAGTTTCCCCTTCCCGTGGGGGGCTATCGACGCTGACGTTGAAGATTGCGCCACCACGGAAGGGAGAGAAAGGAGGTTGTTCGGCGATGGTTTCGGCGATAGTCTCCGTAGAGCCCTAGGACTCAGAGTCTAGATTCTCCTCCAGGATCGTTTGGAGGGATACTTTGGGGCATCGCCGACGTGTAGCATGTTGACAGTCGGCGAAAGCTGGTTGGCGATATGGTCGACGAGAGGATGGACATCTCCAACCTGGTCGGCGAACTCGCCCCTTAGGGCATCTTGATAGGCGGTGGCGGCGCTGGTGAGCCCAAAGGGTAGGGCCGTAACCCCTGAAGTCTCATGTTCAGCCTCGATAGATCTAGATCGGAGGGTGGTCGACGCTGAACCAGAGTGGTCATAGTCGATTCTACGATGGAGAGGCAATCGATGAGCTTCTGGCCAACTTGATCGATGGATGCGATCAGATCGTCGTTGTTGATTTGCCTCCTCGGGTAGCGGGGAAGCAGGCGACGAGTTGTCGATGAATGCGACCTCGGAGACGGTCCTAAGATCGGATCTGCAGTTGCAGGTGTTGGGGTTATCGGCGCAGTATCGATCTGCACTGGCTTGATGAGCTCTCCGACTCCATCAGCGTTGATGATCTAGAAGATCGATCCGACCGTAAAGATCTGACCGGGCTATGGGAGGGATGAAGAGCCTACAAAACGTACCATCTTGTTCGACATGGAAACAGCACGCACACCCCTACTTGGCGCGCCAACTGTCGATAGAATATCATCGGCAGTCCTCCAAGGTATCCCACGAAGGTAGATTGATCGGCAGAGATGCGTGTAATCAAGAACAAGAAGGCAACAGAGACACACGAGTTAGACAGGTTCAGGCCGTCAGTATGACGTAATACCCTACTCCTGTGATCTATAGGATTATATTGGCTATAGTATGATATTGCGTGCGTTTGGAGGGGGTCCCTGCTAGTCTTATATAGTCTGGGGGAAGGGTTACAAGTCGGTTAGATCTAGGAGATAAGCGGAAAGTAATAACAGATTACAGGAATCATGGGATCATACGTATCCTAACAGATCTCGTAGTATCTTCAGGATATCTTCCCAGTGTCATGCGGGACGTGCCGAGCAGCGTCGTGCTCCGCAAGGCTTCGTCTCATGGGTTGGGTCACGCCTAGGGGCGTAGCCCATGTGGTCTGCCGTGGGTATCTGGGGTCGCACCCCACACCCTTTTCCCAGATCCCGCACAAAGCGAGAGCTCTGTGCACTGGGCCCTTTATAGACTAATCGTAAATGATATGACAAACTGTGTTTACCTTCATTTTTCAGCTCCCTGTAGAAACACGGTCGTTAAATATTTAGAAAAATGTTTTGGCAAATCAGATTAATTTTAGTGAAATCTATCATGAAATAGTCAAACTTTGGCTATTTTTTGTCAAGTAGAAACAGTAACTATCGTTCCAGTATTCCGGCGTGTTAACTAATCGTAAATGATATGACAAACTGTGTTTACCTTCATTTTTCAGCTCCTGTAGAAACACGGTCGTTAAATATTTAGAAAAATGTTTTGGCAAATCAGATTAATTTTAGTGAAATCTATCATGAAATAGTCAAACTTTGGCTATTTTTTGTCAAGTAGAAACAGTAACTATCGTTCCAGTATTTCGGCGTGTTCACTGGTTGGTTTCTGGGCTGGTTTGGGCTGGCTGATACTGGTTTATTGTGAGAGAAAAACACTGTTGACTGGTTGAATAAGCCTGACTGAGACCAACAAGTAAACAGGGTGTTCATTTGCAACCTACGAGTACTTCATTTGCATAGCTTCGAACTTCAGAGATCTACTACATGCATTATGTATAAATACTACTTGCAGTGTTTTTTTTCCTGAACACTTGTCCACAATCCTACACATAGGAAACTGTCACCCCGTGGTCCTATAAAATTTATGACTTCTATGAATTATTCGCATTTGACTGTATATAGTGTTCATTTTAATTAAGTGTTCATTTCAATCATCCAGTAAGCACTAGTACACATGACTGCATCTAGTGTGAAAGCATTTCCCAACCATGTAAATAAAACTAAGTAAAGCTGATGTAACACCAGTGTTTTTTTCTCAAATAGTCAGCACAACTTTTGCATTAGGCTGCAACACTTCCAAGACAAGTCTTTTAGCTTCCAGAAACATTTTCAGAAACTGTTATTACGAAACATTTAGCATTTACGTACAGCTATGCACCAGTGGTATAAGAACTCACCAAGTAATTGTTCTTGTAGACACGATCGAGGACATGCATGACTATGGTGTGTACACTGATGCAGTGGACATAGTCTTCGATGTTGAGGAGTTGGAGAACTCAGATGTTGATGAAGATGAACATGCAAATCAGTGTTTCGTATTTGGCACTCGAAAATTTGAACTTTCTTATCTGGCATCAAGTTGAAATTTCCTTTTGTAAATGGCACTGCCGTCCATTTTCATTGATCAATCTATTAGTTGACTGGTTCGACCGTGTCAGTTTTTTCCCTGTGTCCGATATACCCCTGTACACAGAAGACTCCCACGCCGGGGCTGGTGCCGCACACGGGCGGTGGCGGCAACGTCACGGCGTCCAAGCGCCTCCCCTCCTACCGCATGTTCGCTGAGCAACTCCTCAAGCCGGACCAGCGCGCCGTCCGCGCGGCCCTCGCCTCGCCATGTAAGGGCCAGCTCCACCCCGGCGTGCGCGACCTGCTCGCCACCTACTTCAACAAGATGGCTAGCGCGTCCTTCCTGTGCAGCCACCTCCTCAGGGACATCGAGCAGATCCGCCTCCGGTACCGGCCGTGTCGCAGGGCAAGCTCCGGCAGGTGCAGCTCAGCTCCGCCGACCTGCTCAGGAGCCTCGACGCCAGCAGGAAGAAGGTGCGGCTCCGGATCAAGAGCCTCGCCCGGCTCAGGCAGCTGCTCTCGGCCTCCTTCATCACCGTCGTCGCCGCCGTGGCCGTGGTGGGTGCGTTCATCGGCGTGCACATCCTGGCCGCGTTCGCTGCGTTTCCGATGATGTCGCCGGCCTAGCTGGGTCTCTTCTCTGGGCACCGGGACATGGACCTCTCATAGCTGCAACACTTCCACGCCGCCCATGCAGATCAGCTACAGGTCCAGCGACATCCAGAGCTACAACACTTCCACGCCGCGCACAGGTCCAGCGACGACTGGCGAGTGGCGGAGCGGGAAGATCTCGCAGGCGGAGCCGGCTCACGGCGAGGCCACGGCGGCGCGGGAAGATCTCGCACGGGGAGCAGCACGAGCGGACCTCGCGTGCGGCAGCGAGCTGGGAGCTCGCGTGCGGGGCCACGACAGCGGCGCCGGTGCATGGTGAGGCGCTGTGGTGCCGGCAGACCTCGCGCGGACAGCGGCGAGCGGCACGCGGAGACCGCGATGACTAGCGCGCGGCACTAGCGAGGTTGCGGCAAAGCGAGCTAGGCGCTCCCATGGGGGCAGTGACACGCCATCGTCCTGCCTCCTTCAGTCGGTAGGGCGGCGATGCGGGGACGTTGGTACGGGGTCTATGCGTTGGGTCACCAGGGCGATGGCACAGGGCTGCGCAAGAGCTCCGGCAATATCGTCCATACGAAAATACTTGAACTTCCCTATTTGGCACCGTGAATTTCTGCTGCAAACAAGGGTATTCATGTCTTTTTACCAGTCACTTGACACCGTTACTGTCCTAAATGGACGACAGTGCCATTTATGAAAGGAAATTTCAACTTGATGCCAGATAAAAAAGTTCAAATTTTCGAGTGCCAAATACGAAACACTGATTTGTTTCAGTGCCAAATAAATAATTCTCCCATGAAAATAATACACATCATCGCACAAATATGACAGATCTTGAAAGACAACAAATATATGAAGCATTGCTTGAGAGAAGCAACTGTGGAAGGTTAAAAAAGAACAGTACAAACATAGTTGCTCAGATGTTCCAGGTCAGAAGCAATCAAGTGCGGAGTGTTTGGCGGAGAGTAAAGCAGTGCCGTGCACAAGGAAGGCAAGTAGATGTTAGATCAAGAAGAAAGAATTGTGGCTACAAAAAGATACAAATAGACCTATCAGATGTTCTTAGCGTCCCCTTGCATAGGAGGAGAACGATACGATCACTAGCTACTGCTCTTGGTGTAAAGAAGAGCACTCTACATAGGTGGTTCAAGCAAGGGCTGCTACGACGCCATTCTAGCACATTAAAGCTTGTACTGAGGGACGAAAACAAAAAAGAGAGGTTGCGATGGTGTTTCCATGTTAGATAAGCGGACATTGCCAAATGAACCCATGTTCACTGAAATGAAAAACATTATTCACATGGACAAGAAGTGGTTCAACACCACATCGAAGTACACAAAGTATTAAATGCTTCCAGGAGAGGACGACCCACACAGGACTGTGCGCAATAAGAATGCCATTGACAAAGTTATGTTCTTATCAGCGGTAGGAAGGCCTATATATGATGATGAAGGTAATTGTATTTTTGATGGGAAGCTAGGAGTGTGGCCATTTGTTAGAAAGGTACGACATGCAATTGTCTCACTTTCTTACTCCCAATTGTGCTACTTAATATTAGTGATTCCTTACTTGGTTTTCAATTATTGTAGGAAAAAGCAAAAAGAAGAAGCCACAATAGAGGGAGGGGGCCCGAAGTCACCAAGCCTGTTAAGGTAGATCGAACGACTATGAGATTGTACCTAATTACTAAAGTTCTCCGAGCTATTGTCGAACGGTGGCCATGAGAACTTGCAGGACAAACTATTTGGATTCAGCAAGATAATGCCCCTTCACATGTGCCAGTAAATGATGAAGAATTTGCAGCTGCTGTAGCACAGACAGGGCTTGACATACGACTCATCAACCAACCTGCCAATTCCCCAGATTTGAACGTACTAGATCTAGAATCCTTTGCTTCTCTTCAATCCTTAACCTATGACAGGATCTCTAGGAACTTGGATGACCTGATTCGGATTGTCCTGTTTCATAACTACGATCCAGCTACTTTGAATAGGATGTTTCTAACACTGCAAGCGTGTATGATTGAGGTGATGAAAGATGGTTGAGAAAACAGGTACAAAATTCCTCACATGGACAAAGATAGGCTGGAGGCACTCGACATGCTGCCTAAAAGGCTTCCTTGTGACCGTAGCCTATATGAGGCTGTGATGGCATCATTAGGGAACTAATTATGTTGCTACTGCTGCAATTTTGGGAACCTTATAATGTAGGGTTGGTACTGTTAACCATGTGTGCTAATGCTGTAAATTAGTCGTGTATGCTTGTTAACGTGACTCATGTGTGCTACTATAGTAAATTTGGAAACCTTATAATATTATAATATAATTACATGAGAAAAGTATTTGAAATGAGTTCGTAGCACAGGAGATGCAAGCTGCACATAAGGAGCTCGACTTGCTATTCTAAAAATGTCCCCACCGACAAGGAAAAAATAATTTTTACCCTGGTGCCTATGCAGCAGGCAGAGTATAACTGGCGTCTCCCCTGGTAGTAAGCCCATGTTAGTTGTGGGGGCTAATTTCATAAACTTAATCAATATTTCAACAGAAAGTGTAAGTAAGAGTACTCTAGTGTTTTTATGCAATTTTGCAGTGATTTAAATTATTAGCTAATGGACTGAGGTATGCATAATCTAAATAATAGCTAACGTAACAACATCAGACCATAGGCACTAAAAAGGAGTGGATTTGCATATCTATAATATTACAAACACTAAATTCATTAGGTAGGATAAGTCAGTAGTAGAACAAGCATTTTATTATACACAAAAGCAGCAGTTCATCCTTACACATTCAGACCTAACTAACAGTTCATCATTACACCTAATGATCGAAGTCCTATATACAATGGTTCATCATCCCACAGCAAAAGTATTCCCTACATTAAAAACATTTCAGCATCAGACATCAAAAGCACTACATCACACATAAAGCAACAGCAAATGAACTAACTCTGGAAGGGATACAAAGACGTCATGGTAGATTGGATCCATATTGGCAAGAACCTCCTTCAGCTGTTCAGGCACCTCGGGGGGCACATCCGCGTTCGTAGCTTACCACCGGAGGCCCCTTAACGGGCAAATTCTCGTGAGGAGCCTGATACGCGGCCACACCAGGGACCTGGTCCACAACGGCAGCGCCGACCGCGTCACCCTCAGGGACCAGGTCCACGCCGACAGCCTCGTGAACCTTGGGGGTCAGGTCCACGGCGAGATCCATGCCCGCAGCGACATCTAGGCCACACGTTCAGGTTCCGAGTCGGGGACGTACACGTTGCCTTCTCGATTCGATGCCCACGCACGTAGATCCAGCCCTCGCCGGCCGAATCGGCGCTGCGTGGCTGCTCGATCTCGAAATCGGCGCTGCACGACTTGACGACTTGGCCGAGGCTCCCATCACCGCCGCGCCTACGGATCCCGCGGCCACCACAACGCCCCCACCATGGGCCTTCGTATACAAAGCTTGTGGTGAGGCCGAGAAGGTGTATAGTGTGGTTGATAAGGTGGAGAGAGAAAAAAATAAGTGATGAAAATTTGAGGAAGAAAATAAACAAGAAAAAAATAAAATGGTACTGCAGACAATATTTTGCTTTCAACCACTAGGAGAAATTGTTGTATTAAATATTTTTAACCAAAGAAATTGGAGCTACAAAACTGTCTTACTAGAGAAGGCAGAGCTGAAGTTATTTTAACTAGAGCTAGAACTCTAACAAACAGGCCTTAGGTATTGTTAATAGGGTGTAAACACATCCCATAAAAATGTAAAATGTTTTTTTGTTAAAATTTCATGATATATGCACCCCGTACGGTACAATTCTATATATCCATAAGGTAATTATACTATTCAAATTTATTTTAGCTTTGCCACTTATCGACAAGTGGAAGTATGTGATAGACCGGAGAAAGCAGTGGCGGAACCAACGATTTTGATTAAGGGGTGCCAGACAAATATGATGACATCTCTAAGCTTGATAAATATTTACATAAGTGTACTTAGTATTCATAACAAAAAATCATAATATAATGATAAAGTGGGTGAATTAGTGTCTTGATGTGCTATAAATTAACATATTTATAGGGGTATTAAAATGAATTTGAATGGTATTGGGGGCCCCGGGCCCTACTGGCCCCCCTGGTTCCGCCACCGGGAGGAAGGCCTTGTAAATGAACTCGAGTTTCTACTAAGGGCTCGTTTGGATCAAAGGAAAAGCATAGGAAACATACAAGAAACTCATTCTAGAGGAATTATCTTCTCTCTCATCGTTTGGAACAAAGGAAACCACATGAAACTTTCCAAAGGAACGGCAGCTACACCTGTACTTTTGGAGGAATCAGAAAATGAGGTCTGAGCTCATTGGAAACTTTCCTACGGCTGTTCAACGTCTCTCTCTGCGTTTTTCCTCTGTTATGGATTCCTGTGTTCCAAACACCCCTTTTAGTTATTTTTCGCGTTTTTCCTTTTCTCTGTTTTATCACTACACACTCACCCCATTCATGTTTTTTTCCTATTCCGTATATTTTTTAATCTTGCGTTCCAAACGTGCCCTAACTTCATACAGTTTGAGTGTGTGTTTCAGGGTTGAGAATGTAACAGAGTGGCCCATGAGTTGGCTAGTCTGGGTTATGTTTCTGTAGGAGGAAATGATCTATTCCTGTGCACAGTGTTGTAATAGTAGCTGCCGATTTGTCAGCTGATAAAGTAATGAGAATCCCAGTTTCAAAAAAATAAAATAAAAAAGGGCATGTTTGATACAACTTATAAACTGATTATGTCAAGAATATTAATTGAAACTAAAACCAAACAACATATATTAGCTTTTTTGTAGCCGTGCTTCTTCCCAAAGCTTTTCCATTGTTTATACTAAAACCCCGAAAACTAGGTTAGATTACCAGAGAAACTATACTAAACATGGTAAAAAAATCCGTGTCAGTATGTCACGCCGCCGTATGGATGCTGCTGGGAGGCTGTGACAATCGGGATCACGACCAGATACGTTGGCTCTCTCTCCGATGGAGCACGTACCTCTCGCGGTTCATCGCATCTCAGGTCTCGAGCAGGCATCTCTACTCGTACGTACGTGTACGCATGCATGCTACGTATAGTAGTCGTCCTCTTTGGCTGGGAGACTGGGGCCTGAATTTCAATGGGCGGTTGGCCGGTTGCAGTCGCAGCAGCTGACGATGATTTGGATGCCGACGACGCTGGCATTGTGCAGGCTGCGGCTGTTGCCCTGAGCAGGGAGTGCGCGCGGGCCGGCCGGAACAACCTGACAGCCGTTCCTGCCGTGCACATGCCTCTTGACTCTTGTTCAGTTCAGTTCAGTTCTGGGCGCCGCCGCCGGCCGCGGACACGGAGGATGCCCAGTCCCAGTCCCAGTCCCGCTCCCACTGGGCTGGCCGTCGCGGAGGTTCCGTTCACTCAAGTCCAAGGAGCGGTGTCATGGTCACTATTGCATCTAGTACTAGTACTTTATACTTCAGTTACTAAAAAATCTGTGATTTCATAATATGACGATTTATGTTTTTACGATCTTAATTAAAGGGTATGATTCTACAATCCTAGTTATAAGATTCTACATATATATTTTTATGTTATTATGATATTATCTTTTCTTTTTTCAGGTATGATATTATCTAGGATTCTCTAAATCGATCAGGATTGGAATGGAAAAAAATCATGGATAGCATAAGTATTATAGGGGCCCTAAACAGGATGCAGTAGGTGCAACACCTAGAGCTCAGTCTAGGGGGGCTAGGCCCAAATATGCAACATCTAGCTCATTAGTCAATATATGGCCCGCCCAAAAGAGCCCAAGAGAAGAACCGAAGCTCGGTGCTGGAGTGAACCGTTTGTCTTGTGAAAGGACCTTGACGTCGCATAGAGGGGATATACATTTCTAAAAATTAACAATAAACAAAACTTCGCAACAGAGTGCGGAACTTTTGCGCCTGGACGCGGAACTTCTGCTCCTGGACGCAGAACTTCTGCCCAACACAGAAAAGCTCAAGTTATATGAACGCCTAGAGTTCTAGCTCAAACCAAACTTGTAGATGTGTTTGGAGAAGTCCAGTAGCAAGCCCACAGAGTACCTGCACTTACAAACACATACAACCAAGTAGATCGAGTGGAAAGCAAATATTGCAATTCAAATCACAAGAGGTGAGCTCACAACAAATAAGGGGCAAGACACAAGATTTAACCCGAGGTTCAGCGGAGCCACAAAGCTTGCCTACGTCCTTGTTATTGAGGGAGCCATAAAGGCTCGGAGTCTCTTCCAACTCCTACCTCTTCTCAAGCGAACCAAAAAGATCGAGCTTGAGGGTTTCCACTAAGTCACAAAGGGCAATACAAACTTTCCGCGGCTCACCACAAGCTTTGGGAGCTCGTCGGGCGACGCCTAGCCGTCTAGGAGGCTTCCCCTCCAAGAGTAACAAATGCTACACAAAGAATGACGAAGCCCAACAAGTGCTCAAGGTTTGGTTTGCTCTCAAACGCTTAATCTCTCACCCCAACACTCAATCCCTCACTAAGCACTTCACTTCTCACAAAGAGAGAGGTTGGGAGAGAGTTCATGTCAACGAGATGTCGTCGATAGTCCACCGAGGGGTGTACCCATGATGGTAGATTGTGTGGTAGAGGTGCGCGTAATTAGGAATCGAATAGTAATACAAGCACCGAGACACAAGATTTAGACAGGTTCAGGCCGTGAATACGACGTAATACCCTACATCCTGTGTTCCGATGGATTGTATTGATTCTAGGCTAAGCCTAGGGTTTGTATCTAGATGTCGATGTGGGATTTGGGATGTGGATGTCCATGCCGACTAGGGGACTTCTGCCCCTCCTTATATACTCTGGAGGGGTAGTGTAACATACCAGGATTTCCAAGGTAGAAATCCCGACACTTTTGCCCCTCTATGATAGTCCCATGATATCTCGGCTATCACGGACGTCCAATTTATAGATGATTACATAGTCATACAACATCAGAGTGCACAAATAAGTAAATTACATTAGTTGATTACAGCTATCAACAAACAAAACACCATTATTCTATCGTGGAAGCGAAGCTTGGCGAATCTCCCATTCAGAGGCATCCTTGAGTGTAGAACAAAACCAACTACTAATCTCAACCATCACTGCAAGTCAAGAAATCTACACATCGCCAGATGTGTGCAAGCCATGGTCAGCACCAAAGAGCTTTAGTGGAAAGTAGAAAATAAAGGGATCTGGCGATCCTAATAGTTTGGCTATGGTTTGCATCCTTAGCGCATGCGGAGTAGCAACAAGTATAATAATATAAGTATCTCAACCCAGCCATCCATCCATCCCACCCCATATCCAACATAGTCACAGCACACTCTCACATCTCACCACCACGTTCTCTAGGCGACAAGGACAACTCCCTCTCGTCCTTGCCTCATCGGCCTTGGGCTGGATCCTTATCCAAACCTAGGGGGAAGAAAAGAAAGGACTCCTCTCACTAGTCAAGTGAAGCAGTAACATAGGAAAGGTCTATAGCCAAAAAGACGGCATATGTATCGATCGATCAACCAAAACTCTGTAGAGGTTTACACTATCCACAAGATCACCATCATCGATGAACTGGCTCGACTAGGCTGATTCTGAGCTGCCTTCCAACTAGTACAATGCCACTCTACCACATAGCCCTAGGGCACCCTGGAGTCCACCAGCACGCTGAGACTATGAGACGTAGTACCGGGCCCCCAGAGATTACTACGCTGTCTTAGGAGGGTGTGAGCCGCTAGCCCATACCTCCCTACACTATCCGCTATCAACCTAGTAGTAGTGGCACCGCCCTAGATGGTCGGTCATCCATCTCCCCTCCATTGAAGAGCGAGTGGGGTGCAAGGGTTCCTATGAACCGGTTCCTAGGACATACCAGTCCTTAGGGGGACCAGACAAGATATGTTCTCAAATGGGGATAACCAACACCCCATGCCTCGACGACACCTCCTTCCTGAGGGCTCGCCCCTGCAAGGCATCCCGGGATCTACTCTCTCACATGTACCCGCCATAGGTACCTCTCATAGAGGATGCCTAGGTCACACCCTCCCGGCAAGACTCATCCAAAGACTCGTCGTAAATCATGTCCGGTCGACTCGACCCTCAGCACTCACCCAAGACACATGCCAGAATCTCTCATCCATGGTATACCCATAGTAGTGGCACCAAGTGCCTAATCCACACACATCACATATCAAGGATTATATGTAAGTATGATGGAATAAATGCAAGCAAGCAGACATGCATATATATATAGTGCGAGCGCAGAGCTGGGTAATCAGGGTGAAGTGGTTTCAATCAAGGCAAACAAGGCTCAGGCAATAGCATGCATCACAAATACTAGCAAATGAATAAATATAAAGCACTAGCAATTCTACTTGCAATGTCTAATAGGATTCTCTAAGATTAGGTGCTGCCATGACACCTGCGATGTCGAGGTAGTAGTGGTACAAGTCTTCATCAGTCGATGTAGTCGTTCGGCAAGGGTCTCCACCTCTAGGGTCAGCTTCACTCCGCGGGTCCTCCTCCAGAGCTGACGCACGTCCAACCGATACCTCTATAAGCTATGGTGAACAGAAAGAACCAAAAGAACGAAGAAGAGCCAAATACACTTATACATGGCTGTGAACCTATGTCCTTGTCCTAAGCTTTGGTAACCTTTAGGGATTTAGTGGAAGGCTAGGGAACATGGTAGGCGCAAGGTGGCTTCGGGTCTAGGTGAGGTGCCATGGTGAGACTAGGTTTGGTAGGGTCACATGGTTGATGGCCCCCTTATGTCGGCGTCAGGTTCTCATGGCTATAGGGGTTGGACTACTGAAGCTATGGCAAGCTGGGATTGGGGAAAAGCGAGGCTATCAAGTGGAGGTCTATCTATGCCAAAGGTTGGGATTAGGTCGGTCCTAGCATTACCATTATCTAAGCTAGGGTAGGTCGCACGGGCTGTAGGTCGGGACTCCACTTGGTCATGCTGTGGCCGAGTCATGGTGGTGCCCATGTAGGTTGATGGCAAGGCGACATGTGATCGATTACCAGGTTAGCTAGGCTAGCCAAGATCATAAGTGAGTACTCGGGTGTCACTTAGCACAGGGCATTGGGATTGGTTATAGTCGAGGAACTCACCTGGTCGCTAGCTTTGGGTGGTTGGTTGGTGGAGGGCGACAGCGACTCTGAGCGTAGTCGTACTCGACGTGGTTAGGAGGGCACCTAGCAAGCTTGGCTCACATGTTCCATGCATGGTAGGTAGAGGGTTATCGCACCGTGGACTCGTGACTCTATCCATGGTGGTCCGAGCGTGTGTGGGTGCCGGGACACGTGCGGTGTTTAGCACATCGGGTGCGTTAAGCGAGGAGCGAGAAGGAAGCTTCTAACCTTGGGCATTCGATGAAGTGCCAAAAGGTCTTGCCGATGGCGGGTTCATGTAGCGGGACTTGGTGGTGGCCTGGCAGTGTTCCTATGGCATCTAGGGGCTCATCATGCTCCATATCGCCCGGTAGGTGGGCAAAAGGCGATGGCTTTGGGCAAGAGCGGCAACATGGTCCCATTGGCTCGAGTCCGCTATGCAAGTACGCATTGCAGCGTCTGTGAGTTTGTTGGACGTATACTCGAGTGGTCGAGGTCCAACGATCAAGCACCCAAAGGGCTTCCAATGCTAGCCAAGGGATCCCGGCATGGGGGCAGCGCGACACGGTGGTCGTGTGCAGCGTGTGTAACACCCTCGGTGTTACATACTAAATCATTTACTAAAATATGTCATGAGCATCATGTTTATGTGTTAATGCATGTGATAGAATGTGTAGATAAATTTCTTGTAACTTAAAATGACTAATAAAAATGTTAAACGAAAGTTGATTCAATAGTTCAGGTATATCAAGTAGGGTTTAAAACCAATTTTTATTAAGCAAAAATACTATAGAACATGTGTGTGATACTTAAATAAAGTTTGAAGTACAAACCTTGTAGATGACAGTGAAATACTTGCTGTCGAAAAATGATATTACTAGCTAATATTTCCACTAGTTTAGAAATCGCAAATTGAAATCAAATTTGGCTCAAAACTTAGAAAATTTTCAAGTCTGTCAATAGCTAGACATTGCTGTATTTAGCAAATTATTCGAAGAGATTGGGTTCAGGGGTGGTGTAGTGTTATAGCTCGATTTGGTAGTCTCATATGCTATTTTGAGCATGGTGAAGATGGTTTGGCTCCAGAAGCAACCGTTTAGTCATTTTGATCGCTTTAAAATTCATGCATGACACAACCTCACGATGGTTGGCGCAGTGCGCGCGGTCACCGCGTGGCCTCCCCGCGCCGCGCACATGGCCGTGTCCCGCGCGGTCACCCTGTGCCACCACGCTAGGTCGGTCGGGCCGCCTGGGTTTGGCCGAGGCCAGCCACAGCGAGCCACTGGCCCCACGCCCTGTTGCCCAACCTCGCACTACCGCCATTGGTGCCGCCACGGTCGCGCTGCGCTACCGTCGCGTCCGCCCACTGTTGCCTCACCGCACTGCCGACACGCCTCGCGCTGTGACGCTGCAGCTGCCGTCGCATCGTCATTCCGTCCGTGCCTGTCCACTGTACTCTCTACGCCGCTGCCAGTCCAGTTCAAGGCCGCCACTACAGCGTGCACGTGGCCAAGCTCACCGTCGCCTTGTCATTTAAGACACTGCGGCCGCGTGGGCCATGCCGGTCGAAAACGCGTGTGCCTGTCTGCTAGCGCCTGCGCGTGGGTCTCCATGAGATCACCGACCATGTCCCACCAAGGCGAGGACGAGCCGAGCCCACATGCTGCGCCCCATCTCTCTCTTTCTTCCTCTGCTGTCGCCACCGAGCCGTGCCATCAATTGCCCTGCAAACGATCACCTCTATTCAATTCGTCGCATCCACGGCTTCACCATCATGTCCTTTCGCTGCATGACCCCACCCAGCTTTGAAGCGAGCACTGCCAAGCTCCAATTTGGAGTTTCTTCCGCCGTTATGCCGTTAATGCCACGTCTGGCCGCGGGTGTGGGTAGCTCTCCCATCATCCCTCCCGAGCCAAATCACCTGCACCACTAGCATTGCCTTGACTCCCTCTCCACTTTGCGCGCCTTAGTTGAACCGCTACCGCCTCCCCTTCGTCACTAACGTGACCATGCCACCATGGTGCGCTACCGCACGGCTCAGCCGCACATGGCTAGCCTTCCTCCATCATCTTCCACCCCAACTGTCACCTCGCCCTAGTCCATGGTAGCTTCATGATGCTCATGTGCTAACCGATTAGGTCTGTAGCTGCCCCAGCTCACCGAAAATAGTGGCGCCACCATCACGGATGGCTGTGTGCCGCTGCAGCCTTCCCCAGCTAGTCATGTCACCCTACACCACCGCTTAGCATAGCCGCTCGGGTTAGAGATGGTGATCGACCCGTTAGGTGGTCCCGCGCAGGTACGTGGTGGCATAGGTGCTCAGTGCCGTCGCTCGCCGCGCCGCCGTGCAGTTAGTCACCGGGGTGCACGCGGGTGAATTAGGGAAAGGCTAGGAGGTTAAGTGAGAAGTTCTAAGAGAGGAGGAAATAGTGTTAGTACTTAGTTGTAATTCAGGAGAAGTGTGAGGTCTATTTTGCAAAAATGTCAGCACGTGCGGTGTTCCTCGCTGTGGGCCGTCTCTCGCGTGAAATTTGGCGTCGCGTGGGCGCCATAGATCATGGCATCATCATGCACACATGCTGCACGCGTGACGTGCCGCAGCGTGTGGGGGCAGGGGAGAATTCATTTTTCTTTTTCATAAGGAATTAAAATAGTTTTCTAATTTAATTTTTGAGCTGATCTTTAGTAAATCATATAAAATCGTGTAGGTGTCCAAAAATTGTGAAACGAATTTTGTTAAGTTTCTAAAATTGTGCTCTATCTGTTAGTGTATTTAGTTCATATATGTACATGTTGATACTAGGAGCTATTAAATCATTTGAAAATGTTTAATATTGTTAGGAGAATTATTGTAGGAATTGTTGTGGTAAATTGGTGATAGCTTTAGTCCTAAAATTTTTACGGTAGCTTCATTGTATTATTATGTGCTCACTCTAATTTTTGTAGCTTTAGAATAGACCAAGCATTAGGGTAATTAAATGCTCTTTTTCAATATACATCGAATCATTAGTAGAAATAAAGATATATTCTTCATTTGTAAAGCTAGGTGTTTGTTAGTTGAATCCAACATCTTGCTTGGTAAAGATGATAGTTAGCATTAGAACTAGCTTAGTAGCTTAGCATGCGTATTCTTAGTTTAGGAGTTGCTATTGCTTAAATGCTAAGTGTTGCATCATCATTGCATGCATGTAGAAAACGAGTTGGTGGAGATTGTGATCACCGGCAATCACGAGTTTGAGGAGATCGTTGAGGAGTACGAGGAGGAAATTCTTGTGTAGAAAGAGGTCTCGAAGCCACCACTAACTGACTTAGCTGACACCGCGCCTGTCCAAGGCAAGCCCCGGTGCATAACCCCTTATTTTTGGATAATCACTATTTTATATATGTTATGTGCATTTATGTTACAGAATTTTATGAAAACCACATGCATAGATATAACTATCCTATGAAGTCCTACTAGTATATGTTCAAGTAGTTGCTATGCTTAGGTTTTCAGTAGCGTGAGTAACCTGTCGTTACTCACAATAGGTGATTATTATAATTACTCTCATGATAAAAATGATGAAAGAAAAATAGAGATCGGGCAGGGATATGGTATGGGTATTGGTGGGTATAACGAGTTGTGTCCCGTGGCCACGAGGCTTAGCTTGGTTATACTATTTCCCTATCCATGTTAATTGAGGACCGTCCGTTGTTGTGGATGGTAGTCAGGTCACAGACTTATTATCCTGAGCACATACTTGCTTATGGGAGCGGAAGGCTTGTTATGCTCTTGTCATAGGTTCGGCTCTTTCTAGACCTACTGATTGGAGACAGAGAAAGGTGGAGGTGTAAGCACCATACTAGGATCGGGTCTCAAGTGTGGGGGCTTGGAGTCCAAGTTTGGACGGGGACCTAGACCCCATGACAGGAGTGAAATGGGTTGGTCTTGTTTGTGCCTAGGGTACAAATGGGGCATGTGTGTTTTAGGGTACCCAGCTGGGATATATTGGTTCGCAAATCGCCATATCTCGTGAGACGGTATGACTTGGTATGGTCTAGCACCGTAGTAAGAACTGGAAGATGAAAGATGGTAAAATGGTTCTGATGGTTCAACCCTTGCTTGAAAGTAGAACATGTGCTTACCTAGAATGGTTATCTAATGAAGTAATCATGACTGCCAATAAAACTTGATTGTAAAGATGAACTATTAGTAATGCTTTTCACAAACAAAAGAAAACAACAAACCCATATTGCCTATCATATTCCTTGAGAGTCGGGAAACTATTCCCACTAGTCGGGTAAGTCTTGCGAGTACATTATGTACTCAGGGTTTATTTTACCCCTATTGCAGGTGCAGCTTGAGGAGTAGCTCTTGTGTGGAGGATTCTTCTGGTGGGCACAGACGGATCCTTGTATCGTTTCCGCTAGATGCTTATTTTCATTCCGCTGCTTAATTATCGCACTCTAAACTCTGGTATTGTAATAAATAATTTCTAAGAACTCTTGTCGTATGAAATGGACTAAGTATTGTAAGCTCGTACTCATTATTGGATTCTAGATGTAAAACGTGGATTGTTTTGAGTTCTCCCTTAGGGTGTGCTCGATGGAACTGTTCGATGTAGCTCCCTTTCAAGGTGCTTAGTGTCTAGTGGAAGATGAGCGCCTCTAGAAGCGTGTTATTTCTGGCGGTTCTGCCACAGCATGTAGCTTGATGAGTGGTGGTCATGCATCCGTTAGACTCACCGTGCTTCTATGAAGGCGATAGCAGACGGGGCAAGGGTGGCGACTTAGGACTCGGCATGGCCGTGCTCGATGACAGGGATCATGGTGGCATGACATCTTGCGTGGTGAGGCCACAGAGTGCTCTATGGTTACATGGGATGTGCAAGGTGGTTCCCAACGGGTGTGAATCGACCAACGCTAGTGACCATAAGGCACAACGAAGGCCGCTTGGCTGCAAGTGCCACGATGGAGGTTTTGGTGGCAAGGCAAGGAGGCTCTAGGTCAATGCCCGTGCGGTCCCAAAATGGCACGTACAGCATGGGATCCAACTTCTAGTTGGCTAGTGTGGCGGTCTGCTTGGTGCTTGGCCAAAGAACGTCCACATGCCGGCAACAGCTATGGTGGCGCATGCCTATAGTGCAACGTGGGTCTAAGGGGGTTCTCGACGGGCGACATCAGAGACCAAGGCTTGACGGAGCTCCAATAGCGGCAAAGGTCATGGTGGAGATCCGGTAGCATCACGATTCCGTTTACCAGACTGCTTGGGCTAGCTTTTGGGGTTAGGCAATCGCGACGGCAGACACGCTGGGTCGCGGCTATTCTCCTCAGCTCATTCCCACCTTGTGGGGTGGCCGGCATACATAGCAATGATGTTAGCACATCGGTGTCATGGGTAGGATAGGGCTCACAACATAAGTCTTTTGGTAGGGGTTAGGGCCTGATGAAGCGAGAACATCGACTTGTTGTGGCGGCACCGTTGCCATGTGTTCACGCACGATGGCGAGTGTACCCAGGCTAGTGCAACTTAGCATGGCCATGTTTGTGTCCATGGGATCATGGCATGGGGCTCATGAGTGCGCGGGCCAGAGCTAGTGTCTACACATGTTTGAGCAACCAAGGCCAACACTTGGACCTAGGGTGCGCAAGCAGCCGAAGCATGACCATGGTTGTATGAGGCACGACTCCAGCATGGGAAGGCGGCATGACTATTGGGTTGGTTGTGCAGCATCGCAGCGCTCTGGCCGGTGAGTGTTCGAGTGCGGTGCCGTTTGTGTGGCGGCTGGTTTGCCCCACGTGTCGGCCGCAGAAGATGAGGTCCTTTGACCTTGTGCGTGCGAGCTCTGGTACGCAGCGAAGTGGATGTTGCCCGTGTGTGCGTGGGGCGCTCATGGCGTACATGAGGCACAACAAGGGCTACGCCTTTGGTTAACGGTTGCTCACGGAGGAAGTAAGGCCAACTTGATGGTGGGGTAGGCAGTTGTGCACCAGACAGTGGCATAGGCTCATCGAAGCTTACCGATGGGCTTCGCGCTATCGAGATCGCGCGGTGCAAGGGACAAGGTGAGGCTGTGATGAGCGATTGTCGAGCAGGCTCGTGGATCGCCTCGACTATGATGGTATCTTATGCTTGGCAGCGTGGTTTGTCCTGGTGGCAACAAGTTAGGTTGGTGAGGCTGTGCAGCATCACAACACTCTAGCTTGGTGAACGTTCGTGTGCAGACAGTGGCCGTGATGGCATTTTCCTGTAGTGCAAGGGCATAGCTCGAAGATCGGCACCCACAAGGTACACCGATAGTGAGGCAAAAGGGCTGGCTTGGACAAGATCCAGAGGCCGTGTAGCTACAAGGACATAGCAGGCAACAAAGGCAACACCTTGGGCCTAGGGTATTGGTCTCACTATAGGGCTCAACTGGGCTCGGAAGGTGAGAGTCCATCCAACTCGTGGTACCCGGCCACTGCTAGTTCACAACGTGCAAGGTATGGGCTTCAACCAGGAGTGATGGGGAGGGACACGAAGTGCCTATGTAGTGCTCGACAAAATGCCGAGACATCCGTGTGTCGCAAGGTGGCACCCTCGGTGCATGACAGTGGCAAGCCAGGGTCTTGTCGGGATGTGCATGTCCATGATGGTGCACGTGGCGTGTGTGTAAGGTCCAAGCAGAGCTAAGACACACCCTGATGCCTCCCGAGTGGAAAGGCGAGGGTCAGCCTAGCATCGATTAAACGGGAGCATCTAGGTGTCGAGGGCGGCATCCGAGAGTTTAGTCACGGCCATGGCTAGGCCATGGTGACCTTGGTGCACTAGTGTATGTGGCAGTCGTGATAATGTGGGGCTAGGCATCACATAAGCGGCGGTTGGTTGACGATGGTGCCTTGTGGTTGTGTAGCTAACGTCGTGCCAAAGTGCTCGATCGTGCGAAGAGAACAAGCTCATGCCATTGTTGTTCGAGGCGTTAGTGCCACGGAAGGACACGGCGAGTGCGTGTGTATGTGCGACGTGTCTATGAGCATCGATATCGCTCGGCCAATGAGGTCCCTGCAGAAAAACACAGCGCGAAGGCTGGACTCATGGAGGGGTCATTGGCCTTGGCTGGTAGCATGTAGGTAGGGGTCGAGGCAGAGGGTTCATCGGCATCTATCGGGCAGCAGGGGTTGGAAAGGTTCGGCTTTTGGTTCCTCACGGTGGGCTTGCGGATGGCAGGTCGCTTGACGCGGGTCGAGCTCGATGCCGACAGCGTAGCTACGTTGTCATAGTCACTCAGCAAGGTTCGGTTTAGGGCTTGCTATAGACGAAGCAGGGGTTGGTCATGACATCCGGGCCAGCTTCCACGGCTCCAACATCTGTAAGGCTGCGGCTTTGGGCATGCCATGGGGAATGGTTAGGTTCACCGATCGAAAGCAAAGAAGCAAGCTGGCTAGGGAGGGGGCTTACCCATGTTGCGAGGAGGTCAGGGAAGGCCAGGGCTGTCTATGGATCTAGCCTGCAGTGGCATGCTCTAGCTGGCTATAGCCAATAGCGGCCTGCTTTGGCCGGCCATGGCCAGTTGCACAAGCTGCAGCCCAGCTTTATTTGACTGAGACTGACTATGGTGGTGCAGGAGGCAGCCGAGCAAAGCAGGGAGCAGCCGGGCATGTTGAGGTCGAGCCCAGGCTGGGTCTTGGTGCCCTAGAGTCAAAGAGGAGGGGCGACGTTGTGGCCTTGGCGCTGGGTCATGGTTTAGGTCAAAGCAGAGGGCGCCGGGGTGGTTAGGTCAAGACCGTGCAGGGAAGAAGCAGCTGGTCACGATCGTCATGGCCGGCTGTGATGTTTCGAATGCTCGGCATCATGGGCGTGGTGCAGGGCGAGGTCGGCACCATGGTCGTCATCTGGCGTGGCGCAGAGGCAGGGCGCGGCTATGGCTCTAGTTCGGTGAGGACGATGGCACAGCGACGATGGTGGCCGAGGAGGAGCTGAAGGCGGCAGGATGGGGTTGGCGAGGTTGCGATCGTCATGGCCGGTTGGTGCAGAGGCAGGCTCGGTGTCCGCGTGGACGGCTGCGGCATCCGCACGGCCGGCCAGGTTTGGCTCCGGCAAGCTCACGAAGGGGGCCAAGGTGGCTAGCGCGACTCCTACTACCGTGACACTAGGAATGGCGAGGAGGAAGGGGAGGCGAAGGTGGTGGTGGCCTAGAGGTTGGAGACAAGCCCCGGCTATAAGGAGGGGTGCGGCGGCTGCTCCTTTTATAGCGGCGTGAGCTAGGGCTTCGGGAGCTACAGGTCATCCTCGACATCCATGCCTGCTCCGGGACGCGTGGCGTGCATCTACCGGCCTAGTATAGATGCCGATGCAAGGCGCGGCGTGGTGCGGTCTCTAGGCGGTGGCGGCTCCTAGGAGCGATTAGCACTCGAGGTTCGGTTAGTTTGAGCACTTAAGACTTGTCTAATTATTCATGTTGCATCCCCTTGATAGTATGACACACCTATACTCAAGATAAAAATGATATGTCTATTTTAAACCACTTGAGTGTTCAATGTCTTCATATGCCAATATCTCTTCATAGGAGTTGCAACCATCTTTGTCTCATTCTTTAAGCAAATTAACCTTAAGCTTATGACTTAAACCATTTCAACACATGAGAGTTCCATTCATGGCTTCAAGTCACCTCCACTTATGATTCAATAATAATTTGATCCTCTACATAAAATGACTCTTCATAGCTCGATTAGTACCTCGACTCAATGCAAGTACTCTCTTCTTCAGCTTAGCCATGTATCTCGGTCGCCAAGCCATCGCTTGCCCTTCGCCTCCGCTTAGTCCCTCGAAGCCCTTTCCTTGTTATCTTCACCCTATCGAGCTATCTCCAAGTCACATTATATTTTGAACCAATATTAAGCATTCATTTGAAGTCCCATAACTATCATTATCCATATCCAAGTCATACTCCAAATATTGTCCATAAACCTTCCTTAACTTGGTTCATCTTCTTTTGATCACATATCTTGATCAATACCAATATAGTCAAGCCAATTTACTATTCCTTATATCCTCTCATTTTGGCTTGACACCCTTAATCTTCATTTCAATATCTATCTCCATAATGGCATCACTCTAATTTCCTTCTTCATTCTTCCACCTTGATCAATATCAATGCGTAGTGATTTTCCAAATCTTTGTCCATACAAGCAAACCAATATAGAGGAAATCTTATATTATACATTGTTTCCCTTGTCATTTGACATTTGCTTGACATATCATCACCTATGCAATCTTGACTACTTCTTGAATACTTGATCAAAGTCAATCCACTATCAAACTCTTCTTGTCCATGCAAAGCAAGCCTCCTATGAGACTAATCTATTTTCATCAACTCATGTCTCATTTGCCATTTGCCAAATATACTTGCTTTCACATGAATCTATGATATCCCACAACATAGAAGCCACTTCCTCAAATGTATCTACATTGTTGTATTTTGCTTGAACTAGATTGTTTCTATAATCTTCCAATACAACAATACACAATTTTGGCCTTTACTTGAACACAATGTAGAATACCATCAAGGTTGCTTTCTTGTTGAACCTTTTATACCTTTCTCATCAAGTGTATACAATATACTCAATTTCATATTCAACACTTAGCAAACTTGTTAGATCTTTAATTGTGTTGTCATTCAATCAACCAAAACCTACTAAAGGGTTAGATGCACTTTCATCTTGGAGTCTCCCCGTGTCAATGTCATTTGGTATTCTACATTTCCCAGGCCAAGGCGATCGAGTGGTGGCTGCCTATAAGGAACGACAAATCGTGATCAAGACAGAAGAGGGCACTACACGGAGGCCAAGTGGGCGACTAAGGTCATGTTTGGATGGACTAAACAAAAGTTTACTCCATGTTTTGAATGCCAAATAGAAGACCTTCATATTAACTAATCATGGTCTAACAAAAACTAATAGAGGCTAATTGATGAGTAGAACTCATTAGAAAAATAAATTTTAATTAGTCCATGCTTAGCCTATTATCCAACGACAGACTAAACTTTAGTCCAGTGATTCAAATAAGCCCTAACTGAGTCCCCCTAATGCACCGATGCGATGATCATGAGTAAATAATGTTGTCCCTCTATGAGTTTCATTTGCATTTAATGATGTGACACATCAGTAAAAATGATGGCATGACACATAGACTATGAGACAAAGGAGACAATACTGTTGATCACCTCTAACAAATGACTCTATTAATTGCCTCTGTAAATGGTTTATAGAAAACTAAAAAAACTATATGTTTCTCAAGACTTGAACCCACAACCTACTACTCACATACCAACGATTAGTTTTGTGTGGGGGACTATAAAAGGCTTAGCATAATTCTTGAACCCCCTTGCTGATACTCAGGCACATTAGAGGCTGGTTATGAAACACCCATCACATTTGCTTGATAGTGATTGCATTCTTGGTGAGATTAGAGTGATCTTAGTGTAATTGCTTTGAGAGATTGCATCGACTGGCATGAGAGATAAAGTTTGTTGTGTTTTTGCTTGTTACTCTTGGTGGTTGTCGCCACCTAGATGGCTTGAAACAACAGTACTCCATTGAAGCACTCAATTGAAGATTATGGGGTGCTCCGAAAGTGATTGTGAGGGGCTATTAGCATGATCCCCACCGAAGGCAAAGAACCACTCTAGAGGAATCGAAACTTGGATAACACCTTGTGATCGAGCTGGTTCAAGATCAAGTGCTCACGTCAGAGCCAACCTTTTGAGGGTTGTATATGCGATATAGGAGTGACGATCCTTGGGCTTGCCTCAATGTGGACATAGGTGACTGGCAAGTCACCGAACCATGGCGTATATCTTGTGTCATCCTTCTTGTGGTATTGCTTGTTTACTCTACTCTTGTGGATTACATTGGGTTGATTCATTTCACAGTAGAACTGTTAGGCATTGTCATCCTAGAAAGCAAACCTAGATAGTTTGTTTAATTATAGTGACATAGCTCAATCTCTATCTTGATCGCTAGAATTGTGTAGGTTGCTTTCACCCTAGGCTTGCAAAATAATAGCTAGAGGTAGAACTATTAGGGCCTCATTTTGGTCTCTCTCTTTTGCCTAGTTTTTTTTGTGTTTGCAAGACTTTTAAAATTGGCATATTCATCCCCCTCTAGCCATCCAAAGATCATTTCAACCACCCCACACCAACACAGGGATATGAATTACCTCTTCATCCTCCCCTCTTATTTCCTCATAGAACAACCACATGGGTGCTACACTAATGTAACCAGTACATCGAGTTCATATTATTGATGTTCTTGACATGTCAATAACAACCTTGAACTTGCTAGCAATCAAAGAACAAGTTGACAACCAAACAATTCATGGACTTTGCAATAGGATGAATCTGGTACACTCTATGCTAGGGTTATGAATAAAGTAGAATAGATGGTCTAGTCGAAACATGCATTTACAAGAAAGTAACAATAACTAAAGTTACAAGAAAGTAACAATAGCTAAAGTTTACATGCAAACCCAAGTTCAAAGTGGGGCTGTTAGGGGTATTTATATGTAGGACCCCAAGGTACCCTATCCCGTACGTGACTTAAGGGGCTTTTTATGTTTGGTTTTGGTAACTGACTGACAACTAATGGACTAATGCTTTCGATGGGTTGTGATTGAGCTAGGGTCAACATGGAGTGATGAGTAAGGGTAGGAGATAGTGGAGATGATCAAGCCACATACAAAGCTAAGGCTCACACTTGGAGAAGGAGAGGAGATGAAAACAAGCTCAAAGGCAAAGGTATAAGCTAGAGGTTTTTATTTCGCCAACCGAGATGCAATAAAGTGCATGGTCTAGTTTAGAATAGATAGTTGTACTATTAACATGGAGAATACTAAAGCAAAGACGGTTGTCTAGTGCCACCAAGTTTGAACTAACTTTGCATATGCATTGGACCTAGTGACATGGTGAGGAAGTAAGTGAACATGCTTTGAAAAATGTTTTGAAATGCTAACTAAGTCCCTAACGTGAAGATGTTCAAGTTGAAACATATTTTTTTCTTATCAATTGGGGGGGGGCAGAGCCCCACCTACTTTAATATTGAACGAAGTGTCCAAAGCACTGGCAGTACAAAATACGCCCGGCATACTGGGGAGCGGAGATGGGGTACAATAGGAACGAAGGAAGAACATTGGGGGAGAGGGTACAGCACAACTCAGTACATATCAGGGACAAGCCAAGACACAACCTATAAGACAACCATCAACCACAAAAGAACGCTACCATCGAACAACATACTCGCCGACACACTACGATTATTGTGCATCCATGCCACCCCTCATAGCTACGCTGATCCAAAGCCATTCTTAGTGATGGAGCACAATGGAAATGGGGACTAAAGGCGGTGAGAAACACGCCAACCCGGGCACATCAGAGACGACCACCTCACTTTAAGCTGAATTGAAGGGAGCAAATCTGGAAAGCATTTAGGAGGCCAAACCGATGGTCCAAATGCGCCCATATAGTTTTTCCCTTGGCAAGGTTGTCGTCATCACTAGAATAGCTAGTCTCATGGTGTTTTACTCCTCACCTTGAGGAGGGTTTTAAATAATCATGTCATGTCAATTGTGGAGATAATTGTTATTTCCGTTGCTAGTCTGTTTGCTGAAGTTCTTCTATTGTTGTTCATCACAAGACGAGTGGATAATTGGCACTACCAGTTCCTCCTTTTATCCCGACAACTTAGAAAAAAAGAACTGAAACCTCTCGAGTGATAATGTGCTTATGGACCAACAATTCGACCATCAATCTTATTAGCAAATATACTGAGCGTGTCGACGGAAAGATGATACTATTCACATGCTTCCTTGGGCTACGAATGTGAACATGCTTAACACTTCGACCATACCTTTGGATACTTTTTGTCATAGTCCTTTTATTCCTCCTCTTGGCCCAATATAGGTGCCATGGATTGATATCATAACTTCTGCGACCCAATATTGGTAACATTTTTGATAGGTTTAAATCCTGGGTTACATGCTCACATCGCAAACAGAAAAGAGGAAATAGTTCAACGGGTATCCTTTGATTGGTGGTACGTGCAAGGCCGTGTAAAAAAATGCCCTTCTAACCCACCCTCCGCCACTTGTGCAGTTGTGCTAGTACGCAGGAGTAGCTAACAACGATATAATACGTGATACCTCATGTCACTTCTGTTACGACTGTAATTACCAAACCACTAATGACACACAACATGTTGAGCTGAGAAAAATAAAATAAAATAAAAAACAAGCCGGCCATCCTCTCCCCGAAAACGCACAAACAAGTCCTCCCCCCTCCCCCCACCAAAAAAAAAAACCAAAAGTCCTTTTCAAACACAAAAATCCGCAATAAAATTCGAAACAAAGCAACACCCTTTTTTTCGCTCGCGAAAAATTGGAAAACCATTTGGCAGTCACCTTTTGCCACTCTTTTAGGCCCCGTTTGGTGAGTTTTCTCTTGGAGTCTATTTTCCGCTAAAGCGGGGTAAAAAACAACAGTTCCATTGATAAAGTTTCTAAAAAGCGTGCTCTCACAGAGCTTTGGCGTGGTAATGAGCCAAAAATAGTGGCTTTTCTCGGCTTCACCTCATTCTACATGGCGTTCTCTGAGAGCATATTTTAAGTAAAACTATATGCGAAGTTATTTTGCCAAACGATTTACCAAAACGGCTACAACTCCACCGATAAAACTGTTCATAGAGTTAAAGTCTAAAAAAAAAAAAGTTTCATGGGTGAAGTGGATCTCTGCACACCCCAAACCCACACATGTAAATACACACACACACACACACACACACATCGCTGTTCACAGAAAGTCTAAAAAAAAAAAGTTTTATGGGTGAAGTGGATCTCTCTCTCACCAGCGAATCCATTTTGGAGCGAGGAAAAAATAAAAAAGCGAAGACAGCCAGCCACCCGCATAGGCCCCCTCCCAACTCTCTTCTTCCTCTTCCTCTCCCCCACAATTCCCATTCCCAATTCGCCCTCCTCAAATCCGGCGCCCGCATTCCCGACCCGCCCGCGCAGATCTGGGATCCGCCGCCGGATCCCCCGCCGCCCGCGACGCCCCGGGACGCGCGTGATCCCCCTCCCCCCCCAGGCGCCAAGTTGGCGCCCCAGCGGAGGTCGCAGCGCCTCGCCGGCGGCGGCGCGAGCTCCGCCGCCGCCGCAGCCGCGGGGCCGCCCGGAGCCGCCTCCGGCGCGCAGGCCGCGATGGGCGGCGACTCGGGCGACGCCGTCATGGCGCGCTGGCTGCAGTCCGCGGGGCTGCAGCACCTCGCCGCGGCCTCCTCCGCCGCCGGCGCTGGCGTCGCCGACTACCGCGGTGGGATGCCTGGGCTTGGCGGCGCTGGCGCGGGGAGCATGCTGTCGAGCCTGCTGATGCAGGTGAGGTTCCTCTCGCTTCTCCCGGGAGATGAATGCGTGCTCTATATGTTGGAATGCGGATCGTGATGGTGGCCGTCTTCGGCGCGTTCCGGTGCCGCGTGTTCCGGATCGGGTTGCTGTTGATATGAGGCGTTGGAATCCCGCGACTCGCTTTAGGGGTTGTTGCTTTGCACGGAATCGATCGGGTTCAGCCTGGCTTCATGAATAACTGGTTTGTCGTCAGGCTGTTCGGGCTACGTCAGCATGATTAGAATCTACAATCTTTTTCTAGGCTTTTTCACGCCTTATTAATCTAGGATTGTGATGAGCTGTATGAAATGCCCTGCCCATTAATTCACGGGCAAACCCACATTGTCTAACTGATAGCCATCTGTAAATATAAACATCTTTATCCATTGTGTAAACTTTTCTGTATTTTTATATGGAGTTTGGAAAGAGAATCGTTAGAATGGAATCGAGGACTTAATTTTTGTTCTTTATGCTTTCCTTTAGGTGGTATTTTGATTGTTGATTACCATTTCTTTTGGAATGCCTTTGAATACCATACTCCTATGGGGAAAATAGTCTGACAAAATCAATAACAGACGATTTAATTCATGTGTTTATTCTTTGTTATATTAGAAATAGCATAGTTCAGATAAAAGGCAACTTGTACCGACTGCAGCAAGAAATGATCATGGACATATTGTGACCACCAACCATGCATGGTGACATCAAAAATCATTTTGGTTTTCTTGGAAGTTGAGGCATCCAGGAAACCCTACTAACTTGAATCTAGTATGATTCTTGTGTAGTTGTGTTGACTGGGAGCACCAAGTTAAAACTAGAAACTAACTTTCAACACATATGCATATATCTGAGGTGCCTTATTTAGACTCTTGTTTGTTTGTGTGATGTAACTAAATAAATTCTTCTGTTTTCTTCTAACACTGTTTCCTTCAAGTATTGCTTACCACTACATAAAAGTATTATGGTTTTCCTAGTGATAGGATGTTTACATATGAATATACTCTCATACCATGTGCAATTGCATAAATGATGATCATCATTACTATTATTGTTTCATAGGGCTATGGGCCAGAGTCGACTGAGGAAAAGCAGAGGCTTTATACGCTTCTAAGAGGTCTAAATTTTAATGGAGAGTCTGCACCCACATCAATGTCTGAGCCTTACACGCCAACGGCTCAGAGCTTTGGTGGTGCGAACCCTGTTGAGGGGTTTTATTCACCCGAACTTAGAGGGGAACTTGGTGCTGGACTTCTAGACCTTCATGCTATGGATGATACTGAGCTTCTGTCTGAGGTATGCCTTGTAAACATTCGCGATTGCATGATCTATGTGCGAAAACAGTATTTCATATTGATTCCTGAAGTGGCTTCATTCAGTCTACTTTAAGCTTATTATTTTTCTGTTGGCAGGATGTAGCATCGGAACCATTTGGGCCATCACCTTTTATGCCAAAGGATATCGATGATGATGATGAGGATGTGATATTAGGGAGTCAACAAGCCCCAGTAGATAATTATGGTGTGGTGACCAGTGAAAAAGAGAGCACTGCTAGAGAAAATAATGTAGCAAAGATTAAAGTAGTGGTATGTTAATCTTGTTCAAGTCAGTGATATGCTTGAATCTGGTTAATACTTGACATACCTGACTTAGTTCTTCACATTTTCAGGTAAGGAAAAGACCTTTGAACAGAAAGGAGCTATCTCGTAAGGAAGAAGACATCATAACTGTGCAGGATTCATCATGTTTGACAGTCTACGAGCCTAAGCTGAAGGTATCTACGACTCATCTTCAGGAAGTTTTGTTGTGCTTATATAAAGCTACAACCATTTCTTTAGATTCTTTTCATGGTTATGGAAATCAACCATTTTACACTTAAATGTCCATTTGATGCATTAGATGGTCAACGTAGGTAGAGATACTCCTTTAACTCTTTTATGGTGGTACTTCATGGCCATGAACAATGTACTCGTGTGCTTACCGTGTTACTTTCTTGCTGCTAGTCATATAACTATGTATCAAAACCTGGAATACTGATACTATTCCATGCCTACCATGCTAGATAGCTACCGTATGGGTACTGTAGACATGTAGCTTTCCAGTGTTGTGTGTATATATTTGTGTTGGGGCGTGCCTGTTCCTTGGAATGGGCAGGAAGAGTTTGCGACCATTTTGGTTTAATATGTTCTAATTTGGTGGTAACTTAATGTCTCCTGTTGACTATCATGTTGGGTTTAACATTGCTGCTATACATTCCTGAGCTTATTAATGAACCTATGCAGTGAACCTGTGGTGCTTAAAAGAATCCTTTAGAACGTTTATCGAGAAAAAAAGCATCAAAACTAACTGAAATTCTGCTTGTTTTCCTTCACAGCTATATATATATATATATATGTTTTCCAAAACAGCTCTAAAATAATTCTGAAATGCTGTAGGATAAACTTGAATTCATAATCTTAAGATTTCACGAGTACTTCTTTGGACCTGTTTTTCCTACTTTTATGATGTCTGCTAACATATTCTTTCCACTGAAAGGTGGATCTGACAGCCTATGTGGAGAAGCATGAATTTTGTTTCGATGCTGTCCTCGACGAACATGTTTCCAATGATGAGGTGTTGCTCTTTCTTATCTGTTTTTTCTCTCGAACAAGGAGGAGAGTGTAAGATCAAAATAATTATCATTTAATTTACAGTTAACCTTATGGAATTTTCTGGACAGGTTTACCGTGAAACAGTTGAGCCCATAATTCCAATTATATTTCAGAGAACAAAAGCAACATGCTTTGCTTATGGCCAAACAGGTTAGATAATACATTCTGTTATTACAGGGTTATCAATATACTCCCTCCGTTCCAAATTATAAGACGCTTTGACTTTTTTGGTACATCCATTTTGCAGCAAAATGGATGTACCAAAAAATCAAAGCGTCTTATAATTTGGAACGGAGGGAGTATATTTTTATGCATAATTGCATTGTGGTTTCTTATAGTTTCTGTTGACCTACCATCTGTCGAATTCGTGAACAGGCAGTGGCAAGACATACACAATGCAGCCTCTGCCTCTGAGAGCTGCACAAGACATGGTTCGTCTATTGCACCAACCTGTCTATCGGAATCAGAATTTTAAGTTGTGGCTTAGCTATTTTGAAATATATGGTGGGAAACTCTTTGATCTTCTATCTGACAGAAGGTTAGTTTTGGATTTTTTTTTTTTTGGTTACGTGACCTGCTTAAATATTTAAAAATGGCATACGTTTCTACCTTCATGATTCCGATGTATTGAATACCACACTATCACATTGTCTTTTTTCCTTCTTCCTGGTTGTGTGTGGGTGAACTTGTGCATGTGTGTGCTTGTTGCTCGTATTCATGATCTCTGGTGCGATCGTGCGAGTGTTGAAGCATGTCTCTACTTCAAAGTATCTATTCTTCATCTATACATAGTCTATTGTTAGCCTTGAACCATTATTTGTTTGGATGAGAAATCCATGTTTTCGGATATTAGGCCGAAATGCAGCTTGATGCTTTGTAAAACAGCATCATTGCAGATTTTTGAAACGCTATTAAAGTTCCCTTTGACGTAACCTACATTTTTCATCATTTACTGAAAGGAAATATTTATGTCTGAAACAATGGCACTTCCTTTTGGATTTTGAAGATTTAACTTTTGTTTGAAATATGGGCCTAAAAATTGTTTTTGGGATGTTCTGTCCAGCTTATTTTACCTGAACTGAAATGTTCTATCCTTTGTTTTATAGACAACTACTGATGAGGGAAGATGGCAAGAAACAAGTTTGCATTGTTGGTCTACAGGAATTTGAGGTTTCTGACGTTCAGATCGTCAAGGAATATATTGAAAGAGGAAATGCAGCCAGGAGCACAGGGTCAACAGGGGCCAATGAGGAGTCATCAAGGTCACATGCTATTCTGCAACTTGCTGTGAAGAAGCACATCATTGTAAAAGATACCAGGAGACAGAGAGATCGTGATGCTAATGAAGCTAAAAATACAAAGGCTGTGGGGAAAATATCATTTATTGATCTTGCTGGAAGTGAGCGTGGTGCTGATACTACCGACAATGATAGACAGACAAGGTGTTGGTTATGTCTCTATAGAATTGCACTCCTTTATTGATTTCTCAAGCTCCTTTGCCATCTCACTTATTTTAACCATCAACTTGTTATCATATATCAGGATTGAGGGAGCAGAGATAAATAAAAGTCTGTTAGCTCTCAAGGAATGCATTCGAGCTCTTGATAATGATCAGATACACATTCCTTTCAGAGGAAGCAAGCTTACAGAGGTTCTTCGTGACTCATTTGTTGGTAACTCTAGGACAGTGATGATTTCTTGCATTTCTCCAAACGCAGGTTCATGTGAACACACACTAAATACCTTGAGATACGCTGATAGGTAACAATGCTATATCCAAGTGATATACATGATTTGTTTGTTTCAAAAATGCTTCCTGTCATTAACTTGAATTAAATAATAACAGGGTCAAAAGTCTCTCCAAGGGCGGAAACACAAGAAAAGAGCAGTCCACAGGACCAACTACCACTTCTAGCCGGGAGTCTTCATCAGCTCCATCATATCCATTGCCTGCTGAAGCTGAAGAAGTTCCTAATCAGATTCAAGAGAAGAGACCAGTTGATACTTACCGGAAGGGCACTGAAAATTTGATCTCCAACGCTTCTGTGGAGCCTGACAGAAATTCCTTTAGTATGATTCCAAGTTATTCTAATAGAGGGAGAGAAGAAAACGGCGCAGCATCTGGTAATGACAGGGAGAGGTATGATTTGAAGTCCAGCCAAACTGCTTACACTAGTAAGGCACAGTTGGTTCAGAATTCAGCAAACACACAGGAGGAGGAGAAAGTCACAAAAGTCTCACCTCCTCGGAGAAAGGCTTATAGAGAAGACAAATCTGATAGGCAGAGCAATTACATGAAAAAGGATAATGGTCCTGAGACAGGTCGGGCTGGGTATAAGATGCAGCAGGCAAAGCAGCTGCAACAGCAGCAAAGGCCAGCATCTGCTTCAGCTTCATCAAGGCAATCTGAAAAGGAAAGTTCTTGTGATGATGTAGAAATTGATGCAATTCTTGAGGTAAAGACAATTCATGAAAATGCTGTGTGATTTTATCCTGCATCGAGATGTGTTTCTAAGCTTTCTTTTGTATGTTAGGAAGAGGAGGCCCTCATAGCAGCTCACAGGAAGGAAATCGAGAATACGATGGAGATCGTGCGGGAAGTAAGTTTTAATCTACTGAATAATGTCCATGATAATGTTCTTAGATTGACAGCTGTATACCTACAATAAGTCATCTTACTGTATACTACCACTTCCATTTCAGAATGTATGGCGAATTAGAATTTGAAAAAGCCAGACTGTAAGCTTTGATCATCAATTAGTTAAAATCTATCTATGTTTACTTGTTTAGTGGACAAAAAGATATATCAATAGATTTGTACTCCATGCCAAAACCGATGCGAATAGTGCTTAGTCAAATGATTTGAAGTTTGACCAAATTTATATAAAAAGATGCTAATATTATCATACTAATTAAGTATCATTAGAAGCGTCATAAAAATAATATTTTTAATATTTTCTATGAACTCCGTCAAACTTAAAATAGTTTGACTTTGACCAGACCTAGAATTGCATCCTTTTTGGGACGGAGGTAGTATTTCACATGCCTTTTAGTAACATAGTTTTGTAGTAATTGATATTATATTGTAAGAGAATCAATGGACAAATCGTACCTTGATAGATTCTTTTAATTATATAATACGCCTAATTATAATGATATTTGTGTGTTCATAGGAAGAAATGTGATTAGCTAGTACACATATATGCACATACATGTCCAGTTATCATAAAGAGGGGACCATATATTTTGTGAATTAACGTTAAGCTGTCTATTTGCTTTTGACTTCCTTGTTTGTTCTTTTGTTTTAAGGTCACTGGTTGATAATACCGCTATTTCACAGCGCTGTTCATTTTGTCATGCTGCTTAAAACACGCTTTATTTTTCTCAGGAGATGAACCTTTTGGCAGAAGTTGATCAACCAGGTAGCCTGATTGACAACTATGTGACCCAACTGAGCTTTTTGCTGTCACGCAAGGCTGCAGGTTTGGTCAGCCTCCAAGCACGCTTGGCACGGTTCCAGCATCGCCTTAAAGAGCAAGAGATCCTTAGCCGCAAGAAACCTTCCAGATAGTATGATCAGCAATGAATCTGGCCTTTTGCCTGGTAATCTGATTGCTTGGAGCTCAGTTGTGGTCTCAGTTGTTTTCTACCTGTGCGCTTCAGTAAATGCTAGTCCCAAGCAAGGCAGTGATAGAAGACACATGGGAGTGGCTTAGGGCGGTCGTGATGTTGAGGCCGTGGTCCTGGTTGATATCACCTGCACACTTTGGGTTTGTCAGGGTTGATAACCAGTTTGGTAATAGTCCTTTTTGCAGTGGGGCTGCTTGGGTGTGCTTTTTTTGGTGGATGTATGGCTTGCCCACTTTGCCTTTCTTTCTTTTCCGAATTTTGTATGAGGAATTGGAACTGTTGTTTGGAGATATTAGTGGGTCTGATTTTTGCCGTGGGGTCTTTGTGGAAACTGATACATTGTTGTATATTCATTACTGATATTATTTGCATTGAGGAAGGAAAGGATGTGTGAATGGTGAAGCCCTTGAAATGGCCTTTTCCTCATTTCTTTTGACCGAAAACAAGGAACACCAACTGTTGTATATAAATAACTTCCCTATTTGTAACAGTGACAGTCAGCATTCTCTGAGACTGACCTTTTCTTATGATTTTTTTTTTCTGGACAAACTCCAAATGTTTAGAAGGGCACTCATTTGTCTCCAACATGAGGTATAAATCAGGTTGAAACTCATGGGTTTTTTCATGGTCCTAAGCTTCAATAGGTTTAGGGTCTTTTGGTTAGCAGTGGTCATGGAGGTCCTAAGCATCAATAGGTTTAGGTTGAATCTAATGAATTTGATGTTAGCTTGAAGATATACCATATAATTATTTAAAGATAAACAAGATCATCGTTACAAATTATAAAAATTGATAACTACTCAGGAATGATGATAGTGCGTTTAGAGGACTAAATAACAAAAAATATTTTGCCATTCTCATTTCCCTCTATATTTTTTCTTTACCTGAATGCTTTTCTCATAATTATTTTAGTAAGTCACGATATGCAAACTAACTCACATATATATGTTCTATATACTATATTATCCAAGGACAATTTTCTCCACTTGAAACGAGTTTTTACAATGCATGTCGAAATCTCACATGATTCACCAAACGAGAGTATTGCAATTGCAATTCAACCTAAGCCAACTTGCCTGGAGAATTGGGTAGGCTGATACTCAGCATTGTCCCCAAGGTCTTTGTATATAATACAATAAGATAAGAAAATACATTGCTCACTATCCAATTATGTTTTTTGAATAAAGAAGAAGAGAGATGGGGAGGGAAATGTCTCACCCACTAGCAACGTGCATATTTATTACAAATAAGGAAGTCCTCAATGACTTGAAAACACTAGTCTGAGATATATAGATCTCAGGGAGATCTGACGATGGATGGTGTACACATAACTGGATGGGTGCATAAAAAATAAGTTCTGTTTGACTGAATATGTGTCTAGAGGCCAAGCAAAATATTTAACTCAATCTATCCTCGTAGGTCAAGCAAGCATTGCCATGTCAACTCATCGGCTGATCAGACACTCGGTTGGCTGTCACCACCGCTACTGCTGACATTACTAGGTGGACGTTGTTCTGAGGAGGTGACGCTCCCCATTTGTCCGTCGTCTGTATCCAACGGCTCCAGCACATAAACTGCACCATCGCTCATGCCCACTGCAATTTGGTTAGGCTTCCAAGGATGCGTTGCGACGACCGTGGGATAGACAGTTTCACCGCCGCTGAAAACCAGAGAGGCAACGAAAACAAGACGTTTGTTACCAGAATTGAAAGTACCACTCAAACAAAAAAACAGAAACTGCTTGAAACTCCACATACCTGGATATTGAAGATGGTACGTAGGCAGAGGGTGCTATCCAGCACTGTAGCATAAGAGATTCTGCCTCGAATATTCCAATTGCACCATCACGAAATCCAGCATAGACCAACAAACAACCAAGTGAGTATACCGCACTTGAAATTGGAGCAGGGAGTGCATCTCTTGGGTACCACTGCATTATCAAGTTATGGAAGGTCAAATATCAATGTGTAATGTGCTTATTACAATGCATCTATACGATTAGGAGCATTCGACAAGCATGATGTAAATCATGTAATATGTTAGTACTCCAACTCAATAGACAAGACAACATATGATTACTAAGAGATGCAAATATATTGTTATGAAAATGTTGTGAATGACTTACCGAGCACAAGCATTCCAATTGCCAATCATAGATCGCCAACTGACTCTCATGAACTACGAAAAGATGCGTTTCATCATAGTGAAACTGCACCATTGTATCACCAACTAAAGCACCGGAACCATTAGATGGATGTTTGATGTATCTTGATTTCTTCTTCTCCCAACCATCAATGCTCCAAACACATAGCTGCAAATTTCATTTCATTGCAAAAAAAAAAAACAAGAAAAGAATGATTCAGAAAGAAACAATACTCTATTTTTAGATATTTATACCTTTTAGAAAGTGGAGTGTATTTATAGATCTTTATATATTTTAGAAAATGGACTAATGGATGGTATGAAATGCTACTAACATAATGTCGGGGGAGCATACCCTGGTTACCCCACAACGCGGCTTACGCCGGAGGAAAGCGCACTTCGTGGCCCAGTAGGCCACAACCCATCATCCGCGTAGTGTCGGGTCGAGATACGAGGCACGACCTCGACCACCCCGGGCCTAGGCTGGCCATCAACGGATAAGACCCATCATCCGCGCAAGCGCCTCAACCACTCGCTCCCCCCGACCACGCAGTCGGGTTGGGATACGAGGCACGACCTCGACCACCCCGGGCCTCGGCTGACCGTCAATGGATAAGACCGGGGGAGGTTGGCGCATTCAATGTGCCTGCCGCAACGAGACGCGCATGTACCGCACACCCACTCAGACCAAAAGGACGATGACCACCCAACGGACCGTGAGGCCTTAGGATGCATCGACCACCCTTCGGACCACAGGATCTTGGAGTGAGGCATCACCCCTCGGACCGCTTCCCCACCAATTCAAAAGGCCACTTCGTGGCCAGGCGATGTCAGGATATGGCACGGGACCGCTCAAACACGACTCGATGGGCAGGTGTATGGCCACGCTCGCCACAGAGCACGGGTCTCACATCCAGGGACTTGACTCCTTGGAACCGGCCAAACAAGTTGACCCCCGACCACCTACGTGTGGTCGGGGACGATGCCTCGTCGCCCCCTTCATGATCAGGAGGGTGGCCGGTCAGCAGAGGACGGCAGCTATAGACTCAAACTAGCGCATGACGCCCCCCGGGGGAAGTAGGCGCAAGGACGAAGGCCACGACTCGCACTATGTGCCCACATCCCTCAGGACTACAAGAGGACAGCCACGACCCGCACTGTGCCGCTATGGCGCACCATACCGCGACATGGAGAACAGGAACCCGTGACGACATCCGAGCACGCAACATAAGCTGGGACAAGACGCAGAGGGCCCACAGACCGGGCTTGCCAACCGCCGCCCTCCCCTCGGGCTCTCGACCACTCAGGTCGGGGGAACCCTTTTCTTTCAATTGTCACTCGACCCATGGAAGCATATAAGGGGAACCGGGCCTTCATTCTAGCGGACGGAAAAAAGGAAACACTCTCTCTAGCTCTCTCTCTCTCTCTCTCTCTCTCTCTCTCTCTCTCTCTCTCTCTCTCTCGTCCTCTCCCTTCTAAAGCCACACTTACGAGCACCCCCATTGTAAGCTAGCTGAGCACTTGAACCGAGAAACACGAACTCGAACCTCTCTGAGATTGGACGCAGGGATCCGGCCTGAACCAGTATAATCTCCCCATGTCTTGAGTGCTTTCATCGATTCCTAGAGCTGCGCGGCACTAAATTTACTGGTCGATTCAGCAAACACCGACACATAACATTTGGCTGCATTTAATTCAGCATCCCTTAAATTTATAAGCAAAAACAAAATCGCTAGTCCTAATTTTGATATATATTAGAATTCACACCTGAGCATCAGCACCTGAAGATACAAGCACCTCCATTGATAGCGAAAATGCTAGTCCAGTTATCTTTTTGTGATGACCCATGAGCACAGTTGTAACCTGTGCAATTCGATTAAGATAAGTTGATATTTTGGCACGTTGATGTTAAATATAAACTAAACGGTAATTAGTACACTAAGCATAATATTTCACATAGGAAGAATCCATTATCATTAAAAATTCTCAAATTTTTAAATGTCAACCTAACAACATATGTATGGTTTATGAAGTTTTTTTGGGTCATATACCACGAGGTACTTACTACTCTTCATATTGTTGACGGGAGCTACCACAAAGTTGCTATGTAATATGTGTACCTTGTGGTATCTGCTCAAAGCCCGCAAAAGGTACATAATTTGTTATGTCAAAAATATCATATGTAAAACAACATTTACAATCTCATGATCCTAATACATAAGTAAAACATGAGGGGATATATAGTCTGAAATGAGAGCACATTATTTTACAATGGGTACATTACTGCATTTCCAATGAGAACCATATATACATGCCTACCATTTGTTCGATACGGTTAGCAAATAAATACAAATATATTGAAGTGCGAGGAAAAAGAAAAAAAACCACGTGCACACTCGAGCCGGCCACTCATGAATTCCCTGTCATCATCGTAGAAACACAACATACACATTCCAACCAAAACAAAGATACATGCTTTCTTTCAAAAAAACAAAGATAGTATTCCCTTTTAGAGGATGAGTCGGCTCCCCTAGGGTTGGCGACCCCTGGCGGCCGCCACCCACCCCCCGCCGCCGACCGCCATCTTGGCGCCGGTGGCCCCCTCCCCCGCCTCTCCCCGCTCCCCTACTCCCTCCTCGAGCCCCACATGTCCAGCCAGCGACGCAGGCCCGCGCCGCCCCCAACCCGCCGCCGCCGCCAGTGGTCCCCTCCCCTTCCGGCGAACCCGGCCCCCACCAGCCGGATTTGCTGCTAGTCGCGGGCGCCGAGGCTGCGCGGCTGCCTCCGCCCGCGGGGCCCGTGCTGCCACCACAGTGGATGGCTTCCCCCACCTCCCTGCATCCGCGCACCCCTCCTCTCCTCTCCTGTGCGCGGGCATGCGTGAGCACGCGACACGGCCGCCGCCGCCGCCCGCGTCGGGCCCCTCCGCTGGTGTCCCACTGCACGGCCAACCCCAACCTCACCGTGGGCCACCTCCCCTGTGATGGCGGGCGCCTCTAATGGGAGCCTCCCTGGACCAGCGGACCCCACCAACATGGGAGCTGGCGCTGGAGCGCCTTGTTCGCCCCAACCGTCGCCGATGCCGGGCCCCACCACCGTGCCACCGCGATCGGTGCTGGGATGCCCGCCTCCAACGCCAACGACTCCACGCCCTCCCACCGCAGCCACCTCTAGTGCTGGAGCGCCTCTGTGGACTCCCTCCTCGTCCACGCCGCCGATGGCACCGGGCCACTGCGCCACGGTCACCACCTCCAGCTGCAGCTCCATTGAGCCTGACCCACGGGATCCGGCTCTGGAGCACCTCTGTAGATTCCCTCTATGTCCCCACCACCACCGCCGAGCTCCACGCTCTCACTGGCCGTGACTCCGTTCTACCCATCTTCGAGAGGGCGCATGAAGCGCCGTCGATGGGCTAACGACGATGGCGATGAGTTCGACGACGACTGCCCCACAACCTACCAGGAGGCCGCTCGTCGCCCTATGAAGCCAATCGCAGCATCCTCCACGCGCGCCTAGACTCGTTCAGTCGTGGTTCTAGGGCACGGCGGAGCGGATGCTAGACAGGGACCTATGCGATGGCAGAGGAAGCACAGTCGGCCGTGCCCCCAGTTAGTGCACGGCTTGCCTGCTCATCCAGTGGATGGTCGGGTCCCTGCCCGCCAATGCCTTGACGCCCATAGATGGGTCTTTGCCCCAACGTCGACGGGTGGCGGGAGATCCTACCCTGACAAGAAGCGGGACCTGCGGCTGCCTCAGCTGAGCCTCACTGTGGCCTAGGTCTACGCGGATTAACTCAGAAGATCCCAGCATAGCTCCGCGATAGATGTTTCAACTACCTCTCCTACTCGCACCGAGTAGCGACCTACCGATTGCCACGCCATTGCCTGCGCTGCCAAGGATTCCACCACCTCGCGAGGGACTGCAAGCGATCCAAGTCAGCGCCGAAGGGTGGTGGCCTGCGTCACCGCTCAGCTCGTGTCGACAACACACCGACCTCCCAACACGCACCCCTCGGCAGTCCACCGACCTCGGATGGGACCGCGTAGGGAGTCGTGGGGTGTGCCATTGGCAACCGTCGATGCCGGAAAACGAGGCCGGTGGCGCAGGGGTGTCCCGGCGACGGACATCAGCATGGGTGCGCCTGCCGACTACGCCACTGCTTCGACTGCCGCACGTGGCTTCCTCGAGCCAGATCCGCTGGCGGAGGTGCTATGCGAGGGCGCAGGGCCTCCCGTTTGGCTCGTCTCGGTTGACCCAATGCTGGACGAGCTTGACGCCTCGCTCGTCGTAAGTCGACTAGCGGTCACACCAGTGCCTGGGTGCCTACATGCTGCGGCAACCGTCTCTCAGGAGGTTCAAGCTTTAGTGGTGGACACCAGTTCTTTGGCGACGGGTTCCCAGTGCACGACGGACCTGCCTCCGTCGTCGCCTCTGCAGGGCATGCCTCCACAGATGGAGTAGCCCGTTGTCGTGGGTGCTGTGGCGCTAGGGGACGACAGTGAAGTCTGGCCACCTAGGTTCGAGCTGGCCAAGCACATGGTGGGTACTTCTACGTCGACGCTAGACGGCCATTCATATGTCCAAGCCACACCTGACCCTTCTACGTCGACGAAGGACGGCCAGCCGGATAGCCAAGCCAAGCGCCGACCCAGCGATGCGACGCCCACGCCGTGCGAGGCCGCTCGGAGTCTCGCATGGTTTACCGAGGAGGTGCAGCTCAAGCGAAGGTCGCCCGTAATCACCACTCCACCAAGGCAGAAGGCGGGAACCAAAAGGCCCCTGCCAATCAGGAGCAGACGGATTGCCGCTCAGCCACGGGCGCACATGCCGAACTCCAAGCGGGCGCACATACCGCTATTTCACAACACTGTTCATTTTGCCATGCTGCTTAAAAACATGCTTTATTTTTCTCAGGAGATGAACCTTTTGGCAGAAGTTGATCAACCAGGTAGCCTGATTGACAACTATGTGACCCAGCTGAGCTTTTGCTATCACGCAAGGCTGCAGGTTTGGTCAGCCTCCAAGCATGCTTGGCACGGTTCCAGCACCGCCTCAAAGAGCAAGAGATCCTTAGCCTCAAGAAACCTTCTAGGTAGTATGATCAGCAATGGCTCATTGGCTCTGGCCATTTGCCTAGCAATCTAGTTGCTTGGAGCTCAGTTGTGGTCTCAGTTGTTTTTTACCTGTGCGCTCCAGTAAATGCTAGTCCCAAGCAAGGCAGTGATAGAAGACACATGGGAGTGGCTTAGGGTGGTCTTGATGATGAGGCCGTGGTCCTAGTTGATATCACCTGCACACTTTGGGTTTGTCTTGTCAGGGTTGATAACCAGTTTGGTAATAGTCCTTTTTAATTTGCTTGGGTGTGCTTTTTTTGGCGGATGTATGGCTTGCCCACTTTGCCTGTCTTTCTTTTCCCCATTTTGTACGAGGAATTGGAACTGTTGTTTGCATATATCTGTGGGTCTGATTTTCGCCGTGGGGTCTTTGTGGAGTCTGATACATTGTTGTATATTCATTACCGATATTATTTGCATTGAGGAAGGAAAGGATGTGTGAATGGTGAAGCCCTTGAAATGGCCTTTTCCCCATTTCTTTTGAGCGAAAACAAGGAACACCAACTGTCGTATATAAGTAACTTCCCCATTTGTAACAGTGACAGTCAGCATTCTCTGAGACTGACCTTTTCTTATGATTTTTTTCTAGACAAACTCCAAATGTTTAGAAGGGCACTCATTTGTCTCCAACATGAGGTATAAATCAGGTCGAAACTCATGGGTTTTTTGTGGTCCTAAGCTTCAATAGATTTAGGGTCTTTTGGTTAGCAGTGGTCATGGAGGTCCTAAGCATCAATAGGTTTAGGTTGAATCTAATGAATTTGATGTTAGCTTGAAGATATACCATCTAATTATTTAAACATAAACAAGATCATCGTTACAAATTATGAAAATTGATAACTACTCAGGAATGATGATAGTGCGTTTAGAGGACTAAATAACAAAAAATATTTTGCCATTCTCATTTCCCTCTGTATTTTTTCTTTACCTGAATACTTTTCTCATAATTATTTTAGTAAGTCACGATATGCAAACTAACTCACATATATATGTTCTATATACTATATTATCCAAGGACAATTTTCCCCACTTGAAACGAGTTTTTACAATGCATGTCGAAATCTCACATGATTCACCAAACGAGAGTATTGCAGTTGCAATCCAACCTAAGCCAACTTGACTGGAGAATTGGGTAGGCTGATACTAAGCATTGTCCCCAAGGTCTTTGTATATAATACAATAAGATAAGAAAATACATTGCTCACTATCCAATTATGTTTTTTTGAATAAAGAAGAAGAGAGATGGGGAGGGAAATGTCTCACCCACTAGCAACGTGCATATTTGTTACAAATATGGAAGTCCTCAATGACTTGAAAACACTAGTCTCAGATATATAGATCTCAGGGAGATCGGACGATGGAAGGTGTACACATAACTGGATAGGTGCATAAAAAATCAGTTCCATTTGACTTTATATGTGTAGCACCTGGTTTTAAGGACAAAACTAGATACACACCATACGTGTGCCCAGGAATTCAATTCATACATATAGTTACAACTGAAGGGGTAATATCAAAGACAATGCCTTTATTACATATCGCATAAGTATTTATTACAAAAGACATAGTCTTACTTTATAGTATATACTATAACTCTATTCTTCTGGCGAAGCCTCCAACACCATAGGAACTGTCAACTAGTTGATCACAAGCCTAACACCTCTTGGAAAACTCCACTGAAGAACCTCCATTTGGTACCCATCCAGGATTTTGCCAAAGTATTGAAATAAAACAAGCGTAAGCTACTACCGCTTAGCAAGCATAACATGAGAGGATGCAGGCTCAAAAGGCTTGACACGGCTGAACTGCGGTAAGCATTTTTAGTTGGTCATATTTTATTATTAATCATAAGTTGCTAAGTTATGCTTAGGCTCCCGAATATGAATAATTAGAGATATCATCAATTTTAATCATAACCCAAACCACCCGAGTAACCAACTATTCAGTAAGGATCCAGGCCACTCGTGACCGTGAGCACGACTGATATATCAGTTTTACACTCTGCAGAGGTTGTACACTTTCACCACGAGTCGTGTTACCCATATGCCCGGGTTTGCAACTCCCAAAACACTTCCAAGGTGAGCAGGCAGGGTACACTACGAAGCTTTTCCCCAGTCGTTCTAATAAGGAGCAGTCGCTAAGGATTCCATCTCCCAAGTGTTATGGAGTCATCTCCAAAAGTGGCACTGATACACGCAGCATAGCACACACCCTGGGGATGAGGCCCATACGCAGCCCGGTATGCCCCTCTTGCCCTTTCGGTAAACTGCTACAAACTAGAAAGAGCAAGGTACTAGACTAAGACCAGAGCCATGTAGTCCTCATGGTTGTACTGTAAGTCCTGGGTTGTCACTTAAAGATGAGTCCTTATGGAGAGAAACTAGAGCACCCTAAGAAAAGGCCCAATGCTCTAGCCCCCTTGGCTCCATGTTGCTAAAAAGCATCTTTTAATACCATGTTGCATATATCTTTAAGTGTATTCTTTAAGCAATATTAGTTGGAGCAAACTGAGCATACTACCCACATGCAAAACCCATAGGTATATCAAGGACAGGATAATCAATATCAAGGTAGGTAGACTCCAAGCAGTTCATTAACATATGCATATGAATTGAGATTGCATTAAAGTGAACAGGTAACAAGGAGCCTCATATTACACTTGCCTTAATTCAAAGTATCGCTGCTGGTCTTGATCTTCAAAGAGTTGCTCCAGATCACCAACTCAAAACTCACTGTCTACTCGAGATCAAATAGCACCACACATGCATCCATACAATCATGCATAGCAAACAAAAGCTATAGATTAGAACAGTACACCAATCAACATAAAATCAAGATGAAAAGTACGAGGGCCCCTTTTGAAAGATTACAGGGACGGCGGGTTAAGACTCGAATATTTATAATGGCCTTTTTGCAAATTTCACCGAGAAGGGGTAAGTTCTAATCCTGGCCTTTGATTTTAGATCGGACGGCCAAGGCGGGTTGGGAAGCTCAGGCCGGCCGGAACAGAACTCCGGCGCGGTGGCTGCCATTGATGGCGGCGAGACCTCACTGGAATCGGGTTTCCTAGCTCCAAACTTGACGGGAAAAATATCAGGAGATAGAGCATGGTAAGGCGAACTCACCTAGGGTACTCGCGTCGGCCGGGGAGGTTTGGGTGGTGGTGTGTAGCTCGATGGGAAGCTCTAGTCTACCTGCGAACAATCGGCGGTGACGTATGAGCGATAGAGTGGAAGAAAGAGAGACAGGATGGTGGTGGGAGGTTCGCTACCATAGAGATATTCCCGATGACCTACGCTAGTCAACAGAGGGGCTTCCAACGATGGTTACTGCGGCCATGGCAGGCTCTACGATCTAGGTCTATGACGGCGAGGAAGCTCTGGGGCGCGGCGGTGCGGGGAAAGAGGCACAACACCTGGGCCTGCTATTTATGGGGCCGCGCTGGCTTGGAGCGCACGGAAGATGGAGGGAAGGGCGACAGCGGACTCGGCTCGGAGCATAGTCCAGCGTGCCAACATCGCGAGGTAGGGGATGATGAGGACACTGACAAGCGGGGCCAGCCTGGCAGTCATGGCGAGAGAGGAAGAATGCGGGCTGCCGCGTGGCTTGACTAGCTGGGCCGGCCTGTGGCTAGGAGAGAAAAACGGCGCCACACGGGGAGGAGGACGGGCTGCGCTGCTGCTTGGTCCTACGCGATGGCGCTGCTGGACCGCGGCGCAACGGCCCACGTGGGAGAGGGAAACGTTGACGTTGTTGGGCTTTGCGGGAAAAAGAGAAACGGGCCACGGGGATGGGAGCAGGCCAACGGGCCGAAAACAGGGAAGGGGAGAAAGGGAAATTCATTTTCCTTTTCCAATTTTCCAAAGCATTTCAAAATACAAATTCAAATCAATTTAAAGTCTGACTTCAAACCAAGCAATACAAAAGAATATGCAGCAGCATGAATGCACAACCATGTTGCTAAACTTATGATGAATTTTAATTTCAATAAAGATTATTATTTTCCCTAGGTTTAAATGTACACAAAAATTCATAATTAAATGAATTTAACTCTATTTGAAGAAAAGCAAATTTTAGGGTGTTACAATTCTACCCCTCTTAAAATGAATCTCGTCCTCGAGATTCGGACGATGCTTACTCAAATAACTGTGGGTTTGTTTTCCTTGGATCCTCTTCTCATTCCCAAGTAGTCTCATCTTCTGTATACCAATTCCACTGAACCTTACACATCTTTATAACTCGGCTCCTTGTAACTCTTTCTGCCGTTTCTAGAATCCTTACCGGAAACTCCTCATAAGTAAGATCTTCCTTAACTATAAGCTCTTCTAATGGTATCTACTCCTCTGGTATACGCAAACACTTCTTTAACTGAGACACATGGAACACATCATGTACACCTAACAAACTCTCTGGCAATTCCAACTGATAAGCTACTTCACCACGTCTCTCTAAAATCTTGAAAGGTCCAATATACCTTGGCGCTAACTTTCCTTTCATATTAAACCTTCTCACACTTCTCATAGGTGACACCTTTAGGTAAACATAATCCCCTATTTCAAAAACCAATTCCCTTCTCCGAGTGTCAGCATAACTCTTCTATCTTGACTGTGCCACTCTTAAGTTTTCTTTGATAGTCTGCACTTGACTTTTAGCATCCTTGAGAATCTCAGGTCCAAACACTTGACTTTCTCCGGTCTGATTCTAGAACAATGGAGTTCTGCACTTTCTACCATATAGTGCCTCAAATGGTGCCATCTTGAGACTCTTCTGGTAACTATTGTTGTAGGAGAACTCAGCGTAACACAAACCCTTATCCCAACTTGTGCCATATTGCAAAGCACAAGCTCTCAACATATCCTCTAAGATCTGATTGGTTCTCTCTGTTTGTCCATCAGTTTGTGGATGATAAGCTGAGCTAAAATTCAACTTAGTGTCCATAGACTCATGCAATTTCTTCCAAAAGTGTGATGTAAACTGAGTACCTCTATCCGACACAATCTTCTTAGGAACTCCATGCAAACATACTATCAGTTGCATGTATAATTCTGCCAACTTTGCACCCGTATATGTAGTCTTGACCGATATGAAGTGAGCAACCTTAGTCAACCGATCTACTATTACCCAAATTGAGTCATAACCACTTTGAGTGCGTGGTAATCCAACAATGAAATCCGTACCAACTTCTTCTTACTTCCACTCAGGTATCTTCCTAGGTTGAAGTAAACCTACTGGTCTTTGATGTTCTGCCTTAACTCGCTGACATGTGTCACATATTGCTACATACTCGGCCACATCTCTTTTCAAACCATACCACCAGTACTTCTCCTTTAGATCTAGGTACATCTTAGTACTACCTGGATGGATAGAGTATGCTGAGTCATGGGCTTCTCTTAGAATCATCTCTCGAATGGATTTTATCTCCGGCACACATATTCTCTTTCCGAACCACACTATTCCCTGATCATCCAATCGAAAACCTGGTGCTTTACCAATTGTGATAAGCTCTGCGATCTCCTTGATTCTCATCTTCCAATTGACCCTTGCGGATCTCTTGTTCAAGTGTAGGTTCCACTTCCAATTCCATCGCATTAGCAACTATTCCTAAATTAAGATGCTCGAATTCAGCATATAACTCCTTTGGTAACTGTGTCACTAGAGCTGCATTAACATAGCTCTTTTAGCTCAAAGCATCAGCTACAACATTTGCCTTGCCAGGGTGATAGTGTACCTCCAAATCATAGTCCTTGATTAGCTCTAACCAATGACATTGCCTTAAGTTCAAATCTGACTGAGTGAAGATATACTTTAAACTCTTGTGATCTGTATAAATATCACACTTATGCCCAATAAGATAATGTCTCCAAATCTTCAATGCATGAACCACAGCTACTAACTCCAAGTCATGGGTTGGATAATTTAGTTCATGCTTCTTTAGTTGCTTGGATGCATAAGCCACTACTCATCCTTCTTGCATAAGAACACAACCTAGACCAAGTCGAGATGCTTCACAGTAGATGGAGAAACTCTTGTTCAGATCTGGTAGTACCAGCACCGGAGCTGTAGTCAACCTTTTCTTCAACTCTTCAAAACTAGCTTGGCATTGCTCAGTCCATACAAACTTAGCATTCTTCTCAAGTAGAGATGTCATAGGCTTGGCAATCTTAGAAAAACCTTCAATGAACCTCTGATAATATCCGGCCATTCCTAGGAAACTCCGGACTTCACTTACATCTTGAGGCGGATTCCAACTCAACACATCACTAACCTTCTTGGGATCCACAACTACTCCACCATTAGAGATAACATGCCCAAGAAAAGAGACTTCCTTCAGCCAGAACTTGCACTTTCTTAACTTAGCATACAATTGATGTTCTCTAAGTTTCTGCAGGACTAATCTCAAATGCTTTTCATGTTCTGCTTCTGTTTTGGAGAAGACTAGAATATCATCAATGAAGACCACAACAAACTTATCGAGATATTCCATAAACACCTTATTCATCATATACATGAAGTATGCAGGGGCATTAGTCAATCCAAAAGACATAATTGTGTACTCATATAATCCATACCGAGTAGTAAAGGCAGTCTTGGGAATGTCCGATGAACGAATCCTTAACTGATGATAACTAGAGCGAAGATCAATCTTGGAGAACACACAAGCACCTCGTAATTGATCAAACAGATCATCAATTCTAGGCAAAGGATACTTGTTCTTGATGGTTACCTCATTGAGAGAGCGATAATCCACACACATCCTCTGCGTACCATCTTTCTTCTCAACAAATATAACTGGGGCTCCCCATAGTGAAGAACTAGGACGTATGAAACATTTATCCTGTAGCTCCTTTAACTGTTTCTTAAGTTCTTCTAGCTCATTGACTCCCATCCGATATGGTCTCTTGGCTATAGGTGTAGTTTCAGGCAAAATCTCAGTAATAAACTCAATATCACGGTCTGGCGGCATACCGGCCAAATCATCAAGAAAAACATCTAGAAACTCATTAACAACCTTGGTCTTATCTATGGTTGCACCTTCCATCTGATTAACACTGCACACCTCTCTTGTCATTGTAGTTGCCTTACAAATAACTTCTTCTCCTGACTTGGATATCAAGTGTACTGTACCATTCTCACCTTGGATAATAGCCTTTTGTGGATTTAGCCAATCTATTCCAAGAATTACATCTATGCTTGAAGACTTCAACACAATCGGATTTGCCAAAAACTCTACCCCCTTATTTCAACTCTTACACTAGGACACATTAGTGTAGCATGTATATCCCCACAAGGTGAGTCAACTAACATATGTTTCTTCATAGAACACTTTGGTATATTGTGCTCCTTAACAAAACAATGTGCAATGAAGGAATGTGAAGCTCTAGAATCAAACAAAACTGATGCAGGGCTAGAGTTGACTAGACATGTGCCAAACACAACATCTAGGGCTTCTTATGCAGATTCCATCATCACATAATTGACTCTGCCTTGCACATGAGTCCGTTGTTTATGGTTTTTGGTGCGGCATTGTTGCTTATTCAGCTTCTTTGGACACTGACTTGCATAGTGATCGGGTTCACCACAGCGGTAGCACTTCTTGCCTGAAGAGGAGGTGTTGGGCACACTATCTTTCATTGGGGAGTTGACGTGTGGTTCTTGGGGTGGACTCTGGTTCACATACTGTTGCTCTTGCTGGTGTTGAGGAGGATCAAAATCCCACTGACTAGCTGGTTCCTGGTATCTCTGCTGAAATTCTTGCTGGGGAGTGTAGCGGGGGCGTGTGTTGCTACCTATAGATTGGCTTTGAATTCTCCTTTTCTTCTCTTCTATTTCCCGACGCTTGTTCTCAATCAAAATGGCCCTATTCACCAAAGTTTGGAAGTCAGGATACAAAACTATCATCAGCTGTAGTTGAAGTCCATCATTTAATCCTTTCAAGAAGCATTTATGTTTCTTAGCATCATTAACCACATCTCCTAGAGCATAACGTGACAGCTGAGTGAATTTGTTACGATACTCACACACTGTCATGGAACCTTGTTTCAAGTTGAGGAACTCCTCCTCCTTGATCTCCACTAAAGCTTCTAGAACATGATAAGATCTAAAGGCAGTCTTGAAATCTTCCCAACAAATCTGATTTACATCTTTCCCAACTTGAAATAATTCCCACCAGTGTGAAGCTGCTCCTTGAAGTTGACCGGATGCATAAAGCACTTTCTGATGGTCATTACACTGAGCTATGTTAAGTTGTCGCTCCACAGCTCTAAGCCAGTCATCAGCTTCTAGTGGGTTGCTTTCATGAGAGAATGTTGGCGGATGTCCCTTCATAAATTCACCACGCGTGTCCCTTGGTGGTGCTTGATGGGGGTTGATGCATACATTTTGAACATAGGTCTGTAACAATTGAGTCTGTGCCATCATAGATCGCTGTACGGTTGGAGGTTTTGGTGGCGGTGGATTAACATTAGGGGCATTCCTTCTGGCATCACGTGAAGCACTTCTCCTAGTAGAAACCATCTGTTTGCAATATTTAGCATAATTATTGGTTGTAATCCATGACTTTTGGGCATCTACCTTAGGAGATATAACCCGATGAACACTGACTGCTCAGAAACAGCACGAGCAGAGACGAGAAAAACCAACCCAACTATCTAATCACTGGTCCTTAAGCCTTATCTTGTAAACTAAATGAAATTGTGAGCATAACCCACAAAATAATTGCAATCATTACAAAGATCCAAACCAAGCATGAACATCAAGACAACCATTCAAACATTAAAGGTTCACAATTCAAGCATTAGGACTCAGTGACTCTACTCACGTTACTAGCGTTCTTGTTGTATCAAGGGCTCAAAACTCTACAGCTTCACCTTCATGTTGTGCAAGAATGTGGTAAGTGATAGCTCTAAAAGCAATTCAAAACAAGGGGTGGATAGGGACAAAATTTATAGCAACAAGGAGGAGATGAATAGCAAAGTTAAGAATATAGTATAGGAGAAAATAGCAAGGTTTATAGACCAAGGATTTCATAGCAAATTCTAAAGCTTAAAATGACCATTTTCTAACTAGGCTTGCGTCCTATAGTCGACATCACTTTGATACCACTTTGTAGCACCTAATTTTAAGGACAAAACCAGATACACATCATATGTGTGCCCAGGAATTCAATTCACACATATAGTTACAACTGAAGGGGTAATATCAAAGACAATGCCTTTATTACATAGCACATAAGTATTTATTACAAAAGACAGTCTTACTTTATAGTATATACTATAACTCTATCATTCTGGCGAAGCCTCCAACACCACAGGAACCGTCAACTGGTTGATCACAAGCCTAACACCTCTTGGAAAACTCCACTGAAGAACCTCCATCTGGTACCCATCCAGGATTTTGCCAAAGTATTGAAATAAAACTAGCGTAAGCTACTACCTCTTAGCAAGCATAAAATGAGAGGATGCAGGCTCAAAAGGCTTGACACGGCTGAACTACGGTAAGCACTTTTAGTTGGTCATATTTTATTATTAATCATAAGTTGCTAAGTTATGCTTAGGCTCCCGAATATGAATAATTAGAGATATCATCAATTTTAATCATAACCCAAACCACCCAAGTAACCAACTATTCAGTAAGGATCCAGGCCACTCGTGACCGTGAGCACGGCTGATATATTAGTTTTACACTCTGCAGAGGTTGTACACTTTCACAACGAGTCATGTTACCTATATGCCCGGGTTTGCAACTCCCAAAACACTTCCAAGGTGAGCAGACAGGGTACACTACGAAGCTTTTCCCCAGTCGTTCTAATAAGGAGCAGTCGCTAAGGATTCCATCTCCCAAGTGTTATGGAGTCATCTCCAAAAGTGGCACTAATACACGCAGCATAGCACACACCCTGGGGATGAGGCCCATACGTAGCCCGGTATGCCCCTCTTGCCCTTTCGGTAAACTGCTACAAACTAGAAAGAGCAAGGTACTAGACTAAGACCAGAGCCATGTAGTCCTCATGGTTGTACTGTAAGTCCTGGGTTGTCACTTAAAGATGAGTCCTTATGGAGAGAAACTAGAGCACCCTAAGAAAAGGCCCAATGCTCTAGCCCCCTTGGTTCCATGTTGCTAAAAAGCATCTTTTAATACCATGTTGCATATATCTTTAAGTGTATTCTTTAAGCAATATTAGTTGGAGCAAACTGAGCATACTACCCACATGCAAAACCCATAGGTATATCAAGGACAGGATAATCAATATCAAGGTAGGTAGACTCCAAGTAGTTCATTAACATATGCACATGAATTGAGATTGCATTAAAGTGAACAGGTAACAAGGAGCCTCATATTATACTTGCCTTAATTCAAAGTATCGCTGCTGGTCTTGATCTTCAAAGAGTTGCTCCTGATCACCAACTCAAAACTCATTGTCTACTCGAGATCAAACAACACCACATAGGCATCCATACAATCATGCATAGCAAACAAAAGCTATAGATTAGAACAATACACCAATCAACATAAAATCAAGATGAAAAGTTTGTAAAACAAATCTAAGTCTCGCTACGATCACACAGACGCGAAGATCACAAAATTCGGAGCTAAAACGAAGAAGTTATGAATTAAATTAGATTTCCTTTAGTAAAATAATAGATTAAACCTAACCTCGAATTTTAAAAGTTGAAAGCCTACTTAACAGTAGTATGAACATGTAGATTACTTAATTACGAACCTAACGCAAGTTGAACGGATCAAATTGGAGTTAAAACAGAGATTTTATGGCTAAAACAAAATTAGTGGCAAAACTGTAAATAGGTGAAAACGTATTTTGGATCTAAACCGATGAGACTATGCTTTCCAAAGAAGAAAACGTATTCTTGCAAGGTGCTACGGACTGCGGGTTCTATAAACAAAAATATGAGGGTCTCTTTTGAAAGATTACGGGGACGGCGGGTTAAGACTCGAATATTTATAATGGCCTTTTTGCAAATTTCACCGAGAAGGGGTAAGTTCTAACCCTGGCCTTTGATTTGAGATTGGACGGCCAAGGCGGGTTGGGAAGCTCAGGCCGGCCGGAACAGAACTCCGCGCGGTGGCTGCCATTGACGGCGGCGAGACCTCATCGGAATCGGGTTTCCTAGCTCCTGATGTGCACACGTCTATGAAGCACGTGTAGCAAGTTGTTGTGGCCCGATCTTCTCGTAGGATCTGCGAAGTTGATAAATTGTCGTTGCGCGACCTGGTGAAGAGGCAATGCACCGTGAGGCTGTCCACGCGATGAACTACCGAGACAATCACCCTTCCATGTACCGACGAACAGCCCACGCAATCACGCCGTATAGACGTGAAGGCACAAACTGGGTGAACCGTAGTTCGGCGTTCTACAACTCCCTCAGGAATCGAAAGAACAAGTTTGCAAGCCTCTCAAGACTCACGCTGGAACAAGAATTCCAAGAGTTGGTATTTCTGAAATTGCAATCACAAGTTCCTATTCACGTCATCCATTACAGGGATATATAACACTAGTGGAGTTTCAGTTTGGTGGAAAATAATTGAGAACATGTAGTGGGAAGTTGCAGCACTACTTTTATTAATAACCAAGCCTAGTAGGGCGCCTAGCTGGTTGGTATTCTCTGCATGCATCTTTGGGCGTGTGTGGACAGCAACCCGATTCTGTTGGTTGCATGCATTCCTAACTCCCAAATTATTTGCTTGCACTTCAACGGCTAATATTCATGGTAGGTGAATGGCCTTTTCTCTCTCATGCACGTCCAGGTTCCATGCATATATTTTGTGGCGAGAATCCATCATCATCCCATGCTTGTTCGTGCACTCCATCATTCCTAAGAACATTGAAACAAGTACTCAAAAGCATAGGTTTATTCAATGTAATCTGATTATTAAGCATAAGGTTAGCGTTCACACGAGAATGAATTTCCTTCTCCAATTGTTTAGCTCTACTCCTTGTAATTGGACCAGCTATATCAAGTGTAGCTTCATTTGGAGATGAGTGAATGCTAGGAATGTCTTCATTAGCCTCCCCTCTTGGGAAGGAGTCATCCTCGACTCGAGCTCACCAGAAATGGAAGCAAGTCTTTGACATTGAATGTGGTACTCACATTGCAATATTTCGGTGGCGACTCAAGTTTGTAAGCATTATCATTTATCTGTTGGAGAACCTTGAGCGGACCATCACCCCTAGGGATAACTTACTCTTACGCTGTTGTTGGGAAAGCGATCCTTGTGTAGATGCAACCATACAAGATCTCCGGCTGGAATGTAACCTTCTTCTTACCTTTGTTTGCTTGCTTTGCATATTGTGCTGATTTCTTCTCAATATTCTTTCTTGTCTCCACATGTAACCGCTTGATAAAGTCTCGATCTTTTCATAGCATCCAAGTTAACTTGTTTCTGTAATGGTAAAGGCAAAAGATCCATGGGAGTATGCGGTTTAAACCCATAAACAATTTCAAATGGACAAGAGTTTGTTGTAGAATGGACTGCCTGTTATAAGCAATTTCAACATGTGGAAGGCGGTCTTCCCAGAGCTTCAAATTCTTTTTCAACTGACACACAACATGGTTGACAAGGTATGGTTGACAACTTCTGTTTGCCCATCCGTTTGTGGATGACAAGTGGTTAAAAATAACAACTTTGTGCCAAGCTTAGCCCACAATGTCTTCCAAAAGTAGCCGAGAAATTTTGTATCCCGATGCGAAACAATAGTCTTTGGAACTCCATGTAAACGAACGATCTCACGAAAAACAAATCAGCAATGTGTGAAGCATCATTGCTCTTATGACATGGGATAAAATGTGCCATTTTAGAAAAGCGATCTACAACAACATAAATAGAATCCCTCCCCCTCTAAGACCGAGGTAACCCCAGAACAAAGTCCATAGATATATCTTCCCAAGGTACATGTGGAATAGGTAATGGAGTATATAAACCATGGGGATTGAGGCGGGACTTAGCTTTCAAGCAAACGATGCAGCACCCAACGTGCCGCTGGACATCACGTCACATATGTGGCCAAAAGAAATGATCGAGAGCATGTCCAATGTCTTTTGACACCAAAATGACCACCGATCCACACGCATGCATGTGCTTCCGCAAAAGAACTTGACGAATCGAACAAGCTAGAATGCATATTTTGTTAGTCTGAAACAAGAAGCCATCATGCACATAATATTTATCCCAACCTTTTCCATCAATGCAACGAGAGAAAGGTTTGTTAAAATCAGCATCAACAGCATAAAGTGTTTTAATGGATTCCAAACCAAGCACTTTTGTATCTAGTTGTGTAATCAATGCACATCTTCTAGACAAGGCATCGGCAACAATGTTATCTTTACCACGCTTATGTTTGACAACATAGGGAAACGTTTCAATGAACTCAATCCATTTAGCATGTCGATGGTTCAGCTTGCCTTGGCTTTTAAGATATTTCAATGCTTCATGATCAGAATGAATTACAAATTCTTTAGGTAACAAGTAATGGTGCCAAACTTCCAAAACGCGAACTAAGGCATAAAGCTCTTTGTCATAAACCGAGTAATTCAGATGTGGACCATTTAGCTTTTCAGAAAAGTAGGCAACATGTTTACCTTCTTGTAGCAGTACACCTCCTATGCCAATACCACTTGCATCACATTCGATCTCAAATGTCTTACCAAAATCAGGAAGTTGTAGCAGCGGTGCTTCACAAAGTTGTGTTTTCAATGTGTGAAATGCTTGGTCTTCATCATGGCCCCACGTGAATGGAACATCCTTCTTTGTGAGATTGTTAAGGGGTGCAGCGAGGGTGCTGAAATTTTTGACAAAACGCCTATAGAAACTTGCAAGACCATGAAAGCTTGAACTTGGCTCACATTTACGGTGTAGGCCAATCTCTGTATTGCTTTAACCTTCTCTTCATCAACTTTGAATACCATCTGCGGAAACAACAAAGCCAAGGAAAACAACAGATTCTGTGCAAAAGGTGCACTTAGCAATGTTGCCATACAATTTCTCTTCCTCAAAACAGCAAGTACTTGACGGATATGATCAAGATGTTCATCAAATGATTTGCTATAGATCACAATATCATCAAAATAAACAACTACAAACTTGCCAATGAAAGCTCGTAAAACATGGTTCATTAAGCGCATAAAAGTTAAAGGAGCATTTGTCAAGCCAAATGGCATCACAAGCCATTCATAGAGACCAATTTTAGTTTTAAACGCTGTTTTCCATTCATCACCAAGTTTCATGCGGATTTGATGATAGCCACTACACAAATCAATCTTGGTGAAAATGATGGAACCACTCAATTCATCTAACATGTCATCAAGTCGTGGAATGGGATGGCGATATCAAACAGTTATAGCATTGATAGCACGACAATCAACACACATGCGCCAAGAGCCATCTTTCTTTGGAACTAAAAGAATGGGAACAACACATGGTGATAAGTATTCACGAACATACCCTTTGTCCAAAAGCTCTTTTTACTGTCCGCTGAATTTCCTTTGTCTTTGTGGGATTGGTGCGGTAGGCCGGACGATTTGGAAGAGAAGCACGTGGTACCAAATCAATTTGATGCTCAATTCCACGGAGTGGAGGAAGTCCGGTGGTATCTCATCGGGAAAAACATCTTTGAAGTCCTGTAAGAGATCAAGAACAACACTTGGCAGCGATGAAGGTAAATCGTTAGTTGAAAGTAGGACCTCCTTGTGCAAGAGCACAAAGAATGGGGCTGTGGTGTTTCTCACTTCTCTCATATCACTCTTGCTCACAAAGAGACACTCGATTGTGGCGTGGCTATTTAGGATTGGCATGAGTCTTTTATGTGGTGGATGGGTTATAACTCTCTCCCTTACTTGTGTTGGGGATCTCACTCAATTTTCTTTTTTGTCGATTCCTCTCTTTTCTTGCAGAGCCATATCTGAAGCATGTATCTCCTCTGGAGATAATGGAATAAGAACCACCTTCTTGTCATTGTGAATGAAAGTGTGTTTGTTGGACCGTCCAAAATGCACCGAGTCCACATCAAATTGCTAGGGCCGACCAAGCGACAAATGGCATGCTTGCATGGGGACAATATCACAATCCACCTCTCCATGATAATCACCAATGGAAAATGACAAATGAATCATATTTGAAACCTTAACTCGTCCCCGTAATTATTCAACCATTGCATATGGTATGGATGTGGATGGCGACGTGGTCGCAAGCCAAGCTTCTCAACAAGCAAAGCACTAACAATATTATTGCAGCTCCCACCATCTATGATGAAGCGGCACACTTGTCCTTTCACTTTGCATCCGGATTGAAACAAATTATGGCGTTGTCCTTGTTCAAAGCAAACAACAAATTGAGTGGAAAGAACTTGCCTCACCACCAAAGAAGGAGATGGTGTGTTCATTATAGAACGCGTCAAATCAGGAAAATCATCAAGCAACTCATCAAAATCATCACTAGTAATTCTCGCCGAAAGATGGAGAAACAACATCTTGTAATAGGTCATTGTGAGCAAAAGTTGGAATAGGTTGAATGGCTAAACAATTTAGACCTAGCTCAAATGTACCATCCTCTCTGCTGAATACTCACAAGTGTCAAGATTAAGATCTGCAAATACATTGTTAAACTCGTCCTCCTCTTCACTTTGGGAATCATAAGAACCATCGGCAAAGTGCAATAATAGTACGACGATTGGGACATTCAGCTTGCTTATGCCCATGACCACCACACTTAAAACACTCAATCTTGCTTGTCTTGCGTTGGTGGGCTGCAGATAAGAAGTGGGCTGACTTGAACTCACAGCTTTACCTTTCACATCCAATTGTTTGGAAGAAGTTGGAAGATATCTATTTGCTCCACGAGATGAGGATTTGGGCGTTGCAGCTCCTTGTTTGTTGGAATTGAGGCGTGACATCCCCCTTTGTTGGGAATGACGCCATGAAGCATTGTATTTGTAAGGCGTAGCAATTTGCCTTTCAGCCCTCTTTGCAAAATGAACCAACTCGGTGAGACATGTGTAGGTTGTCATATCCACTTTATCAACAATGGGTTTATTGAGGCCAACTAGAAACCGAGCCATTGTGGATTCCTCATCTTCGATTATCCTCAGACAAAGTACACACATTTCCAATTCTTGAAAATATTCATCAATAGTATGAGTACCTTGCACAAGACGTTTCACTTCAAATGTAGATCACGAGAGTAATATCTTTGGAACAAAACGACATCGCATTTCTCTCTTCATGTCTTCCCAAGTTATACGAACATGCCCAACTCTACGATATTCAAGACGGACTGATTCCACCAAGTTATGGCATAGCCTTTAAACTCAATGGCTGCAAGCTTTGCCTTCTTTTCGAAGAGAGTATTCATACAAATCAAATATTTGTTCCACCTTGGTCTCCCATTCAAAATAAGCATCAACATTCTCCGTCCCATTGAAAGGGGAATAGACACTTTCACGTTTCTTAAACCATCATCATTACGACGACGATGGCGGTCCACGATAACCATGATGGCCACCACCATGTCGATGATCATCCATGTCGGACAACATATCATCATCACCATCATAATCTCTACCTCCAACTAGAACGCCACCGAGCATGACCAAAACCATGGCCAAACCCACCACGTCCATGTCCATGACCCCGGTGACACGACGTGGTGCCTCGTTATCCTCATTGTCATCATCCTCATTTGGTGGTGGTTCTCTATGAGGCATGTTCAATTGGAGAGTTTGTAGTTGTTGCATCAAATCATTCATTTGTGTACGTGAGCTCCGGAATTCCTCCATCAAAAACAAATGGCACCATCTCCACGTCCCCGCCATATTAGTAGAGGGAAAAAGGACAATATATATGTGGAATATATGTGGAATCACTCCCTCACCACTTGCTGAACAAGTTCTTTCTCTTCTGGAAAGGGCAAGAACCGGGCTGCAATCAGTAGTGGAAGAGTGAAGAGACTACTATGTGCTGTGACTCACGGTGCTTTTTAAGTGGAGCTTGGTGGGGTAATATGTAAATGGAATGTGCTGAAATGTAGTAATGCAAAACCGAATAATAATCCAAGAACTCAAGTCTAAGTTGCTGAATATAAAGGAAAAGATGCTCAAAGAAAGGAACAAGATGTAGGAAGTGGATAGATGAACACCAATTGCACCAACCGAAACTTGTTGTTGCCCAAACCCCTTTGTGGTGTCTTTGAACACAATACTCTTTTATTTCTTTTCTTTTCTTTTTTTTTTGAACAAGAACTCGTTGTTTTAGTCCTTCTTTTGACCCATATACATCTTTTCTTTTAACCTTTGTGAGAAACGTAGCACAACTTTCAACTAAAGGGGCACATAAGGATCAACTAAGATGGACGGTATGCAAACACAAAAAAATAAGAAACTCGGGTGGGGAATTTGTGGCGGGTAGAAAACAAGGGTGGAGCGGGTGGGTTTTTTAGTTATATATATGCAGCAAGCAATGACGATTAGAACAAGGGTGGGATGGGTGGGTACATGCAGAAGCGATTTGATGATTAGAACAATGATAACAACTAGAATGATGTGGAAAAGAAAAATTCAGCAACTAGACAAATCTTAAAGGATTAAAACTCGATAAAGCAAACTACAAAATCAGCGTATGAATTTGGGTTGTAGGTTTTCTTTTTTGGCTATTAGTGGACAATAGGTATATAAACTCTATCCTACCAAAAACAAGAACAATCCTAACGAGTAAACGGAGGCTCGGTACAGATGATGTGCACACGTCTATGCAAAGACGTGTAGCAAGTTGTTGTGGCCCGATCTTCTCGTAGGATCTGCGAACTTGATAAATTGTCATTGCGCGACCTGGTGAAGAGGCAATGCACCGCGAGGATATCCACGTGATGAACTACCGAGACAATCACCCTTCCACGTACCGACGAACAGCCCACGCAATCACGCCGTATAGGCGTGAAGGCACAAACTGGGTGAACCGCAGTTCGGTGTTCTACAACTCCCTCAGAATCGAAAGAACAAGTTTGCAAGCCTCTCAAGACTCATATTTGGAACAAGAATTCCAAGAGTTGGTATTTCTGAAATTGCAATCACAAGTTCTGTTCACGTCATCCATTACAGGATATATAGCACTAGTGGAGTTCAGGTTTGGTGGAAAATAATTGAGAACATGTAGTGGGAAGTTGCAAGACTACTTTTATTAATAACCAAGCCTAGTAGTAGGCGCCTAGCTGGTTGGTATTCTCTGCATGCATCTTTGGGCGTGTGTGGACAAGACAACCCGATTCTTTGGTTGCATGCATTCCTAACTCCCAAATTATTTGCTTGCACTTCAACGGTGATATTCATGGTAGTGAATGGCCTTTTCCTCTCTCATGCACGTTCGGGTTCCATGCATATATTTGGCGGGCAGAATCCATCATCATCCCATGCTTGTTCGTGCACTCCATCATTCCTAAGAACATTGAAACAAGTACTCAAAAGCATAGGTTCATTCAATGTAATCTGATTATTAAGCATAAGGTTAGCGTTCACCTGAGAATGAATTTCCTTCTCCAATTGTTTAGCTCTACTCCTTGTAATTGGACCAGCTATATCAAGTGTAGCTTCATTTGGAGATGAGTGAATGCTAGGAATGTCTTCATTAGCTCCAAACTTGACGGGAAAAATACTAGGAGATAGAGCATGGTAAGGCAAACTCACCTAGGGTACTCGCGTCGGCCGGGGAGGTTTCGGTGGTGGCATGTAGCTCGATGGGAAGCTCTGGTCTACCTGCGAACAATTGGCGGCGGCGTATGAGCGATAGAGTGGAAGAAAGAGAGACATGACGGTGCTGGGAGGTTCGCTACCACAGAGATATTCCCGACGACCTGCGCTAGTCAACGGAGGGGCTTCCAACGATGGTTACTGCGGCGGCGGCAGGCTCTGTGATCTAGGTCTGTGACGGCGAGGAAGCTCTGGGGCGCGGCGGTGCGGGGAAAGAGGCATGGCACATGGGCCTGCTATTTATGGGGCCACGCTGGCTTGGAGCGCACGCAAGACGGAGGGGAAACCGGGCGACAGCGGACTTGGCTCGGAGCACAGTCCAGCGTGCCCACGTCGTGAGGTAGGGGACGATGAGGACACTGACAAGCGGGGCCAGCCTGGCAGTCACGGCGAGAGAGGAAGAACGCGGGCTGCCGCGCGGCTTGACTAGCTGGGCCGGCCTATGGCTGGGAGAGAAAAACGGTGCCACGCGGGGAGGAGGACGGGCTGCGCTGCTGCTTAGGCCTGCGCGACGGCGCTGCTGGACTGTGGCGCAGCGGTCCACGTGGGAGAGGGAAACGTTGATGCTGCTGGGCTTTGCGGGAAAAAGAGAAACGGGCCGCGGGGAAGGGAGCAGGCCAACGGGCCGAAAACAGGGAAGGGGAGAAAGGGAAATTCATTTTCCTTTTCCAATTTTCCAAAGCAATTTCAAAATACAAATTCAAATCAATTTAAAGTCTGACTTCAAACCAAGCAATACAAAAGACTATGCAGCAGCATGAATGCACAACCATGTTGCTAAACTTATGATGAATTTTAATTTCAATAAAGATTATTATTTTCCCTAGGTTTAAATGTACAGAAAAATTCATAATTAAATGAATTTAACTCTATTTGAAGAAAAGTAAAATTAGGGAGTCACAATATGTGTCTAGAGGCCAAGCAAAATATTTAACTCAATCTATCATCGTAGGCCAAGCAAGCATTGTCATGTCAACTCATCGGCTGATCGGACGCTCGGTTGGTTGTCACCACCGCTGCTGCAGACATTACTAGGTGGACGTTGTTCTGAGAAGGTGTCGCTCCCCACTTGTCCGTCGTCTGTATCCAACGGCTCCAGCACATATGCCCACTGCAATCTGGTTAGGCTTCCAAGGATGTGTTGCGATGACCGTGGGATAGACAGTTTCACCAACGCTGGAAACCAGAGAGGCAACGAAAACAAGACGTTTGTTACCAGAATTGAAAGTACCACTCAAACAAAAAAAACAGAAACTGCTTGAAACTCCAAATGCCTAGATATTGAAGATGGTACGTAGGCAGAGGGTGCTATCCAGTTCTGTAGCATAAGAGATTCTGCCTTGAATATTCCAATTGCACCATCACGAAATCCAGCATAGACCAACAAACAACCAAGTGAGTATACCGCACTTGAAATTGGAGCAGGGAGTGCATCTCTTGGGTACCACTGCATTATCAAGTTATGGAAGGTCAAATATCAATGTGTAATGTGCTTATTACAATGCATCGATACGATTAGGAGCATTCGACAAGCATGATGTAAATAATGTAATATGTTAGTACTCCAACTCAATAGACAATACAACATATGATTACTAAGAGATTAAAATATATTGTTATGAAAATGTTGTGAATGACTTACCGAGCACAGGCATTCCAATTGCCAATCATAGATCGCCAACTGACTCTCATGAACTACTAAAAGATGTGTTCCATCATAGTGAAACTGCACCATTGTATCACCAACTAAAGCACCAGAACCATTAGATGGATGTTTGATGTATCTTGATTTATTCTTCTCCCAACCATCAATGCTCCAAACACATAGCTGCAAATTTCATTTCATTGCAAAAAAAAACAAGAAAAGAATGATTCAGAAAGAAACAATACTGTATTTTTAGATATTTATACCTTTTAGAAAGTGGAGTGTATTTATAGATCTTTATATATTTTAGAAAATGGACTAATGGATGGTATGTAATGCGACTAACATAATGTCGGGGGAGCATACCCCGGTTACCCCACAACGCGGCTTACGCCGGAGGAAAGCGCACTTCGTGGCCCAATAGGCCAAGGCCCATCATCCACGTAGCGCCTCGACCACTCGCTCCACCCGACCACGCAGTCGGGTCGGGATACGAGGCACGACCTCGACCACCCCGGGCCTAGGCTGACCATCAACGGATAAGACCAGGGGAGGTTGGCGCATTCAATGCACGCCGCCACAACGAGACGTGCACGCACCGCACACCCACTCAGACCAAAAGGACGACGACCACCCAACGGACCGTGGGACCTTAGGATGCATCGACCACCCTTCGAACCGCAGGGTCTTGGGGTGAGGCATCACCCCTTGGACTAATCCCCCACCAATTCAAAAGGCCACTCCGTGGCCAGGCAATGTCAGGATATGGCACAGGACCGCTCAAACACTATATGACTCGACGGGCAGGTGTACAACCACGCTCGCCAAAGAGCACGGGTCTCACGTCTAGGGACTTGACTCCTCGGAACCGGCCAAACAAGTTGACCCTCGACCACCCCTGTGTGGGATGAAGCCTCGGATGAAGCCTCGCTCCCAGAGAGGATGATAGCCATAGACTTCATGATCCGGGGCGATGGGTGCAAGGACGAAGGCCATGACTCACACTATGTGTCCACGTCCCATAGGACTACAAGAGGCAGACGGGCCCACTATGCTGCTATGGGCACCACACCACGCCGCTATGGCGCACCATACCCTCGAGCGTGATGACATTCGAGCACTCGGGTCAGGGGAACTCACCTTTCCTTTCAATTGTCACTCGGGTCGTGGGAACCCTTTCCTTTCAATTGTCACTCGGAAGCATAAGGGAACCGGGCCTTCATTCTAGCGGACAGAAAAAAAAGCAAACACTCTCTATGGCTTTGGAGGGATCGATCTATTCTCTCGAGACCTCTCACTTCTGAACCCATGCTTACGAGCACCCCCATTGTAACCCAACTGAGCACTTGAACCAAGAAACACGAACTCGATTCCCTCTGAGACCGTAGGGCTCGGCCTGAAACAATATAATCTCCCCATGTCTTGAGTGATTCCATCGATTCCTAGAGCTGCGCGGCACTAAATTTACTGGTCGGTTCACGAAACACCGACACATAACATTTGACTGTATTTAATTCAGCATCCCTTAAATTTATAAGCAAAAACAAAATCGCTAGTCCTAATTTTGATATATATTAGAATTCACACCTGTGCATCAGCACCTGAAGATACAAGCACCTCCATTGATTGCGAAAATGCTAGTCCAGTTATCTTTTTGTGATGACCCGTGAGCACAATTTTAACCTGTGCAATTCGATTAAGATAAGTTGATATTTTGGCACGTCGATGTTAAATATAAACTAAACGGTAATTAGTACACTAAGCATAATGTTCCACATAGGAAGAATCCATTATCGTTAAAAATTCTCAAATTTTTAAATGTCGAGCTAACAACATATGTATGGTTTATGAAGGTTTTTTGGGTCATATACCACGAGGTACTTACTACTCTTCATATTGTTGACGGGAGCTACCACAAAGTTGCTATGTAATATGTGTACCTTGTGGTATCTGCTCAAAGCCCGCAAAATGTACATAATTTGTTATGTCAAAAAGATCATATGAAAAACAACATTTACAATCTCATGATCCTAATACATAAGTAAAACATGAGGGGATATATAGTCTGAAACGAGAGCACATTATTTTACAATGGGTACATTACTGCATTTCCAGTTAGAACCATATATAATGAGGTTTGCCAATACTCTGAGATTCATGGAAACAGGGGATGATAGATTCACGTTTAATACTCACTTTGTCTATACGGACATTGTAGATTTGAATTGAACAGTCCTCCCTTCCAATAGCTATGATGTTATTGTTTAATGGGTAGACTGCAAGGAAAGTTGCAGCAGGTGGAGGTGCCATGAAAGTACTCAAGACCTATATATGAGAGATTGCACAAGATCAGTAAAGCCAAAGAAAGGCCATGGTGCAACTACGAAATAAAAATTATTTTACGGAAGTTGTCATGCATGATTTGTAAGAGATCAATCATGGAATTAACTACTTATTGTTATAGACAACTGAAGAAGACATACCTTGAATGTCATCATGTTGAACAATGAGACTTTGCCACCAGAAGCAGAAATTAGATAGCTGTCATTTTTGGATAGTGCAGTGCAGGCTGTTGCTTTTTTAGGGTCATTGCCATCAATGGTGTCGTTTGTCATTGGAATGCCATTTTCCGGTTGCCATAGTACAGGTGGAACAGATTTGGATGACTAACCAAAAGTAATGATGGATGGTTTTTAGAAAACAACCCAACAGAACTACAATGTTGAAATCTTAAGCTAGTGGTCCTATCTAACCTTGCCACGTGGATTCTTGTCCCTGTGCTCCCATTTCCACAGCTTATGAACAGCATTGGAGCTGAGAGCCAAAAGTGCCACCCCATTATCTGTGTACAACAAGCGCATAACCTACGAAGAAAACAAATAAAACACAATGCTTATCAGAATTATATACTGTTCTGAATATGAACATAACAGTCTTAAATTCTACCGAATTGTTCGGTGTGTGCTATGTCATGAAAATCATAAGCACATGAACAGATACTGATGTGTGATATTCCTTTCATTAATTTAAATGGAAGATGTACATGCAAACGTTGCTAAACATACTTTGCTTGAAGATGCGGTCGGATCTGGCATACACAGTATTTGAATATGTCCTGAGCCAACGATGTCGTCCGCCAACTTCCAGGCCTTGGTTACTAACTCAGGGGCTTTGCTCATTTCCATACATGCCTACCATTTGTTCGATACGGTTAGCAAATAAATACAAATATATTGAACTACGAGGAAAAAGAAAAAAAAGCACGTGCACGCTCGACTGGCCACTCAGGAATTCCCTGTCATCATCAAAGAAACACAACATACACAATCCAACCAAAACAAAGATACAAGCTTTCTTTAAAAAAACAAATAGTATTCCCTTTCCGAGGATGAGTCGGCTCCCCTAGGGTTGGCGACCCTGGTGGCCGCCACCCACCCACCCCCCCCCCGCCGCTGCCGCTGGCCGCCATCCCGGCGTAGGCGGGCCCCTCCCCCACCTGTCCCCCCCTCCCCTACTCCCTCCTCGAGCCCCACAAGTCCAGCCAGCGATGCAGGCCCGCGCCGCCTCCAACCCGCCGCCGCCGCCAGTGGTCCCCTCGCCCTCCCCTTCCGGCGAACCTGGCCCCAGCAGCCGGATTTGCTGCTAGTGGCAGGCGCTGACGCCGAGGCTGCGCGGCCGCCGCCTCCGCCCATGGGGCCCGCACCGCCGCCGCATGGGACGACTTCCCCTACCTCCCTGCATCCGTGCACCCCTCCTCTCCTCTCCTGTGCGCGGGGGAGCGTGAGCATGCGGCACGACCGCCGAAGCCGCCCGCGTCGGGCCCCTCCACCGGCGTCCCACTACACGGCCAACCCCAACCTTGCTGCGCCTGCGCCCCATCATCGCCACCGCGGGCTAGCTCCCCGGTGATGGCGGGCACCTCCGATGGGAGCCTCCTTGGACCGACGGACCCCACCAACGCGAGAGCCGGAGCTGGAGCGCCCTGTCCGCCCCAACCACCGCCGACACCAGGCCCCACCACCGTGGCCACCGCGGTCGATGCTGGGTTGCCGCCTCCAACGCCAACGACACCGCGCCCTCCCACCGCAGCCACCTCCGGCGCTGGAGCGCCTCTGTGGACTCCCTCCCCATCCACGCTGCCGACGGCGCCGGGCCTCTACGCCACGGCCACCACCTCCATCTGTAGCTCCATTGAGCCTGACCCACGGGATTTGGCTCTAGAGCACCTCCGCAGATTCCCTCTGCGTCCCCGCTGCCGCCGCCGCTAGGCTCCACGCTCTCATCGGCCACGGCTCCGTTCTACCCGTCTTCGAGAGGGCGCACGAAGCGCGATCAATGGGCTGACGACGATGGCGACGAGTCCAACGATGACCGCCCCACAACCTACCTGGAGGCTGCTCATCACCCTACGAAGCCGGCCGTAGCGTCCCCCCCCCCGTGCACCCAGACTCGTTCAGTCGTGGTTCTGAGGAGCGGACGCTAGACAGGGACCTGTGCGATGGTGGAGGAAGCGCAGCCGGCCATGCCCCTAGCTAGTGCACGGCTTACCTGCTCAGCTAGTGGATGGTTGGGTCCCTGCCTGCCAATGCCTCGGCGCCCGCAGACGGGTCTCTGCCCCCAACGCCGACAGGTGGCGGGAGATCCTACCCCGACAGGAAGCGGGACCTGTGGCTGCCTCGGCTGAGCCTCGTCGAGGCCCAGGTCAGCGTGGATAGGCTCAGAAGATCCCAGCATAGCTCCATGACAGATGTTTCAACTACCTCTCCTACTCGCACCGAGTAGCGACCTACCTATTGCCACGCCGTTGCCTGCGCTGCCACGGATTCCACCACCTCGCGAGGGACTGCAAGCGATCCAAGTCGACGCCGAAGGGTGGTGGCCTGCCTCGCCGCTCAGCTTGTGTCGACAACACACCTGCCTCCTAGCACGCACCCCTCGGCAGTCCACCGACCTTGGATGGGACGCGCTGGGAGTCGTGGGGTGTGCCGATGGCAATCGTCGATGCCGAAAACGACGCCGGCGGCGCAGGACTGTCCCAGCGACGGACATTAGCATGGGCACCTCGGCGGGCGTGCCTGTCGACTATGTCGCTGTTTCGACTGCTTCCTTGAGCCAAATCCACTGGCGGAGGTGCTGTGCGAGGGCGCAGGGCCTCCCGTTTGGCTCGTCTTGGTCGACCCAATGTTGGACGAGCTTGCCGCCTCGCTTGTCGAGAACAGACCAGCGGTCACACTAGCGTCTGGGTGCCTGCATGCTACGGCAACCGTCTCTCAGGAGGTTCAAGCTTCGGTGGTGGACACTAGTTCTCCAGCGACGGGTCCCTAGTGCATGACGGACTTGCCTCTGCCGCCGCCTATGCAAGGCATGCCTCCACAGATGGAGCAGCCTGTTTTCATGGGTGCTGTGGCGCCAAGGGACGACAGTGAGGTCTGGCCACCTAGGTTTGAGCCGTCCAAGCACATGGCGGGTACTTCTACATCGATGCTGGACGACCATTCGTATGGCCAAGCCACACCCGACCCTTCTACGTTGATGAAGGACGGCCAGCTGGATAGCCAAGCCACGCCCGACCCCAGCGGTGTGACACCCACGCCGTGCGAGGCCGCTCGGCGTCTCGCACGGTTTACCGAGGAGGTGAAGCTCAAGCGAAGGTTGCCCTTAATCGCCACTCCACCAAGGCAGAAGGCGGCAACCAAAAGGCCCCTGCCAATCAGGAGCAGACGGATTGTCACTCAGCCACTGGCGCACATACCGACCTCCAAGCGGGGCGAGGTACTCCGCATGCAGAGCATGGGCATCGTGCCGTCGGCACCTATAGTTTCATCTGTGTCCAAGGGAACATACGACGACATATTCGCAGGGAACTTGACGCCGAGCCAAGGGGAGGCTCTGGACGAGGTGTTCCCAGAGACCAACAACAGGGCTGGTAGAAGAACGTTCTTCTCGGATGGCGGAGTTGGGTTGTGCAACCAGCAGCGGAGACGTCCAGCTCCATAAGTCGTTGCGGTGCTCTTAGTTCGGTTGTTTACCATTTATGTAATATCGAGGTTTGTAACAGTCGCCTAGGAAGGTCCAGTCATAGCTGTAAGACCACCTTGCATGCTCATCAAAAGCGTGTCGTTTGTTCGGTTAAACTCTTCTTATTAATTACAATGATACTCGAATCTTTTGCGTATTCGGAAAAAAAGTGAGTGCTTTTCCTTGCATTTCTAATTACGTTCCTTCGGTAGTTAGACACCACAATTCATAATGTTATGAATGAATCTGCCTTGAGCCACGCAAACACGGCCAACCGGTTGGCAGACTATGGCATTTGTGAGACAACACAGCCAACTTGGTGACATGCATGCATGGCCACTGCAATCCTGCGTGTTTGGATCGGAATCTGAGCTAGGCAGCAGATCCAGCCGCTGGTGTTCAGAATCTGATCCAAAAGCAAACAGGCCCTACATGCATGCAAGCGAGAACAAGGTAATTGGGATATTTTTACGTTAACTATCACAGCCCACCCACCCTTACTTAATACGGAGTAACTATTTATTTAGATAATCTATGTTGCCCGGAATACTGTGTAACCCGATTGAGCTAGTACTAATAATAATTCAAAGGAGAGGAGCTAGCTAGATTTAGTCCTGTACCACTTGAACCCCGTTGGTACTGTATGTATTTCTATCTCTACAACTAAAATATATGGATTGTCAACGTCTACCTGGTAGCACCAAACACCCATCAAAACAGATTCACCCAGCAGCACCAAAAACTTCCCATATAATCGCTTCCCTACCGGCGCAATTAAAGGAAAGAAACCCAGAATGGAAGGCAATGCCGTGCTTGAGGAGGGAAAAAGAAAATTAATATGGAAGGCAATGCCGTGATTGACTGATTAAGGACGGAAAAAAATTAGACCATAATTGGGAAGGCAATGCCGTGATTTTCCCGTTGCAACACATGGGCACAGTCCTAGTGAGATAAACATTTTATTGTGCCCATTATAAAGATAGAAAGACAGGATAGATAGGAAGTAATAGTTAATCAGAGCCAGTAGCATTTGAAAACAAGTTCAAATGTGCCTGCATGATCAGTTCATCATACCTCTTGGTAGCGTGAGATCATACATTCTACCCTGTTGGTTAGAAGGGTGGGATGTTTTGGATGGACTGCGGCCGCGTGCTCCAACGCAGCCTCCGCTTCCTTCACATCCCAAATACTGGCACCTCCACAGCTCACTTCGGCTTTGACTATCTGGAGCGAACTTCTTCCGAGGTTCTGGAAGCCAAGCAGCTTGTCAAAACCAAGATGCAGGTTCTCGTTTTTTAGGGATCGCACATGGACAACAAACTGAAGGGATTCAAGACTTGGCATGATAGTATTATTAGATGGTACCCTGCTGCTGTTGCACTCGCTGCCGCGCAGATCAAACCAGATAGATGGACCGAGTATCTTTAAGAATCTCAACTTGCGAAAGTAGACAACACCTTTATCTGTACGAATGTTTATGCTAACTACTGACTTGGTGTCACCGGAATGCAGTACGAGGCAACTGAGCTCTGGCAACTTGGCAAGGGTCTCCATGTCCTGGTCTTTCACAACTACCACTTGCACATCCAGATAGGAGAGGTTTGGAGCAAGCGACGAGTTAATCCACGCCGGCAGTCCAGAGAACACGAAGCAGTCCAAATGCAGGAAACGGAGATGCCGACAGGAGACCCGTCCTGCGTCGCTGCTAACCAAGTCCTTCCTTGGAGAATAGCCAAATCCTTTTGCTAAAAGAGAATAGTTCCAAATTTGAAGTTCCTGGATATTGTGAAGATGACCAAGGGACTCTAGCAAAGCACTCTAGATGCTCTCACAGATCCTAACATGAAGCACAGTCTTGAGCACCCTCAGTTCCTTGAGCAGGCCCAGCTCCTCCACAAACTGCATTATTATAGCATCTTCACCTCCACACGATATACGTAGCTCTTGCAGTGACGTGAGCTTACCGATCAAAACCTGCTGGCACTCTTATTGCCCAAAAACCAGCTCGTAGGCAAACAAGTTGCGTCAGAAGTCCCACCTCCTCCGGCAGCTCCTCTATCCGGTAGTCCCATAAATCCAGTGTTTGCAGAAACCTCAGATATTTTACCTCCCTAGGCAGCTCAGCGATATTGGTGCTCTCTAGTTTGAGGTACCTCAAGTGAAGTAAACTCCCAAGATGATTCTTCGACACATCTTTGATGCAGTCTTTGTTGAAAACAGAACATCCTACCATTTCTACTACACGTAAAGATGGGAGGCGTGGGCATAATGCACAAAAATCACACTCACTGGCAAAAAATGGATCTCACTTTCTCCACAGCGATGTTAGCCAGCTGGCCAACGTTGTGCTCTTCAACACACTGTAGGGCTAACCTGCAGCTGCCTCAGCTGAGCCTCGCCGTGGCCCAGGTCTGCGCGGATCGGCTCGGAAGATCCCAGCATAGCCCCGCGACAGATGTTTCAACTACATCTCCTACTCGCACAGAGTAGCAACCTGCCGATTGCCATGCCGTTGCCTGCGCTGCCACGGATTCCGCCACCTCGCGAGGGACTACAAGCGATCCAAGTCGGCGTCGATGGGTGGTGGCCTGCCTCGCCTCTCAGCTCGTGTTGACAACACACCGGCTTCCCAGCACGCATCCCTCGGCAGTCCACCGACCTCGGATGGGACCGTGCAGGGAGTCGTGGGGTGTGCCGATGGCAACCGTCGATGCCAGAAACGACGCCGGCGCAGGGGTGTCCCGGCGACGGACATCAGCATGGGCGCGCCTACCGACTATGCCACTTCTTCAACTGCCGCACGCGGCTTCCTTGAGCCAGATCCGCTAGCGGAGGCGCTGTGCGAGGGCGTAGGGCCTCCTGTTTGGCTCGTCTCGGTCGACCCGATGCTGGACGAGCTTGCCGCCTCGCTCGTCGTGAGCCGACCAGCGGTCACACCAGTGCCTGGGTGCCTACATGCTGTGGCAACCGTCTCTTAGGAGGTTCAAGCTTCGGTGGTGGACACCAGTTCCCCGGCGATGGGTCCCCAGTGCACGACGGACCTGCCTTCGTCGTCGCCTGTGCAAGGCATGCCTCCACAGATGGAGCAGCCCATTGGCGTGGGTGCTGTGGCGCCAGGGGACGACAGTGAGGTCTGCACACCTGGGATCGAACCGGCCAAGCACAAGGCGGGTACTTCTACGTCGACGCTGGACGACCATTCGTACGGCCAAGCCACACCCGACCCTTCTACGTCGACGAAGGACGGCCAGCCGGATAGCCAAGCCACGCCCGACCCCAGCGATGCGACGCCCACGCCGCGTGAGGCCGCTCGACATCTCGCACGGTTTATCGAGGAGGTGCAGCTCAAGCGAAGGTCGCCCTTAATCGCCACTCCACCAAAGCAGAAGAAGGCAACCAAAAGGCCCCTGCCAATCAGGAGCAGACGGATTGCCGTTCAGTCGCTGGCGCACATACCGACCTCCAAGCGGGGCGAGGTACTCCTCACGCAGAGCATGGGCATCGTGCCGTCGGCAACTACAGTTCATCTGTGTCCAAGGGAACATACGACGGCATATTCGTAGGGAACTTAACGCCGAGCCAAGTGGAGGCTCTGGACGAGCTATTCCCAGCGACCAACAACAGGACTGGTAGAAGAACGTTCTTCTCAGATGGTGGAGTTGGGTCGCGCAACCAGCAGCGGAACGTCCAGCTCCGTAGGTCGCTGCGGTGCTCTTAGTTCGGTTGTTTACCATTTATGTAATATCGAGGTTTGTAACAGTCGACTAGGAAGGTCCAGTCATAGCTGTAAGACCACCTAGTGCGCTCATCAGAAGCGTGTCGTTTGTACGGTTAAACGCTTTTTATTAATTACAATGATACGCAAATCTTTTGCGCATTCGAAAAAAAAACTGAGTGTTTTTTCTTGCATTTCTAATTACGTTCCTTTAGTAGTTAGACACCACAATTCATAATGTTATGAATGAATCTGCCTTGAGCCACGCAAACACGGCCAACCGGTTGGCAGACTATGGCATTTGTGAGACAACACGGCCAACTTGGTGACATGCATGCATGGCCACTGCAATCCTGCGTGTTTGGATCGGAATCTGAGCTAGGCAGCAGATCCAGCCGCTGGTGTTCAGAATCTGAGCCAAAAGAAAACAGGCCCTACATGCATGCAAGCGAGAACAAGACAATCGTGATATTTTTACGTTAACTATCACGGCCCACCCACCCCTACTTAATATGGAGTAACTATTTATTTAGGAGAACCTGATTGAGCTAGGACTAATAATAATTCAAAGGAGAGGAGCTAGCTAGATTTAGTCATGTACCACTTGAACCCCGTAGGTACTGTATGTATGAGATAAACATTTTATTGTGACCATTATAAAGATAGAAAGACAGGATAGATAGGAAGTAATAGTTAATCAGAGCCAGTAGCATTTGAAAGCAAGTTCAAATGTGCATGCATGATCAGTTCATCATACCTCTTGGTAGCGTGAGATCATACATTCTACCCTGTTGCTTAGAAGGGTGGGATGTTTTGGATGGACTGCGGCCGCGTGCTCCAACGCAGCCTCCGCTTCCTCCACATCCCGAGGATGGGCACCTCCACAGTTCACGTGGGCTTTGACTCTCTTGAGCGAACTTGTTCCGAGGTTCTGGAAGCCAAGCAGCTTGTCAAAACCAAGATGCAGGTTCTCGTCTTTTAGGGACCGCACATGGACAACAAACTCAAGCGATTCAAGACTTGGCATGATAGTATTATTAGATGGTACCCTGCTGCTGTTGTACTCGCTGCCGCGCAGATCAAACCAGATAGATGGACCGAGTATCTTTAAGAATCTCAACTTGCGAAAGTAGACAACACCTTTATCTGTACGAATCTTTATGCTAACTACTGACTTGGTGTCACCGGAATCCAGTACGAGGCAACTGAGCTCTGGCAACTTGGCAAGGGTCTCCATGTCCTGGTCTTTCACAACTACCACTTGCACATCCAGATAGGAGAGGTTTGGAGCAAGTGACGAGTTAATCCACGCCGGCAGTGCAGAGAACTCGAAGCAGTCCAAACGCAGCAAATGGAGATGCCGACAGGACACCCATCCTGCATCGCTGCTCACCCAGTCCTTACTTGAATGATACTCCCAAATCTGAAGTTCCTGGATATTGTGCAGATGGCCCAGGGACTCCAGCAAAGCACTCATGATGCTCTCACTCCTAACAGAAATCCTAGTCTTGAGCACCCTCAGTTCCTTCAGCAGGCCCAGCTCCTCCACAAACTGCATTATTATAGCATCTTCACCTTCACACGATATACGTAGCTCTTGCAGTGACGTGAGCTTACCGATCAAACCTGCTGGCACTCTTATTGCCCAAACATCACTAGCTCGTAGGCAAACACGTTGCGTCAGAAGTCCCACCTCCTCTGGCAGCTCCTCTATCAAGGAGTCCCGTAAATCCAGTGTTTGCAGAAGCCTCAGATATCTTACCTCCCTAGGAAGCTCAGTGATACGACGTAGTCGAAGGTACCTCAAGTGAAGTAAACTCCCAAGATGACGTGGCACATCGCCGCAGTCTACTACACGTAAAAATGGGACGCGTGGGCATAATGCACAAAAATTATACCGACCAGCAAAGACGGACCTCACTTTCTCCACATCTACATTAGACAGTAGACCAACGTTGTGCTCGTCAACACACTGTAGGGCCAACCTGCGAGAAATGCTCCCCTGAAGTTTCTGTCCTCACCACCATTCAATACAGTGACAAAATTTTCTTCACTCGATAGTTGATGTATCAAATCAAGAACCATATCATGAACTGAGCATGCATCAACGTACCCTTCATATTGTGTCTCCTGTGCCTGGATCATGTTTCTATTTATCAATTCATTAAAGTACCTCTCCCCAAGTTCAAATAATCCTACCCCTGCTGCTGCTGCTGCTGCTGCTGCTTGTTCCTTAGAGATGAAACCTTCAGCCATCCACTTCCATATCAAAGTATTTTTCCTTGTCACATAATCTTCCGGAAAATATGCTTAGATACAACAAGCAAGGCTTTAGATATGAAGGCAAATCATAGTAGCTAAAGGACAATATCTTTCTGGTATTATCTACGTCATCATTGCCTTTATGCCCAAAACCAATAGAGTTGTAGACCTCGGACCAATCCTCCCTTGGTTTACTAGCCAACAAACTGGCTATTGTAATTATAGCTAGTGGCACACACCACATTTCTTCAAAACCTTTTCACATTCGTCAGCCAAAGCAATATCGATGTACTTCCCTTCACCATCAACTATTCTTGCATACAGTAACTTTTTCGAGTTATCATGAGAAAGCGGCTGTATTTATAAAGCTTGACCAGCATATGTGGCAACTTCATAAATACGAGTAGTGATCACAAGTCTACTTCCACAATTAATTTCTTGCAAAGCACATCTGATTAATTTCCATGACTCCTTGTCCCATATATCATCAATGACAATGAAACACCTACACATTTACATGACAGCGTAATTGCCTTCATGAGTTGGTAATTAAAATGAGAAAGCATATAAAGAACAGAGCAGTGGCATTATCGACCATAAAAAAGAACAGGTGGTTGTAGATTTGTATTTAATACAAGTAGTTATGCTTACTGCTGAAAATACAAATTTACTTCTTTATGACTCTTTTAAATCAAATGTGTATGGATCCAAGATTACTGTAGTAATTTACAGACTTGAATTGGAACATGCTAGCTCCTTCCAGCCTTAATGTAATATATAAAATAAATAAGATATGAGGAAAGAATTGTACGGCTACACACTTACTGAAATATAATTAAGTCTCTATATATGCATGTATGCAGTGACCAGCATTGTGTTGAGTGATTAAACTCGTACCTCTTTTCCTTGACGAATTCCTTGAGTTCGTCCATGAGTTGCTTTTCATCCAACATGGTCATATTGAAATTCATGAACTTCTCCTTATCAAGGCCGACAAGAATGTCTCTAAGGACTTTCTTGATGTCAGGGTTTCGACCCACTGGAATAAAAGCCCCCCACTTGAACCGCGGTTTAAGCTGGTCATAGACAGCTTTTGCAAGAGTAGTCTTGCCTAGTCCTCCAAATCCAACAACAGAGACTATCTTCATCTTCTTAGGACCAGACGCATCACCGCCGTCATCCCCTAGGGACAGCATATCTATGAGCTCATCCTTTGGTCCCTCAATGCCAACAAGCTCTGTTGCACTCTTGACAGATTCAAGATGCGAGGTCGATGGTCGTTGCTGGCTTGGTGACAACGCTGTCAAGAGTCACGCCTTGCTGCCAACTCCGCAAGCTTTTGTAGATTTTTGGATCTGGCTAGAGATGTTGCGGCGAGCCTTGCTCTTCTTGAACAGGCTGCTCACCTTTTTCCTGAGGCGGCGGAGAAGTGTGTCTCAGTAGCAGGCTCAGGGGCATCGACGTGCACCAGAAATGCGTCGATGATGTCCTCATGTCGTAGGACGCCTCCCTGACATCACGAGCCCAGAGCCTGACCAGCGCGTTGAGCTGGTCCGGTGGCATGTCGCTGATCTCGCGGAGGACGGCGTGCGCAGCCTCGAGCTCCCGTGAGAGAACCTGGACCTTCTTCTTCACGCCCTTCTGTAGGCCGTACTCCTCCTTGAGCAGCTCGCACAGCTTGGGGAGCAGACTCCCCATCGCCCTCACCGCCAGCTCCATGCTTGCAATATCGATTGGTGGCTCCTGCACGCAGCAGCTTGCATTAAAAAGACTAGTAGTAAGCGGGGCTGATTTTTGTGTTGAAATTGAAAGCAAGGTAAAGGTGGGCTCACCTAGATTCACCGCCTGTTCTTGGTCTGAGCCCTGTAGCTGTAGCAGGAGAAAGCCAGACTGGTCGAGGAAGTCAGCATCTGGATCTTAGGTTCACGCCCCTTGCAATGGTGGCTCCAAGCAAAAGAAAATGCATCCAGAACTACTGTTCCATGTTCTTGAGATTGGAGCAAGCTGAAAAGCCCGCGCGCCAAGACAATTAAAAATAGTAACCAGAGACAGAGAGAGAGAGAGAGAGAGAGAGAGAGAGAGAGAGAGCTGGCAGGCAACATTTCCAGTTGACGACAAGAGAAGAGGTGAGCTTTTCATTTTTCAATTGTTTGATTAACGTATGTGTGTGTGTGTCACGCAGAGCTAGGAAGTTACACACAAGAGAGAAAAAGAAAACAACTCTGCTTCCTCTGTGATGTGTCGGTAGTAATTTAGATGCAAACCAGCTTGCATGCTTGATGAATGATGGCCGAAAACGCTGTGGTGGCCAAATGCTTTGGGGCAAACACTATCTCCCAGAATTGGAACAATGTTGGCGATGGTGTGATAACTAGTTGTCTTTTGGCAAGAAGTGCCATGTTTGGGGAGTGGTTGCAGTTTGCTGGGCCATATGGAAATCTGGTAACAAAGCTTGCTTTGAAAAAAACTTTGAAATTTTACAATGGTTGAAAAAAAAAACATGAGTCATCCATAGAACGAGATTGAACGGTGCAAAAGTAGAAGGTACCAATATGAAAGTATCTGGAGGTACTAAATAAGTAGGGATAGTTACAAAATTAGGTGGGGCAAGTACCAAAATATGGGGCCCTAGATTTATTTTTTATTTTATTATTTTTTCAGGTTATGGGTAAGTTGGTAATTTTAGCATCTTAGGAGAATCACGACTGCTCCACCTCCATTGCTGCTGCAGCTCGTCCTTGCGCTCACGCGGCTGTCTCCTTTGCCTTTGCCGCCACAGCATCCTCATGGCGCGCAGTCCACGGTAGTCACCCTGGTGGGAACATCACATGCTCCGCCGGTGGCGCTGCAACATCTGGTTAGGTCGCCTTTCACCATCGCCCGAGATTGCTCAGTGTCAGCGGACGGTGCCGGTATGTTGATCACCACTGTTGCGTGCTCCTGCTCAAACGGCTCGCTTGGCTTCTAACAGTAATGGCACTATGGCAGCCTACTTTAGTCCCACCGCCTAGTCCCTGCTGAGCGCTCTCGGCCGTCCCGATGCTCCGGCGAGCTGGGACCTCATCGCCAGCGACCTCGCCGTCGCGCGGCACGCCTCGGGCTGCCCATGTCCGGCTCCCGCAGCACCAGCATGCTGTGCAGCACGGCGAGGTAGCACGTGCCGACGTCGGCCAGCAGGGCCGCCCATAGCACGGGCCGCCACGCAACGGCCAGCGCGAGGACGGCGGCCTTGGCGCCCATGGAGACGAGCACGTTGGCGGCTTTCCTGTTACAGCAGCCGTCTTAGGGGATCAAATCAAAGATGATGAAGACTGGTCTTTCACAACCATTGGACGAGCTTTGGGGCTTAGTTTACGTGAAGGGCATAACCTCTATTATGTAAATACCCTCAATAAGGTAAATTATTATTTAATAAATAATGTTTCTCAATTAGTTATTAGCTAAAAAAATAAAAAAAATATACATTCACAACCATTGTAAAAGATCTTTTTATATAGACCATTGACTCCCTCGCTTGCATATGTCTAAGCGAGGTGGGACTAATAAAATTGAGAAGGACGCTGGCTTGCAGCGTGGGAGTTGGCTTGCAGCTTGTAGAGTGGGCCGTGGCTGGGCCTCTACGCCTATCAGTCACCCAGACAAGACGTAAGAGTGATCCAGTTAACTATGAGATACAGTGCTTATAAAAGAGTTCATATTATAGTTAAATGTGAGATGTAGTGCTTATAAAAAATCAGCCAGACAAGACGTGAGAGTGATCCAGTTAACTGCGAGATACAGTGCTTATAAAAGAGTCTAGTTAAATGCGAGATGTACTGCTTATAAAAAATCACCGATGTCCAGGTACGTTATAAAATAGGAGGGGTGGGGGAGCGCACAAAGGCACATGGCCTTGTTCACGTGACGTGTGGTTTGAGGATGAAAAATGTACATCTACTATATACTACTGGAAGGTGGCTGGACTTCTGGCTCAGTTCGAAATATTCGATTTTTATCTTGATTATCCGATTTCCGGCGAATACCGTATAAAGTATCCGTTTTAATGTCCGTATTCAAAAAAATATCTGGATATCTGAATAACTATCCAATTAAGTGTTCACTTCGATCGGATAAATGCCCCGGATATCTGAATAACTATCCAATTAAGTGTTCACATTTATTCGGTGGGATAAATATCCGTACCATTTTCATCCCTACACTTGCACTGGCACATTATTGATCATATTAATAATATAATTGATAGATTGATTGGTAATTGATTATTGATTATTGATTATTGATGCAGTCCCTGCAATTCGGTATTCTCGTTGGGAATTTACCGGAAGAAGAAGAAAAGGAAATGTTCAGGAAAAGCATTTATCTATTTGCTGATGGGTGGTGAATTGATGTGCCATGTGTTTTGGGCATGGGTGACCCGTTGAGTACTTGTGACCTGAACGGGCACGGACATGAGTTTAAACCTGCCATCTCTAGCGTACATACCATATCAGAAGAGAAGAAAATAAAAGATCCAGAACACAAAGAACATTCAGATAAGCCTACTAACTGGAAACACAAAGAACATGAATTTAGATGTCGGTGCTATACAGCCGGATATCCCGACTACAAGAATGGCCGAACAACCGACACCGGATCAGAGAAGACCCGACGAGATACGACGTCTTATTCCAGGAAGGATATCCCCAAGATTGCGGCAAGATTCCAAAGGAGGCGCGATTCTTAGTTTGTAGGGCAAGTTGATCCTAGATATAAATAGGTAGATAGGCTCATGTTGTACCCCATCTGATCCAACCTTAGGCTTTTAGATACATTATAATCGCTACTCGTCGAGTTCATAATACAAGAAGCAGCAACTGGACGTAAGGCTTTTATTCGCCTACGAGGGCCCGAACAAGTATAAACTCTATGTCCATTGTGATTGCTCTTTGCACCAAGCGGGGTTCTGAAGATCCAAGTATCTCGCCGATCAAAAACACCGAGCAGAGGCACGCCTGTAGGGTGATCTCGCGCAAGATCAATCATGCCGATCGTCAAGGGAGTTTGGTACCGGATCCGACGACTTCAATGTCGCCATCCCACCAAGCTCGGCCAGATCTGGCGCCCGCTCCACTTGCTTTGGTTGTCCACCATGAGGAACTCCTATTGGGGATTACGAGTGAGAGGCGCTGGTCACGTCCGGCAGCTTGGACGGTGTCTTCTTCATTGCGACACCGTTATGGCGATCGCGTTCTCGGTTTCACGTTCACGGCGCTGGACCTTTGGTCTCTCCATCGATAGCAACGCTATCGTGGCTAACCATGAAGAGCTCTCTCCCAAAGTCTAGAGGGAAAGGTGGGCAGGTGCTGGTAGAGCCCTTGGAGTATGGCTTGGGGCTTTCCTCCAGGATTGTATGGAGCACCATGTTTATCCGGAACAACTGTTCGGATTTGCACCATGTTTATCATTGACGCAGGCTGGTCGGCCTCAAGGAAGTCGATCTGATAGAGGTCGTTGACGTGGCTGCGCTCGGCGTGGTCGGCGAAACGATGGTGCATGTCGTCCTGACAGATCGGATTTGCACCAACTAGCCCAAAAGGATAGGGCCTCGGCATGCTCTCCGTTGGGGCGGGGAGTGGTTGGCGTGAACGGTACGCCCTTTCGGAGTTGTCGTGATCACCAAATCTTCATCTTGCCACCTCGGACGGTGTGCACGAGCGGGGCACTCGGCGTTAGTGGCATGGTGACCTTGGAGTGCAGGAGGTTCGTCGCTTGCTCTAGATCGATCTAAGACCGAATCCACGAGGAGCTGATATTCTGCTAAGCGGTCTATGACCCGATCGATGGATGCAATCAGATCATCATTGCTGATGGATCTCCTAAACTAACGGCGGGGCATCGGGATCGGAGATGTCATTGCAAGTGTTAGCGCGATTAGCGCAGGGTGATCCCGCACCGCTTCCACGATCTTCTTGTTGCCGTCGGGGCCAATGATCCAAGTCATGGATCCGCCTGAAGTGAAGATCTGGCTGGCTCGGGAAAGGCCATGGAGCTCAGAAAGTGACCATCGGTTGGCTATAGAATCAGCATGCACACCCCTACGACACGCCACCGCCGACGAAATCTAGTCGCAAGGGTCACCGAGGGGTATACCCACGGTAGTAGATGATCGGTTGAGGTGCGCATAATATGAACCAGATGGTGACATAAGGCGCAGAGATAGCGATTTAGACAGGTTTGGGCCGTCTGATCGACGTAATACCCTACGTCCTGTGTCTTTGTTAGATTGTATTAAATATGAGATGAATTCGAGGGGGGTCCCTACCCGCCTTATAAAGTATGGGGGGTAGGGTTACAAGTCGGTCTATGCCTAGATCTATTCGGTTAAATGGTAAGTATTTACAAGGAATACGATATCTATCATATCCGAAAAGATCTTCCTTCATCGTCAAGATGTCTTCTGTTTGACTTGCGGTGCACGCTGACCAGAACTGGGCACCGTAGGCCTTGATCTTATGGGCTAGGCCACCCCTGGCAGTGCGGCCGGCCCATGGGTACCTAGGGTCCCCCCGACTTCTACACTGCCTTGGACCTCACTGGGATCAGTTTTTGTCCACACCTTGTGTGTCCTTTCGAGGACATCGTCAGAGCAGGTGGTGAGGCCATTCGCCCATTCTTGACTTACCTGCCAGGTCTGGCAGATCTTCTCGGACGGTCTAGGAAGTATGTGGAGGCTTGGGTCCATGAGTTCTATGCTTCACTCTAGATAGATCTAGACCACCAGTACTTGCAGTTCACCTTCGGAGGCAACCCACATAGGATGTACGCCAGCACTATCAGGGAGAAGCTTCGGTTGCCAGCGTCTACCACCAGACTACACACCCAGTGCTATGACACTTCTGACCCACCCAGGCATGCACACGGTGGACAGACTCCAGGCACAACACAAGTGGCAGTTTGCTTCAGGCCACCATTCGGAGACGGTTCTCGACGTACTCCCAGTGAGCTCAGGCCCATCGTTCGTCTCTTGAATGACGTGATGAGGAGGACCTTGCTCCCCAGGACATGATTCAAGGAGGGGTTGACTAACCTCCAGCAGTGGCTCCTTGCAACTTTGGCATCTCAGTCTGAGTTTGACATTATTGATTTCATGATTTGTGAGATGGAGGACACCATTGCAGATGGGATTCAGGCTCGACGGCACCTTCCTTATGCCCACCAGGTTAGTTTCTTGATTATGACATTGCTTTAGTTGAGAACCCAGGTCTGATGACAGAGTTGGAGCAGTCGTCTACAGAGTTCCCTGTCTATATGATGAGTTCAGTTATAGATTGTCAACGTGGGAACAGGGTTCTCAGGTGGATTCGCCATTCTATAAAGCCTACAGACATGGATGATGTTGATCGATAGGATGAGGCCATTAGGGTTGTTGAGCAGGTAGAGCTTGAGCAGCTTGAGAGACAGCAGGATGACGACCAGGTGGACACCTCCTCAGACAGTTCAGATGCAGACTACAGGCCGATTCCTCACATGCCCCACAGGCACACGACACAGAGGCCAGTGGCTCTAGTGCACCACCACCTCAGCGGACAGATCCAGCTTTACTTGCCATACTCGATAGGATGCAGCAGGAGCAGCAGCGTCAGGCACAGGCACAGGCTATTGCCAATGCCCAGATGCAGACACGGCAGGATCAATTTCAGCACCAGTTCCTTCTCTTCTAGCAGCAGACTCTGCAGTTCATGGATCACATTCCCTGCCACTCTAGTGCTCCTCCATTTGTGCCAGCCGTCTAGCAGCTAGGCCTAGCAGCTACCACTACTACTGTGACCCCAACGTTATAGTCCAGCAGACTTCAGGGTCAGGGTCAGCTGCCAGGTTACTTTGCCTCACCCACCGTGCAGTTTCCACAGTACTTTGTTGCTACTCCAGGCACAGGGCAGGCTCAGGGGTTCACACTGATCACTACAGGCTTCACACCTGGTCAGTCTGAGTCAGTGCTAGTGATAGGTACCCTAGTTTCCTAGAGTCTATCTACGACGTTTAGTGAGCTTATAGGTCACCCCACACCCCCTGAGTTTTGGGTACCTGTGCCTACTATAGCAGCTCCACCTTCAGGGATGACATGAACTCTCTCCTCGTCTGTAGCTTCAATAGAGCCATAGACTATCAGCCTGTTCGCTTGCTCGTAAACGATCGTAAATTTTCAGCCGAAAACAGTGTTTTTCTCTCACACCAAACCAGCCAGCAGTAAATAATCCACGATACGATACGGCCTCCCGAACAGGCGGCATTCCTACTACTTCAGTACCAGAGGCACCTGCGACAACTCCAACTTCAGTAGCAGTTGTGGCTCCTCTTACCACAATGACAGCTTCAATGCCACAGTGTCAGGCCTCCACTACAGCTTCAGAGTCTCAGCAGGCCGACCGCACTATCGAGTCCACTGAGCACCAGACCACTTCACCTCCACTTCTAGCGACCGAGGGTCAGCCCGAGTCCACTCCAGAGGGTCAGACAGCTATGAGTTCAGAGTCAGACGAGGAGGCCCTACTTGCTCAGTTTGAGGTGACACCCCGCTCCTCAGCGCCTGACTCGTCTGCTCCCGTTCTACCGACAGACCCTTAGGTTTTGGTGCTTGACGCCAAAGGGGGAGAGGGAGCGAGTATGTAGACTTAGGGGGAGCGTGTGAGATGGTCTCGTTCTTTTGTGTGTGATACTTCATGCATTCACGTTTACTTTCATGCATTGTATTATATATGTGTTTGCTCTTGTGGTGGTTTACGTGACATGTGGTGCTCTCTACTTCATATTTATCTATGTCATGTCACTGGTTTATGCTCGTTTTTCGTGCTTCCGCGTTTTACTCCGATTCAAATGAGCTTTATGTTTCGTACTCGTTCTTAATTCATATCCTTTGAGTACATGTTGTGGTCTTGGTATGCATGAACTTGTTCTAACCTCTTTTATCTTCTTGTCGCAAGTTCATGCAAACCAAGCAAGTTGAAAACCTCACCCATCACTTTTCAAACATACTCGAGATTATGTTGTCATTAATCACCAAAAATGGGGAGATTGAAAGCATCTATGCCCCTAGTGGGTTTCGATGATTAATGACGACATAAGATTATTGTGACTAACGTATGTTTTGCAGAGGCAATTTGAGTTAGGTCACGATAATGGTGATTGTTTGGGCAATCAATGGTTTTCTTGCCCCTATCGATGGAAATCGTTTTAGTTTTCAAAGGATGGGCGACAAGGTTAAGGACGGACTAGTTCTAAGTGTCGTTTGGTGTTGAGAGACACTTAGAGTAGTTAGGACTTTGTTTTTCCTTTGGCCGTACTATAAAGGGGGTATGAACTAGTAGCTTGACCTAGGTGAGTCTAATGTGTTAGGTGTGGTGCACACTTATCAAACTTAGCACTAGGTAGCTCAGGGATGGCCCAAATATCAAGTGGAACAAACCCCATTCACAAAGTGTTTGAATTGAAAGTGATTTAAGGGGTTGATTTAGCTTCGGACTGTGTTTGTCACTGTGGTCTAGACCATGGTGAAGAGTTTGGAGGACACGTGGCACTTCCAGGAAGTCTCTTAGGCGCGCTCATGCTCCGAACTGAGGTAAACAGGGCGTCCGGACCATTGGTTCCTGGTCCGGTTGGCTAGGGTATACTTCAGGCCGTCCGGACTCGGTGAACAGTGTCCTGTCCGGACCATCGCTGAGCTGGGTCCGGACGGGTACAATAAGGTTACAGAGAGGGAATTTGACACCGGACTCGGTCCGGTTGGTGGAGTCTAGACCATGGTGAGGGTCCGGACCCTCCAACGGTCGACTCTGACACAATGCTGGCACTATGACGTCTGTGAGAGTTGGACCGAGGAGTGTTGGTCCAGACCACCCGCTGTGCTCGGTCCGGAGCACTTGCAGTGAACTATACTTGACTCCAACGGCTATGTGTCGGAGTGGGGAGTATTTATACTTCTCCTACTCGACTAAGGAGGTCCTCTTGCTCATTTGTTCAGCTGAGGCAACCATTTGGAGTTCAAGGGAGAGCAAGTGCCTAGTGGGGTGATTGAGATTTGTTAATCCAAGATTAAGGACCTCATTAGTGTATAGGGAGTAGCAAGTGTGCATCCATCTTCCTCATTAGGCTTGTCATGGTCAAGTGAGAGTTTGTGCTTGTTACTCTTGGTGATCGGCATCACCTAGACGGCTTTGTGGCGTTTGGGAGCTTGGTGATCATCCGGTGGTGATTGTGGATGACCCTACTCATCTTGTGGGCGATTCACCACGTTGGAGCGACGGAGAATCAGCCCGTAGAGAGCACTTGGTCCTTGCGCGGATCTAGGGAGAGCCATACCCTTGCGCGGGTGCTTCAAAGAAAACTAGTGGGGAGTGCCAGCTCTCCGATACCTTGGAAAAATATCGGCGTGTTCCTTCCCTTCTCTTTAATTTGAGCATTTACTTTTGAGCACTTCAATTCATGTCTTTACATTCCTAAAATTGACATGCTAGAGTGGGATTAAAACCTAGAGTGCAAAACTTTTGTGCGATAGAACAATAGATAACACTTTTAGGCACAATGGGGTGAAATTGACTAAGCGGTAGGTCTTAATTATTGCGAGAAAATTTAGATTAGCCCAATTCAACCCCCCTCCTCCCTCTTGGGCATCTTGATCCTTTCACCTCCCTCGTAGATCACTCGTCGTGAGCCCTCCAAAATTCTCCCAACTATTGTAAAAAAAATTCTAATTTTAATCCCCACCTGCTTCTTCTCGAGGCTTCAACTTGCTTCATTGGAATGGGCCCATAGTTCAAAGGTACAAAACTAGACAGTAAATTTGATTTCAATCTCAAACACGTCCCTATAGACTTTGGGTAACGGAAGTATATATGCTAGACATAGATATGGGACCTAGCTATATGTAAATAGCTATATGTTAATCCTAAATTTCTATTTGGAGCGTTCAGCTGAAGTTCTGGGAACAACAAGGAGATGGTACCCTTGTTTGTCAAAAAAAAGAGAGGAGATGGTACCCTTGTATTTTGGAGCGGTCAGCTCAAGTGATAACCCTTGTTTGGTTTAGGGTGATGCTTATATAAAGTTTTGTATTAGTAGAAGAACCTCATGATATGCTGTTCAGTACTATTAATATTGGTGTAAGTAATGCACTCAATTCAACCTTGTAGCAGACGCTCTTTTAATACGTACATCCTGCCTACTGGGACTTGTTTGAGCATGATACAAGGGGGCAGTCAGGATCACAAAAACTACATGCATCAGTGTCAGGCGACCGAAGGTTGTAGAAGTCTTGAGCATCTTTGACTGAATAATTAAACTCTAGACCCACGAATGGCATGAAAATCGGCTCTCCTGGCCGATTAACAGAGGTTCTCAGTGACTGCTTGACGGGGCTTCCTTCCAGAGGAGCCACCCATGAATCTGGTCAATGTTTGCATCTTTTTCTGCAGAGATTTATCTGATACAATCAATCAATGAGAACTGAAAAACACTAGTACTCAAGTTCATCCAGTGTATCGATTTGAAATACATATTGAATCCTGGAGAAATTGCCTCAAGCGAATCTGATCTCCAGACAAACAAGCGAACCCAGCTTCAATTAACCCTGGATGCAGAGCGGCACACTTGTCCCTCGCCATTGACAAACAAATCAGACGAGATCTATGCTTCACGGAACTGACTGACTAACGAAGTCGCCTGGAACGCCGCCTGCAGTATTAATTGTCGGCACCGTGGATCTCCCGGCGAACTTCGGTCCGCCGACCCTTCCGCCCTTGAAAGCTCCACTAATGAAGCATCGCGGGCAAAGCATGATATCCATTTGTGGCAAAAGCATCAAAGAAAGAAGAAGAGCTCCTGGGACATGGTGGAGAGTACATCTGTAAAGGGCCGGGTTGAGCTCCTCCTGATTCCTGAAGTCTTCGACGATCCTGAAGTCTTCGACGGTAAGACTACGACCCTGTGCGTTTTGCGTTCTTGCTGTGTGGAGCAGGATTCGAATTTTTGGTTGATTCGTTTTCTACTCTTGGGGCCAGTTTGGATGCTAAAATTTTTAGCAAAACGTTACTGTAGCGTTTTTGTTGTTATTTGGCAATTAGTGTCCAATTATAGTCTAATTATACTTAAAAGATTCGTCTCGTGAATTTCATCTAAACTGTGTAATTAATTTTATTTTTTATTTATATTTAATGTTTGATGCATGCGTTCAAAAATTCGATGTGACGGAGATTCTTGGAAAATTTAGCATTTGAGTGCAACTAAACCGGGCTTTGGACTCGGAGTCCGATCCCAAGGAGAAGCTAGCTAGTCCGAATCGATCCAGCTGGGCCGTCGTGTCCGATCTCCCCGGGCGCATGCTTGTCGTTGGCAGCACTATAAAACCTGCAGGCCGCGGCGGCGTGGAATTTTAACATACTCCAAGTTATAAACCATCTGCTGCTTGTCGTTGGCAGCACTATACGCATCAGATTATCGATCTCCGTCGGCACGGCAACGACGACCAACCAAGAATCACAAGATCGATTAGGCCGGAGGAACGACAGCGCGCGCGCGGCCGGGGAACGAGAACGATGACGGTGGAGACGGGGTCGCACTGGCAAGCAGAGGTGGACTGGGCCTGGGTCGACACCGCCGCTGCGGCCAACGCCGACGACGACCACCCCCACGTCGTCGTGTCGAGGATCAAGGAAGGGACGAGGAAGAGGCTGTACGAGCACGGCGAGGGTGAGCTGGACAGGGAGATGGACAAGATGTACAAGCGCGACTACTGGGAGCGAGGACCCGGCCTACGCGCCCCTGCTGGAGCTCTCCGGCCTGCTCCTCGCGCGCGCCGAGGCCATCGAGTGCTTCAGTGAGCGCGCGCTCAGGGCCACCGATGCCATTCTCGCCCAGCGGTGGCAGGAGTGGGAGCGCCGTAGCAGGGCTGCTGATGAGTCGGAGCCGGCCCGGGCTGCCGACGCCGGAGAAGGTCGTCTGTTCTGTTCAGGGGCGGAGGACTCGGTAGGGCAAGGTATGGCGACTTCGCCGTGGATCTCTACCTGGATTTGCCGGCCAATCGCCCAGCCTAGTGCTGCGAGCCACGGATGCTATATCTCTAATTGTAGTGCCTTCTACTCGTCTCCTCTCTCCTTAATACTTTTTTTCTCATTGTTGTTCCGTTTAGGTATAAATAATTTGGTTGGTTAATTTTTTGAGTACAATAAAATGGTTAACGTTAGTATTAAATAAAGATGCATACAAAAGCAAAGGGAACTAGTGGTACATATATGTTGCGATTAGCAAAGATTGATATAAAGATTATTTGATATTTGTGCTCCTATACCAATATATAAGATTATTTGATATTTATTCTCTCATACCAATTGTGCTCTTAAATCATTTCGATTTTCAATTTTACTTTTCTATTTTTATTTTCAACTTCGCCATACCTTAAATTATTTCCGTCCTCCGCCGCTGGTTCTGTTTCTGGAGATCAATCGTGGACAACCTAGCTGCCCTGCTACGCTATTTTCTAGGATGATCTACAAATACTACTGCTACGAGTAGATAGGATCGCAGTGCTGCATGCATGCGCATGTTAACGTCAGTTAATGTTTTTCTAAACGCTAAACGATAAACAAGTGGGTTCCTATCGTTTAGCTATTATTCAAGCTAAACAGTCCATTAAACGAGCTAAACGGCCAATTATACGGGCTAAACGGACGATTTAACGAAAACGGTACACCACCTTATAGCGTTTATACGGTGTTTAAACTGGTTAAATGACTGTTTAGACGAACAGTGACGTCAGTACGTGTATATGTCACAAAGGAGATCTAATTTACTACTGTAGTAGTAGTATTTTGTTTGTTATTATGTTTCCATTTTGCATCTAAGTTCCCAACCAATACAACCCGATTATTTGGTCCTTCTTACGATGCCACATCTTTGATATTTTTTACGGTTTTTATTTATTTGATGGCACATTTAGTTTGATAACAATTGTCCTTTTCGTTTGGCTGATAAGCCATGACTGAAGGCCCTGTTCGTTTGAACTTATCAGCCGGCTTATCAGTTAGAATCTACAGTGTTTTTCTCTCATAACAAAACAGCTTCAGCCGGCTTATCAGCCAACTTTAATACCAGCCAAACAGGCCTGAAATTGGTTGATTTGTTATGAGAGAAAAATACTGTTTGTTGGCTGAAAAATTACTGCTTATAAGCCAAGCGAACAGGCCGAATGAATTAAAGTGTTCACTTTATTATAGCTTCATTTGGCACGGTTCCACTTCACTGGTAGAGTTTTTTTATTCTTTAGCTACAAAAGCAGCTTCAAAACAGCTCCTCCTAGTAGACAAAAAGAACGAAAGAACTATAATGCCTTTCTCTTTTTTCATGTTCTCATATTTCCTCTTCTTATTTGCTTGGCCAGGGTCTTATCTTCTTGCTCGATCTGCTTCTTCACCGATAGCTCGTGCGCGCCCGGCGGCCGTGCATGCCTCGGCAGATGCGCAGCCATGTTCCTGCAACCGTGCCTATGTCCCTGGTAGAGGCAAATCCGACCTTTGACGCATGCCGTGGCCCACGGTGCAAGATGAAGATGAGAGAAGCCAAGCTCTATCTCTCATCCGCCCCTTATAAGAGCAGGTTTTCAGAAGCTCGTCATGTGGAGCCATTTCATTTTCACCCATTTGGCACAAACACAGCTCCAAACAGCTCTAGGAGCTGGTGGAGAAGCTATGCCAAACGAGGCCTACTTCAACACAGCTAAAACTTAATCTATGCATTAAAGGTGCTACAATTATGAAATACGTATACTACCTCCATCTACAAATGAGTGCAATTCTAGGTGTATTGTTTGTTAAACTACCCAAATTTATTGTTGAAAGGACCGAAATTTCGCCTAGAGTGGGGTGAATAGGCACTCCTAAAAAAATAAAACTTCCAGTGGATATCAGGACCAGAAATTCCAACAGGGTAACGTGAAATTTCAAGTGGAAAAGGATTACGCCTATATAATCGATTCTACTTGTTACCAAAGGTTGATAGGCATGTAGTGAGTTGATTCCTCGCAAAACCTAAAACAAAAACACAAAGAACAAGTAGATCGGGGTGAATCTCACAAAAGTAAACATGAACAATAAGAACATAAGAAAAAGCAAAGGATACACCCGGTTTGTTTACCGAAGTTATTCAGATTCACCTCCGTGAATCCTACGTCTTCGTTGAGGCGCTCCCAAGGGAGTGGGTCTCTTTCAACCACTTTCATCGCTTCACTGCCTCTTCCTTGTGGAGGTGGGATCATGGCCTTCACAAACTTCCCATAGCTCACCACAAGCACGGAAGCTCACCGGGCAACTCCTTGCTATCTAGAAGGCTTCACCTCCAAGAGCAACAAACGCTACACCAAATGCTTTGACAAGAATCACAAGTGCTCAAGGGTGGGGTTTGCTCTCTCTTGCTGTTGCTCTTGCTCCCTGGATGTCTCAACCCAACTCTTTGGATGTCACAAGAATCAAAGAATCCTCATAAAGAGGGAGAGAGAGGAGATTTCAAATGGCCTAGAGAGGTGTTCTTCTCAAAAGCGTGTGAGTGAATGTGTTAAGAGTGTGTGAGAGAGTCCGAAAATTCCGGTGTGGGGGCCCAAAAATTCCGGCAGTGATGGAGGCTCCCGACCCACCAGTGATTATCAGATTTGGCGTAAGTGTTGCACCTCTAGTTTTCCATTCCCTCTTTTAGCATCTCCTGCTTGATGGGATGCGACCAGAGGTGGCAGTCCAATTTCTCCAGCATATGGGCAATAAGCAAATTGGGATCCGGCATGGTAAAACACTCTTCTTTCCATATTTAATTATGCGAGCTTGAGGACTGAATGGCGTGAGGATTTCCATGTTCATGAATTGGCTTGCTCAAACTGCAAACTGATATGCTCTAGTGAAGCTGAATAAAGAAATAGAGAATTTAGTCCACACTTGAATAAAGAAATTATCACCAGCGCACCCTGCAAAAACGACATTGAATTGGCTTGTCATTTTCAGAGTATAGTAGCATCCCGAACTGGCTTGCCATCCTGTACTTGCTGAATGCTGACATTGCTATGGCTTTCAGTAGCCATTCGTTACACCTTGCTCATGATCAGTTGTAGCTTGGTACTGTTGTACAGGAAGGAATACTAGCTGAGTTAGACAGTTATTTTTTCTGTTAGAAAGATGTTCCGAACATGTATTAGAATGTTCAGATATTCAGTTCATCAACACTTGATGTTGCTTTTTGTTGATTCAGAAAATGAATGTTGACATTATGGTATTATAAAAAAATTACATTAGCGATATAAATACTCCCTCCATCCTAAATTGTAAGTCATTCCAAGAATCTTGGAGAGTCAAAGTTTTTCAAGTTTGACCAAATTTATATAACAAAATAATAATATTTATCATACCAAATAAGTATCATTAGATTCTTCATTAGTTATATTTTCATATTATACCTATTTTATGTCATCAATCTTTGTGTTTCTCTCTATAATTTTAGTCAAACTTAAAAAAATTTGACTCTCCAAGATTCTTGGAATGACTTACAATTTGGGATGGAGGGAGTACTTGCCAGTGACATCCATCTACATAGGTATATAAGGTTCCGGGAAAATATGGCACACCGCTCTAGTTGTTTGGTTGTTGTCTCTTGTCTCATGAGTTGCTAGGGTAGTAGGGTGTGCTACGCCGTCTGTTGTTGTTTTAGTGTGCTCAATGTGATGCATTCCTGAGCAAGCTGTCATAGTTGCTTAGGGTCTGTTTCACTGTTTGATTGCCTGTATTTTTTTAACCCCTTATCCAGGGCCCTACAGTGTAGTTCATCCATGTTTGGTTATCTGCACAAGTCCATGTGTAGACTAACACTATTCCAAAGCAAACCCAGCCTGCATCCCACTATCTGGCCAAATCCTGTGTATTCAGCTATGCACACTTCCTATTGCGCCTGCTCTGTAGCCCAAGACACGGTCTGACCACTTATAGGAAACCAATCATATATATAACTGTACAACTTCCTGTACAGGTAAACCAAACTGTACCAAATTGCATTGCCTTGTCCAGGTTAACGGTATGCTGCATAACTTCTAATACAATGCAATACTAATGCGAGTAATCAAACAAACCCTTAATAGCTGAGAGATAGTTGTGTGTCTTTTTGCTCGATTTTCGTTATAAATTAAGGGAATTGTCTTCTTGTATAATAATATTAAGGTTAAACAAAATCTTTCACCATCCTTTTATAAGAAACAAATAATGTTTTATACTCTCTCCGTTTTAAATTTTTAGTCGCTCTGATTTTTTTTAAAAGAAATAAAAACGACTTATAATTTAGAATAATGGGAGTCCTAGTTTGGTTTGGTCAGTTTAGTCGTACAGTTATAAGTAAGTTTATGTCTTGTCATTGCCTTTGGTGATACTCATTTTATTTAATACACGGTGTTCGAAACTCTAGCTTCATACTTTCAGTAACAGGGGTGTTGTCTTTGGTAAAAAAAAAAGAAATTTTATCAAATAACGGACCTGAAAATGTACGAATGGGACCTTTCGTGTTTACAGAGACAAACGGCATAATAGCAAATGACAAAACAGTTAGACAGAGATCCACCTTGTTGGTCAGAGGCCGTCCATCGCGGAACCAACGGCGGATGCTCCTTCACGCGGTTTTGAACACTTCAGCCCCAACGATTTGTTCGGTTCGTCGACGACAGACAACCTCCATTTCCCACATTCCACCCCCTCTCTCCGTCCCTCTTCTTCCCGTCCTCCGCCACACGCCGCCGCCGTCTCCGGACAGGAAGGAACGGGGGCGGGAAGATGATGATGACGCGGGCCCCGATGGGGCCGATGGAGGGCGCGGCGGTGGACGAGGTGGTGCGCCGCCTCGTGGAGGGCGGCCGCGGCGGTCGCCAGGTGCAGCTGTCCGAGGCGGAGATCCGGCAGCTCTGCGTCGAGGGCAAGCGGGTGCTCCTCTCCCAGCCCAACCTCCTCCGAATCCACGCCCCCGTCAAGATCTGCGGTAATCGTCGCCGTTCTCTTCCCTATCTGTCTACCTGGGCGATGCCGCCTAATTCCTTCCCTTTTCGTTTGGGCCGCCGCCTGATTCCTCCGCTGTCTCTCGTCGTCGTGGTATCCCCGATGTGGATTGGGGAAGGGTAATTTGGTTGTGCTATTTTTGGTTTCGTGGAGAATTGCTCAGTCATGCTTGGATTTCGGCGACGCGGGATAAAAAAATGTTGTTTGATAGGATTAACTCATTGGTGCCATGTTTTCCTGTCTGCATTCCGTACGTGTTACGTTTGCAGCCTGAGCCCTGAGGGCATGGGAATGATTGATGGAAGTATGGATAAGTTGGCGGGGTAATGATGTATGATTAGGTACAAGGGAATAGCCCCTTCTCTGTTCTATCTTCCAAGCCTAATCTAGTTAGGATAACGTTTTGTCCATATATCAAAATTGCTCCTTCAAAAGTTTTCTTTCCAATAACCTATAATTCTAGCAAATACTATTATCAGTTGGTTATGCACAACCTGCTTGACTTTCATCATTTCCACAGAGCCTGTATGTGTAGACTCTGTTGAGTTCGGTGAACTGACTTGTGAGATTGAGAATTGTGTTGACATGAACACAGCAGTTCTCTTTTCATACCATGTATTTGTTCTATAAATATAAATTCTTGTACATCTACAGTCAAAACAATTCCGCCTTATCAGTTGTGGTGTCCTGCAGGTGATATCCATGGCCAGTTTGTTGACCTTCTGAGATTGTTCGATTTGGGTGGTTATCCTCCAGCTTCAACTTACGTATTCCTCGGAGACTATGTCGATAGAGGCAAACAGAGCTTGGAGACTATATGCTTGCTCCTGGCGTACAAAATCCGGTACCCCGAAAAGATTTTCCTGTTGAGGGGGAACCATGAGGATGCGAAGATCAACAGAGTCTACGGTTTCTATGACGAATGTAAGAGGAGGTTCAATGTTCGGCTGTGGAAGATATTCTCCGATTGCTTCAACTGCCTGCCCATTGCAGCGCTCATTGATGACAAGATACTGTGCATGCATGGTGGTCTCTCGCCCGAATTGACTAGTTTGGACCAGATAAAGGATATTGAGAGGCCTGCTGAGATTCCTGATTATGGTCTCCTGTGTGATCTGCTGTGGTCTGATCCTAGCCCCGATGGAGAAGGGTGGGGGGAGAGTGACAGAGGTGTTTCGTGTACGTTTGGTGCAGATAAACTTGTAGAGTTTTTGGAGAAGAACGATCTCGATCTTATATGCCGAGCTCATCAGGTTTGTGAAAGTTCATCTTCTATTCTGCTTTATTAATTATATTCTTGGTTCTCTGTGAGCTTTACCTGACAGTGCTGTCATGGCCCTAGGTGGTTGAAGATGGTTATGAGTTCTTTGCACAACGAAGATTAGTGACAATCTTTTCAGCTCCAAATTATTGTGGAGAATTTGATAATGTCGGTGCTCTATTGAGCATAGATGAGAGCCTAATGTGTTCATTTCAGATCCTGAAGCCAACTGATATGGGTCCACCGCATGCAAGAAAACAAATTCCAAATAAGGTAAATCAGCTACCTTCACATAGGAATATAGGATTAGTGTTCAGCTATAAAGCTACAAGTTGAATCATTAGAGATCAAATGTTTGTTATAGTATTATCATGTTAGCTAGATGTCTAGAACCCATGATTCACACATAATGACATAAGGGAAGAGTATTTGAGACTCCAGCTATCAGCTGATGCCAAAAAAATGAATTCTTGAGAAATACGATGTTTGCAGGATCTATTATGGTTTGCTAATTCTAAAGCTTGCAATGCCTAATAAATTACATTTGACACCATGACCCCATCACTGATGCTTATTCATTAGAAAAGCTTAGGGATGATTTCCTTCCATTAACAATCTCTTCTGCTAATACTTGAATACATAAGGATGGTGATGAAATTATTACCAGATATTATTTAATGAACCTTTTTCCTGAGATAACCGCTTCCGTCTCGTCAACCTCACGACATATCCTCTAATGACAATATGTTGGCATTTGTCACATCTGATTAGCAAAACTATTGATTCTTGAATAGCGGTAGGCTTATAGAAAAAATCTCCTGCATAGTGTCCTAATTGTTCACTTGTTTAGTCAGAGAACGATAGGGGTTAGTAGGTTTCTGTTTGAGTACTCACCAAAGACCTAATAGATCAAGATGCTTAAGTAATGATATTTAGGAGTAGTACAGCTCACGTTGTTCTGAATAGATCAGGGGTTATAGTAATATCGGCAGAGTTTGCATAGATCATCCCTTCTGAAATTGTCTATGTAGATGAGCCAACCAGTGACCATCATATAGCTACGTGTGAACCACCCAAGGTGCAAAGAACAAATGACTCCCCATTGGATAATTTTAGTGTACTTTACGATACTTGTTTATATTCAAACAAAATTGTACTTTCCGCCAGGCGTATGATTTGAAGGCAGGCAAAACTGATTACATCACTCTGTCTCCCACTTTACAGCCAGCAAGAGGGTGAAGCCTTCGACCAGCATCCAATACTTTTCAGCATCATGATCGTCAGTCAGCTCAAAGGGGGTGATCTGTTGTTTGGATAGTTGGATCCGCCAGGGCATGGCATTAGACATCCATCAGCCAATCCATCCCCTTAACCGCCCTTTACTCAGGCGTCTTGGGTGGTGGTGGTGGCTTGGCTGTAAAGGATTTTATTCTGTACAGCATTAGGTTGGATTCAGCACACCATCTGTTTTATTGTTCTTCCTGCCTGCCGGCACAGGACCTCATTGGCGGCATGACATCCACGGTAGATGTTAGTAGTCTCAATTTGTTTTTTCTTAGCTGTGCCATGCGTTGTTTTTGTGCGTGACTTGATGTATGGTGATTTTTTATCATATCTTTGTAATATGTAGATGTTGCAGGAAATAGGTCTGCACAAATGTTGTGTCCATCAGCAGTACCGTTCTTTTTTTACCTTCCTTTCATTTCTCTTGTGGGCCTGGAAGATGTGAAGCTGCATGCAATGCAAGGGGAAGATAGCGGTGACCACGGGCAGCTAAAAGGAAACGTTTAGTGGCGACGGGAAACAAACGCGAAACAACGTGTATCGGGTTGCACTGCGAATCCGCGATCGGTTTCCGGAGCAAATTGGACGAACCGAATAAGCAGACACTAATCTATGTTCAGTTTTGGAATCAAGTGCTTGTTGTTTCTGGCTCCTGAAGACGAAATTTCGTACCAAAATCTTTTTTTTTCCAGGTGCATTTACCTAACCCGAATTCAGAGGCAAATCCTGCGCAATCGGTGGATGCATATTGAAAGGTTGTTTATCTAGTTGTTGCATTTTGATTTAATTGGCAGTCACTAGGTTTCTACAGGATTTAATTTGCAATTAGCGTTGCCACGCCTTCAATTTTCACCAGATCCTGGAAACCATGAAAAGTCAGAGTTGGTAATGCAATTCAGGCACGTGGACATCATTCAGGCCCAACCCAAGAGGAACTCCCATTTTGTTGAGGTAGCCAGCCGACGTGACGAGCTGGGAGTGGCGTCGACGGCGGTCGGTGGTCGGCGGTGAGAATCGGGCATAGAGTGGCGGAGCGGGGCAACAGCTGCAGTGAGAACGCCAGCGAGGAAGAAGCGGAGAGACCAGGGAACGTGGTTCTTGGGCTCATTTATCTGTCGGAGGCCCAAACGGGACTAGCCAAAGCCCAAGCTGTCGTCTCAAAAGAGAAAAACGAAACAAAGCAAAGCCCAACCCGTCAACGAGCAGAGGAGAGAGGGGACGCAAAGAGGCGAGGAAAGAGAGAGAAAGTTCTCGAGCTCGACGAGCGCCGCGCAAGGAGAGAGAAGGGAGATGAGCGGCGAGGCGGCGGCCGTGGGCGGCGGCGGCGGAGGCGAGGGAGAGGCGAACGGCATCCCGCCGAACGTCACCATCTACATCAACAATCTCAACGAGAAGATCAAGATCGAAGGTATCCTCCTCCCCCTCCCTCCCTCCCCTCCTTCGCTAAACCCTAGGGATTTTTCTCGATTTCTTCCTTAGTTTTTGCGCCTCCGTCGGGAAACTTGCTTCTTAGAGGGTCGATTTTGGTGCCGTGCCCTAGGCGCTGGGCAATGGAGTTCTCTCTGGCGTTTCTCGTGGGTGTGGTGTGGGTTGGTGTTGGTCCATGGACCATGTATGTGTGAGTGTATTGTGCCCTGCAAGTCTGTGCTGATGGAGTGCTTCAGGTATTTGCATGGACTAGAAGCGTTTGCTGTTGTTGGTCCATGGGGGTGGTTACTCTCGGAATTGTGCTAGATATAAGTGAGGTTGTGCTTAGTTTGCTACTGCAGATTTGGGCTGAGGCGTCTATATCATGCACTTTTTTTTATACTTCCAGCTGCAATTGAAATACCTGTTTAAAATTAGAACCTGAAGAAAAAAAACTGGACCTGCGGGGGGGGAAAGCCACCCCCGGGCATTGCATTAAGAAGAAGAACATTCTCACGCAGGTCCAGAAAACCCCCGAACCCCTGCCCCACCCGTACACAGCGGCACCGTACCCCTGTGAGAACAGGGCCGTTCCTTACACATGTGCTTTGGCGTGGGACAGACGAGGGGATTTTTTTAACCCCAGCCTGAAATTCGCTCCCACGGGGAGTCGAACCCAGGACCTGAGGAGTGCCGCTGGGACGCTCTAACCAGTTGGACTAGAGGCCCTTTGGCTAGAACCTGAAGAAGACTTGTACTCATGTTGGTGTTTATGTTCGTCCTTTATTTTATCTGATGATTTTGTTATAGCTAATAGTAATTTGCTTAAATCCTTGCAGAACTTAAGAAGTCCCTAACCGCCGTTTTTTCCCAGTTTGGGAAGATTCTTGATGTTATCGCTTTCAAGACTTTGAAGCATAAAGGCCAAGCTTGGGTTGTCTTCGAAGATGTCGCATCAGCGACTGAGGCTCTGAAGAGGATGCAGGGCTTTCCCTTCTATGACAAAACTATGGTGAGTTTCATCGCTCAATACAACTGCACTGCTATATGCTGCTGTCTTTGGCCTAATGGGCAGGTTTATTGGGTTTTGTGAAATACATGTTGAGGAAGAACATGTATTGTTCTCCTTTCTGTCATTCTTTTATGGCTTCAGGAAACCAGCAAAAGCTTATTGGCATTCTTAAAGTCACCTTTATGTTGTATTCACCATGCCAGTTTTAAGACCTCTGACTAATAAATTAGTTTGTTAGGGTTACATGCTGTAGGTACATTAAAGCTTCTTTTGAGATGATTCTAAACTAAATCAAACTAGGCCATGTTTTCAAGCATTCAACTCATTATGGTCTGCAAGTGTATATTCGTCTGCATAGCTGCATTGCATTTAGGCTCCAGCAAACTGTGCCACCGACTTACTGTTTTATTTTCTATTGCTTTACTCCTGAAACCTTTATTGTTTTAATTCAGAGAATTCAATATGCCAAGACCAAGTCGGATATTGTAGCAAAGGCCGATGGCACCTTTGTACCTCGAGAAAAAAGAAAGAGGGTTGATGAAAAACGTAAGATGCTGGCTGACACACCCTTCTTTTACATTTCTTGTTTAACTGATGTAATGGTGTATCCTTATGTGTCAATGCTTTAGCTCTTCTAGACTAACATGATGTTCACCACTTACTTTTACATGGAGACAATATAAGTTTAGGTTAATTTAATCCATCACATATTAACAGTTCAATACTTCCCAGTGTACTTCATAAGACCGATTGACATGTCTTCTGAAAGTGGCTAAATACTAGTCACAAGAATTATAATGCATCCTTCATGGTTTCTCTTTGTTGCTGGAGAAATGATATGGCATGCAGTGTTACAATACTCAGAATTAATCAATTAACTGGGGTATCAACATGTTTTTGTGGTCCACACTGAATATGAAGCTTTATTCAATATATATGTAATGGTAACTGGCAACCATTCTCAAGCTTTGTAACAGGAAACTATTGTGAATGCATATTTTTAAACCAAGATCAGCATTTCCCTATTACTAGAGATATAATTCTGGATTATGGATTGGCTATTTTTCTTTGTGACAAATGCATTTTGTGCGGTCCAACATACGCTTTCGTTTCTTATATTAGGATGTGATGAATACTAAATTGAATAAAACTTATAGAAGTATTTGGGTCAATGAGGAGGCTCTCACCCAACCAGAAAATTAGTTATCTGTTCTATGCACTACACAAACTCTGAAGAAAGAATTGTGACTTTTTAGGAAGAACTCATGCTAGTTGAAGCTATGGGCTTATGGAAACTTTGCTCACATTCTTTTCTCTTTTTTTTTTTTGGCTTTTTGGAGTACAAGCATGATTAATTTGCCTTTTCTTGAATATTGCAGCTGAAAAGAAGCAGAAGCGCGAGCACCACCATGATGCTAGTCAAATTGGCATGGGTGTAAATGCTTACCCTGGTGTTTATGGGGCTCCACAGGTGAGTTATATTTCTGCTTCATTGCATTTTTTTTTTCTTTTTCATGCATAATGCTGTGCATGTGGCATGTAAGAGTAGGCCCTTTGTCTTTCTCTTTATGATGAGTTGAAGGCTTGTGTTCTGAGTCCTGGCCCTCTATTGCATATTGCTTGAGCACAGGCACCAAGATCCACCCATCTTAGTTCCTCATAATTTTATAATTCTTTATGGCAAGTAAACTTTCCATGGCTGTTCATGATCCAGTTTCTGATTGCATAATCATTTTAGTGGAAGACTTTCGATGTGAAGTATTGAACATTGTTCTAGCATGCAATATAGCTTGGGTTTTAAGCATGATGATGTCATTGCTTGGGTTTTAGTGTTATGGTGTGAAAGTTCCATAGTTGGTGCGGTTAGCTGCTTTAACATTTGACTGTGTGCTTCCATCACATGATAATTGATATGGATGTCCTCAACTTACATTACCTGACTTGTTTTTCTGTACCAGCTCACCCAGATACCTATAGCTGGAGGACAGAGGGTCATGATGCCAGAGATTATCGTACCAAACAATATCCTGTTCGTCCAAAACCTGCCACACGAGACGACACCCATGATGCTCCAGATGCTCTTCTGCCAGTACCCTGGCTTCAAGGAGGTTCGGATGGTCGAGGCGAAGCCTGGGATTGCTTTCGTTGAGTATGGAGACGAGGGGCAGGCCACTGCTGCCATGAACAACCTTCAAAGCTTCAAGATTACAAAAGAAAACCAGATGGTCATCACATACGCGAAGAAGTAACGAGCTCCCAAGCTGTGTTGACCGGATCTGTGAAATGTTGTATTCCGAGTTTTGCACAACTGGTAGATTTCCTTCACATGTTTGGTAGACAACATCCTGAACGACCTGTTACTTGTACCCGCTTAACAGCAGCTATGTGCACTTCAGGAACGGAGATGAAATGCAAACTGTTATTTCTTTTTTTCGCTTGCTCATGTATTCACACCTAGCAACTGCTCAACTGCTCCACTAATTGGGTATTTGTTTGGAGAAGGTTTTGTTCGATCTGTTCCAGGCACATGATACAATACAAATGGAGTAAAGATAGAAAGGAACTTGCGAACATGGCGATCGTACAGAGTAAGCATAGGAACCCGTTACCGTTCTATGTCGTTGTACAACGGCAGCGACTGATTTTGCTCTACGGCAGAGATTAGGGGGCAAGGAAAAATACACAATCAAACATGGATAATTGTTCGTGGCTTCCGACCTTTAGAAACCAACAAAAGGCGATTCCTAACCATGGCGTGTCAGATCCTAAAAACATGTACACAGGTTTATAGAGCAGACATTTGGTCATTACAAGGTAAACTGCAGAATCACACTCCTCACACCCTTTCAAGCTCGGTGATGTGCTTGCCCAGCTGCTCCTTCAGTTCTTTTCGCCACCCTTCAATCAACTTCTTGTGCTTGGCAATAAGCTCAGACTTGGTCTTCAGTTCTTCCTCCATTGTTGTAATCTCCTGTTCAGTGCAAAACCAAACATGTCAACAAGATGAGAGATATTGGTTGGGTGGGTATCCTAATTAAGACAGGTAACTATGCACGTGTGATTCTCTCAACTACTACCAACGCATTTTTACAGAACCGATTGTATGAAAAAATCATGTGCACAGAAGGTGTATGAATGTACTTGAAAATTCCACTGGGAACATTGTTTTAAGTGAGGATTCAGGCAGGCTATCAGTTCTTTCAATAATAAAGACTACAATTTCGAGTTAACAGATATCCTATTCAGTACACAAGTTAATCAGAATATATATTCCAATTTCCATTACATTCAATGTCGAATTTTGCTGGGTTACACAGTTATCTCTGTATAGCAAAAGAGGTGATGCGAGAATAGGATCAAGGAGTCTTTGTAATAAAGCTTATACTGCATGTAACAAACTGCCTGTAGCAAGTAGCAATAGGTGAAATTTAGAGTGACCTATTCCTAAGGACAGCGCCAACCACAAAAGATTATTTGGGCTGATCGAAACATGTGAGAGGTGAATACTCCTACCAATGAAAACTTGTAGCAATGCTCCGTAACCAGTCCCCACTTCAATTTAACCACCCTCCTTAATGCACTCTTATAACTATAAGAAGTTGAAATGAAATATACCTTCCGAAGCATCTCTTCTGCAGTTGGCTGATCCTCACGCTGCAGGCTGATGAAATAAGACTGGAGCTTCTTGGCAGCCTCCATGAAATCCCTAGCGTGCCTCTCAACATCAACTGTTCAATTCAATAGAAACCGCAACACTTAAATATCCTGTTTGGCAGGAATGAATGACAAGATGTAATTTAACTTCTCTAATAACCATTGTGCACTATTTAAGTCGGTATCTAAAAAAAAATGTGATTATCTTGGTACTCCCTGATTTGCAATGTGATCTGAACAGTTGATACAAGATTAGTTCTCCTCAGTGTCAGGACCTAATCAACCAATCACTATACAATTGCCCGGGCACAAGGAAGATGCAAAATCTTCCTCTAGAAAGAGCAAGATCCCCTTATCCATCTCGTATTCTAATAGGCAACAAATCGACGAACACCTGGCGCGCGACGGCGCCGTGGACCGAACGAACACCACGAGGATTGGCCGGTGCCGCAACAGTGCGGATCAAAGTCGAGAGGAGGAGAGGGAAGAAGCGATGGGGGGTCGGCGGTCCGTACTCTGGTGGGAGGACTGGAGGGAGCGGTCGACGGCCTGGAGCTCGCGCGCGGGGAGGCACGGCAGCAGCGCGGCCTCCAGCGCCGCCACGCACGCCAGCATGTCCTCGCGCCCGCCCGCTGCGGGAGCATGCTGTGCCGGCGGCGGGGGCGGCGTCTGCGCCGGCGACTGCGCCGGCGTCGGGTCCGCCATGCCGGAGAGGGAGAGTGAGAGGGGCCGAGAAAGATTTGCTTGGGCCTCCGATTTGCTTTTGACAGGGAAAGTGCCGTTGGTTCGAGGACGGACGGCTAGGATTGATTTATATATTACCTCCCTCAACTTTTACGAAAGTCTGATTTTTCTCAATGAACTTTAAAACCCGATAAATCAAACTTTTAAAACCGTTCGTTTTACATCTCTGACCAGTTATAAGCTGGTTTGAAAGACGATTTTATCTTTTTCTTTTTTTTTGGTTGAATCTTTGAAAAATTATAGTAAATCACGAAAAAAAATTCAAAGATTCAGCTAAAATAAATAAAAAAGAAAAGACAAAACTGCCTCTAAAAACCGCTTATAACCGGTTAGAGAGGTAAAACGAACGGTTTTAAAAGTTCAGGAGGTGGTTTACCTGGATTTAAAGTTCAGGGAGAAAAAATAGACTTTCTCCTTGATTTATAGAGGGCGGTGTGTTCTGGGCCTGTATGGGCATGGGCTCGAGGCCTGAGGCGGCATGGGCTCAAGGAAAGCATAGTTTGTTCAGGCTGACAATTTTCTGAAATATATTTTTTCTTTTTTTTAATATATAGTTCATCCATAAAAGAATGTAATTATGTGATTCGTGCTGATCAAACTAACCCAACTTTAACTAAGTTTATACTAAATAGTATTAGCATTTATGTCTACAAATAAATTTATAATGAAAATATATTCTCTAGCAAATATAATGATATTTATTTTGTATCATGAATATTAATATTTTTTTATATAACTTTAGTCAAAGTTTAAACTGTTTGACATCTCGAAAAGCAAGAATTATATTCTTTTGTGGACGGATGGATTACTCTCTCCATTCCAAAGTATAAGATAAGATATTTTGTTTTTTTCTAGCTGTATTACTTTATCTATGTATCTAGCATTGTTAAATGATCGTTTAGCCCATCCACACAATGTTTAATTGCTATACAGTGATACATCGTTTTTGTTTAATTGATCGTTTAGCTTGTTTAAATGGTAGTTTTGGCCATTTAAGTAGCCGTTTTAGCCCGAATAATGGCTAAATGACACGTGATCGTCTATTATCATTTAGCGTTTAGGATAACACTGATATATAGACGTAGTATATATCTAAGTGCATAGAAAAACTATGTATCTAGAACAATCAAAAACATCTTATAATTTTGGATGAAGGGGGTATACAGGTAGGCCATGGACTCATGCTCACCCTTGCAAATTTGACACACCACCGAACGATTCTTTCGTTTACCCAAAAAAGCGGGGAGTCTCATAGTGTCGGTGCGAAAAATGACCAACAAGTAAATATTTGTACTTTTACCGTGCGTTGTGATCAGATCTGGCCTAGCACTCAATGACACATGATTGCCTAGCACTCAATGACACATGATTTATACTGGTTCAGGCAACGTTCCCTACGTCCAGTTTTAGTCGGTCGTGACTTTATTCCTGAACCCAGATGCTCGAAGTTTGCTGTGGGGTTACAAACGAGTATGGAATGAGAAGGAAGATGTTAGAGGCCCGGTCGGACTCTAAACCAAGTGGCTAAGAGTGACAGGTGCTCTAACATGCACTAAGTGTTGGAGCGTATGCTCTGTATAACTGTTGAGTTCTAGAGCTGTGGAGCTATTCGAATGCCCAGGTTGTCTTGAACCAGAGAGAGTCCCCTCGTTGGGTAAGAGCGCATCCCCTTTTATAGAGGGGATGGCCTTACAAGTCAAAAAGAAAGAGAGAGAGAGAGTGCGTACGTGTGCTTCATAGTCTTGTTGCCCATGCTGTCGGGTGCGAGATGTTTGTCGACGTCTACAATAATGTTTATGCCCAGAAGCGTCTGGCAGACTCTACCGTGTCCGCCTGGCATGCCCCGATGGTACCCTCCTACAGGTGCGCAGGGTACGGCAAATGACGGCGCCCACAACACTGTTTGGGTTCCAACATGCCTAGAAGGTTGCAAGTGCGCAGGGCATGGCAGGGTACGGTCCTGGGTGTTGCGGTTTGACTTGAGCACCTTACCTTATCTGCTCCACCTGATCCCCGAGCCCTTACCGAGCGGGCGTCCCGGTCGGTTGTTCCCAGTCGGCCCCGACCATGTCGGTCGGGGAAGAGCTACAAGCAGAGATTCAACGTATCCCCTGTCAAAAAAGGAGGTCGGAGTCGGACTATGTCCCCTCCTTGGCCAGGCCTTCCGATCGGGGATCGAATCGTTCTCCCAGCCTATCATTAGGAATCTGGGCTGGCCCGGGAGGCGTGCGTTGTCGCTATGCCGTCTGCTGGGCCGAGTTTTTGCTAGAAAGCGGGCCCATTGGGGACCCCAGGTTTATGAACCCGACAGGAGCCCTCGAACCCTTTTTGAGACTTCTATGAAGTCATGAAGGGATTGTTTACACTCATTTTATGAGCGCACCTGGTGGGCGTAAGATCGTGGGTCGCCGTCGGACGAGACAGAGCGCCAACCCAGGCGTCGGGCGTGGCCGAGGGGTCGGGCGAGACGGAGTGCCAACCCAGGCATCGGACGTGGCTGAGGAGTCAGGCAAGATGGAGCGCCACCCCAGGCGTCGAGCACGGCCGAGGGGTCGGGCGAGACAGAGCGCCAACCCAGGCGTCGGGCGCGATAGAGGGGTCAGGCGAGACAGAGCACCAACCCAGGCGTCGGTCGCGGCAGAGGGGTCGGGCGAGACAGAGCGCCAACCCTAGCGTCAGGCGCGGTCGAAGGGTCAGGCGAGATGGAGCGCAAACGTAGGCATCGGGCGCGCCCGAGGGGTCAGGCAAGGCGGAGCGCCAACCCAGGTGTCGGGCGCGGCCGAGGGGTCGGGCGAGATGGAGCGCCAACCTAGGCGTTGGGCGTGGCCGAGTGGTCGGGCGAGACGGAGTGCCAACCCAGGCGTCGGACGCGGCCGAGGGGTTGGTCTAGTTTTGTGCGTTACCCCATCCACGGTTTCTATAACCAAAGGGATTGAGCTAACGTCGCTTGCCTCGATGGCTCGAGTGACGCGCTCGGTGAGCTTAATAATGGGTACGTCCGAGTGGAATCCGGGTCCATCATTCGTAATGGGGTCAGCATAGCCCTCATGTGGCATTCCACTGCTCCTTAACCTGCCTCCCAGCAGATGCCTGAGCCACTCCAGAGAGCAACTTAGGTGACCCACTAGCCTCCCCTCGATGGAGATTCTGTTTGACACGAGGTGGCCTCGAGCCCTTTGCGGGTCAGCCTTCGAACCTCGGTCGGTCGTCACTCATATCAAATGAGGCAACTACCGCTTTGTGACGCGACACGAAGCGTTGTGATGCAACAACTGCATATGCAATGCTTGGATGTATGAGATGAATGTATGGATGAATGTAGGAATGCATGCATGAGAATGGATGAATGAATGATTATGCACTAGAAAATAAAAAAGGGGGTTTGGTAAGGTTACCTCGATGGCTCGACTGACGGGTCTGGGGAGCTCCTATCGGATATGTCCGAATGGAATCCGCGTCCATCATTCATGACAGGGTCAGCATAAGCCGCATGAGGCATCCCGCTGCTCCTTACCTGTCTCTCGGCAGCCGCCCGAGCCATCCGATCAACTCAAGTGGCCCATTGGCCTCTCCTCGATGGAGATTCCATTGGTGGGCCCTTCCAAATCCTGCCTAGGAAGACGGAGGATCGTTTGCGTGCAGTTGCGCCTTATTTCCCACGCCCAGGTTGCGGTAGTGGTGGGCCTTACCCAGGACACGTCCTGCTAATCAGGTGACGTTTCATCGAGCAGGGCGCGTCCCATCAGTCAGGGGCACATCCCGCCGCACGCTTTTCTACATTAAATTGGAGGAAGGGAGATGATTTTTCTCCCGTTCTTTCACCTTCCTTCAACCGCTACCGTTTCTCCTTCCTCCCTTTCGCCAAGTTTGTTCATGTGTCGCGGTGGTTTCTAGGAGAGAGGAGGGTAGAGCGAGGGAGAGGAGAACTCATTGATCATTTCGTGAATCTAAGGCGCGATGTCGAACTGGAGGCCTTCCAACATGGATGAGGAGGTGCTGGCCACCTTCATCGAGAAGGGGCTGCTCCTGTCAAAGGAGGTGGCGCATTGGAGGGCTCCTGCGCCGGGTGAAGTTGTTCCGCAACCCAGGGTCGATGAGGTCGTCTTCTTCCTCGCCTTTCATGAGCGCGGGCTCGGGTATCCCGCGCACTGGTTCTTGCGTGGGCTCCTCAACGAGTGGGGCCTGGAGCTGCAGCACCTCAACCCGACTGGGGTACTGCACATCGCCGGCTTCGTCACCGTCTGTGAGGCCTTCCTCGGGATGGAGCCGCACGAGGACCTCTTCTAGCGGATCTTCAGCGGGCGAGCCCTATCTGAGGGGAAGCCACCCAGAATCGTGTCGATTGGGGGATTCGCCTTGCAGAAGAAACCAAAGCCGTCGGTCCCCTACCCTGCGTACTCCCCTTGTGATTCCAACCGGGGGTGGCATGGTGAGTGGTTCTACATCAGGAACCTGGCGGAAGCGCCATTCCCGACGTTCACCAGAAAAAGGCCGGAGAGGAGAGAAAGCTGGTCGTGGGGTCCCACCGGTCGGCAGAACAAGTTGGAGGTTATCGAGATGGAGCTTCAAAGGCTTGTGCAGCATGGCCTCCACGAGTTGTGGGTCTTCTATATCGAGTCGCCCCGTTGGCGAAAAGAACACGGTCGATGTGGGAATACTCCGGCCCGATGGATCCTGACCACACGTCGCCGGAGGAGTTGCCAAAGGATGAAGTCTAGAGTCGTCTCGATCGTGTGCTGTAGTTGAGGGATAAAGACTCCCTTAAAGGGACGCTCGGTCTCCTTCATGCCACGAAGCTATCCAATTTGGTATGCCCCCCTTTTGTGACATTTTCCTTCTTGTTTTGATGTTTTGATTGATTCCGAGTCACCTGTTTTGAAGGGACTCGCGGGCTATAAATCATGGCCGCATCTTCTGAGAGGGTCGGAAGGCATGGCTCGGCAAGCTGCCCAGAGGGAGGTGGCGCTTGCCAAGAAGAAGAAGGAAGCCAAAAAGGCCCAGAGGAGGTTTGATATGGAAAAGGAGATCAACCGGCGGGTCCAAGGGGGCGAGAGCCAGAGTGACGTGGAGGCGGACGAGTTGGAGGAGCCCACAGAGATGGGTGATGACACAAGTGCCACTGAGGATGAAGAAGTCAGGGGCTAAAAGTGCATCTAGCCCTTTAGTGGGTTTTGGATGATTGAATAACAACATGATTAAAGGTCTAACTCGTTTGCTAAGTGTGGACAGGTAATAGGTTATCTCACAGGTACTTAATGAAAGCCAAAATGATGTATTGTTGGAAACAATCTAGTTCAAATATAAGACAACAATGCAAATAGAATTCATGCAAAGGCTTATTTATTATGGGATTTCTATGTACTATGTGAAAGCAAGCACCATAAGAATAAATTAATGAGACATGAGGGATTGCATATGGAATGGTTTCATATTTGAAGCTTTCTAAATTTTAATGAAAAAGATAACAATACAAATGAATGGATAATTCAACACAAGATGTGACTTGATGGCTTGAGATGGTCAAGATAGCAAGGAAAGGCTTCGAGGTACTAAGCAAGGGTGAAGGGCAAACGATGGTTTTGTGGCCGAAGAACCCAGCTAGGGTGAAGAAGGAAGTACTTGCATTTAGTTGAGGTACTAATCAAGCTATGATGGTCATGTTGATTTGGAGGATCAAATCACTATTGGAGTGTTTGTTGGAAGTGACTTGATGCATTTGGAGTTATTCATTTTTGATGAATGGAATCAAGTCACGTGATCAAGATGGCTATGCTCAAGTGAAAAGATCAATATCAATATATTGGCGCCCTTACTTGATGAAGATTGAAAGAGACGACATCAATTCAAAAGAGATCAACTCAAGCGGTATAAATTTATTTTTCCTTTGATCTTGAGTTTAATAGGTATACCGTACTATTAAGAGGGATGCATCATGTTGATAGATAATCATTCATAAGTGCTCATGCTAACCCATGTGAGTTTTGAGTGTTTGAGAGACAAAAGAGCTAACTTGTTTTTTGTTGGTCTGGCTTGTCCGGTATTTGCCCAGTCACGGTAAAATTCTTGGTGTTCTCGGGTTGGTTCGTCGGAAGTTCTGACGTGAGTCGGGAGTTCCGACGGTCGGGAGTTCTGGCAACCGTCGGGAGTTCCGACGTCCTGACACCTAACTGACTTGGAGAGTTAACTGCCTGGTCACACCGAACGTGTCCAATATTCTACCGGACGTGTCCGATATAGTAGGCAAAAGCCCAACGGCTAGTTTTCAAATGAGCTGAGGGTTAGGAGTTCCGATGTGAGTCGGGAGTTTCGGCATTCATCGGGAGTTCCAACACCTCACATACTTTAACTCAGTTACCATTGGCGCAGTGCAAGTCATACCGGACGTGTCCGGTATCCCAACGGCTAGAAAACGGCTAGTTTTTCAAAGGGGTTATAAATACCCCCAAGCCTCCACCTTTGGAGGCTGCTGATTCTACTGATCCTCTAACACATTTTTTAGCTTTGCCAACTCTCCAAAACCCTCTCTTAGTGAGTGTGTTATCCAAATTGCCAAATTGATTAGTGGGTTGAGAGAAATTCAAAAAGAGAGCAATCCAACCACTTGAGCACTTGTACATATTGTCAATCTCATGATTTGCATTTGTTACTCTTGGACTCTTCGATCCTATACGGCTAGGCATCGCCGAAGAGCACCCAAGAGGATGTGGTGTGCCTCGGAAAGTTTGTAATAGTCGATTCCGCCGCCTTGGAATCAACTAGTGGAAGAAGGAAAAGGAGTTGGAAAAGACTCCGGCTAGAGTGACCTTCATGGTACCCTCTAGGGCTGACCTTCACTGGGTCACTCGTAGGCCCCTCAACGGAGAGTAGGACTCAAACGAGTCTGAACTTCGATAAAACAAATATCGTGTCTGAATTCGTATTTCATTTGATATTTGTGTTGCTCTAGCTCTTGTGCAGGTTACTTGTGTGTGGCACCATCTTTAGTGGGTGCCTACAGGTTGGATTGAAGTTTGGAATCAAAAGGACCAAGTTAGGGGTCACACTGCAGAACTTGTGTATACCGGATGTGTCCGGTATAACTACTGGATGTGTTTGATATTGCCTAAAGTGCTCAATCGAACCGGACGTGTCCGTTACTTCTACCAGACATGTCCGGTATTGACCCCTGCTCTGTTTTTATCTATTCACTGCACTAATTGTTGTGTTGCAGGGTTGTGGCTCCTAGATTTATTTAGTATTTTTTACATACTCTGTGGCTAACGTGTGAGGTGTGGTATTATTCTTATTTGGAGTTTCCATTTTGGAAACTCCCATTACTAAATCATTTCTACATTTAAAGGTGTTAATTATCAGAAACGCCTATTCTCCCCCTCTAGGCGGCATCCTAGGTCCTTTCAATTGGTATCAGAGCAAGGTTCTCACCTAAAGCTTCACCGCCGTGAGAAAAGGATGTCGACGCCTATCGAGTTGGAGCCAGTGCTTCTCCAAAATGACGGTTCAAACTTTCTATCTTGGTCATTACATGTACTCAATACTTTTTAGGCTATTAGCCCTCTTGTTGAGCATATTGTGGATGCAAGCATACCTCTTCTTATAGTTGATTGAAGCAACTACAAAAATTTGTCAAAAGAGGAAGAGATATGCGTGCAACTCAATGCTCAAGCTATTAATGTCATGTTGAGTACATTGAGTGCAGATGTTCAAGATGAGGCAATCTTCAATAGAAAACCACCTCCGGAGAGTGCTCATCTCATTTGGACTAGACTTGTTGAATTATATGGAAAATCCAAATGTGATGATGCTATTGAGTGCAATTCAATGGAAAGTATGTCCATTGTGTCTTCATGCAGCGAAGAAGCCTCACAAGACCTCAAGAGTGCCGAGCCAGAGCAAGAAGTGCAAGCAACGCATGTCCTGTTGTCTGCCTACACATACCGGACATGCCTACTGGATGTGTCTGGTATGGCTGAGGCAGCAGAGCAGCAAGCAGCTATTTGCAAGGATGCTCAAGACCGGTGGTGACCAAGTGATGAGTCAACCTCAGTATCTCCTTATTCTCATCACTTGTGTCTCATGGCCAAGAAAAGCAAGAAGAAGAGTAACAAGAAAGATCAAGAAAAGGAGAAAGCACAAGTGGATGATCAAGATAAGAGTGATGTTGAAGTTGAAGACAACTACAACTTTGATCATCTCAACCGCAAAGACAAGTTCATCATTATGAAGATAGTTGAAAAGAATGATGAGCTTGAAGAAGAGAACGAGAAGCAAGAGCAATCACTTCAAAAGCAAGAATTATTTCTCATCTCCAAGATGGAAGAAATAAAGGCTCTAAGTGAAAGGTATGAAAAATTGTCAATTAAGCATGTTTTAGTTACTAACTCCTCTTCTAGCGTTTCACAACTAGAGAAGGAAAACTTTGAGCTCAAGGCAAGGCTAGATAAACTATCAAGCAAGTATAATGTGCTACAAGCAAACTATGTTCATCTAAAGTGCTCTCATGAGGAAGTAGTAGAATCAAGCATCATGCTTGAGGTGGCTCATGAGGTTGTGATCACATCGGTAAAATTTTCTCAACTTCACACATTCACTCACTAGTACACCATCTTAATTAAATATTTCTTGTACTAATGAGTGTGCTCCTCAAGCAAGCCAATCTTCGATTGAGCTAAATCTCATAGAAAACATAGAGCTCAAAGAAGAGGTGAAAAGATTAAAGAAAGATATGATTCGGTTGAAGGGTAAGGAGAAAGCACAACCTTCTCAAGATAACCGTGATAACATGGTGAAGAAGCTTGAGAAGGGTTCAAACCTTGCTTCCTCCGAAGCCCAACAAAAGAATCACATTTCAAGCAAGGACAACACAACCAAGAGCAAGAAACATGGAAAAGGTTATGTTATGGTTGTGGATTATATGGACATGAGTGGGCTATGTGTCCACATAAGAGTTGGGCCGACAAGTGTGAAGCGGCCGAACAAAAGGCCTCAAACAAGTTGGCCAATCAAAAGAAAAGTGATGAACAAAGCACTTGTCTCATGTACAAGAAATTGGGGCATCCTACCAAGAAATGCCCAATGTACAAAGAGGCAAGAAAGGAAGCCCAAGTTGCAACAAGAAGATGCTATGGATGCAATGAGATGGGCCACAAGGTTGATAGATGTCCATACAAGCAAAACAAGCATAGAGCAAATAAAGGCCGCATATGCTATGCTTGTAGAAGAAAGGGGCATCTAAGCTATGAATGCCCAAATGGTAACACTTCTAAGCCAAACACATTTGTTTATAATGATATGCTTAGGAAGACCACAAATGGAGTTAGCACTAGCAAGGTGATGTGTTCACCACAAACTAGTACTAAAGCCATTTGGGTACCTAAGCACTTATTGACTAACCCAAAAGGACCCAACAAGAGTTGGGTACCAAAGTGTGCTTAGGTTAATGATGTAAGTACTTGGTGATGAGATGAAGGCTTCGGGGTGCTTGAGCAAGGAAATTGAAATTTTCACTCAAGCTATCAATCTATTTCTCACATATCATTTCATATGGTTGACCCAAAGACAAATCAATGAACATATCATCTACCTCATCCTCACCATTGGCAACAAGTACCTAAACCTTTTAGGATAGCCACTTTGTGTGTTTGTGCTCAATGGCTCACAAATAGGCATATTTGTGAAATATTGAAAGTGGCTAATTAATTTCACTTGAAAATTATCATGTTTGCCATATGGTGCTTTTAATAGCTCTCTAGTAGAGCAATTTATGTGTTGAGATGCAGGTGTACAATAAATACAAGAGCTAAATGAGGAATCACAAGGAGCGGATCAATTATCTCTGTCCTGCACCTACCGGACGTGTCCGATATTACTACCGGACGTGTCCGGTATGGTCAGGGACAGAGAGAAAAAATGTCTCTATTCTGGGTATTCTGGACGTGTCCGGTATACCTACCAGACGTGTCCGGTATTGCAGGAAACAGAACACTAATTGGATTGCAACTAAGTGTTTGATCCATATATTTTTATATATATCCTTAATTTACTCAGAAGCTTGTGATTTACCAAATCTAAGTGGATTGTGAGCATCTCTTGAACTCAAATTTAAATATGGCATTATTACTTCGTGTTGGTCAAAATAGAAAATTGACTCCCAAATTCTTAATAGAATAAAGTGCTAGTTGAAAGTCATTTAAATTACTTAAAGCACTTATTTAGGGGGAGCTCATTTTCTATTTTGCACCTTTGTGGACTACAAATTTATCTAGCATTCCTTGTAGTCTTTGGAAGAAAATTTGATTTCGTATCTAGCATGATTATTTGCCATTTAAGGTCAACATAAAGATTATCATGCTATGTATCTTCTTAGTGGAATTCTTGTGGGCTCAAGGCAAAGGTATGTATTTGCATTCATGCATTGTAAGTGCATCTAAGGTCCTTTATATGCTAGAGTGTGCATATGTGTGACATAGGAGAGATGTTTTTTCAAAACCCATAACTAGCATGTGTAGGTAGTGTGAATTTGAAAAATGATTTGAATCTTGGTCTTTGTGACCTAGCCTTGTCATGTGATGATTATAGCTCTCCTTGATTGTTTGATTGGCTAATCCCACATGACATGGCTTTCTTAAGTCAACAATCTACTATGTCTCACTATATCTCTCTCTCAAGTAATCAAAATCTATATATGCCAAATATTTGGAAAAGAGAAGTGATATTCTTGGCATTCGGATAAGAAAAATAATTGCACCTTATTTGGATCAAGAACAGATATTATTTTGGAGTAAGAAATATTTGAGAAGGGTTTTGGAATCAAGACATGAAAATTTGGAGCAAGTGAGATCTACTCGCACATACTGCACGTGTCCGGTATAGGTACCGGACATGTCCGGTATCCACGGTGTGGTCAGGATAAGTACCCCATCGGCCCAAGTCCGAGGCCCATTGTTTCTTTCCCATCCTCTTCGCCAAGCAGCGCCGCCGCTCTCCCCACTCTCACCCTCACATCGTTGACCGTGCCTCCCTCGCTCTCCCTTGCCTCAATGCCACGCGGCTTCTGTCCTGCGGCTCACCCTCACCTTCAGCTGCAGCGACAAAGTGCAGGCCCTCAGCAGGACCCATAGCAGCCTGCACTGCCTCCTCAGACCACGGCCAAGCAAGGAGAAGAAAAGAAGGAAGAAGGGGAGAAGGAAGAAGGATTGGAGGGTTCCCGCAACAAGAATCAAGGATCTCCTCGGTGGATTTGAAATCGATTTCAAGTTTCCCATTTTAGGTATTTCAAATTCTAGAACCCGTCCGATCTGTTGGATAGTGTTTCAATTTCGAATTCCTTGTGTCAAGATGCTGCATTGGTGGTCTAGAAGCTGTGATTAAAGTTTGAAATGGATTGGTGAGGATTGGATCAAATGCCCTCGGTGAGGGTGCTGCACGCCCATACCAGACGCGTCTGGTATTCCCTAGCAGAGCAGGGTTTCTGCTCCATTTGTTCCGATCCTTTTAGTAGTTGATTCTGGGGCTAAGATCAGTTGTTGGCAATGCTTCATAAACCTTATGACCTAGGTTTGGTTGAGGTGATTGCAAAGCACTAGATGATTGGTCTTATTCCTATATTTCAACAAAAATGAAATATTGTTTGGGCATGTATCTAAGATTCTTTACAAATCATTTTGGATATAGGGCAGCAGCCATGAGTGGACAACAGGAGCCCAGATCCAAGCATAGGCATGATCCTGCATTGGAGAAATACAAGAAGGCAAGGCAGGACTTGCATCCTAGATTTAGTTAGTAGGAGCAGGGCAGCAGTAGGAGACCCTCTAGAGCCACTAGGGGCGCTCCATAGTACAGAGAGGGTGGTGATGGTGATAGTAGCCCCTCTTCTGATGATGAAACTAAGGATTACACAGTTGAAAACAGGAAGAGGAAGAGCACTGATAGAGATTCAGATAGAGAGTCAGATGGTGGTGATAGCTCTGAGGAGATAGAGAAGGAGCAGGCACCTCCTGTGCACCACCCTGGTCAGGGCATGCACTATGGCCTTCTTGAAGTACATGCTCCGGTTTTACCCAACTATGTTGTCAGAGTCAACTACAAAGGAAAGGGTATGACTGAGAGAGCAAGAGATCAGAGAAGGATTGATCCTAGAGGTTTTCCAAGAATTCAGTATGATCATCGCTTTCACACTATTTTCCATCTAGATTATTACACTAGTGTGATACTTGCTAGGAATCCTGTGGTAGCCAAGTCTCAGTGGATAGATTGGAAATATGTCAGAGAGCTACGGAAGTCCTCCATTGACTATGCTATTACCACTTGTCACCGCACAGGTGTATACTCACTCATGGAGTTTGTGCATGATTGGAACTCTGAGGTCATTGCATAGTTCTATGCCACTTTGTTTGTGGAAGAGGAGCCAAGGCGTATGCATTGGATGCTTGAGGGCCAGTGGTACAGTGTAGACTACGACACCTTTGTAGCCTTTCTTGGCTTCTCAGAGGAGGACCTTCAGAGGGACAGGATCCACATAGAGCAGGTGTTACCTCCTGAGCAGTTTGCCTACATGTACCCACCAGGAGGTGAGAGAGGAGCAGTTGGGAAGGTAGTTGGTCTTCACCCTACCTATAGGTACCTGGACAGGATGTTCAGGAAGACCATTGATTGTAAGGGAGGAGATAAAGGGAACATTGTTGATTATTCTAGAAACTTGCTCCATAGGATGTCACCAGGTGCACAGCCATTCAGTGTTTTTTACTTTATTTGGTCAGAGATTAGGAGTGTGGGTGAGAGGCCCCTCAAGGGCTATGGATTTGCACCCTACATCATGTATATGATTAAGAAGGTCATGGGACATACATTTGAGTATGAAAAGAAGCATAAAGTCCTAAAGATAGTAGATGACTTGACAGATGTTGGAGTACCCCCACCTGGTCCAGGGGGAGCAGCAGAGGCACATGCACCTGATAGTGGTGCAGCAGCAGTAAGAGCTTCACATCCACCACGTGCTCCTTCACATTCTTCTTCACATCGTAGTCATCCTTCTCCTATTCGTAAGATGTTTAGTGCCATATTTGGGATGTGCAGAGACATCCAAACTAGGCAGCAGAAGGAGAGGGAGGCTAGGAGGAAGGACACTCGGACTCTGAAGCAGATTGCTGCTAGACTTGAGCTTGATCCTCCTAGGTCTCCACTGTCAGATGAGGTAGCCAATGAGCCTGAGACTGAGGAGCAGCAGCAGGCTAGGTATGATAGAGAGTATGCTGAGTTTCTTCAGTGACAGGAGTAGCAGGCACTAGAGCACCCCGACACTTTATCACTATAGGCTCATGTGCCTACTCACTCTCAACCATGTCCTAGTGCTGCAGACGAGTATGCTTCAGACTGGTGGAGTGACCTCATAGGTGGTTTCAGCTACTACAGGTCTAGTGGCTATGACCCATCTGGTGAGGGTGGTTCTCATCTAGCTGGTGCTCCACGCTTAGATGATGAGGATGATGGCAGAGACGGAGATGAAGGTGGTGATGAGTGATCACGGCTTCCAGAGATAGCTTGCAGCCCCTTTGTGCTTAGTATGTCATTGTTGGACCTTTGTGGTGATGGATGACAAAGGGAGGAGAGACTGATTAAAGCTTCAGGATGTTTGTTTCATTTGCATCTTTGTACCTGGAGATATGTACTGCAGGCTATAGTTTTTGAGCTTCATCAATGTATCTTGAGTTTTTGAGCTTCATTGATGTATCTTGAGTTTGAGATAGATTGTGTCATGTGAGAGATGAGACTTATACTTATGCTTTATGGATGTATCATTTGAGACTCATGTGATAATATAATATATCTTAGTGGTTTGTGGACTTGAGAAAATGTGTAATGAGTGATATGTGTGACATACATGTGTTGTATTTATTTTCATAAGGACCATGCATGCTAGAATGAAAATGTTTGATGTGATGCTTTTATATTTATTCATGTGTGATATATCTTGTCATATGCATCATGGTTTTACTTTGTCACACACACTTGTACCCCATGGATGCAATGATTTAGGGGGAGTCTCATATATGTTTTAGTATGTGCAATTGACATTTGAGGTCATTTTGTGAATTTTAGTCATAAGCACATATTAAGGTGGAGCCTCTCACAAAACATTGAACCCAAAAGCTTAAATGTTTATATCCTTTTGTAAGCTTTAATCAAGTTGTCATCAATCACCAAAAAGGGGGAGATTGAAAGTGCATCTAGCCCTTTAGTGGGTTTTGGATGATTGAATGACAACATGATTAAAGGTCTAACCCATTTGCTAAGTGTGGACAGGTAATAGGTTATCTCATAGGTACTTAACGAAAGCCAAAATTATGTATTGTTGGAAACAATCTAGTTCAAACATAAGACAACAATGCAAATGGAATTCATGCAAAGGCTTATTTATTGTGGGATTTCCATGTACTATGTGAAAGCAAGCACCATAAGAATAAAATAATGAGACATGAGGGATTGCATATGGAATGGTTTCATATTTGAAGCTTGCTAAATTAAAATGAAAAAGATAACAATACAAATGAATGGATGATTCAACACAAGATGTGACTTGATGGCTTGAGATGGTGAAGGTAGAAAGGAAAGGCTTCGAGGTACTAAGCAATGGTGAAGGGCAAGCGACGGTTTGGCGGCTGAAGAACCTAGCTAGGGTGAAGAAGGAAGTACTTGCATTTAGTTGAGGTACTAATCAAGCTATGATGGTCATGTTGATTTGGAGGATCAAATCACTATTAGAGTGTTTGTTGGAAGTGACTTGATGCATTTGGAGTTATTCATTTTTTATGAATGGAATCAAGTCACGTGCTCAAGATGTCTATGCTCAAGTGAAAAGATCAATATCAACATGTTGGCACCCTTACTTGATGAAGATTGAAAGAGACGACATCAATTCAAAAGAGATCAACTCAAGCGGTGTAAATTCATTTTTTTTATCTTGAGTTTAATAGGTATGTCGTACTATTAAGAGGGATGCATCATGTTGATAGACAATCATGTGAGTTTTGAGTGTTTGAGAGACAAAAGAGCTAACTTGTTTTTTGCTGGTCTAGTATTGATACCGGACGTGTCTAGTATTTGCCTAGCCACGGTAAAATTCTTGGTGTTCTTGGGTTGGTTCATCGAAAGTTCCAACGTGAGTCAGGAGTTCCAACGGTCGGGAGTTCTGACATCCTGACACCTAACTGACTTGGAGAGTTATCTGCCTGGTCACACCGGACGTGTCCGGTATTCTACCGGACATGTCCGGTATAGTAGGCCAGAGCCCAACGGCTAGTTTTCAAATGAGCTGAGGGTCAGGAGTTCCGATGTGAGTCAGGAGTTCTGACGGTCGGGAGTTCCGTCATTCGTTGGGAGTTCCGACACCTCACATACTTTAACTCAGTTACCGTTGCCACAGTGCAAGGTATGCCAACGGCTAGAAAACAGGTAGTTTTTCAAAAGGGTTATAAATACCCCTAAGCCTCCACCTTTGGAGGCTGCTAATTCTGCTGATCCTCTAGCATGTTTTTGAGCTTTGCCAACTCTCCAAAACCCTCTCTTAGTGAGTGTGTGATCCAAATTGCCAAATCAATTAGTGGGTTGAGAGAAATTCAAAAAGAGAGCAATCCAACCACTTGAGCACTTGTGCATATTGTCAATCTCGTGATTTGCATTTGTTACTCTTGGACTCTTTGGTCCTAGACAGCTAGGCGTCGCCGAAGAGCACCCGAGAGGTTGTGGTGTGCCTCAAAAAGTTTGCAACGGTCGATTCCGCCGCCTCAGAATTAACTAGTGGAAGGAGGAAAAGGAGTTGGAAAAGACTCTAGCTAGAGTGACCTTCATGGTACCCTCTAGGGCTGACCTTCGATGGGTCGCCCGTAGCCCCCTCAACGGAGAGTAGGACTCGAACAAGTCTGAACTTCGATAAAACAAATATCATGTCTCAATTCACATTTCATTTGATATTTATGTTGCTCTAGCTCTTGTGTAGGTTACATGTGTGTGGCGCCATCTTTAGTGGGTGCCTACAGGTTGGATTGAAGTTTGAAATCAAAAGGAGCAAGTTAGGGGTCACACTGCAGAACTCATGTATACCAGACGTGTTCGGTATAACTACTGGACATGTCTGATATTGCCTGAAGTGCTCGATCGAACCGGACATGTCCGGTACTTCTACCGAACGTGTCTGGTATTGACCCCTGCTCTATTTTTATCTATTCACTGCACTAATTGTTGTGTTGTAGGGTTGTGGCTCCTAGATTTATTTAGTATCTTTTACATACTCTGTGGCTAACATGTGAGGGTGGTATTACTCTTATTTGGAGTTTCCCGGAAACTCCCATTAGTAAATAGTTTCCGCATTTAAAGGTGTTAATTATCAGAAACGCCTATTCACCCCCCTCTAGGCAGCATCCTAGGTCCTTTCAGGGGCGCTGTTGTGATCTCGGTGGAGCACCGTGAGCCCGTGACTGCGTCTGTCGATGGCAGGCGTGATGTGGAGACGCGCAACGACATTTGAGAGTCGAGGAAGCGTGCTGTGAGTGAAGACACCGCCCTCAAATGAGAGGCGAAGCGGGCGCGGTCGCCGCGCCTTTTGGAGGCTTCGTGCCCCCCTGCTCTGAGTGTGCGGAGCATGTTGGTCGGTCGGGGGGCGTGTTTGTTCCCCTACATCTTTGGGGTTGGCGCGTGTGCACGACCCCCAACAGGGGGATGCCCCGCCAGTTGCTCCAGTGGTTTCACCACAAGCTGGCGGTCATGGCCGTTCGCAGGCCGATCGGGGACCAACCGGGTCGGCCCCTCCCTCAGCCGATGTGAGGGGGCGTGGTGTGGCTGAACTGCTCAGAATAGCATGCTTCCAGAGGCGCTCGTCTTCCACCAGACACTAAGCACCCCGATAGCAAGCTACATCGGACGGATTCCGTTAAGCACACCCCAAGGGAGAACTCAAATAATCCACGTTTTTCCTCCGGAATCCAATAATGAGAATGAGTTTACAATACTTAGTCCATTTCATACAACTAGAGTTCTAAGAAATACATTATTACAGTACCAAGTGCAGAGTGTGGAATTTAAATAGCGGAATTACAATAAACATCTAACGTAGAATACAAGGATCCGTCTGTGCCCACCAGAAGAATCCTCCACGTAACAGCTACCCTTCAAGTTGCACCTGCAATAGGGTAAATAAACCCTGAGTACACAATGTACTCGCAAGACTTACTCGACTAGTGGGAATAATTTCCTGACTCTAACGGATATGATAAGCTTTATGGTTTGTTGGGTTTCCTTTTTGCGGAAAGCAATACTAGTAGTGAATCCTTATGTATGTTTCTTATTAACAGTCATGATTAGTTCATTATCTAACCATTCTAGGTAAGCACCTATTCTACTTTCAAGCAAGAGTTGACCAAACAGATCCATTTCACCATCTTTCATCTTCTAGTTCTTACTACGGTGCTAGATTGTAGACAAGTCGTACCGGATTACCCAGCGATTCGTGAATCAATGTGCCCAGCTGAGTACATCAAAACACATGCCCCGCTTGTACCCTAGGCACAAGCAGGACCAGCCCATTACTCTCCTATCAAGGGGTCCAGGTCCCCGTCCAAACTTGGACTCCAAGCCCCCACACCTGAGTCTCAGACTCAGTGTGGTGCTTAGACCTCCACCATCCCTGCCTCCAATCAGTCGGTCCAAAAAGAGCCAGAACCCACAACAAGAGAGCAATGAGCCTTCCCTGCTCCCATAAACAAGTATGTGCTCAGGATAACAAGTCTGTGACCTGACTAGAATCCAATGCAACGGCCGGTCCTTAACCGACACGGATAGGGAAAACAGTATAACCAAGCTATGTCCCGTTGGCCGTGGGACACAACCCCTTACACCCACCAATACCCATACCATATCCCTGCCCGGTCTCCATTTTCCTTTCACCATTTTATCATAAGAGTGATAATAATAATCATCTATTGTGAGTAACGACAAGTTACTACTGAAAATCCTAAGCATAGCAGCTACTCGACCTGTGCTAGTAGGACTCATAAGTAGGTTATCTATGCATATAGTTTCCATAAAATGCATGTAATGTAAATGCACATCACACACACACACACACACACACACACACACACACACACACATATATATATATATATATATATATATATATATATATCCAGTGATCATTCAAAATAAGGGTTATGCACCGGGGCTAGCCTTGGGCAGGCAGGGTGTCAACAAAGTCAGTAGCTGCTGGCTCTGGGGCTCCCTCCTAGATAAGGATCTCCTCCTCATACTCCTTGATTATCTCCTCATACTTCGGCTCGCCCGTGGTCACAAACTCCACCAATTCGTTCTCTACATGCATGCAATGATGATGCAAAGCTCAATACTAAGGCAACAACAGTTCTTAAAATGAGAATACATCTACTAAGCTAGCTCAAATGACTAAGATACCAAGCTAATCATCATTCCCATCAAACCAACAGGGTTTCACCTACAAGTGCTACTTAGCAACTAAAATATATTCTTACTCTTATTAACGATTTCCTATATACTACAACAAGGAGTACTTAGCTATCATATTTCTCAACCGATTCTAAGACTACAAAAATTACAATAAGTATATAATAATACAACGAATCTACTATAAAAATTTCATGGTTATGCCACAAAAATTCCTACAAATACTAACCAAAATAATACTAAACACTCACAAACGATTTAATAGCCACTGATATCAACAAATATATATATGAACTAATTACACTAACAGATAGAGCATAATTTTAGGAACCTAACAAAATTGGTTTCACAATTTTTGGATACCTACATGATTTTTTAAGATTTACCAAAGTTCAGCTCAGAATTACAAATGAAAAGTTATTTCTATTTTCCCCGAAAAATCTAAACTGAATTCGACCCACGCGGCCCACGTGGCGCAACGCACGTGCGCGAGCGCGCGACAGCCCACAGGCGAGGTGCGGCCCATGCGCGGAGGCGGCCCATGGCGAGGAGGCCTACGCGCACTGGCACATATGAAAAAGCGCCCCTGGACTATGAACAAAACAACCTGTAGTCCATGTTACTATTCCTAGAGACAGCACTTATGCAAAAGAACCCTTGGACCTTTCTCCTCTTTACAACGGTGAGGCCCTCGGCCATCCCCGCGCACTCCGGCGTGGCGAGCAGTGGCACAGGTGCCTACGCCGGCCACACAAAACCCCCACTGACCTAGCTACAAGGCCGACGCTCACCTAGGGTTCGACGCGAGACGATGGGCGACGGTTGCGCGAGACGGGACGCCATAGAGAGACCTCTCCACGACGGTGGACACCCTACGGCAACAGCGACGATGTTTAGGTGAGCCATAGCAACAATCGAGGTGGTAGGGCAGCGGGTGAGCAACGATAACCCACCAGTGACGTTACCAAGAAGCCGGCTTAGCCGGAGACGACCCGAGCGAGGCTGGCCGTGTGTGCGCGGTGAGGTGAACAGCGGACCGCAAAGGCACGACCGCATTAGTGGAGAGGAGGCGGCACAAGAGCTACGACTAGCATGCGCATGATGAAGAGGAAGCCAAGGCGAGCTAACGGTGCGAAGGAATTGGCGCGAGGTAAAGTGGTGGAGACTAGCCACGACGCGGGTGGCGACGGGCCTTAACGGCACAATAGTGGCAAGATTCCAAAATTGGAGATTGGCATGATGCGAGTCAAGGCAGGGTGGGGTCAGCTAGAGAGGGGGCATGAAGGCGGAGACGTGAGTGTGAGGAATTGGTGAGAGGTGATCGCTCTCTGGCTTCACCGCGACGTGACACGATGACGGCGAAAAGCAAAGGGAGAGAGAGACGGGGCGCAGCAACGGGTTTGGCTCATCCACGCCTTGGTGGGACATGGCCAACCAGACTTAAGGTGGTCTCTATGCACCCGTGACACGACACTACGGCCAGACCATGTGCGGCAGTGCGCGAGCGCACATGGAGACAGGTGGGGACGCAGCATGCGTGGCCGCAGCGCCATTAAGGCGGAACGACGGCGCGGGGCAGCCCATGTGCGAACTAGGACATGGAAAGCGGCAACAGTACAGCATTGCAGTGGCGTCGGTAGTGGTAGCATCACGACGCAAGGCAGGTGGTAGTGCGGACGTGATGGTGAGTGAATAGCGCCGGCAGTGACTCCGACACGGTGCGTGCGGGGCAGTTGGCAGCAGCAGCAGCAGTTCCGAGCAGTGGGGCTAGTGGCAGCCAAGACCTGGACAAGCTAGAGGCATCTGCGGCTGGCCTCGGCCAAGCCCAAGTGACGTGACTGCAGTGGTAGCAACACGACACGGCTGACCGTGCGGGACGACGACGAGGTAGGTGAGTGACGGGCGCGGTGGCACCGCACGACAAGGCCAGACGGTCAGCGGTGGCTGGCCAGGACGGGGCAGTCGCGGTTGACCACGCACGGCAGCTCACGAGCGCGCGTGCCCGAGCCCAGCGACACTGAGGCACCATGCGATGGTGACCGCGCACACATGGCCAGGCAACCGAAGCCAGTGTCGTGCACGAATTTTAAAGCATGGACCATGACTAAACCGTTGATCCAATCCCCAAACCACTTTTGCTATACCAAAGTGGGTATATTAGACTTCAAAAACAAGCCATAATACTACCCTTCTGCTTAACCCAATCTCACATAATAAATTGCCAAACATAGCAGTGTCTAACTGTCAACAAACTTCAAAATTTTTCTAAGTTTTGAGTTGAACTCTATTTCAAATTGCATTTCTAAGCCATTGGAAATCTTAGCTAGTAATATTATTTTTCGATCGCAGGTATTTCATTGTCATCTACAAAGTTTGTACTTCAAACTTTATTTAAGTATCGCATACATGTTCTATAGCATTTTTGCTTAATAAAAATTGGTTTTAAACCCTAAGTGATACAACATGACTATTAAATTAACTTTCGTTTTGCACTTCCGTTGATCATTTTGAATTATGGAAATTTATCTACACTCTTTATTACATGCATTAACACATAAACACAATGCTCGTGACATGTTTTAGTAAGTGATTTACACTGTAACACCGAGGGTGTTACACGCGGGTCGCGACCCGCGAGTGGTCCTCGTCCGGTTGGCTCGTCGTCAGCCGGTCGTGGCTTCCGGGCTCTGCCGCTTTCATCTAGGTATGCATTCATGCTCCTTTTGTTCTCATAATTGAGTTTTTGAGTGTGACTAACATGTGCTTGTTTGACAGCGGCCAGGGGCTAGCGGGATTGGGAATCACCCCACCTCCCATGCGAGAAGATTGGAGACCCAGCCTACAGCGGGTCATGACGAGCGGCGGGGAAAGTAGGTTGGTGGTGGTGCGACCTTCCCCACTGGGGGTTGCGTCTTCCTGGCTAGTCATGAGAACAGCGGCAGCAGCGACGGCTGTGATGGCGGTGATCCCGTGGTGATGGTGGGGGTTGGGTCGGAGGTGACTCTCACGATCCCTCCCCTAATAGTTGCGGAGGAGGAGATGAGGGAAATTGGGCTCCCTGCCAAGCCTGGTGGAGGAGCGCACGGTTCACCCACCTGGTCAGAGCTACAGGGGTTAGGAGGAACTGCGGCCAGGCCGGATGTAGTGCATCCGGCGGTAAGCCATGGAGTCCTAGCGATGGACGTCCCCTTCTCCAGTGAGGAAGATACCAGGGTGGAGCTACCGGCCGTCCTGTCGTCCTGGGAGCTAGTGATGATCCGGTCGTCGCATGATACTGCAATGGCTAGATCTTCCAGCGGGTCAGGGATGACCCGCGAGCTGGTGTGGCCTTGCCCTAATGAGCTAGGAAAGGCCCGGTTCATCCTTAATGACGAGGAGGAGGTGAAGCTCTAGCACCTGCTCGGGGAGAGAGGACTATCGATGGAGTCCGATCTCGCCCTTACCAAGGCAAGGCTCAAGGAGGCCTTGGAGAGGGTTGAGCTCATCCATTAGGCAGTGATAGTCGACCAACCATGCATTGCAGAGGTAAGTTCTCTATGTTTTTGGTGTGGTCCTTGAATCCTTGGCCTTTCAATAGTGGTCTCAGCATGCCTGCTTCTTGTCTCATAGGATCTAGAGATGATGTCGATCCGTAAGTCCTGATTTCTTTGGGTGGAGCATGGTCGGATGGAGTAGGAAGCGATGGCGTCATGGCGGGTTGACGAGCTTAGGCACCAGCTGGAGTTTGCCTGCCGTGAGTCCCAAGACCGGGTGGCCGAGGCGACGAGAGCCTGGGCGGTGGAGCTACATGCGGTCGAACGAGTGACTACTGCCGAGCAGGAACTTGACACGATGAAGGTCCACTTGGCAGAGACCGAGGCGGCACTTTAGAAGTCCTTGGAGGCTCTAGAGGTGGAGCAGAAGGACCGGTCGGACGCCGAATAGGAAGTGGTCGCGCTCCGGGGGCAAATGCTTGTTGTAGAGGAGTCGAACGCTCGATTGCTCGACAGGGTGACCCAGCAAGAGGAAGGGCTCTCCATTCTGAAAAGCGTCCACCTTGGTACGTTTCTGTTCCACCCTCGGTTGATGTGTTGATTTTTCCTTTCCTTTGTTTATGAATTTGTTGTCTTTTTCCAGAACTAGGTGGAAAGATTGGCTCTCTGGAGCAAGAGCTGGAGACAGTCAAAGTGGCGGTCGGTCGAGGCGCGAAGGTGCTAGCCTAGTCCCTTGAGGAGCGACATGCTCTCGAGGGGGAGCTCAACCAGATTCGCAACATCGCACAGATGGTCGTCTTCAAGGTATTCGGGTCAGGACCGAGCTCTAGTACGCCCATCGTCCAGCTGGCGGAGGTCCCGAATGAAGTTTGGGCGCTCATCTCTAACGGCATGTTCTAGGGAACAATAGGGGTGCTGACTTCGGTGGCGACCCATCACCCTGATTTGGAGTTTGTGGCCATCTGTAGAGGATACACCGACGGGTGGAGCGTAGATGAATCCATGCGCTGGGAGAGAGTTTGGTGCCACATGCACATATGGTTGCCGAGCAGGTCACCGCACAGTGGGTGGTGGAGGCTCGCCATTCATCTGTGGCTGAAGACATGAGCCAAGAAGATGTCGTCCAGCCTATGGTGGGAGTGGAGACTAGGTCATAGGTGAGCGTCGTCCTACCCCTAATAGAGCCGAACGTCGTCCTGACCGGAAATGAACTGCCTTCATCCTTGCCGACCATACCGACAGCCAATGACGCTGGGAGGCCATAATAGAGTTTAGAGTAAAAATAGTCAGTTCATGTAAGAGATGAGTTTGTGGGGGAGTCCCCATGTGAACAACTTTACATTCGTGAATATTCTAAGTTCATTTTGTGATGAAATCACTCATGAGGGGAAGCTTGTCCCATCCGTCCTTTTTTTACCCTAGTATAGCTTTGTTTTTTGTCCTTTCTTTTTCGCACCTGCCCGTTGACCCATAGGCTGCAACCTTAAGAACCAGGGCATGGCCCACGTGGCTCACCTGCTCATAACCGTAGGTCATGGTGGGGTGTCATCAGTCGGGAGGTTAAAACGCAAGTTACATAGGGTAATCAAAGGAACGGAATGCCCTTTCATTTGGGCAAAAAGTACATAAATGATAGTAAAAAAGGAGGGTGGTGTGGCAGAACCGCCTGAAATACCACACCTTCGGAGGCGCTCGTCTTCCACCAGACACTAAGCACCCCGAGAGCGAGATACTTTGAGCAGTTTCATCGGGCACACCCCAAGGGAGAACTCGAATAATCCATGTTTTTCCTCCAGGATCCAATAATGAGAATGAGTTTACAATACTTAGTCCATTTCATACAACCAGAGTTCTTAGAAATACATTATTATAGTACCAAGTTTAGGGTGCGGAAATTAAACAGCAGAATTAAAATAAACATCTATCGATAATATACAAGGATCCGTCTATGCCCACCAGAAGAATCCTTCACACAACAGCTACTCCTCAAACTGCACCTACAACAGGGGTAAATAAACCTTGAGTACACAATGTACTCGCAAGACTTATCCGACTAGTGGGAATAAATTTCCTGACTCCAAAGGTTATGATAAGCTTTATGGTTTGCTGGGTTTTCTTTTTGCGGAAAGCAATACTAGTAGTAAATCCATATGTATGTGATTTACATGATTATTTCATTCGCTAACCATTCTATGTAAACACCTGTTCTACTTTTAAGCAAGAGTGGTGCAAACAGTTCCATTTCACCACCTTTCATCTGCCAGTTCTTACTACGGTGCTAAACTATAGACAAGCCATACCAGATTGCCTGGCGATTCGCGAATCAATGTGCCCAGCTGGGTACCCCGAAACACACGTCCCGCTTGTACCCCAGGAACAAGCAGGACCAACCCATCACTCTCCTATCAAGGGGTCTAGGTCCCCATCCAAACTTGGACTCCAAGCCCCCATAACTAAGTCTCGGACTCAGTGTGGTGCTTAGACCTCCACCATCCCCGCCTCCAATCAGCCGGTTCAAAAAGAGCCAGAACCCACAACAAGAGAGTAACGAGCCTTCCCTGCTCCCATAAACAAGTATGTCCTTGGGATAATAAGTCTGTGACTTGCCTAGAACCCAATGCAATGGTCGGTCCTTAATTGACATGGACAGGGAAAATAGTGTAACCAAGCTATGCCCTGTTTGCTATAGGACACAACCTCTTACACCCACCAATACCCATACCATATCACTGCTCGGTCTTCATTTTCGTTTCTCCATTTAATCATAAGAGTGATAATAATAATCACCTATTATGAGTAACGGCAGGTTACTCATGCTACCAAAAATCCTAAAAATAGCAGCTACTCGACCTATGCTAGTAGGACTCATAGGTAGGTATATCTATGCATGTAGTTTTCATAAAATGCCTATAACGTAAATGCACATCACATATATATATTCAGTGATCATTCAAACTAAAGGTTATGCACCAGGGCTTGCCTTGGGCAGGCGTAATGTCAGCAAAGTCAGTCGTTGGTGGCTCTAAGGCTCCCTCCTGTATGAGAATCTCCTCCTCATACTCTTCAATTACCTCCTCGTACTCCTGCTCATCCGCAGTCATGAACTCTACCAACTCGTTATCTACACGCATGAAATGATGATGCAACACTTAGTAATACGACAACAGTAACTCTTAAAATGAGAATACATCTACCAAGCTACTAAGCTAACTCTAATGACTAAGACGCGAAGTTACCTATTATTCCTAGTAAACAGGTATGAAATATTTCATGTATTATCTTAGCAACTAAAGACATCCTTACACTTATTACCGATTTAATATATATACTACAACAAGGAGTACTTAGCCACCATATTTCTCAACCTATTCTAAGGCTACAAAAATTACAGTGAGCACATAATAATCTAATGAACTTACTATAAAAATTTCATGGCCAAAGTTATTACCAAATTACCATAAAAAATCCTACAAATATCAAACTAAATAATTCTAAGCTTTCCCAAATGAATTAATGAACCAAACGTTCCCATAGATAACTATAAACTAACTACACTAACAGATAGATCGTATTTTTATGAACCTAACAAATTTTGTTTCACTATTTTTGGATACCTACAGAATTTACTATAATTTTTTAAAGATCAGCTCAAAACTAAATTAGAAAAACTTTTGCTAATTCGCTGGAAAAAGAAAACCGATTCTCGCGCGGCCCATCCGCGTGGCCCACACGGGCACGACACGTGCGCACATGCGACCTGCCAGCGTGGCCCACGCGGGACGCGGCCCATCCGCGTGGAAACGGCCCACGATGGGGAGGCCCACGCGTGCCAGCACATTTGTGAAAACTCCCCCACTCTATCTGCTATTCACCTGACTACTATGGGGCCTATTCCTACAATCGACACTCAAGCAAAATAGCCCTTGGAATAACCCTTCTTTACAATAGCTAGGTCCTTGGGCCACCCCCATGTGCACCGGCACGGCGGCGATGGCACTGGACAACCACGTCGGCCATCCAGGCCCCTCCCCGCCCCCTCTAAGGGACCGATGCTCACCTAGCTGCCGACACGAATCGATGGGCTGTGAAGAGATGAGCAGGGACGCGTCCAAGAGCTCCCTCCATGGCGGCGGACAACCTACGGTGGCGATAGCCATGTTCCAGAGAGCCTAGTCACAACAGAGATGATAGAACCAATAGGTGGGCATCAGCAACTCACCCCGCAGCTACCTGTGGTGGTGGCTTGACTAGGGATGGATCGGGCATCTCCGGCCATGCGCACATGGCAAGCCGAGCGACGGACTGTGGTGGCGTGGCCGCATCAGCGGCACCGGGAAAGCAGTGACGGTGCAAGTGGGGTGCGCAGGGAGTAGAGGGAATCAAGGCGAAGACAACGGTGCCATGGAATTGGATGCTAAAGCTCTGTGAAGGGGGTGCTCTGGAGTGGCTTAAAATCGGCCATAAGATGACCAGCAACGGGGAAAACTCCAAATTGGAGCTCGGCATCGCACGGTTGTGGCAGCGGCGGGCTTGGCGCGTAGCTAGGTTCCCAATCGAGCCTCAGGCGAGCGCAATTACCCCAGAGGTGACCAAGCATTGTGGTTTGCTTTGGCGTGGCTCGGTCGAGCCGACACAATGCCATTCAAGGCGGCGGTGGTTGGGAAGCGCGGCATGGCGCTTGCCACTTAATAGAAGAGGACAAAGGCGCGACTAAGGACGGCTACACACGAGGGTAGAGCTAGGGTGGTAGTAGTAGTGCCACGGCGAGCAGAGGGGTGTTGTGCCACCTCGACGAGACATGGATGCCAGGTGGAGCAGTTGCACGTGGGGGTGTCGTGGCCCTACACGCGCAGTGCACTCGACGTGACGACGCGGCGTAGAGGGAACGTGCTCGTGTTGGCGATAGGGATACGGCCATGCGATGCCACTGCACCCCGAGCAGAACGATGATGGCGGCGAAGCTAGTGGAGGGCGGCGCGTGCCGCAGTGGTGATGTGATGGCAGCGACACTATTGACCAACAGGGCAGGGCAGCAGGGCGGCGTGTAGCCATAGTGGCACCGGTAGTGGCACCAGCAGCAGCGTGCAGCGTGCCAGGCACCCAGTTAGGATGGCCAGCGGTGCCCCAGGCGCACGGTGACCACATGCCCTCGGCTGACCGGCCCAAAACGTGACGTGCACGCTTTTTAAAGCGTCAACCACGACTAAACCGTTGATCCCATCGCCAAACCACCTTTGCTATACTTAAGAGGGCATATTAGGCTACTAAAATAAGCCATAAAACCACACCACTCCTTAACCCAATTTCTCTACAAAAATTACCAAACCTAGCTTTGTCAAACTATTTACAGCCTTAAGAATTTGACTAAGGCTTGGTTGGATTTGCTTCAAATTCGATTTCCAAGCTATTAGAAATGTTAGATAGTGATATCATTTTTCGACCACAGGTATTTCATCATCATCTACAAAGTTTGTACTTCAAACTTTATTCAAGTATCACATACATGTTCTATAGCATTTTTACTTAATAAAAATTAGTTTTAAACCCTAGGTGATATAACATAACTATCAAATAAACATTCGTTTTCATATTTCTGTTGATCGTTTCGAGTTACAGAATTTGCTCTACACACTATATTACATGCATTAACACATAAACATGATGCTCATGACATGTTTTAGCAATGATTTATGGTGTAACACCGAGCGTGTTACAGGTGGTATCGCACCCCCGTGGAGCCCCCGAGCGACCCAGGCCAAGAGTGCTTGGGCTAGGGTGTTGTAGGAGCAAACATTGAATAGAAAGAAAATGGTAAGACCGAGTTTTAAGGGAAGAAGTGATGTAACTGTTCGATGTTCCATGTGTTGGTGAGAACGTTGCCATTGTCGTCCTTCAGCCTATAGGCACCCGGCTGGATCACCTCGGTCACCGTGTAGGGTCCTTCCCATCGTGGAGAGAGTTTATGTTTCTCTTTGGTTGACTAGGACCTTTGGAGTACAAGGTCACCAACCTCGAGGATCCTCCCCCTGATTTTTCTTTCATGGTACCTACGGAGAGTTTGCTAGTAATGAGTGGAGCGGACGACGGTTGTCTCATGAGCCTCTTTGAGTAGGTTGACCACATCCTGCTGAGCCTCCGTGGCTCGGTCTTGGTCGAAGGCCTTCACTCTCGGGGCACCGTGATCAAGGTCGGAGGGCAATACTGCTCTGGCTCCATATGCGAGGAAGAAAGGGGTGAACCCTGTGGACCCGTTTGGCATCATTCTTACACTTCAGGGGATCGCTGGAACCTCTGCAACCCATTGCCCGACATACTTCTTGAGTCAGTCGAAGATGCGGGGCTTGAGTCCTTGAAGGACAATGCCATTGGCCCGCTTGACAAGACCGTTGGTATGCGGGTGCCCGATCGAGGCCCAATCGATCCTGATGTCATATCTATCACAGAAGTCCAGGAACTTTTCCTGGTGAAGTTTGTTCCGTGGTCGGTGATGATACAGTTTGGAATGCCAAACCGATAGATGACGACGAGGAAGAACTTGACCACCTCTTCCGAGCGGATATTGGTGATGGGCTTCACCTCTATCCACTTGGTGAATTTGTCCACCACTATGAGCAGGTGGGTGAAGCCGCCTAGGGCCTTATTGAGGGGTCCGACCATGTCTAGGCCCAAGACCACGAATGGTCAGGTGATGGGGATGGTCTGAAGACCTTGTGCCGGTAGATGAGTTTGTCGAGCACAAAACTGGCATCCTTCACACTTGCGGACAACCTACTATGCATCTCACATCACAGTGGGCCAGTAAAAACCTTGGCAAAAGGCTTTCCCGACCAGCGACCTCGGGGTCGCGTGATGCCTGTAGATTCTGGCATGGACCTCGAGGAGGAGTCGTTTCCCTTGGTCGGTCGGGATGCACTTCATGAGTACTCCCGACGGACTTCACTTGTAAAGTTCATCACCGAGGGCGACAAACGTCTTAACGCGTTGAGCGATTCATCGCGCTTCAGTCCTTTCTAGTGGGAGAACATCCTTGAGGAGGTAAGCGAGTAGTGGCACCACGGCGATGTCGGCGGGCAACGTCGTCATGGAGGCGCCAAGGTCGGAGCCCCCGAGCACTTGGTCGGGGCATGGCACGTCGAGATGTCGAAACCCTCGAGTGCCAGATTGGTGTCAGAGTGTGTCTGGATTGGATCCTCCAGAACACGGGCAGATGGCTCATGGAGATTGTTGATGAAAACCCTATCTGGAGACGAAGCCCGCCTGACAGCCTATTTTGTGAGGAAATCGGTGGCATCGTTATCTTTTTGGGGGACATGATGTAGTTCGATCCCTTGGAACTTATCCTTGAGCTTGCGCACCTCCTGGCAATATGCTACCATGAGAGGAATCTTGCAGCAGGACTCCTTCATGACTTGGTCGATGACCAACTCCGAGTCGTTGCAGACATACAGCCACGTAGCACCGAGCTCGACGGCGATGCGCAGTCCGTTGATGAGGGCCATGTACTCTACGGTGTTGTTTGAGGCTAAAAAATGGAGACGGATCACGTAACGGAGCCTGCTCCCATTCGGGGAGATCAAAACCACTCCAACCCCCGAGCCGGGCGCCATAACCGACCCATCGAAATACACTGTCTAGTACTCGTGGGTGACGTCTAGGGTCGGGAGCTGGACTTCCATCCATTCGGCGATGAAGTCAGCAAGAGCCTGAGACTTGATAGCGGTGCGAGGGACATACCTAATGTCATGACCCATGAGCTCGAGAGCCCACTTGGAGATTCGTCCCGTGGCATTGCGGCTGTGGATGATGTCTCTCAGCGGGTACGAGGTGACAACCATGACCTCATGGTCGGTGAAGTAGTGCAGGAGCTTCTGGGTCGCCATTAGCACAGCATACAGAAGCTTCTGCACCTGGGGGTATTGAACCTTGGCATCGGTGAGTACCTCACCGATGAAGTACACCGGCCATTGAACCTTCAAGGGGCGTCCCGTATCCCCCCTTTCGATGATGAGGGCAGCACTCACAACATGGTTGTTTCCCGCGATGAAGAGGAGGGGTTCTCCCTATTCGAGAGCAACGAGGACTGGGGCCGACATCAGTGATGCTTTTAGGCATTCTAAAGCCTATTGTGCCTCCTCTGACCAAACGAATGCGTCTGTATTTTTGAGAAGTTTATAGAGAGGCATCCCCCATCCCCTAGTCAGGAGACGAATCGTCTTAGGGCGGCCAAATAGCTAGTGAGCTTCTGTATGCCCTTAACATTGCGTATAGGGCCCAAGTTGGAGATGGCCATGATTTTTTCAGGGTTGGCTTCGATGCCGCGCTCAGATATGATGTATCCAAGGAGCTTCTCCTTCGAAACTCCGAAAACACATTTTTTGGGATTCAATTTCATAATGAACCTTCAGAGGTTTGCGAATGTTGTGGTCAAATTTGCGATTAAGTCGCTAGCTTGAGCCGTTTTGACCACTATGTCATCAACATAGATGGTGATTGTTGGTTTTGGCCGTTCGGCCTAATCGGGCTGATCGAGCGGGTCGATCTGATCGGCGAAGCATTGCTGCATGCACCTTTGGTAGGTGGCGCCGGCGTTCTTTAGGCCGAAAGGCATGGTTACGTAGCATTACGAACCATACGGGAATATGAATGAGGTCGCGAGCTGATCGGACTCTCTCATCATGATCTGGTGATAGCTTGAGTAGGCATCCAGAAAGGAGGGGATTTTGCATCCTAAGGTGGAGTCGATTATCTGGTCTATGCGTGGCAAAGGAAAATGGTCCTTTGGGCATGCCTTGTTGAGGCCAGTATAATCAACACACATTTTCCATTTCCCGGTCTTCTTTTTCACAAGAATAGGATTAGCCAACCAGTTAGAGTGGTATAAATCTTTGATAAACCCGGCTGCTAGGAGTTTGGCGATCTCCTTGCCTATGGCCCTGCGCCTCTCATCGTCAAAGCGACGCAAGCGTTGCTTGGTGGGCTTCGAGCCCAGGATGAGGCGTAATGCATGCTCAGTGACCTACCTTG